>CAMTZB010000026.1:10000000-11200000 GCA_947086495.1 Morpho achilles
TTTGGATATGTGCGACGGCGGAATGTAATGGAGAAAAGTCAGCTTTGTCTTAGCCCATGTCTTAGCTTATTTTCTGGTCTGTTTTCTTTCATAGCATGCCACGATTTTATAACCTGCCGGTGGTAACGGCGCCCTCCGATAGTTTCATAAGGTTACTTATAGAAAGAAAGAAAAATAACGAAGAACTATATACCTAGATTAATATTTGCACTCGAGAAACACAAAAAAAACTATTTTTTTTTGTTTCTTATTAACAAATTGTTTTACCTCCCCCCGAGTATTTGTTAATGATACGCGAAAGTTAATTTCGTTATTTCCCAAGACGCACATATTTTTTTAAGTAAATTGCTTTGTACGTGAATAGTTTTAAACTAATTAGCTTCGTTTGGTAAAATGCCAAACGGTTAACCTCACTAATTCGTTTTAATTAAATCCCCTTAAAGTAACGGCCTGTTACGATCCTACTGCTGGGCATGGCCTATCTTCGTTTATTTTAGAGAGAAGGAGAAGGATTGAAGCTAAAACCCATCGAGCTGCTCTAATGCAGGTTGGTAGGGCACATAGCCCCAAAATTATCTAAAGATATGCAGGTCTACTCACGATGTTTTGCTTCATTGAAAAGCGTATGATAAATTGCAATTATCAATTAGAGTTAGATAAGTTTTAACAGAAAAACTCATTGGTGACTGCCCGGGTTTTGAACCTGTGACCGCTCTAGTTCCGGTCTGCTACGTGGGTTTGGTGGAAAAATAAATGTTGGGGATTAAACCAATTACTATATAATTCTTTTTTCATGGGTGACGCGTTTTATGTTCAATTCAGGCGTAAATAGTTAAAAGTCATATGAAATGGTAAATAGAAAGTTGCCGTCGCATATTTTTTTATCACACCATATCTCAATATAGTTTCTACCAAAACAATTTCGCTGTTTTGATCTCTATACAAAAAGAATACATTAGGAGTGGGTGGGTCCTCCCACAGACTCTTCGTATTTTATCCTGACTGGCGTTTCACTATCCTCGCCTACGATGGTACGATGGAAATTTATTATCGTCTACTGAATACATTACACGCGGAGTTTTAGAAATTTAACTTCATCTTGCCCAAGATACTTCAGTGCCTGAAGACAAAAGTCTTCGAACAGTGCGTGTTGTCAGTGATGACATACGGATCAGAAACGTGCTCGCTGACTATGGGTCTCATAAGAAGGCCAGAGTCGCTCAGCGGGCGATGGAGCGAGCTATGCTCGGAGTTTCTCTGCGTGATCAAATCAGAAATGAGGAGATCCGTAGAAGAACCAGAGTCACCGACATAGCTCAACGTGTCGCGAGGCTGAAGTGGCGATGGGCACATAGTGCGGAGAACCGATAGGCGTTGTGTCTTAAGGTGCTGGAATGGCGTCACCGCACCGAAAAACGCAGTGTCGGCAGACCCCCAAGAGATGGACTGACGACGTCAAAAAGGTCGCGGGGAGCCGAGGGTCCAAGCGGCACAAGTTCGTGTGTGGCGGAGATGCCATGAAGAGACCTATGTCCAGCAGTAGACGTCCATCGGTTGACAAAAAAGAAAAACTTCAACTTTCTTCTTCGAGAGCCTCTCCGACTAGCGAAGATAGCTTCATAAATTTATCCCTATATCTCGCTAGCCGCATAAATTCAGCGGCGCTCGTAATCTCCGACCATTCCCTTCCGTTGCTAAGCCAGGATTTCTTTCTGCATCCCAGACACTTTTTCCGTAAACCTTTACCATTAAGATGTGTTGCAGAAGTCCATATCTGTCGTGTCTGAGCACATGCAATAGATATGCGACTTTTCTCATCTGAAAAGTCTACAAAAATTCCCAGTTTCGGTGGGAGCGTCGCAGGACTTCCACAATCGAGATTTTGCTGGGTCCAGCTTTTATGCGCTTGTATGCCCACATCTAGAATGTTGTATTAGTTTCCTGAGGTCTTCTTTGATAGTCCAGGCCTCTCACCCGTATAGAACAAAGGGTCAGTTCTAGCAAGATCCAATCCAAAACTGTTAGAAAGTCCGTCTTCTCTCTTGATAATAAGTAGTAATAGTAAAATACGTCCAGCTTTGTATTATTTATTTTATTTTACTTTATAATACATACAATTTAATTTAATACAATATCTATCATTTTCTCGCTTTTACGTATGTTCCAAATATTTTGGAATAACACACCACTTCATGGTGTGTTAGCTAACAACAACAACTGTGCAAACTTTCAATGCTGTTCACGTGATACGATACGTAAACCATTTATAGAATTAGGCGTTGCTTTGCTGAGGCCCATAATACAAAATTAATAAAATTGAAAAGAGTTATTTCAGTTGGGTATATTACTGTTACAAATTTCGGACAAAGCCAAGCTACCAAACAGCTTTTATCGTAAGCCCTACAGAAAAGTCAACGATATCATATATCTATCTTCTACTAAGTATAAGAATACATACTAAGAATATATACCTTTTTTAGGTACTAAAAATGGTCAGATAAAGTGGGATCTTTGAAAAGCTATAATATTAACACGGATGCAGTATTCACTCTTCATCATTCTCCTGTCCTTATCCCACACTTAAGTGGGATCGACATAACATGTTTTAAACATGTATCATGTTTTGGCTTCGTATTTTACGACCGGCCGCCTGGCTGACGTCAACTTACTTAAGTCTTCTTTTACGACACCTACACTTTTTAAGTAATGAGTGTTGTCTATTCTACTTAGCCGAATACCACAGTACACACACGGCGGGTAACGTGATCGCTAACGTGTGCAAAAATAAATAAAAGCGCGTGTTTCACTCAAATAATTTTGAAGTCCCATTCGAAGTCGGGAAGAGTAGCTAGTAGTTGTTATAATATATAAAAAATCGTCGATTTCCATACTGACATCATCGGCATTGTATATCGTTGCATATTAAATTAAAATCGCCTTTGTATTCTCTTCAATTGACTATTCATGTTTTCGTTCTATTAAACTTTGGAATTGAAAAATATCTGGAATGTATTTATTATTTAGATGGAGTGATAATTTACTTCATTTCACCATTGCATGTATACGAACATGACAGATTCACGAAAGCGCCGAACAACAACGAAACAGCAGGCGCAGGCATATATTTTCGCCATGGTAGATAAAGAGGGGGGATGTTTTCTCTTCTACACCGCGCCGACGGTCTACTACCCCTCCGTGTTATGAATTTTAGATCTGGCCATGTATCCTGACGCGTGTTTAACATTTTTACCGATCATCGCCGCATAAACAAGTTTTCACTTCAAAAAACCTCTAAAGATAAGCTGATTGTTAGGTAGATAAAATAATCATCCTCCTGACCTTATCCCTCTTTAAGTGGGGTCCGCATATGTTATAAACATGTTGTCACATGATTCGATTATGTATTTTACAACCAGCCGCCTGCCCGATGTTAACTTACTTTAGTCGTATTTTACAATACCATGGCAAGAAAGAGGGTGATCTATTCTACTCAACCGGATACCACTCGGTGGGTAAACTTATGTTAGACGCCTTTCATGACACCTCTATGATAAATGTGGGTGGCTTATTCTACTGAGCCGGATACAACACAGCGGGTCAACTTACATTAGTCGCTTTTTACGCCACCTCGTAAAAAATAAGTACGGTCTATTCTACTCAGCCGGATACCACACGGCGGATTTTTCAGTAGATATAATGTCATTCGTCCGATAAGGGGGTAGGTGACCAATGTTTGTCACTACAGCGATAAGCGTGCTGGCCGTCTGTTTGTAAACAAACATCACACTAATTGAAAAATTAAAACGGTTACATACTATCTTATCGGCTGTTATAATAGACTGTTCAATTACATGTCATGTTTATTTAGGTGGACTACGCTGTGTAAATCCGGCTGAATAGAATAGTAACACCCTCATTTATTACCGAGGTGTCGTAAAAGGCGACTAAGGTAAATTGCCCCGCCACACTACACAAGCACTACATGCATTCACTACGATAATAAGACCGTTTCGCCCCTTAATCAAAGCACCATTAAGAGATAGATTGCTTAGGTTTGAGATTTTGTCGTGGATCCTTGAGATTTATAACAAAATATATGGTGAGGTAAATCTCTTTAGAGTTAAATAAATAGTTTAAAAAACTAAACAACACTCTTTCAAACTAAAAAGTGTAAAATAACAAAGAACTATAGTAATATTGTGAAAAAAGCATAGGGTGCTTTTTTAAGCTTATACTTGTAAACAAATATTGTTATTTTGATAGATAAAAAAACGGTTGCCTGTAAAGTCGGTTTTACGGGCAAAGATTTTACGTGACAACGTCTTTTTCTCAGTAGAATATTTATTGATATGAATATTATTAAATTGCACAGTAGGAACAAGGAATTGAATTAAAATAAGAATTGCACAAATTTTAACTATAGAAATATACTTTGTTTACCAGAGACACAAGCACGCACCGATTCAACGCGCCTAATTCTCTAGTGCTGCGCGCGGACCAATCATGTTTGAGTGGGAGAGAGATGCAAGGCATTCGCCAGTCCGGCGGGCCTCTCTTTCGTTCGGTGACTCATCGTAACAGACGTGAGCGGGCGTTACACTTTTTCATGAGTGACCCCAAGCCGCAACCTAATTTAGGACGTTGTCACGTCAAAAACAATTTAATTCAACAAAACATTATCAGTGAAAGTTATGTCTAAGAAAGTCTGTCTGTGTGGACACGTGTTAAGTAATACAAATCATTTGTACTCACCATGCGGCGTGATTGGGCATAGATATTTCGGTTCAAGGTTTCTTTGTAAGCCATGACTCGGTTTCGTCTAAGCGCCCTTCACGACTCGCGCTGATTATTTAATTATTTTGCTTGTATTTAAAGGGATATTATAATATAGTACCTGACGCCGTGTGGTATCCGGCTGAATAGAATAGTACCACCCTCATTTCTTACCGAGGTGTCGTGAAAGGCAACTAACGTAAGTCGACCCGCCGTGTTGTATCCGGCTGAGTAGAATATACCACCCTCATTTCTTACCGAGGTGTCGTAAAAGGCGACTAAGGTAAGTCGACCCGCCGTGTGGTATCCGGTTTAGTAGAATAGACCGCCCTCTTTTTTACCGAAGTGTAGTAAAATACGATTGAGGTAAGTTGACGTCAGGCAGGCGGCCGGTCGTAAAAACGCAGCCAAATCATGTGACAGCATGTTTATAACATGTTGTGCCGGCCCCACTTAGAGTGGGAAAAAGGCAGGAAGATTTTGATTATAATATAATACCTGGTTGACCGAGCCTTGCTTAGTATTTTGTTTACAAAAAAAAAGCAACTTTATTTATTTAGGTATTTTCATTTCTCTAGACAGCACGTTCCCCGCATAAGCTACGCTGACTTGACAATTTACGGCAAAAATAGTTTTATATTCAATGTCAAATTAAGTAATTATTGAAGGTCTGAAAACAGGGATAAAACATATTTTTTTAAAAATAAAACCTGCCTAGATCGATTTTTCTCCCCCAAATCCCCCTACATGCTGAGTTTCACGAAAGCAGTTTCCGAGATTCCGAAAGTATATATACATATACAAGATTAACTCATTTGTGTTTGTCATAAATTTGCTCCTGCCTATAAGAACCAGCAACAAACTCGGCGGATACTTTTTTTTCAAAAAACAATGATTCATTTTGATTCATGTTAATTGGTGCAGTCTGGTGCCTAGCAGATTGCTATTTAACCCTATAGCCTTTCTCTCTTACACTCAAAGAAATTTTATAAGACTGTCTTACATTTTAAAGAATTTTTCAAATTTCAAATTGCTCCATTATAGACGGAGATCCCGTGAGCGCCAGACCTTCGTCATTTTATAAAAGCTGAAACTTTGTCAGTGCAACTCCCAACACAGGTAAGAACGATGGTAGATTATGGAATATTGGAATTTGAATTGGCTTTGGGAGATACGAGGTACTCAAGGTTGCAAAATTCCGAATTAATTTCGTCATATTATAGAGCTTGATCTTTTGATATTACCTTTAGAATAAAAAAAAAGTAACAGCCTGTTACTATCCCACTGTTGGGCATAGGCCTCCACTCTCCATTTTTGGAGAGAAGGGTTGGAGCTAAGACCTACCACGCTGCTCCAATGTGGGTTGGTAGGTTACACATATCCCTAGGATTCTCTAGAGATATGCAGGTTTCCTCACGATGTTTTCCGTCACCGAAAAGCGTGTGATAAAATGCAATTATCAATTAGACACATAAGTTTTAATAGAAAAACTCATTGGTGTCTGCCCAGGTTTGAACCCATGATCATCTCTCGAGATTCACACGGTCGCACCGCTAGGCCATCACAGCTGTCTCACCTTTAGAATAATACTAAAAATCAAGTCGGTCAATGCCAGACACTTAGCATAGTGGAAACCCCCTGCCAGACACCCTTAAAGTCCATGAAATTTGACTTCTATTTACGTCATAGTATAAAAGCTGATTTTAATATATATTACTGGGATAAGAATAAGAGGATGTTTCCCCTTTAGCCAGACATTTTCCATAGTTCCTACCCCAGCCAGACAAGCATAAAAGGTTGCGGTTAGAAAGAGCGGGAAGTATATAAACGGGTAGGTGCGAACGAGATGGCGAGTTAGGTCGTTACGTACTCGGCAGTTTTTTTTTATACGCTATTTTCAAGTATTGTTAATTTAATATTTTAACAACACCATTCCATAACAAGAACGCTCACGGGATCTTGGGCCATTAGATTAGCGCGATCAAAAAAACAAATTCTACAGCTTTGTATATTAGTATACATATGTGTGTATATATATAAGTTACTATTATTTCGCATTTATTATATTAGTTTGGCTTCTACGAGCTTATTATCAACTATATCATTACTAGTATATCAATGCATATGTATTTAACGCCTCGTGCTAGTAAATAGCGAAGCCATTTTAAAGGTCGTCTAAAAATTGTGTTGAGGACATTCCTCAACGCGATTTCGATCATGGAGAATGTATGTAGGATTTGTAGCAGTAGGTGGGGCTTCCATATTCTGCCCATATGTGACATATTTTTCAAACCTTTGTAATTAAAAGACGCATAATGTTGCTTGCACTTTAAATTCAATTCTAATTCAAATTTTTTTTATTCAAATAAACTTGTAAACAAGTGCTTTTGAATCAATTCTACTGCTGGTTCGGAAAACTGTTCCTACCGAGAAGAGCCAGCAAGAAACTCTGCGGTTGTTCTTTTCAACATAATTCTTATAACTAGCTACATTAAGTCATTACTATCAGGATCGGACAGTAGTTATAGCCACGCATTTTTATCGTCTTTTGGTATCAGCCTCTCTTTAATAGTGTTTTTAAACTGCTGTAATGGCAAAGCTAAAATTTATTGCGGAATTTTATTATAGACTCTTCCACAATCCACAATACCAAAATCCACAAACGAATTTCGTACCTTTACAAGGCGCAAAGCAGGAGCCGCAAGCTTTTTTAATTCAGGACCCTGTTCCTAATAAGATACTTTGTACGTTATCTGATATTTTATATACTTATAAAACAAAGTCCCCAAAAGCTGTCTGTCTGTATTTGATCGATTTTCTCAAAATCTACTAAACGGATTTTTGTATGGTTCTCACTACAAGTAAAAGCCAGTGCAATTCTGCTGGAAGATTTATTTAAATTGTGTTGAAGAGGTCGTGCGGTTGTAACAAACCTCACCTGTTGAGAGCTTAAGTTTTGTGCGCCACGTAAACCAGCAGAGATACACTAAAATAATGTACTAGAGAATTATAGATCTACAAAATATTACAAAAAAGTCCGCGACAGCATGTCTCTGTCTTTTATGGTTAACTAACAATAACTACTTTTATGTTCAAAATCTCAATAAAATTGACACTTGATTGACATTTTGAATTGATTTCTATTCGGGCAAAGCCGCTGGCACGTCTAGTCTATACTAATATAATAAAGAGGAAAAATATATATGTTTGTTTGTAATATTTTCACACAAAAACTACTGGACCGGTTTCCAAAATTCTTTCACCATTGGAAAGCTGCATCTTTACTTAACAACATAGGCTATATTACATTAAAAAAATAGGGATCCGTAAAAAAATGTAATAACATGTAAAAAATTAGTCATAAAAATCTGTCATCGCATGCGCTGCGGAAACTATTGATGATATATTTAACAAAGATAAATATATAGTCCGACTTAGTAGACTTTCCACTGCCATGAGATCGGTATGTACGCGGGTGAAACCGCGGGATATTACTAGTTAATTATAAAACAAATTCACCAAAAGCCGTAGACGTCTGTATGTCTGTCTGTCTGTATCGGGTTCTCAAAATCTACTGAACGTATTTTTGTACGGTTTTTACTTAAGCATAGTGCAATTCTTGAGGTTTAGGTTAATACTAAAATACAGTTTTTTTGTAAACTGTCTGAATACATAATAGTATTATTATTTTATATTATATATTTAATATTACGTCATTACAGTATATTTCAGCAAATTAAAAAAAAAAAACAAGTTTATAGATAAACTTGTAACGTGTTTAAATATTATGTTTTCGGGTCAATGTTGCTAATGCGGTGTAACTTGCTATTACGAGTATCTAGACGACATTCCTGGACACCTTATCGCAATTATATCCATACTAATTTTATTAATGCTAAAGTCCGTCTGACCTTTTGACAGCTAATAAAACAGTTAAGACTTCTACAACAACAAAATAACTGTTTTTCTTTCGAGAACAAAAACAACACATACTGTATTATTGCCGGCGACGAAGAGGACGATGCGACGGGCGAAAGGGCGAATACACCGGATATGACACCACCCGTCCAAGACCTACCTAAAGATAAATTTGTGGTCTGGGAGCTACCATTCCCAGACCTCCCCACCGAACAAGACATCCATTAGGTCTCCTAGGTGACCTCGGCTTACGGCCCAAATACCGACACCTTTGGGTCACCTAGGTGACCCCGGCCTACGTCCGGAACACATACCGGGCTTAAGTGCCCGCGAGGAGATGCCCGGGTAGTGAGGATTTCCTCGAGGCCCGCATCCCACCTACCTCCCCACAAGGAGAGTACGTGAGAAGACCCTGCTAGCTAGTATTATTGCGAGTAAAAAAGTGTAGTAACGCCTTAATATCCCACTGCTGGGTATAGACCTCTCTGCATTTATTTTCAGTTGGCGCCAAATAAGGTGGGGTTAAGTAATAAACGTGTTATTTAATTTGTAAACATTAAAAACTTGTTAAAATTTCACTACAACACTGGATTCGAAACTCCGTCATCTAGTTAACCCGACCAGACGATATCACCGCTGAGTTGTGTCGATTTCTCGTGGCCGTGAGATCTCACTGCTTTTCTTTTCACCTTAGCCATGGTTAAACTACGAGTTTATATTTAATCTATTGTTTGCGTTTACTTAATTATTAGATTACCTTCTGTTATAACCCATAAGTATTTTTTGGACAAAGAGCCCATGGACCTTCGTCATTTTATAAAAGCTGAAAGTTTGTTAGTGTATGCTTTCAACACAGATAAGAAAAATTGTATATTATGAGATTTGGCTCATCGTGGCTTTAGGAGATAAACGGTACTCATATACGAGGTGTGTTCAAAAAGTATCGCGAATTTTGTGTATTTTCAAAAACTATTTATTTATTCGTGAATATTTATTTTGTCCCCTTCAAAGTAATCCCCCTGGGTTATTATACACTTGTGCCAACGTTTTTTCCAATCTTCGAAGCACTTCAAAAACTCATTATTTTGTATCTTGTTAAGCTCCTCCTTCGATGCCGTCTTTTTCTCCTGTCGTGGCGTAGCGTCGTCCTTTCATGGGCCTTTTCAGTTTCGGGAACAAGAAAAAGTCACAGGGAGCCAGATCTGGGGAATAAGGTGGCTGCGGTATCAATAGTGTGTTATTTTTGGCCAAGAAGCCGCGTACAAGCAGCGATGTGTGAGCAGGGGCGTTATCGTGGTGCAAAAGCCAATTTTTGTTTTTCCACAAATTCGGGCGTTTCTGGCGGATTGCTTCGCGCAAATTGCGCATAACTTGCAGGTAATATTCCTTATTCACCGTTCTACCCTGTGGCAAGAACTCATGATGCACCACGCCCCTGCAATCGAAGAAAACTGTAAGCAATACTTTCACATTCGACCGAACATGGCGTGCTTTTTTCGGTCTTGGTTGGTGCGGCAGCTTCCATTCTGATGATTGAGCTTTGGTTTCCACGTCATAACCATTAACCTACGACTCGTCACCAGTTATGACCCTCTGGAGCAAATTCGGGTCGTCGCGGACAGATTCTAACATCTCATTAGCAATGTTCATGCGATGCTGTTTTTGATCGAAATTGAGCAATTTTGGTACGAATTTTGCGGCGACCCGTCTCATACCCAAATTATCGATTAAAATCGAATGGCACGAGCCAATCGATATGCCTAGTCCTGGGCAATTTCTCTAACGGTGATTCGACGATTGGCCGATACAATTTTCTTCACTTCATCAATTTTTTCGTCTGTTGTTGAAGTGCTCGGGCGTCCGGCACGCTCTTCGTCGTTCACATCTTCTCGGCCTTCTGAAAACATTTTGTACCACCGATAAACGTTGCTTTTATCTAAAGTTGCTTCTCCGTATGCCACAGTCAACATTCGGAATGCATCCGCGCACTTAATTTCGTTTTTCACACAAAATTTGATACAGGTTCTTTGTTCCATTTTTTTGAATAGGTAAAAATCGAAGACGAACCAAAACACATGTTAGCAAAACAGCTGTCAACAATTAACTGAAAATTCAAAATGGCCGAACTTTTCAGCATAAGTGAGGCACAAATTTACCAACATAACGCCACAAAAAAAACGAAATTCGAAAATACGTAACCCGAGAAAATTCAAAATTCGCGATACTTTTTGAACACACCTCGTATATATATATCCTCCTGCCCTTATCCCACTCTAAGTGGGGTCGGCACAACATGTTATAAACATGCTGTAACATGATTTGGCTGCGTTTTTACGACCGGCCGCCTGCCTGACGTCAACTTACCTTAGTCGTATTTTACGACACCTCGGTAAGAAGGAGGGTGGTCTATTCTACTAAACCGGTGGGTCAACTTACCTTAGTCGCCTTTTACGACACCTCGGTAAGAAATGAGGGTGGTCTATTCTACTCAGCCGGATATCACAAGGCGGGTCGTCTTACCTTAGCCGCCGTCTGTCTGTCTGTCTGTGTCGGATGTCACTTGGGTAAACAGCTATCCAACCCACGTGACATCCGTCAGAGAATTGTAACACGATAAAACTTCAATTTGACGGGGGCTAGCGCCATCTTTTATGAGTCGGACATCGGGCTTGGTATTATATCATGTAACCGTGATGTTGTGCTTAAGAATATACAGTAAAAAGGTATTCGGAGTTTTATTTGTGACACATCCTGAATAGTTATCCTTACAATATACAAGCTAACATAATTTTATGCGCTTTCTTCAAGAATTGTTTATTACTTACCTCATTTTTTTCCGAGTTTTCATAAACGGCGATTAAAATAAGTTGGAATCAGGCAGGTGGCCGATCTAAAATAACTAGCTTAATTAAGTAACAACATGTTTATAACATGTTGTGCCGACTAAACTTAGAGTGGGATAAGGGCAGGAGAGTGATGGTAAATGTTTGTGCATTTTTACCTTTAAATATAAACAAAGTCGTGTGACATAGATAATGTAGGTAAGCTGTCTTGTCATTATGTTGAATAATTGGAGCGGCACAACACAGTGGCACGGTATGTTTGTTACTCATATTTAACATATATAATTAAAGTGAAATAAACTCTTTAAGTATGTATTAAGTTCAAATTTGACTGGCCAGTTGGCGCAGTGCCTGCAAGCTCCGCGGGTCGCGGGTTCGATTCCTGGCGAGGGCCAACATTTTCTATAAATGAATTTGTTGGCCTTTGAGCCTGGGTGTATATTTGTATTTAAGTAATTATTTAAAAGTATATAAGTATTCACCAGTTGTCCGTCTACCATAACACAAGTAATAAGTTACTTACTTTGGTGATGGACGACCGTGTGTGTAAGTGTTTCGTATATTAAAAAAAAATATTAACGGATCACGTGTTTCGGATGTTTGGCCTGTGATCCATTGTAAAAACAGTGTTTTAACAAACATATGTATAATTTATAGAATTAGGCGTTACTTTGCGGAGATCCATAATACAAAGGTAATAATAAAATTATTTGCTATAATCCGCGATGAAGGAAAATAGAAAATATATATAATGCAAAATTAGAGTGGACAATACGTTTTCATATCAGATACATGCTGGATTCGTAAGAAAACATGCACAAATCTCAACCACCGCTACCACATTACACAAGCACTACATACGTTCACTAACACGAACTCAACAATCGTTTCGCCCCGCAACCTAAGCAAAAGATAGAGTCCACGACAAAACCGCAAAAACGCAATATGTATATTTTGTTTCTATATTTCACTTGCTTTATACGGTAATTCTACGATTGAATTTATATTTTTTTTTTATTAGTAGACGCTTTTGATACTCAAAGACCAACGATTTCATATATAGAAAACGTTGGTACGCTCGGCGGGAATCGAGCCCGCGACCTGCGGAGCTGAAGGCAGTACCCACTGCGCCAAAGGCCAGTTTACTGATACTTCCAAATAATATTCTATTGCTTTATATTTATTCGATAAATTTAATGCAAAACAAAGTGTTTATACATCTATATATAATAACTTTTAGTTTATCTTAAGGTTGCAAGTAACATAAAAAAATTAGACAAAACTTTTTATCACTGATGATGTTATATGATAAAAACTGTATCCATTGATATAAGTCGACGTGTGTCACTAAATGTCTTTGTTGTTGATATATTTTGATAAGTACTTGCGTTTGATTTGCCGCTGAGATTTCCTATGATACTACGTTTGTTCTGACGCAATAATAGTTGTAATTAAACTGTAGTTTTTAGACTGTAAATAACAGTTGAAATTTTCTTGATGACTGGATCAATGGACTAGATGGGCACGCTAGTCCAGTGCGACAAATCGGAGATCACATTTTACTTTACGTACCTGGTTAATCAAGCCTTGCTCGTTAATTTTTCACAAAACAAATAAAAGAAACTTCAAAAAAAAAGAAAAAAATGAAGGGTTACTTGGGGCTTGATCCTAGGTATTTACATTTCTCCCGCCCGTTCCCGGAATAAGCCAAGCTGACTTGACATATTAAGGCATAAATAGTGTTTTATATTCAATATAAATTTTAGTATTTTTTAATGCTCAAAAACAGGGATAAAACAACTTTTTTTAAATAAAACCTAACTATATCGATTTTTCTCTCAAAACGCTCTACATGCCAAATTTCAGGAAAATCGTTGGAGCGGTTTCCGAGATTCCGAAAATATGTATATACACACAAGATTAACTCATTTAAATATTAAAGACAAGATTAACTCATTTAAATATTAAAGACAAGATTAACTCATTTAAATATTAAAGACAAGATTAACTCATTTAAATATTAAAGACAAGATTAACTCATTTAAATATTAAAGACAAGATTAACTCATTTAAATATTAAAGACAAGATTAACTCATTTAAATATTAAAGACAAGATTAACTCATTTAAATATTAAAGATACTTCTATATCTATATATACTTATTATAAAACAAAGTCGCCAAAAGCTGTCAATCTGTATGTGATCGATTTTCTTAAAATCTGCTGAACGGATTTTTGTACGATTTTTACTGAAAAGTAGTGCAATTTTTCTGGAAGGATAAGAGTACATTACGGTTTTATGTAAATTGTGTTGAAAAGGTTGCGCAGCTGTAAAATAAAATCGCCTACTGGGAGCTTTAGGCGAGGGCGCCGCGTGAACCAGCAGCGATACACTGAAATAATGTAATAGAGAATTATAGATCTACAAAAACACTACAAAAAAGTTAGCGACAGCATGTCTCTATTTCTTATGATTAACTCACAAGAACTATTTTCATGTTACAAATTTCAAATTTGTGACACTGATTTTCCGCACGGGCGAAGCCGCTGGCACAACTATAGTAGCTTTTACCCGCGACTTCGTTCGCGTGGACTGTTGTCGTGTAATAGGTCGATAATAGATGGCGCTTTCCAATGTCATCCTATTCCTGTAGAATTAACAGGATTTCTATAGCCTATATGTTATTCCGGTGTATATATTGTGCTAAATATTAACAATATTGGTTCAGCGGATTCGCCGTGAAAGAGTACATACATTTATAATATTAGTGGGATAGGTTAGGATATGCTAAACGAAATAGCATACCTATACTTTAATCGGATAATTGCGGCCGTGTGGTATCCGACTGAGTAGAATAGACCACCCTTATTTCTTACCGAGGTGTCGTAAAATACGACAAAGGTAAGTTGATGTCAGGCAGGCGGCCGGTCGTAAAATACGTAGCCAAATCATGTGACATGTTTGTAACATGTTGTGCTGACCCCACTTAGAGTGGGATAAGGGTAGGAAGATGAATTTAATCGGATAATGTCAAATTTATTTCATCATTGCTATTATATTATAGTTTTGCAAAGTACCGCCTACTCCAACAAATATTATATTGACTATTTGATTATATCTGATAGTGGTGTCGTGCGGCCTCGCCTACTAAATTAACAAAGCAAATAATACTTTTGGGAATAGGAATTTGTTCTGAGGTCGCCATTGTTGCGATCGTATATTTCAGTAAGGGCTGCCATTCGTATTTAAATTTTGTTTAAACGACTATTAAAAGTAGCCTGATACATAAAACATACTATAAAATTGAGGATTATACAGATGATAAGAATGCGTGGATATAGCTACTCTTCGACCCGGTACAAGACAGTAATGACTGAATATAACTAGTTATAAGAATTATTTTTCGAAAAGAGCAACCGCCGAGTTTCTTGTTGGCACTGCTCGGTTGGAACAGCTTTCCGAACCGGCAGTAGAGTCAACTATTTAAAAGCACCTTTTAATAAGTTTACTTGAATAAAGAATATTTTGAATTTGAATTTTATTATAAAGTATTGTACGTTATTTGAGATGTAGCATATGTATATATAAATAAATAAAATGAAATGAAATGAAATGAAATGAAATGGAATGGAATGGAATGAAATGGAATGGAATGGAATGGAATGGAATGGAATGGAATGGAATGGAATGGAATGGAATGAAATGGAATGAAATGGAATGAAATGGAATAAATAAAATTATACTCTTAACTTTATGAGAACAATAAAAGAAAAGTAAATACTTTATTTCGCATGATTTGATTCCTTTGTGATTTTGAAAAGTTTAATCGTACTTATTTTTTCATTGAACGCAGTTTATAGATTTGTGCAAACTTGCAAAAAGCAATAAAAAATATGTTTCTAAATATAATAATAAATAAATAATAAGTTTTACTATACTTTGATTCTTACTTATAATTACCAATGTAGTTTTATTTTAATTTTATGGCAACCCTAATTTCAATGTTATTGTAATGTGGTCTAACCGCACTTGTACATTCGATAGCCTAGTTTATTTCGACGTTCTACAAATGTTATAACGTGTTCTCTATAATAAATAAAATGTCTTAATCCCTATAATATATCTTCTATACATATTATAAAACAAAGTCTCCGAAAGTTGTCCGTCTGTATGTGATCGGTTTCACCAAATCTACTGAACAGATTTTTGTAAAGTTTTTACTAAGAGATAGTGTAACTTGTCCGGAACGTTAAGGTTAATAGTACACTACTGTTTTATGTAAATTGTGTTGAAGAAGGCGCGTGGTTGTAAAAAAACTCGCCTGCTAGGAGTATTATACGCGCGCGCCGCATAAACCAACAGATATACACTAAAGTCATGTACTAGAGAATTGTAGATTTACAAAAATACTACAAAAATGTCCGCGACAGAATGTCTCTAACTCATATGGTTAACTCACAATAGCTACTTTTATATTCACAAATTTAAATTAAAAATATTGAATCATTTACGCGTCGCGTGTGAAATGCAGCTGAGCTATTTCTTACCGCAAACTAACAATATACGTAAATGCAGTATGGTATCCGGTGGAGTAGAATAGACCACCCTCATTTCTTACCCAAGTGTCCTAAAAGGCGGCTGAGAAAAGTTGACGCACCGTGTGGTATCCGGTTGAGTACCCCCTCTTCTTACTGAAGTTTCGTAAAAGGCGACTGAGTTAAGTTGACAGCAGGCAGGCAGCCGGTCATAAAATACCTAGTCAAATCATCATGTGACAACATGTTTATAATATGTTATGCCGACCCCACTTAGAGTGGGATAAAGACAGGAGAATAGTGACGTCATTTACGCGGGAAAAACTTTGTGACACAAGGAAGAAATGAGGATAGTCTATTCTATTCCGCCGGATACCACGCGGCAGCTATCAATGAAATCTCTAAGTATTTCTATATACCAATTGTGGATAGGCCCTTATCGTAGATTTCGATTTGGCTTAACAATTGGTACCTGTCAAAACTAAGCCCGTACTGTTGACATCAGTTAATACTGTGTTGCCAAATGCAGCTAATATTTATCATGGTTGATCTAAATTCAAAATATATTTTTTAGAAATTTATAATTTTTAGTTTTTAATTCGCGACGACTTTTTAGTGTTAAAACATCGTCAAATATATTAAAATAAACTATTATTTAATAAACGCTGTGTGGTGTCCGGCTGAATAGAATAGTACCACCCTCATTTCTTACCGAGATGTCGTAAAAGGCGACTAAGGTAAGTCGACCCGCCGTGTGGTATCCGGTTTAGTAGAACAGACCGCCCAGGCAGGCGTCAGGCAGGCGGCCGGTCGTAAAAACGCAGCCAAATCATGTGACAGCATGCTTATAACATGTTGTGCCGACCCCGCTTAGAGTGGGATAAGGGCAGGAAGATGATGAAACTATGATTTAATAAATTGACTTATAACACTTTATCTCGTGACTGAATTCGTAGCCGGTAGCAGGTACCTTGTTACATAAAATAGCATCCAGATACTTTTATACTCGCCAATTTTTACCGGTGGCAACCATATATGGCGAGTAAATCAATAAAGAGTTACTTTTTTATTTTTGCCGAGAGTCGTTTGGATTTTCACTATACAGGGTTGTCAAAATACGTAAATATTATAGTATACACAGGTTACGAAAATAAACGAATCCACAGATCATGCCTAAGATGACTTGCATAATTCAATATTCTTAAATATAGTTTAGTAAAAAATGAATTTTCAAACAAAATAAATACAATTTAATTGAGATCTGGCTAGCAAGTAATGGTTGACTGACCTGGACCGAACAAAAAAACAGGTTCAAACAAAATTATAGTTTTGTCTCCTTCGCACTTGTATGTAGTCTCGGTCAAGGTCAATGCATTTCATACGAAATGGAATAAAATGGGGTACGGTCATTCACCCTTCTTCGTATATTTTATTCAAAATGTATAGTAATTTATATGGCTATATTACTTTACTAAATTAACTGGATTTTTATGTAAGCTGTGAAGGTTGAGGTTGAGAAGGTGATGAGATTACAAAAAAAGTGATGTTAGAATCAATTTTTTGATTGGCCAACTTTACTTATTTTATATCCACTTATAGCATAATCAGTGAATAATTTAACCAATGAATATTCACTCTTTTACCGAAAACATTAATTCGTGGTTGGATTCAATCACAACGCAAAATTTGATTCTATAGTTAGATCTAATCTTCACATTTTATATTGAATTTTGGAAAATTTAGCTTCAATAATTTGACTTCAAGGCGTCCACCGGAACCTATGGAAGAAATATTGCTTTTATTTCTTCCATAGGTTCTACATGCTGAACATGCCATGCTACATTGGGTCTACCGGACCAGCTAAATTTTGCAAGTGGTCAGTACATTAAAGTCTGCAAACATTTGCGATAGTGAAAATAGACGTGGTAAATATTGACGCTTTATACAAGTTTCCAAACTAGTCTAGCTCAGTTTCAGTTAATTTAGCATGCATTGTCGAGAGACCTAGAACTAATTGAGTTTGTCAGAATCATATACTGGCAGGCAGGAATTTGCCGAGCGAACATTTTGAAATAACAATGAATTTTCCAAGACGTTATTAATAACATAACCGCTTTATAATATGAGATGTATCAATTTATACGTCCTCACAAATTAAAGGGGGGCTATCGGTTCCAACAGGCACAAAAGAATTTTCTATTAAAACTGATGCATCATTGATATTTACAATTTATCAGGTGGTAAACAGCCCTTTATTCATTCTCCTGCTCTTATTCGACTCTTAGTGGCACAACATGTTTTTTAACATTGTTACTTTGTTTTGCTAGTTATTTTACGATTGGTTGCCTGTGACGTCAATTTACCTTAGCCTTTTACGACACCTCAGTAAGAAATGTGGGTAGTCCATTCTACTCAGCCAGTATACCAGTTTCTGCATTCTCACATATTATAGGGCATCAATCTAATTTTATAAATATTTTATAAATCAATTCTACTAATATTATAAATGCGAAAGTTTGTGAGATTGAATGTATGTTTGTTACGTTTAGGGCGAATCCGCTGAAGCAATATCGATGAAATTTTGGCACAAATATTCCTTATACGCCACAATAACATAAAGCTATAGAAATCCTGTTAATTCTACAGGTATAGCTTGACATTGAAAAGCGCCATTATTATCGACCTCTCACACGACGAAGTTTCGCGGGTAAAAGCTAGGTTTATATATATTGTATGGGAATACCTATTGCTTGTTGAAAGCCGGTATGCGAAAGAGAGCTGTCAAACATGACAGTTGTCATAGATGAATTATAGCATAGACTACTATTTATGTCTCTAACACCGTGGTATATTAAAGTTATATATTTAAGCTAAATCTATGTAAAAGTAATAATAAAATTATTTTGCTATAATCCGCGATGAATTCATCGCGGATTATAGCAAAATAATTTTATTATTACATTTGTATTATGGATCTCCGCAAAGTAACGCCTAATTCTATAAATTATCTAAATCTATGTTTTAATATGACAAGATGGTGATGTAAATGTACACCATGACTTAGATAGCTTTGGTGAGATATTTATTACTCACACACAAACTTGTCATAGAATAATCTTTAATGCAGAGGCAGCCCTGAGTTCATGCACGCACATATCTCCCACGTCACAGTTTGCTGTCACTCAGCGGGTAGGCGTTTGGCCCAGATAATTTTATTGCCTCGCTGCCTGATCAACCTTTCCGATCCAACTTTCGATTAAATCCGCTCTGTTGTAATGGATTATGGAATACACGAGATGCTCCCTGACTTCGCATGGTCCTAATTAATTTGTGCATTGAGATTTTGTCGTGGATGATGCTTCGATGCGTGGTTGATGTCGTGATGCTGCTCCTGATGATGCTTAAGTGACGGGGCAAACCAGTTGAGCTTGTGTTAGTAAATGTGTGCATTGTTTGTAGGGTAATGTGGTGTGGGCGCTGTTGGTGTATTGTGAATGCAGCTTACAAATCCTGCTGGCATAAAGTATGAACATGGATAATACACTAAGCATTACGTTGATTTTCTCTAAACGTGGATTATAGCAAAATAATACTATTATTATTTTAAACTTTTTTTTTGTCAAATAAATCATTCGCGGCTTTATGGTGAAATGGTTTGGATGTAATGGTGTTTTTAGAGGGAAAGGTTAGAGCTTAGACTCATGGTCCACCACGCTGTTTCAATATGGATTTGTAGATTTCACATATCCCAGGAATTCTTAAGAGATGTGCGGGTTTGCCACGCGATGTTGCCCTTCACCAAAAAGCGTGTGATAATTTGAAAATATTAATTAGGCACAGCAATTTTAACAGAAAACTTTATTAACGTAGGCCCGAGTTTTGAACACGTGAATTCTTAGAGAGATGCATGTGGACTCACCGTTCAGCTATTACGGCTTTGGCCTATATAATAATGCAAAATTAAGAGAAATTATAACAAAAATTGTATACAAACCTACTTTTCTTTGTTTATAAGAGTAAGTAACCTAGTGCAATAAAAGTAAGAAAGCGTAATGAATTCATTATAATAAAAAAACTTCATTTCTATATTGCAGACGCAGTTAACATTGTATTCTGAACATTTTACTGCTGTAGGTGTTTAATAAAACTTAATTTTTCCGTATAATATTTTTAAGTAATTAAAAAAAAGTTTCTTTGAATGAACTGTCGCATCTCAATATTTGCTAATCATTGATCGGTTAATTTTTGTGAAGAGGATGGCGTAGTTCGTTTCGTGAGTTTTTGATTTTCTTTTTTATCGAATTGTCGATGTTTTGATAGCCGGAAGTGCGAGTATAGAAGTCTCGTTGATGACTGTTGTTAAAAGCTTTTATTTAACTTGACTTGTATGGATGTTTGTATGTAAAGGTGGAATCTTGCAAGTCTTCTGGTTCAGTCTCGATGACAATGCATGTTTATGATAGGCATGTATTAACGGTTAACAATAGGGACACGAAGTGTTGTTAAAAGCTTTTTTAACTTGACGTTTGTTTATTAATGTATTAATTAATTTATTTATTTATTAAAATTTTTAAAGGTTTTAATAAGTTTTTATCATACATCACAGCATAATAGAACGCCGTGTGGTATCCGGCTGAATAGTATAGTACCACCCTCATTTCTTACCGAGGTGTCGTAAAAGGCGACTAAGGTAAGTCGACCCGCCGTGTGGTATCCGGCTGAGTAGAATAGACCAATCTCGTTTCTTACCGAGGTGTCGTAAAGGCGACTAAGGTAAGTTGACCCGCTGTGTGGTTGAGTAAAATAGATCACCCTATTTCTTACCGAGGTAAGTAATGTAAGTAAGGTATGTTGACGTCAGGCAGGCGGCCGGTTGTTAAATACGTAGCCAAATCATATGACAACACGTTTTTAACATGTTGTGCCGACCGCACTTAGAGTGGGATAAGGGCAGAAGGATGATGATCACAGACTAATAGAATGTGCGGCGTATACCAAAATTTTTAGCCCCGAAAGTATGATTGCTTAAGCTATAGGAAGCATAGAGAATCCTTTTTCAAACTATTTCTTTAAAAACTAATTCATTCATAGAAACAAGATATAAACAATAGAATAAAGTCACAGGGAAAGTGAAAGTATACTGCGGTTTATAGACAATTCTAGGACTATGGTAATTTTGGTTTAGAGAAAGGAATACAACGAATGGTAAAATGGTAGCACTATTTTACCGTTGAAAACAAGTTGATTAAAAAAATATTCTATGTACTGTTAACAGTAAAATAAAATTTTTAACCGTTAAGGAGTTCCTTCGGCTGGAGCCAATCATTTCATGCTTGTCATAAACATACATTGTCGTAAGAGATGGACCAATATCTAAAATTTCAGATCAATCGGACACCGGGAAGTGGGCAAATTTAACTTGTAAAATTCCACCTTCATATACAACAATATATACAAGGGAGGTTAAATAAAATACTTTTAATAATCTCTTTTCGGCATGGCATTATGTCTTACGGAATCGTGTTATGTGATAAAACCTTAAGTAAATAAACAGGATTATAAAAGCCTCGCATAAATCATATCCTTTATTGTAAGAATACAATAAAAATTGCCAAATATTTTTTTAACCTTTTTAAAACGTTTGTCATATATATAATGGTCGAATATTAGTCTTGTGATTTCTATTGTACTTTACCCTTTACAAATACTTTAAAAGTACTTATGATTTTTTCCGTAGTGGAATTAACTTTGTGGCTTTGCCTCTTCGTTTTTTAATGAAATTCCACCAATTCAGGAACCATTAAAAAAGAAAAATGTGAATAAATTAGCAAAGTATGTAAATATTAATTTAAATATTTCAGCTATGGAAATGACGTGAAACTATCTGGAACAGATTCAAGATGGCACGTGACGGTGTTTACTTGGTTTCACTAATTTTAGACTTTATTAGATTTTAACGAATTAGAGAATTTATGTAGCAAACTGTAGGAGAGAATGAAGGTGTTGACGATAGACAAATTACGATTTGGTCTTTGCGTTTTAGGTCTTGTAAAATAGACAATTTTTATGCAAAAGGGATGCAGAAATGTTTGCCTATGGCTTTTATAGAAGCATCCTCTTTATTTGTAAGCGACACTATGGAGGCACGGTTACTTTTCGGGGGTATAGAAACGACAATCAGACCACTATACTTTGGCCCATAGTTATGGCAGTCAATCGTCGTGGCTTGGCTTTGGTTTGCGTTGTTTGGTTGGCGTTGTGCTAGTGCAGCATATATTTATATTTCCGCCGAGTTTCTTGCTGGCTCTTCTCGGTAGGAACGGCTTTCCGAACCAGCAGTAGAGTTGACGATTCAAAAGCACTTGTTTACAAGTTTATTTGAATAAAGAATATTTTGAATTTGAAATTTGAATTTGAATTTGAATTTGAATTTGAATTTGAATTTGAATTTGATTTTGATTTTGATTTTGATTTTGATTTTGAAATTTGAATTTTGAATTTGAATTTTGAATTTGAATTTGAATTTGAATTTTGAACTTTGAATTTTGAATTAGAATTTTGAATTAGAATTTTGTATTTGAATATTGAATTTTAATTTGAATTTGAATTTGAATATTGAATTTGAATTTGAATTTGAATTTTGAATTTGAATTTGAATTTTGAATTTGAATTTTAAATTTGAATTTTGAGTTTGAATTTTGAATATGAATATACTGAGGCGTTACACTTTGGATTTAGCATTCTATGTTTTTTTTTTTGGATAAAATTTACTACTTTACAAAAAAATTACATAAATAAATAAAGTAATAAAATTTATAGACAGGTCATAGAACTATGCATCATAAAATTTGTGTTTTTAAAGCAATATAATTAATAATAACATTAGACAAAACGGCATGTGTACATTAAAAATAAAAGCATTATTTTTAACATAATATTAATATCAAGAACAGACATTTTCAATGAATATAATTAACAAAAATTATTAATTCGTGATTTGTGGTCTTTTATTTCATTATATTTGTTGGATACTTCTGTTGTTCATCATATATATCGGCACAACCATATTCTCCTATCATTCGTCAACTCGGGCACTTCTTTTATATGCATGTTATACTTCACACAATACAACTTTTTTTTTATGAGATAAGGCTAGCGCCTGGCTACGATGTCGCCCGATGGAAAGCGAAAGAAGCCCCTAAGGTGGGCTGCGCTTGCCAGTGTAGTGTCTATTCACTCTTTTTTTTTAAGTTTTTCAAATCGTATGAATCCAGAAAGATAGATGAAGGAAGGGAATTCCACGCCTTTGAAGTACGCATAAGGAACGAAGAGCCGAACCGTTGGGTGCGAGTTTTCGAGGTATTTATAGTATACCGGTGGAGCCCCTCGCGGCATCTGGTCGTTCGGTCATAGAATGGCGAGGAAGGGATCAGATCAAAAAGATCTGTAGCACACTCTCCGAAATATATCCTGTAAAAAACAGAAAGCGATGCGACTGCTCGTCTATGTTCTAGAGTAGTGAGCTTTCTTTGTGCTAGCTTACTATCGCCTATAATTCTTCTGGCGCGTCGATCCACAGAGTCAAGGGCCTGGAGTTGGTACTTAGCAGACCCATCCCAAAGATATCTACAGTACTCCATACAAGAACGGACCTGAGCCTTATATAAGGTTAAGATTTGTTCAGGTGTGAAGTACTGTTTCACTTTGTTTAGGATACCGAGCTTTTTTGTTTAGGATACCAACTATCCAATCCAAGCGAATCAAGGTACTGGAAGATTTTTCTCACGTAATCTATAGGGAAATTAGACGTCCCAATAAAATCTCAGTAGTAATAGATAGTTCTGTCGTTTAATGTGTTAATAATTGTCAACAGATGCCAGTAAAGCGCGCAGCAACCTCGTGCGCATGCGCCGCACCGCGCTCGGCAAGTCCGCACCGACCCTGTCCATCCATGTCGTAAGTAAATCAATTAATACAAAGTACGTGTTCCGACCGAGCTGGACTTGGTAATTTTTTTTAAAGATATTTAAAAAAAAATGTAAGTAAGTAACGGCCTGTTACTATCCCACTGCTGGGCACAGGCCTCTTCTCTCCGTTTTTGGAGAGAAGGATTGGAGCTAAGACCTACCACGCTGCAACAATGCGGATTGGTAGGTTACACATATCCCCAGAATTCTCTAGAGATATGCAGGTTTCCTCACGATGTTTTCCTTCACCGAAAAGCGTGTGATAAATTTCAATTATCAATAAGACATATAAGTTTTACTAGAAAACTCATTGGTGCCTGCCCGGGGTTTGAACCCTAAGCCTCCTTGAAAGAGGCGCACGGTGTTACTGTTGGGCTACCACAGCTTCAATAATTCTACAGCTTAAATAAAAAATGTATAAAAAGAAAATTTGAAAAAAAAAAAAAAATTGTTGGGCAGGTGGGGCTCAAACCTAGGTATTTTCACCTCTCTAGACCGCCCGTTCCCCAAATGAACTTCCATGACTTTACGATTCATCATCTCATCATCTTCCTGCCCTAATCACACTCTAAGTGGGGTCGGCACAACATGTTATAAACATGTTGTCACATGATTTGGCTACGTATTTTACGATCGGCCGCCTGCCTGACTCAGCCGGACACCACACGGTGGGTCGACTTACATTAGTCGCCTTTTACGACACCTCGGTAAGAAATGAGGGTAGTCTATTCTACTCAGCCGGAAACCACACGGCGGGTCGACTTACCTTAGTCGACTTTTACGAAACCTCAGTAAAAAATGAGGGTGGTGCTATTCTATTCCGCCGGATACCACGATACGATTGACAGCGAAAATTATCTTTTGAATTCAACGTAAATTTTAGCATTTTCCCAAAAACAACGATCACCAAGGTACTTATTTTAAAAATTTTGTAATTATAACAAATAAGTATGTTACGACAACATTTCGATTTGTACATACCTTTATAAAGTGATTGCGTATTAATTCTTATTATATTAATAGTCTTGCGATATTTTTTTGTAGAAGGAGCCATGCACGGTGTCCCGCCGACCGTCCCGCTTGCCACCGCCACCACCACATCACAGACTATCCTTAGTGGTACGATTTCTGACTTATTTAAAATTTAAACTATAGGGAGTATTAAAGTAAGTAGCGGCCTATTACTATCCTACTGCTGAGAACAGGCCTCTTCTCTCCGTTTTTGGAGAGAAGGTTTGGAGCTAAGACCTACCACGCTGCTCCAATGATTGGTAGGTTACACATATTTCTAGAATTCTCTAGGTATATGCAGGTATATCCTCACGATGTTTTCCTCGAAAGAGTCGCACGGTGTAACCGCTGGGCTACCACAGCTCATGAGTAGTATTCATTGTTAATGTATAGAAACCGGCTATACTCACGTCTTATTCTATCGGGTTAGCCCGACTAGTTTCGAACCCATCCGGGGCACTTATCCATAAGCTCTTTACATGACATTATCGCGTCCTGACCTTCGGACCTTATCTGACCTTCGTCATTTCGCATTTCGTCATCGCTGCTATAGTATCGCCATTCAAAGACGTACTGTCTTTAAATGGCTATGCTATAGCAGTCTGGGGTAGTAATTTTTTAAAAGATAGAAGAAAGTGCAATTAGGAAAGATAGAAAAAAGAAAGAAACCGGGTTCAGAACTTTTTTGGTCCGCCCGTAACCCAGAATCACATCACAGCATTACGTTTGACAACTAAAATATCAATCGCATTCAATTCCACATTTTAGAATTTTTTCAATGCCTGAAAACGGATAAAACCATATTTTTGTTAAATGAAACCTACGTAATTGATTCCCAAAAGGCCCCCTACATGTTGAGTTTCATGAAAATCATTAGAGCCGTTTTTAAAATTCAGAAATAGATCGGAATATATATCATTGTCATCATTCTCTTACCCTTATCCCACTCTAAGTGGGGTCGGCACAATTTGTCTTCTTCTTTCATTCTCCTCTATCATTCGACAACTCTGATGCCACTCCCTTAATATTGACATCGTGACCATAGCAAATTAAAATCATTCGATAATCTATTGAAAGTATCAGAGACTGTGCAATATGTCAGGAACGTGAAAATGCAGACGTTCACGATTGTTTAGTAATAGGCTATTTGACAATCGTTTTGTAACCGTCACGGTTAGGTCGAAAACGATGACTATTTATATATGTAAAATCTATACTAATATATAAAGCTGAAGAGTTTGTTTGTTGAACGCGCTAATCTCAGGAACTACTTGAAAATTCTTTGAGTTTAAGATAGTACATTTATCGAGAAAGATGAATAGGAGAGGAGCAGCAATAAAAATATTGCGAAAATGGTAAAATTTAACGCTTTCCTTGCGTGCGCTAAGTAAACGGTAAAAGTTATTAAAAAATCGTATATTACAAACATTGTACTAATGTAATGTACTATAGTACTATAGTAATGTACTAGAGATTTGTATACGTATAAAAATACTACAAAAAAGTCCGCGGCAGCATGTCTCTATCTCTTATTGTTAACTGACAATAACTAAGACGAAACAGGCAAAGCCGCACAGCTGGTAATATCTATACTAATATATAAAGTTGAAGAGTTTGTTTGTTTGTTTGTTTGTTTGTTTGTTTGTTTGTTTGTTTGTTTGTTTGAACGCGCTAATCTCAGGAACTACTGGATCGATTTGGAATTCTTGCAGTGTAAAATAGTCCATTTACTGCAGAAGGCTATAAGTTATATAACATCACGGTAAGATGAATAGGAGAGGAGCAGCAATAAAAAATATTACGAAAACGGCAAAATTTAAAGCTTTTCTTGCGTGTGCTGGGTAAACGGTAATAGTTATTTAAAAATCATGTATTACAAAATTGTTTCCCTCTAAAAGTTCTAAATAAAAGTCCGCGGAAGCATATGTCCAGCTTTTAAGGTTAATTTACTTTAACCATTTTTATGGTTATCAAAAGACTATATTACTGTTTTAATCTTTCCACGCGGGCGCAGTCGCTGGCAACTGCTAGTGTTCATATAAAAGTTATGTAATAGTAATGTGTCGAAAATTAATGCTTAATTTATAGTTGTTTTTTTGTAAAATGTACCATATTATTCATAAATGTAATGTCATATATTACATGAATACAAATAAATATATTATCATTATTTTCTCTCTACTTCGGCTCTACAAAATAATTGACGTAAAGCTGAAAATTCCGTTAAGTAGATTTTGAGAAAATCGATCACATACAGACTGACAGCTTTTCGGGACTTTTTTTTATAGTAAATACTGTGCTTGCGGTTTCGCCCGCGTGGAAATCAGTGTATTTATTCAAATTTTGAACATAAAAGTTATTATAGTGAGTGAACCATA
Organism: Morpho achilles; assembly: GCA_947086495.1. Lineage (NCBI taxonomy): Eukaryota > Metazoa > Arthropoda > Insecta > Lepidoptera > Nymphalidae > Morpho > Morpho achilles. The sequence continues at coordinate 10,027,427 of CAMTZB010000026.1, forward strand.
AGAAACGGAGACATGCTGTCGCAGACTTTTTGTAGTATTTTTGTTGATTTACAATACTATTCTGTAGTACATTACCGTACTGTGTCTCTGTTGGTTAACTCGGCGCGACCTTTTCAACACATTTTACATAAAACAGTAACGCACTATTAACCTAAACCTTCCGGAAGAATTGTACTACTTTTCAGTAAAAACCGTTCGAAAATCCGTTCTGTAGATTTTGAGAAAATCGAACACATACACACAGACAGCCTTTGGGAGACTTTATTTCATAATAATAATAACAGATAGAAAGACTAGATTTAAATAAAGTCGGGAAACGAACAAAGTTATTGAGCTATTTATGTCGAGCCAATTCAAGCATTAACATCCACACGATGTATATAAAGTTAATAGCTCGCGATGAAATATAAATGAACTAGAGCTGTATGAAGTTTTTTAATTTATTTTAACACTAGCTTTTCGCCCCAACTTCGTTTGCGTGGACTGTACTCGTGTGATAGGTTGATAATAGATGGTGTTTTTCAATGCCTCCCTCTTTCTATAGAATTAACAGGATTTCTATAGCCTATATGTTATTCCGGTGTATAAGGAATAATTTTGCCAAATTTAATTGATATTGGTTTAGCGGATTCGCCGTAAAAGAGTAACGAACATACATTCATACTCACAAACTTTCGCATTTATATGATTAGTAGGATGTACCGCCTTTCTTGCATACTATAAAGTCCCTCGCTGCGTATGTCTGTTTGTGATAAACTCAAAAACTACTGAACGAATTTTACGGGCTGGCACCAATGTCTTTATATACATATATTATCATCATCCTCCTGCACTTATCCCACTCTAAGTGGGGACGTCACAACATGTTATAAACATGTTGTGAAATGATTTGGCTACGTATTTTACGATCGGCCGCCCTTCCGTCAACTTACCTTAATCGCATTTTACGACACCTCGGTTAGAAATGAGGGTGGTCTATTCTACTCAGCCGGATACCACACGGCTATTTTGATATGAGCAATAACCATATCAAATCAAGGTATATTGAATAAAATTATAAAAAAAATTAGTAAAATGTGATTCAAACAGCTTGTGTACTTAAATGTTAACAACTTTCTAATAAGTCCATTTCCTTTTATCAATAAAACTTGTGTTATAAATGTAATCCTAAATGACGAACCTTTCTAATATTGATGTGGAGATTGTCTAAATATATTAATATTTTCAACTCGGTATTGAAATGACTGCTTGATAAGATATGGAAATATCGAAATATTGTAAAAGGGACAAACATCAAGTTGGTACGAACCTTAGTCTTTTCAATCTTTCGACAGTCGTGGACCCTCAAAGCAATAGACAGCAAAAGCGATGCTTATGAACTATGGTGCTAGCGTCGGATACTACGCATTCCCTGAACAGCGTTTAGGACCAACGACCAGTCCTTAATGAGGTCACAATAAGTCTTTCCACCATATGCCTCAGCGAATTCTGTTCTACTTTAGACTCATAGCATCAAAGCTAGCTAAGTAGAACGCAGGAGAACCAGAAGGCGGAGTCCAAAGAGATAGTTGGATCAGGTGGCCGAACACCTGTACACAAACATCAGCCACGCATTGCACTGCGGCGATGAACGAACACGGTCGAGAGAACTTGTTTTTAGAAAAACTGAGACGGAAAATCACGAGGAGGAGGAATTGAAATGACGCAGTCTAAGTTGTGTGTAGATGCTAGTAATAGTTGGACGTCGCCTGTGCTTAGTCCGGCGTCATAGGCTTTTAGGGCGACGCTCTCTGACGCTAGTAAAAAAACGATTTTCCTGAAACTCAGCATGCAGCATGTGTTGGAGAGGAAAAATCGTTCTAGTTTAGTTTTATTAAAAAAAAATCGTTTTGTCCATGTTTTTGGGCATGAAAAAAATTAAATTGAATATATAAAACACTATTTTGCCGAAAACTGTCAAGTCGGGAGTAGCTTATGCGGGGAACGGGTGGTCTTTAGAAATGAACCTAGATCCTAGGAATAATGAAAACCTAGGATCGAGCCCCATCTACTCAATGATTTTTTTTTATTTTGAAAAAAAAAAAAAAAACTACCGAGCAAGGCTCGGTCAACCAGGATTGCACGATTACAGGATTTTTGTACCGTTTTCACTTAAGGATAGTGCAATTTTTCCGGATGCTTTATTTCAATAGGACTAGAGAATAGAAATAGGTCAATTGTAGTTCCACAAAAATACTATAAAAAAGTCCGCGATAGCATGTCAAGTTAAAACACAATTTGATGTTTAAAATTTCAATTAGGGATATTTTTGTTACACTGGTTTGCGCGTGCGAATCCGTTGGCGCACCTAGTTTCTAATAAACATGGTTCAAATGCAGTAGTGAGTCAATGTAGTTACTTTAAGGTGAGTAAATAATATTAATAACTGATGACGGCATGTCAATGTAAGCTGTATTTCTTATCGTGACATCAGTATTTAATCTTTTCATTGCTCATAATGCACTCTATGGAAATGGACGAATTTCCTGTATTTCTTTATTCATCATTCTCCTGCCCTTTTCCCAATGTAAGTAGGGTCGCATTTGACCAGATATTTACGACCGGCCGCCTGCCTGACGTCAAATAATCTAAGTCGCCCTTTACGACACCTCTGTAAGAAAGAAGGTGATTTATACCACTCAGCCGGATACCACACGGCGAGTCAAATTACCCTAGTCGCCTTTTACGACACCTCTGTAAGAAATGGGGAGGTCTATTTTACTCAGCCGGGTACCACACGGCGGGTCGCCTTTTACAACACCTCGGTAAGAGATGAGGATGGTCTATTCTACTCAGCCGGATACCCCACGGCAGGTCAACTTATCTTAGTCGCCTTTTACGACACTTTGGTAAGAAAGAAAGTGATCTCCTCTTTTCAGCCGAATACCACACGGCTTTATGATATCTTTATTATAATATCTTATAGAAATGTATAATTTCGTAGTAATTCATAGAATTAGGCGTTACTTTGCGGAGGTCCATAATACAAAAGTAATGAGAATATTATTTTGCTATAATCCACGATAAAACAAAATATGTGTAATGCTAAATGTAGAGTGTACTATTCGTTCTCATACCTGATACATGCAGCATTTGTAAGAACTCAGGCACTACCCAACACCGATGGCACAACAATACACAAGCAATGCACACATTCACCACCACAATCTCAACAATTGTTTCACCCCGTAACCGAAGCATCGTCAGGAGATTGACTCCACGACAAAATCGTAAAGCTTTAAGTTCTTACAAATTCTGCGTGTATCAGGTATGAGAACGAATAGTACACTCTACATTTAGCATTACACATATTTTCTTTTATCGCGGATTATAGCAAAATAATATTCTCATTACTTTTGAATTTCGTAGTAAACAAACAATCTGATACGCTAAACCGCAATAAGGTAGGTCTGTGACTTTGATGAGTCACAGAGTCTATAGTTATTATAAAAATCCGTCCTAGCCCCACGGTCATTGTGTGCTAACATTACTGATATTCATGTTATGTTTGCGGCATTTACTCTCGTGACATAATATTGAATACGTGCCAAGAATATGAAGTGATTGTTTGGGTTCATACATGTAGCAAATTCTACTAATGTTATAAATGCGAAAGTTTGTGAGTATGGATGTATGTTCGTTACTCTTTTACGGCTAATCCGCTGAACCAATATCGATTAAATTTGGCACAATTATTCCTTATACACCAGAATAACATATTGGCTATAGAAATCTTGTTAATTCTACAGGTATTAAGTTTTCTAATTAAGAATAATAATATATGTGCCTGATTTTGCATTAAAACTTCGAATTTAAATTCTGTGACCATACATTTTTTTTCCTTATATAAATTAAATTCAACAACTTATTTAGGACCATTCTTATTTGTTCCTTTAGTGTATAATGTTAATTTATTTATTAATAAAAAAACAAAGGGGAAAACAAACAGACCAGAGATCCACTTAAAATAGGGGAAAAAAAATTCTACAGGAATGGGATGACATTGAAAGGCGCTATCTATTATCGACCTATCACACGACAACAGTCCACTCGAACGGAGTCACGAGGGCGAAAACACAGGACTTTACACCACCGATTTTGACACAACCCGAACTAGGACTACCGGAAGACGACTTTGAGCTACGATTCCCAGACCTCCCCACCGAACCAGACATCAATTAGATCACCTAGGTGACCTGTGCTTACGACCTAAACACCGCAACCTTTAGGTCACCAAGATGACCTCGGCCTACGGCCGAAACACATACCGGGCTTAAGTGCCCGCGAGGACATGACCGGGTAGTGAGGATCCTCGAGGCCCGTACAGCACTATTCCCCCCCCCCCTCTCCGGGGAGTAAGCGACGGTTGCATAAAAAAACCGAAGATTGAGCGCACAGAATTAAGTGAAGAACGCTTCTCGACATTCTTCTTCTTCCTTGTAAATGAAATCAAAATAATCTTTATTCAAGCTAGCTTTTTACAACTTTTGAATCATCATGGATCAATTAGATTTAATGCTAATAATTAAGCTACTTCTGATTTGGAATGTTTTTTTTATCAGGAAAAACCCCTTATGGGAATGTCGGACTCGCACCGACTAAAACAACCTGAGTGGTTTATAACACTACTGATGGCGAGGACAGGGTACCGTTGTACACATTGCCCGCCAGCAGCAACTTAGAACCCACCAGTGCGCCACCTCTGGGTCGGGGTGCCTCTTAAAGTGCCCCCTCCCTCCGCTAATCGATGCGTCGGGAGCACCAGATGCATCGACCGCCTCGGGGACCTTTTCAGATGAGCGTCAGATAAACCCCGTTTGGAACACCCACAGGTCCCCGTTAGGGCGGCATACGACGGACTTCGGCGAGTCGTCTGCGCCCCACCTGCCTGCGGCGATCGAATTTAAAGACTCGTCTTCTCGAATCCGTACCGCTGCCTCCTTCCGCGGGATTACGATACGCGTGATTTGGATATATATATATATATATATATATATATATATATATATATATATATATATATATATATATATATATATATATATTTATATTTTTTTCCCAATCTCTGTAGACTTAAAAGTAAAGAATATTTTAGTTGTCAAACGTAATGCTGCGATAGCCGATGGGTAACGGGCGAACCGTCGAATCCCACATGACATCGACGCCTTCCTTATTTTTTTTAAAAAAATTTTTTTTCTTAAAAAAAACCTAAAAAATATTGCCGAGCAAGCTTCGGTCAACCAGGTACAGTTTACTATAATACGTAGTGTTTTTGTTATGCAAATTTGTTTTGATAGCAGTTTATCAAGTATCGCATCACGCATTTTATTATCGATGTTTTATGCGAACGCGCCAAGTGCCGAGCGACGGACGAAAACAAACTTGGAATTTCTATTTTTATGACATAAGTAACCGAAATTTTTCTTTCACATTATAAATGGGTCCTGCGTGAGACAATTTTAAATAGCTGTAAAAAGTGGGCGTTATTTGCAGAATACGAAATTGCGCACGCCTTGATCGCTAAAAGTGTTTATAGTTCTATAATCGTTTAAAAATATGTTGCAGTGATGTAGCATAATTTACAAGTACTACTTTAATATTATAAATGCGAAAGTTTGTAAGTATGGATGTATGCCTGTGACGCTTTCAAGGCGAATCCTCTGAACCAATATCGATGAAAATAAGCAAAATTATTCCTTATACACCGGGGTAACAATATAGGCTTACAGAAATACTTTTAATTCAACAGGAATAGGATGACATTGAAAAGCACCATCTATTATCAACCTACCACGCGACCACAGTCTACTCAAACGAAGTAGCGGGTAAAAGCTAGTGATCTATGAAGCTACATATAGAAATATACAAAAAGTGTGGATAGAGCTAGTGGGGAGAAGGGGAATTTCTGGCAGGACAAGCGCATTTAACTACGCTGTAGAATCGCAACTCTGTGTAGCTACGCCACTATTTAATTATTTTTTTTTACCAGGTCGGTTCCGGCCGCTGCAGTTCGCCGGGCACGGGCCCCCTTTCCCCAGCCGAAGGCCCCCGTTGGCACGCACACCACGCACACCCTTTGCACCACGCCTTACTATCGTCTAGCGTCAAACGGGGAAAGGAGCTGTAAGTATTGAGAAAATGAAAAAAAAATATTTTAAGAAGAATCTTCAAAGTGAAAGAACAAGAAACATAGATAATAGATACTGTTGAATGTGCAAAGGGCGGTCTTTTGATAACCATAAAAATGGTTAAATTCAACCTTAAAAGTTAGACATATGTTTTTGCGGACTTTTATTTAGAACTTTTAGAGGGGAACAATTTTGTAATACATGATTTTTGAATAAAACTAATTAATAATTTTATATACTAAATATAAATATATGGAACAAGATGTGCATTATCACAGACTAGATTAATGTTTATTTATTTTATGTTTTATGTCTGTGCCTATAAGAAATAAGGACATGTGAGTATATATTTGTTTAAGTTTTTGTCACTCACCAAGACATGTGTCTTGATGAAAGTTGTGGCCTTAGCCCTTTAATGGGATAAAAAGTACTACTATCACCTCTAGGCAACTGGAGAAGTTCCACCCCTACGCTGTAGACATCCCATAAAAGCTTACGGAGCGCATCGCTTCGTCATTTTTATTGCGCATAGCACGGGAATGGAATTCTCTTCCGGTTTCTATCTTTCTCAATATTTATAATATGGAAGGAGAGAGGAGGCGAGAGATATGGAGAGCCAGGAAATAGAAGGAGAGACGTGGAGTCTATGTCCTGATGATGCTTGGTTTGCGGGGCGAAACGACTGTTGGGTTTGTGTTAGTTTGTGTTATCGATCTCCGCGAAGTAAAGCTTAATTCTATAAATTGTTTATAATATGGGTGTTTTCGAAGCAAAAGTGAATAGGCATCTTGTAGGCCAGTGATTCTCAACCACTGTGCAGCGGCACTTTTGTGTGCCACCAAATTAAAAAAAGTGTACCGCCAAATTTTGCAAATATATAATAATGTTAATATTATTAAATTATATCTATTATTAGCTTGTTATTAATCCCTTAATAAACGTTTAGTCATTATTGTAGTATATATTAGTTTATTTAAAAATTTTGTCATAAAGTATTTATGCAGTGTGTTTGTTGTAAATAATTTTTATATTTTTCTTTTTTTCTTTGTCTGCCATCAAATTTTGAAATCGTTAAATATGTGCCAAAAAAAGGTGTTGAGAATCACTGTTTTAGGCATTCACTTTCCACCTTAGACTGTATCATCGCTTATCAGCAGGCATGATTGCGGTCAAGCACTCGCCTAAAAAACAATAAAAAAATAACGATATGCTTTTTTTTAGAGATGGCCGACGATGGTCTGTAGCTTCGCTGCCGTCATCCGGATATGGGACAACACCCGGCAGCTCCAGTCTTTCAGTAAGTTTTTTTATTACCCCGCCGCGTGGTATCCGGCTGAGTAGAATACACAACCCTCATTTCATATTTTTACCCGCGAGGTAAAGAGTGGTAGTAATATTTAACGCTTGTAAAGACCAATTTAAATGAAGAATAAATTGAACTCGGTTTGGGTCCATTATATATAGATGGACATCTTGAACTAAATCGTATCTTCTATATTACTTATTATAAAACAAACTTCCAAAAGCTGTCTGTATGTATGTGATTGATTTTCTCAAAATACTGAACTGATTTTTGTACGGTTTTTACTAAAATGTAGTGCAATTTTTCCCTGTAGGTTAAGATTACTAGTACATTACGGTTTATGTTAATTGTGTTGAAGAGGCGCGCAATCGTAAAAAATAATACAAAAAAGTACGCGACAGCATGTCTCTATCTCTTATTGTTAATACAATAACTAAGACTAAACGGGCGAAGCCGCAAAGCTGTTCATATAGAAATATAAATGTATTCATATTGCAATTATGATTTCTTTACTTTAGTGCAATTTATGATCTCTAGAAACTATCTTATCTCGCGAGCGCCTGTATTGTCAGTTAAATAGCGTAGAACATTATTGATTGCAGTGTGACCTTTGCGAGTCGTCACGGGCGAATCGTTACCACATCAGGTTAAACAAATTGACTGTGTAATCGATAACGACTTTCGGATGGTGATAATACTGTTTTATAGAGTACTAGCGGCCTGCCCCTGCTTCGCACGGGTATAAAATATATATCCCATGTCAGTCAGTGTAAAAAAATGATTAAAATCGATCGAGTAGTTTTGATTCATTCACTACTGCCCGTGGCCCGCACGCGTTAAATTTGGAGAAAAACAATTTCCTTTCCCTATACCAAGAAGATTTCCTGCTATCTTTGGAATATCTAAATTCATATAGTACATTTTTACTTATTTACTTTTACATTTTCCCTATGTTTTTTATTTTTACAATTAATTACAGAATGTCTTTAAACAAACTCTTGAAAGAGCGACATAGCTGCTAAAGTCGAAGTGTCATAGGGCGAAGCGCGGCGTCCTCACGGCATTTTAAATCTGTAATATCTCCGAAAATGTTCACTTAAATTACATGCTGTAAACGGCAATATTGATCTATATTAAATCAACTATTTATTTAAGGTACTTAATTGGATAAGGATTAATGCTGTATTGTATAAAAATTGCTTCAAAAATATGGCATTATTTTTCGTAAAAAGTAAACGACAAAAAATGCTATTGTGGGTTATCCATAAGAGATAGACAAATACCATCGGGGACTTTTTTGTAGACCTTTTCAAGATGTACAAATACTTAGTACATTATTTTGATAAATCTCGTAGGGTTTAGCCTGCGTTTGCAATGTAAGCGGAAAAAAATGTAATTATTTACAGAAACCTCAAAAATTGCAGTATTTCTCTACTCCGTATTGAATGTTATTATACGTACAAACCTTCCTCTGGAATCACTCTATCTATTAAAAAAAACCGCATCAAAATCTGTGACGTAGTTTTAAAGTTTTATGCGTACATAGGATATATGCGACTTTGTTTTATAATATGTAGTGACTAGTAATATCCCGCGGTTTCACCCGCGTACATACCGATCTCACGGCAGTGGAAAGTCTACTAAGTCAGACTATAAATTTATTTTTCTTAAATATATCATCAATAGTTTTCGAAGCGCATGCGATTACATTTTAACTACGGATCACTATTTTAAAAAAATGTATTATAGCCTATATTGCTCATTAAAGATGCAGCTTTCCAAAGGTGAAAGAATTTTTGAAATAGGTGCAGTAGTTTTTGTCTAAAAACATTACAAACACATACAAATTTTTCCTCTTAACAATATTATAGATAGGCTATAATCACGACTACGTTCGAAAAAATATTTTGACCTTCAAATTTATAGAGGATTTGTAACTAGAGGCAGATTGAAATATATATGATTGGTTTGTGTGAAGTATGACATGGATATTTAACGGAGTAGCGCCAGAGTCGAATGATGGGAGAGAAGGGAAGCGAAAACATGTGCCACTTGAAGGTTTAGAAGAGTATTTTACACTCAGCCACATTTTACGTTTTTATAAAATACGATTTATAGAGATCAACGACCATACACGTAATTTAAACCTTGGCCAAAAAACTAAATGGTACTTGTACGAGGCAGAAAAAACAACACATTTATTGTTTTCTTCTGTTTTTGAACAACCGCCGCGGCAGATCAGTCAACCATCACTAACAAAGCCAGATCTCAATAAGTTAACAGGTAGATCACGTGGCTGTTATTTTGTTCATCTGCTGGATAGCAAATACCTATTTCAAAATGGCCGCAATTTTATTTTATTATAATTTTTCACTTTTTAGAGACACTTAGTTTATTTGTCGGTTAACTATCCGACACTTTCTCAGTAACTTGTGAAACAGGCCCTTAATGTTGTATCGTCAGTAGTAGTACCCTGTAGAGGTGAAATTTCATATGGAATAATGCTGTGGGGCAAAGCGGCCAATATAGAAAGGGTTTTTGTTGCTCGAAACAGAACCATACGGGCTATCTATGGGAAGCGAACCTGGCTGCACTACCTGCCATGTGTATTAAATAAGTTACCAAAACATTTATTGGAACTATTAAAAAACTCAACCATGAAACAGGTAAAAAGAATCCTAAAAGAATTTTATATAAGGAAATATATCCCTATAGCCGCTCATAATTATTCTATTAAAAATAAGTAAGTTATATTTTGTCTTTACTGTATGTCATTCCCATTTAACCAAATAACCCTTTAACAAACATGTAGCGGCACTAGAGAGCGCAATTCTAGCGCAATAATTATTAACTCATATGATTAGCGTTAGACTTAAGTACAAACTGTAATAGATAATAAGTGTAATAAACAGATTTAAATTTTTTTTTAATTTTTATCTATAATATGAAGCAACGTGAGTCCCTTCGCGAAAAGTTAAAAGAAATAGGCATACTTACTGTAGCATCACAATATATGTATAGTAATATTCTATTCGTACGGAAAAATATCCATATGTACAAGACCAAATTCGATGTATATCATAGACATACGAGAGGTCACAAAAAGCTTATGATACCTGTATCGCGACTTAGCAGAGTTAGCAACTCATTCGATGGTATCGTTATTCGCTTCTACAATAAAATTCCGCAATCCATTCTAGACCGGTCTACAGAAAAGTTTAAGTTAAGTATATGAGATGTACTTGTGCGTAAAGCATATTACAAAATTGAAGAATATTTGGATGATAAAAAAGCTTGGTTTTGAAAAACTTTTCAGCTTCATACTGCAGTTTGATTATGTAAAATTGAAAATGTTTAAAAGATTGACCGCGGAGTTTCTTTCTGGTTCTTCTCGGTAAGAGCAACATTCCGAACCAGTTGTAAGCTACAACTGGTTTATTAATCATATTGATCCTTGACGATTCAAAAGTGCTTGTAAGACCTTATTTGAATAAAGATTATTTTGATGTGAGTATTGGAGCACCGTATTGGACTTAAGATGTAATCGCTCCGTCCGAACAAGTAGTAGTCAGAAGTGCGATAGAAAAAGTCCTTTACTTCTTACCTAGTTATTTATACGGTATTATTTAACCCCCGACGTTCACGGTTTAGAAGTTAAAGAATTTCCTATATAGATTCTGAGAATGTAATTGTTGAGAGAATAATGGAAATTTTATCACCGATAAGTGATAACCGGGTAATACAGTGACACAAGCCTGATATAATTAAGCGATAAACCTCCTCAGTGATAATATACAAGAATATGATTGTTTTTTGTAAGTGAGCTAATGCAACGAATTATGTATGGGAAATTAGGGCCACGAAATATGCGGGAAAATGTGTTTTTCAAGCTTTTTTTATTGTATTTTCAGTCAAAGATACATATATAATACATGAATCATAAAGTGATATAAAATTAATAAATATGTAGTTATTACAGTTTTTTTTTTGATCCTTCATAAAACATAATTACATCATCAATAGGATTGTATATTAAAGTAGCGGCCACTTACCGCTGCTGGGCAAGGGCCTTCTCTCACCGTTTTTGGAGAGAAGCTTTGGGTTCGAGCTAAGACCTACCACTCTGCTCCAGAATTCTCTAGTGATATCCAGGTTTCATATCCTATCCTATCTCGTACCCTTCACCGAAAAGCGTGTGATAAAGTGCGATAGTTTATTTATCAATTAAACATTTTTTAAACAGTTTTTAATAGAAAAACTCATTGGTATCTGCCCGAGGTTTGAACCTGGCGCCCTGCCAAGGGTCGAGTTCTTGGATGCAACTGGTGTCTTGGGTGCATTCTTGAGGTGGTTGGGAGACGTAAAGATCTCCTTGCTCTGAGGAGGGCCGCTAAGGCGGCAACGCTGCGGAGTCGCGGATAATAGCAATGATACCGTGACTTCCGCTCAAGGCGTGAGAGAAGAAATGCAAATCAATATAACCACGTCGCTGCCTCTCTTGGCGGCGTGTGTACTCGTCAGGAGTTTCCCCTCGAAAAAAAAAACCTTAAGAGTCGCACGGTGGCACCGCTAGGCTATCACAGCTGGGCACCGCTGGGCTATCACAGATGTACAAATATTTATTTGTATATCAATAAAAATGTATTTTGTAGTAACCGGTCTTGTAGTCTCTATGCGTGCAGAGTTTTAGCGCAGGGTTTTAAATGCTATAACACACACACACACACATATAATAAATAAATGTTTCGTAAAACTTACTCGAATTTAGTGGCCCTACGTAAACATAAAAATTGCAATCCTTTCAAAGAAATATTACAAATCACAGCTGAGTAAGCTATTAACTATCAGAAGTTAGTGTGACATGTTTATTTAGAAATACACTTATTCATTTGTGACAGGATTTACACATAGTATAAGGTTCTATAATAAAATTCCAACATCAGTTTTAGCTTTGCCATTACAGCAATTTTAAATAACTGATAGAAAAAGTCTACTATACTGTTGAGGATTACATAAATGAAGAAGATGCGTGAAATTAGCTACTCCTTGATGTAGCACTCTTCGGCCTAACACAAGATAGCAATGGTGAAATTGTATTTTTTAAAGAGCAGCCCCCGAGGTTCTTGCTGGCTCTTCTCAGTAGGAACAGCTTCCCGAACCAGCAGTAGAGTTGACGATTCAAAAGCATTTGTTTACTGAATAAAGAATATTTTTATTTGTTTTTCTTATTCTCGCATTTGTCTATCACATTCTCTATTGTTACTCGTACATCCTACTATCCTACTTCCTAGTAATATTATAAATGCGAAAGTTTGTGAGTTTGGATGTATGTTTGTAACTCTTTCACGGTGAATCCGCTGAACCAATATCGATGAAAATTGGCACAAATATTTCTTATACACCGGAATAACATATAGGTTATAGAAATCCTGTTAATTCAACAGGAATAGGATTTTTAAACTATCGTGAGTAGAATTCATAATTAATGTATAGAAACCGGCTATACTCACGTGTTATTTTATCGGATGAGCACGACTAGTTTCAAGCCCATACGGGGCTCATATTCATGAGCTCTTTACGCGGCGTTATCGCCGCGATAACGCCGCGTATGGGCTTGAAACTAGTCGGGCTCATCCGATAAAATAACACGTGAGTATAGCCGGTTACTATACATTAATTAGGAATAGGATGATATTAAAAAGCGTCATATATTATCAAACTATCACGCAACAACAGTCCACGCGAACGAAGTTGCGGGTAAAAGCTAGTTAATCTATAACTCTATTAATCGTCGGTTATAATCCTATAGAGACTTTGGGCTTAGACAACAATAATGTGACCAAAGATAAGAAATATTATTATAGCAGTGTTTAAAGCGCCGCAAAAACAATAATCGCATTTATTTCAGACTATTCGTGATAGTCTACTTTGTAATCGGTAACGGTCAGCATGTGATGGATGGATTTGTGATCCATAAAATGATCGATTCAAATTCAAAATATTCTTTCATCATCCTCTTGCCCTTATCCCACTCTAAGTGGGGTCGGCACAGCATGTTATAAACATGCTGTCATGTGATTTGGCTGCGTTTTTACAACCGGCCGCCTGCCTGACGTTAACTTACCCTAGACGTATTTTACGACACCTCGGTAAGAAAGAGGGTGGTCTATTCTACTAAACCGGATACCACACGGTGGGTCAACTTACCTTAGTCGCCTTTTACGACACCTCGGTAAGAAATGAGGTTGGTCTATTCTACTCAACCGGATACCACACGGCGGGTCGACTTACCTTAGTCGCCTTTTACGACACCTCGGTAAGAAATGAGGGTGGTACTATTCTATTCAGCCGGATACCACACGGCGTAAATTCAAAATATTCTTTATTCAAGTAAATTTACATGTAAACAAGTGCTTTTGAATCGTCAACTCTACTGCTGGTTTCTAAAGCTGTTCCTACCGAGAAGAGCTAGCAAAACTGAGTTTTTGCTAGCTCTTTTAAAATATAATTGTTAATACTAGTTACATTTAGTCATTACTGTCTTGTACAGGTTCGATGAGAGCTATATCCATATTCTTATCTTTTAAATAATCCTCAACAGTATAGTAGGCTTTCTATATCAACCTCTTTTTAACTGTGTTTTATACTGCTGTAATGGCAAAGCTAAATTGCTGATTAATTGATATAGTTTATGCTATAAAAAGCTGGTGCCGGTGACTTTGTCTTGATTGATTGGCTCCTTGGCCCATGTCGCCTTCTGGGAAGAAGTAATTTCGCAAAAGGAGGCGGCGGAGAGGATACGTGAGACCACGTCTACCAACCCAATCCGTCGTAAAAGAAGAGGCCGCAGAAGGCTCGCCCATAACCGTAGACCACCCTAAACGGGATCTCCGAGTGCCGAATTGGGGGATTCGGTGCTCCAGCTGGAGAAAGGTTCCTCGAGGCGGCCGATGCATTAGGTGTTCCCAATGTATCGGTTGTGAATGTAGGCAGCCATGTCTAATAGGCACACATGGTGCAGCTGCAACGAGCGGCTACTGCTGACGAGGGTGCAGATGTGATGCGTTCAGTATTCCTGTGCCCTCCGTCTCCAGGCAGTAAGAAGGAACACCATGAGGTTTTAGCCGGTAAGAGTCCGGCATAACTGCAATACCGCCCCCCGCGGATTGCAGTACCCATGTAGGGTTTCCTCATGAGAAAAAAAAAAAAAAAAGCCCATGTCGCCGTGACTCACCGTGCCTTCAGCTCTGCAGTTCGCAATACGAAAACGACCCAAAATCTTCTTCCTGCCCGTATCCCACTCTAAGTGGGGTCGGCACAACATATTATAAAACATGTTGTTACATGATTTGGCTACGTCTTTTATGACCGGGCGCTGGCCTGACATTAACGTACCTTATTCGTATTTTACGACACCTCGGTAAGAAATGATATAGAATGATATTCAAACCTACATATAAAAAGGTTGTTATCGCAGTGTGGTATCCGACTGAGTAGAATAGATCACCCTCATTTCTTACAACTAAGGTGAATTGACGTCAGGCAGGCGGCCTATCGTATAATACGTAGTCAAATCATTTGACAACATGATTGTAACATGTTGTGCCGACCCCACTTAGAGTGGGATGAGGGCAGGAATATGATGATGTAAAAGGTTGTTAATGTACTTTCTATTATATACATAGTGATTTCACTCGATCATTCCTATTAAGGTTCTTAAGAATATCGTAAATCTGTATATTTAGCTTTCGGTAGCATTCTTATAATGTATAATATTAACATACAAGTGTATAATTTACACCTTATTCGCACAAGCTTAAGGTACAATTTGCGTTGGACTCGTTCCGTTGAAAGTAGTCCAAGTTCGCATAGCTACATTGGTACTTGGTAATAAAAATTGTTCGTCCGATCCTTCGCATATTAGTTCCCAAGATATTTTTGTAGGTATTGCTCTTAGCCTAGTTTAGTAGTCGTATAAATATTATAAAGAGGAAAAATTTGAATGTATGTTTGTAATGTTTTCACACAGACACTACTAAACCGATACCAAAAATTTCACCATTGGAAAGCTGTATCTTTACTGAGCAACATAGGCTATATTACATTTAAAAAAAAATAGGAATCCCTTATTAAAATGTAATAAGGTAAAAAAAAATGATGCGGTTGAAACCGCGGGATATTACTAGTAGTCGTATAAACTACGAACTATCTGGGTGACCGAGCTTTGCTCGGTAATTTGTATATATAATTTATAAAAAAAACTAGCTTTTAACGACCGTCGTTTGCGTGGACTGTTGTCGCGTGATAAGTTGATAATAGATGGCGCTTTTCAATGTCAAAACGCTGTAGAATTAACAGGATTTCTATAGCCTACATTTTACCCCGGTGTGTAAGGAATAATTGTGTGATATTGGTTCAGCGGAAACGCCGTGAAAGAGTAATAAACAGAATCCATACTCACTAACTTTCGCATTTATAATATACTAGCTTTTACCCGCGAAACTTCGTTCGCGTGGACTGTAGTCTTGAAATTAGGAGTGGCTTCTGTCACCATCCAAACCTTCAAATATCTCCATCCCAAAAATTAGATCGATCCGGGATGAATCAGAGGGATTTATCGTTTGATCAAGAGCTTTATATGATATTTTTAGTAAATAACCCGTACTTACATGAAATACCTATGTATTAAAATAGCGCAGTAAAAGGAGTACAAAAACTTTATATACATGAAAAATTCATAATGTTTTCTGGAATTAAATATCTCTATAAATATTATAAGCTTTGGAAACGTCTTAGAAAACTTATTTAATAATAACATTTATACGTAACGAATCAACTGTCAAATTGATTTTTTTTTTATTACCTATACGTACGGCGCTGGATTCCAACGTTTTTAGTATAAATACGAAAAATTAAATGTAAATTATGTTTTTGTTAACATAAAAGTTAAAATAGGTATCGGAAAATATATTAAACTTGACTTTATTAACTGTAATGACTTTTCAAATATTAAAAATGGTGTTTAGAAATAAAATATTTTTTCATTAGCAGTATGGCTTAATTTCTATGGGATTAAATTAAATTAAAACTTACTTCCCAATACATGTCAATTAAAAGTCATTTATTTCGTACTTGCCAGAGACTACTAACTAAAGACCGTTTAAGAATGCGTTTTCTTGAAACGTCTGTTTTTTTGACAACAAAAATTATATATGATTAAATTTTACTTGAACTTAAATGATTATAGCTTATTGTTATATTTTCACCACAAATCCGATCTTATTATACATGTACATAACCTCAAACTATAATAAATAAATATAAAATAAAATAATAATTGATACTAAGATAACAAATATTTTTCTATTTAACAACACTGAAATTATTACTCTGGTCTGGGCCAAAAGATGTTACATACATCATTCTGACGGTCTCTTTTTTATTAAATATTTTTCTCCGGCTTATGAAATAAACAAAAACCGAAATATTAAAAAAAATAATAATAATAACTTTTTTTAAGATTTTTATACGTTACCCCCGGTATATAAACATTAATTTTGCCAAATTTCATCTATATTGGTTCAGCGAATTGACCATGAAAACGTTACAAACAGACTTTTGCATTTATAATATTATTAGTTTATTTATTTTACTAAATAACCCGTATTACTTATATTCATAATCCATTGTTATTACAATGTTAAATTTTCTCAGTTAAATTTGTCCAGTAAACGAATAAAATAAAATAAAATATAAATACTCTTTAGAGATAACTCTTTTGACGTAAGCAGAAAAACTTGGAATCTAAATACTTCGTAAATACAGATTTGACTTGATTTTGACACATCGTAAATAAAAATTAGTTCCATAGGTTTATTATAGATGGCGTTTTGAATGTCATCGTATTTAATTCCTCCTGAATTTAATTCCTGTTGAATTAACAGGATTTATATAGCCTATATGTTACCCCGGTATATAAGGAATATTTATGCCAAATTTCATCGATATTGGTTTAGCGGATTGGCCGTGAAAACGGAACCGACAGACAGACAGACAGACTTTCCCATTTATAATATTAGTAAGGAAGTAGGATGGGAAGGGTCTAGAAATACTCACAAACTATCACATTTATAATATTAGTAAGGGGAGATTGAGATGTTGGTCTAGATATGAGGAGGGATGAAAATTGCTTGACCAAAATATGTTTAATTTGCTGGGTGCACCACTAATGAGGTTGACATTTGGGCCAACTGACTGATACGAGACGATAAATTGCTTCGAAAATAAGACATTATTTTCGTAATAAGAAAATGACAAAAAAATGCTATTGTGGGTTATTTATGAGAGATAGACATCCGTACCACCATCATCCTACCATCGCGGAGTTTTCTATAGACCTTTTCAAGGTGTACAAATACTTAGTACATTATTTTGATTGTAATGTGAGCGAAAAAAAAAAGAAATTATTTACGACATCACATTTAAAACTCAAAAGTTACAGTATTTCTCTACTCCATATTGAATGTTATTATTCCTCTTGAATCACTCTATCCATTAAAAAAACCGTATCAAAATCTGTTGCGTAATTTTAAAGATTTAAGCATATATAGGGATATAGGGACATGGGGACAGACACAGAAAGCGACTTTGTTTTATACTATGTAGTGATGATTGGTTTGTTATTTTATTAGCGACCGTAGCACTCCCGAAACAGTCGTTAAAGTTTCTTTTGCGTGTTGTAGGTGTAAATTTTACTTACTCCAAATGGCCCGGGTCTCTCGGGAATATTCTGGTATTATGGTAATGTCACGCCCTTTTAAAAGTACATCGTAAGCGTAACTACTATTGGAATGGTGTTGCTTATGGCTAATGGCATCTGAATGGGTTTTTGATGGCAACTGTGTTTAGTTATCATTATTTAATACTTATCAGTTGTAAGTTATGTTTTTTTTATATAAAAAGGTTACTAGCTATTTGGATAACAAATCAATACATATAATAAAATCGTAGAGGTGTTAAAATCTGTACATTTAATATTTTTAAGAAAAAGTTAGTGTTGTCGTCTCAAAACACGCTTCTAAACATGAAACAATAGTTTTTTAAATTTTTGTCTGTTTCTCTGTTTGTCTGTTTGTCTGTATGTCTGTGCGTTTGTTCCCGCTAATCTCAGAAACCGCTGATCCGATTTGAACGCGGTTTTCACTAATATGTAGTAGAAAGCCTCACTTAACATATAGGATATGTTTTATTTCAATCGGTCAACAAATAAAAAAGATATGTCAATTTTAAGTTGGAAGGTCGTTTACTATGATACTGGTACTTGCATTTTTTTCCGTTTTTGCCGTTCCTGAAGCGATTTTACTTACTGGATTGCATATATTACCATATCTAAGAGAAGCACAAATATTTTTATGAGAACCAGGCCGGTCTGAAGCCGACTTTTTTTGAAGAATTTCACATTTTTTATTCCAGTTTTTTAGGCATTGTGCCTTTGTTCCCGCCAATCTCAGAAACCGCTGATCCGATTTAGACGCTGTTTTCACTAAAATGTAGTACAAAACCTCACTCAACATATAGGATACGTTTTACTTCAATCGGTCAGCAAATAAAAAAGATATGTCAATTTTAAGTTGACAGGTCGTATACTATGATACTGTTAGTAGCATTTTTTCAGTTTTTCGCCATTCTTGATTCGATCTCACATACTGGATTACTTAAATTACAATGTCTACGAGAAGCATAAATATTTTTATGAGACCTACGCCGGTCTGAAGCCGACTTTTTTGAAGAATTTCACATTTTTATTCCAGCTTTTTAGCCATTGTGCATTTGTTCCCGCTAATCTCAGAAACCGCTGATCCGATTTAGACGCTTTTTTTACTAATATATAGCAGAAAACCTCATTCAACATAAAGAGTATTTTTTATTTCAATCGGTCAGCAAATACTGGTACTTACATTTTTCCATTTAACGCCGTTCCTGAAGCGATCTAACTTACTGAATTACATATATTATTACTAAGAGAAGCACAAAAATCTTTTTATGAGAAATAATCTGAAGGCGGGTCTGAAGGTGATTTTTTTAAGAAATACCCATTTTTATTCGAGTTTTTTAAGTACAGTAGTGTAACATACACTTATCGATAGCATTATAATGCACGGACTAAACTGAACGGTGAGTCACACTTACAGGTAAGATTTAAATGTAAGGATTTCGCCTAACCAAGGTATAATATAGTTAATAATCATTGTTAATGAAGGGTGCATGTTGTTTGAAACTTTTTATTCCTTGAAGGCATTTATTTGAAACTAGCGATTGCCGCCCGCGTGAAAAGATTTAAACCGTAATATATGTAGTATTTTGATTACCATGAAATGGTTAAAGTGGGTTAACCTTAAAAATTAGATATACATATGCTGTCGCAGACTTTTATATTTTTATTTAGAACTTTTAGAAGGGAAAAATTTTGTTTTTTGAATTAATTTCACCATTTACTGCGCACGCATGGAAATTAAATTTTAATATTGCTGTTTTCGCAATATTTTTTTTGCTGCTCCTTCCTTCCTCAATAAATGGACCATCTTACAATCAAAGAATTCGGCCAATTCGGCCCAGTAGTTCCTGATATTAGCGCGTTCAAACAAACAAAGTCTTAAAGATATTAGTATAGATTTTAAATGAAAATGTAACAATGTTTATTAGGACAAAATATATGATATATTTTTAGCAATTTTTTTGTTTTAAGTGGAGTGAAATAGCAAATGGAATCCTAGGTGCTTTAATCAAAATAAACGTAATCGGACCATTTGTATGGAGCTTTGCATTTTAATTATTAAAAAAAAATGATTTATTATTTCTGTAAGGAAAGTTATGGCCTGTTACTATCTCCCATTGTCGGTAAAGCCTTCTCTCTACTTTAAGAAGGCGACTGGAGCCTATATCTACCATGGTAATCCTATCCGGACTACGTGGTAGTGGAGTGAAAGAAGTGGGATTATTCATATTAAAAATGCTACTGTTCAAATACACCCAAATAATTTTTCAGATCAGTCCAGTAGTTCCTGAGATTAGTGCGTTCAAACAAACAAAGAAACTCATCAGCTTTATATATTAGTATAGATTCTTTCTATTGAATGAAGTCCGTAAATCAGCTGTTAAATTTATTTTAAGCAGACAGACAGCTGCGGGGACACTGTTGTTTCATAATATGGAGTGGTTCTAAATTGTTAATCTATCGTTATCCTTACTAATATTACAAAATGTGAAAGTCTGTCTGTCTGTCCGTCCGTCCGTCTGTCCGTCTGTCTGTCTGTCTGTCACGTAACATACATGTTACGTTTGAACGGTCAATCCCCTGAACCAGAATCGATGAAATTTGGTACATTATTCCTTATGCACTGTGGTAACATGTAGGCTATAGAAATTATTTTAATTCAACCGGAATTAAATAGTATGACATTCAAAACGCCATCTGTAATAAAACTTTGGAAATTTTTTTATTCACGATGTGTCAAAATCAAGTCATATCTGAATTTACAGAAGTGTTTAGATTCCAATTTTTTCGGTTTACGTCAAAACGGAATAAGTCTTTAGATAGTAGTCTATGGCAACAAGTAAAAAAAATGACTAATAATTGACATGTATTTTTTACTTTTAACACCATTTTTAATATCTGAAAAGTCATTACAGTTAACAACGAGACTTTAATTTATTTTCAGATACTTATTTTAAACATAATTTATAAATTCTAATAATATGTTTTTTCGTATTTATACTAAAATTTAGAATCCAGCGCTGAACCTATATAGGTAATTTAAAAAAAACAGGTTGACAATTCATACGTTGCATATAAATGTTATTATTAACGTTTTCTTGCACGTTATTAGTTTATAATATTTATAGTGATATTTAATACCAGAAAAAAAAATTAGGAATTTGTTTGATGTACATATATGGAGTTTATTGTAACAGATAAGCCCAATCTAGGAAGTCTCCTTTTAATATATATTGCATGTACGGGTTGTTTACTAAAATAATAAAATTATGCTCTTGATAAAACTATAAATCTCTCTGAATATTCTGATTATTCTATAGAGATATTTGCAGTTGGAGAGTGACAGAAGCTACTGGTAATCCCAAGACTACAGTCCCCGCGAACGAAGTTGCGGGTATAAGCTAGTTACTAGTAAATTTGTTAAGTCCTCCAGCTAAGCTAAATGTTTGTGTTTAGGAGTGTGTTCACGTCGGTACTATAATGGCCGGGATTCGAACCCACGACCTTTCGATCGCAAGCCCGTTACTCTAACCATTCCGCTACCGCCGCTTTTAAGTTTACTCCTTAAGAATTATTTTGTACACTAAGATACATCAATGACCGGTTAAACGGGTCTTGGCTTTCGCTACTAGATACGTCCACCACCATGATACTGTTGGACTGTTGTAAAGTGGCCATACATACACACTTATACGCAAGCACGCAACTTCGCACGCACGCACGCATGTGCGTACGCACTCAACTTTCACCTACGTACTATTCATAAGATGATATTGTTACATGTTTCAAAACCAACCTCCTTCATATAATTAATGTATAGAAACTGGCTATACTCAAGTCTTATTTTATCGGATGAGTCCGACTAGTAATGCTACACACAGTTCCCGCCGCGATAAAGCCGCGTAAAGAGCTCATGAATAAGAGCCCCGTATGGCCTTGAAACTAGTCGAGCTCATCCGATAAAATATCACGTGAGTATAGCCGATTTCTATACATTAATTATGAATACCACTCACGATTAAATTCAAAAACTCCTTCATATAGTCGGTCAATTATATAAAAAAAACATAGACGCCTTCAAATTTACATTGAGTTGTTGAGAAAGAAAAAGAATAGGTTGACTTTTGAGAGAATTGCTTCTTATTTATTGAGCTTAAAAAAAAATCGATGTTTATAATATACTAGCTTTTACACGCGACTTCGTTCGCGTGAACTTTTGTCGCGTGATAGGTTGATAATAATAAATAGAGGGCGCTTTTTAGTGTCATCCTATTCGTGTAGAATTAACAGGATTTCTATAGCCTATATTTAACCATAGTGTATAAGGAATAATAGTGCAAAATTTCATAGATATTGGTTCAGCGGATTCGCCGTGAAAGAGTAACAAACATATATCCATACTCACAAACTTTCGCACTTATAATATTAGTAGCAAGGAAGTAGCAAGGATTAATAAGAATTTCTTAAATTCTTTTGGAATGCTTAAGTAAATATTATGTTGCAGTCGCAATGTTCATCCCAGGAGAGGCTGCTTGCTGCTCAAGCGGCATGCGAGCCGCCCCGAGCACCGTGTCCCCACTGCCATCACCACCAGAACTCGCTCAAGTAACTAATCAAAGCTTACTTCACTATGCCGCATTGGATAGTTGCACAATTTAAATACGTTACCACTACTTTTTTTAATTCTTTGAATTTGAAAATGATATTTGATGTAAAAGAAAAAATGCAATGACACATTCCAAGTAACAAATACAAGTTTTCGATGTGAAAAACTACTTCCCCCATGTGCGATGTATGTGATCTAATCTATGACATAAAATAAAAATATTAAATGATACTCCAGCAGTTCACAAGGCAGCGGCATGAACTGGGCGTCGCTTTCGGACAGCGGGGGCAGCGGGCACGCAGCGAGAGCCCCCTCGCCCCGTGCGGTGCCTCGGCGGGTGCGCAGCCGAAGCCTCAGGTGAGGAACGGCATCCTTCCATATACCAGATCTATGGATGGTTATAATTGTATACCTTTAACATCAATCCATCTCAAATATCCCATCCATCCATCCCGCATACCACATTCAACCATCGCCCATACCACATTCATCCATTTCACATACTCCATTCCGCATACCACATTCAACCATCGCCCATACCACATTCATCCATTTTACATACTCCATTCCGCATACTACATTCAACCATCGCCCATACCACATTCATCCATCCCCCATACCACATTCATCCATTTCACATACTCCATCCCGCATCCACATTCATCCATTTCACATACCCCGACCATACATTACGCATACCAACTACATTCGGCTTGACGTATGCAAAAATTTTGGATTATCCCATACCCACGAATTAATAATGTCTGCTTGAGAAATATTTGGGCAAAGAGCTTCATAAGAAAGCTTAATCAACTTAGCGGGAAATGAAGCTGTGCTTGGTGTATTTACGCGTTTAAATAAGATTAAATAATATTTGTTGGATTATTAACCGCTGGGTCCAAACGGCATAAAAGCGTTTGACGTATACTGCGGATATTATGACTATGATATACGGAATGATGATATTCCCTTTAAGAGAAAGGTGCTTAGCACAGTAATCCATCAGAACAAATAGTATAAGAAGATAGTATTACTTATTTTATCTTTTCCCTTTCTCATACTTTCCCCGTCTATCTTTTCTCCATTTTCTCTCATCTTCCCTTCTCTCTTCAACAAATGGACGTCCAGTGTTGGATACTGTTTATCCAATGGGATAAACAGTATCCAACACTGGACCAAGTATGGTCCAATACCATCATGAACATATTCCCAATGGAACTTGTAATCCTGCAGTTCGCCGTCTCGCTCCCCCGGCGGCGGCAGCGGTTCGGACAGCGCGCGGGACGACGCTGTGTCGGCCATGTCATCGCTGTTCGCCGCGAGGTTCCCCGCCGCTCAGAAAGCTATGGATGATAAGTATGTTAAAATAAATACGATACGACAAATGGAAATATATGCTGTACTAAATATTCGCCGTGTGGTATCTGAATGAGTAGAATAGAGTACCCTCATTTTTATATCGGTGAGTAGATTAGACGATCCTCTTTCTTACCGAGCTCATTTTTTACCAAGGTGTCGTAAAGGCGACTAAGGTAAGTTGACCCGCCATGTGGTATCCAGGTGAGTACGATAGACCACCCTCTTTCTGACCGAGGTGTCGTAAAATACGACTAAGTAAGTTGACGTCGTAAAATACGCAGCTCAAAAATGTGACAGCATGTTTATAACATGTTGTGCCGACCCCGCTTAGAGTGGGATAAGGGCACGAAGATGATGAAGATGATGAATTGACATTTTAAGATATTTGATTTGCTCTTTATTAACATTACGCGTAATAAGAATATCTGAATGGTGTTATAATTCCTATGAAGCTGTGATAGTCTGGCGGTGCGACCTTGTGAATCACTAGAGACGATCATGGGTTCAAACCCAGGCAGACACCAATGAGTTTTTCTATTAAAACTTATGTGTCTTATTGATAATTGTAATTTATCACACGCTTTTCGGTGAAGGAAAACATCGTGAGGAAACCTGCATATCTCTAGAGAATCCTAGGGATATGTGCAACCTACCAAACCGGATTGGAGAAGCGTGATAGGTCTTAGCTCTGACCCTTCTCTCCAAAAGCGGAGAGAGGAGGCCTATGCCCAGCAGTGGGATGGTAACAGGCCGTTACTTACTTACTTATAATTCCAGGCTGAAGATGCTGATAGAGGAGTTGACTGAACTAGATAAGAAACCGGATCGTCCGCCGATCGAGAGATTCGTTCAGAGACAGGTATCGTACTTAACTGTTCATTATTATTTTTGCTAACAATCTGTTAATTTCTGGTCGATTTTGAACGTATATACTTTTCAGTAAAGCTCAGTTAGTAAAATTATTAATTTTATATTCATTGCAGACTTTGTCGAGCTTTAACGATTATTTTCAAAAGATATAATTGATTCGTTCCAGCTATCCTCGAGTTTTGAGCTTACCCATACTTTTAGCGAATCACTTTTATCTATATACTAGCGGCCTGCCCCTGCTTCGCACGGGTATAAAATATATAAAAAAAATGATTAAAATGGATCCTGTTGTTTTGATTTATTCATTACTGCCCGTGGCCGTAGCGTTAAATTTGGAGAAAAACAATTTCCTTTCCCTATACCAAGAAGATTTCCTGCTATCTTTGGAATATCTAAATTCATATAGTACATTATTACTTTTTTACTTTTATATTTTCCCTATGTTTTTTATTTTTAAAATTAATTACAGAATGTCTTTAAACAAACTCTTGAAAGAGCGACATCGCTGCTAAAGTCGAAGTGTTATAGGGCGAAGCGCGGCGTCCTCACGGCATTTTAAATCTGTAATATCTCCGAAAATGTTCACTTAAATTACATGCTGTAAAAGGCCATATTTATCTATATTAAATCAACTATTTAATTAAGGTACTTAATTGGATAAGGATTAATGCTGTATTGTAAGAATTGCTTCAAAAATAAGGCATTATTTTTCGTAAAAAGTAAACGACAAAAAATGCTTTAGTGGGTTATCCATAAGCGATAGACATATACCATCTCGGACTTTTCTGTAGACCTTTTTAATGTGTACAAATACTTAGTACATTATTTTGATAAATCTCGTAGGGTTTAGCCTGCGTTTGCAATGTAAGCGGAAAAAAATGTAATTATTTACAGAAACCTCAAAAATTACAGTATTTCTCTACTCCGTATTGAATGTTATTATACGTACAAACCTTCCTCTGGAATCACTCTATCTAATAAAAAAAACCGCATCAAAATCTGTTGCGTAGTTTTAAAGTTTTATGCATACATAGGGAAATATGGACTTTGTTTTATAATATGTAGTGATGATTGTTATTTTCCTCGCTAGAGAGCTCCGATCATAAATGCGTCCGATCGCTGCTAAATTCAAATGGTTAAAGGGCGAACCGCGTTTTTTTTTTCGAATTTGACTAATGCTGTTAGCCCTAATGGCTTTGACAGCGTCACCGATAAGCCGGGCGAGCGCGGAAGCATCGCCGAGAGGCGAACCGTGACCTCCGACGCGCTATTTATAGGCTCGCGGCGCGGCCCCTGCATTTTAAATCTGTAATATTTTCGAAACTGTTTATTTAAATTACATGCTGTAAAGGGTCATATTGATCAATATTAAATAAACAATATATTTAAGGTTCTTAATTGGATAATGATTAATGCTGTATTGTATAAAAATTGCTTTGAACATAAGGCATCATTTTTCGTAAAAAGTAAATGACAAAAACTGCTATTGTGGGTTATCCATAAGAGACATATACTACCCCGGACTTTTCTGTAGGCCTTTTCATGGTGTACAAATACTTAGTACATCATTTTGGTAAATCTCGTAGGGTTTAGCCTGCGTTTGCAATGTAAGCGGAAAAAAATGTAATTATTTACGACATCACATTAGAAACCTCAAAAATTACAGTATTTCTCTACTCCATATTGAATATTATTAGACATGTAAACCTTCCTCTAAAATCACTCTATCTATTAAAAAAAAACCGCATCAAAATTTGTTGCATAGTTTTAAGATTGAAGCATACATAGGGATATACGGACATAGGGACAGACAGAGAATGCGACTTTGTTTTATACTATGTAGTGATATTATTTATTTTTACAATTGATGAGAAAATGTCTTTACATACAACATTCATAGCTTTCTTATCATTAGACAATATAAACTTGAAAGAAGGACATTTAGTTGCGCCTCCACCGCCGTCGCTACTAAATTTGAAGTGCTTATAGGTCTAAGCGCGAACTCCTCGCGGGATTTTAAATCTGTAATATCTCCGAAAATGTTCACTTAAATTACATGCTGTAAACGGCAATATTGATCTATATTAAATCAACAATTTATTTAAGGTACTCAATTGGATTAGGATTAATGCTGTATTGTATAAAAATTGCTTTGAACATAAGGCATCATTTTTCGTAAAAAGTAAATGAAAAAAACTGATATTGTGGGTTATCCATAAGAGATAGATATATACCATCGCGGACTTTTCTGTAGACCTTTTTAAAGTGTACAAATACTTAGTACATCATTTTGATAAATCTCGTAGGGTTTAGCCTGCGTTTGCAATGTAAGCGGAAAAAAATGTAATTATTTACAGAAACCTCAAAAATTACATTATTTCTCTACTTCGTATTGAATGTTATTATACGTACAAACCTTCCTCTGGAATCACTCTATCTATTAAAAAAAATCGCATCAAAATCGGTAGCGTAGTTTTAAAGTTTTATGCGTACATACGGAAATATGGACTTTGTTTTAAAATATGTAGTGATGACTAGCCTACCCTCGACTTCGTTCGGACTGTTGTCGTGTGGTAGGTCGATAATAAATGGCGCTTTTCAATGTCATCCTATTCCTGTAGAATTAACAGGGATAACTTATATGTTATTACGGTGTATTAGGAATAATTATACTAAATTTCATCAATATTGGTTCTGCGGATTCGCCGTGAAAGAATAAGAAACATACACAAACTTTGTACTTATAATATTAGTATGAAGTAGGACAAGCTTAGTAGTATCTACGAGTTAGGCGTTGAAGTACCCTTAATAATGCAATATGCGTTTTTTCCTTTTCCTGTTAGACAATCTCGGGAGTTTTTCCCTATATGATAACCTGGTGTATAACCTTTAATTGTGCCAAATTTCATCAATATTGGTGTAGACTATAATGAAAGCAGTAAAAGAAAAACAGATACGCGGACTTACAGACAGAATATATGTATATTTGTTCCTAGTTGCACAAGTACGTATTTGCGAGTTACTTTTGGTTCGAAATTGGGTATTGGTTAAGCCAATGTAATCTAACGATTGCGAGTCTTTTGGAGACGATCATGGGTTTAAACCCCGGCCAGATACCAATGAGTAGGTCAATTCAACGTTATGCTTCTAATAGATATTTGCAATTTATCACACGCTTTTCGTTGAAGGAAAACATCGTGAGGAAACCTGCATATCTTTAGAGGATTCTAGGGATATTTGTAACCTACCAATCTGCATTGGAGCAGCGTGGTAGGTCTTAGCTCTAACCCTTCTCTCAAAACAACGGAGAGAGGAGGCCTATTCCCAACATTGGGATAGTAACAGTCCGCTACTTTACTAAGCCAATGTTTGTCAAAGTAAAGCACTAATCTTTTAAAGGAAGGGATAAAGTTTTGATTTCTTTAACACGTCAGGTTTTGGAAATGGCGCGGGACTGCCTCCACAAGTCTGAATCAAAGCAAGTCACCAGTTCCTACTTCTACGATATGGCGGACAGCTTGGATAGGTTGTTGGCTGAGGTGAGTGTGTTTTCTATAAGGATATACTTTATTTTTTGGTATAATAATAATACCAAACCATTATCTTCCTGCCCTTATCCCACTCTAAGTGGGGTGGGAACAACATGTTATAAACATGTAACATGATTTAGCTACGTATTTGCCGACCAGCCGCCTGCCTGTCATCAACTTAACTTAGTTCCATTTTACAAAACCTCGGTAAGAAAGAGGGTGGTCTATTCTACTTAACCGGATACCACACGGGGGAATGATAATACCAAACCAATTTCTAATATAATAAATCCTAGTAGAATGCATTCTAATTGCCTTTATCCTACTATAAGTGGGGTCGTTACATGGTTGGTTAGTTATGTTACGACCGGCCTGCCGCTCAACCTACCTTAGTCGCCTTTTACGACTTTGGTAAGAAATGAAGGTGGTCCATTCTACTAAGCTGGATACCACACGGTAAAGTAGAATGCATTCTAATATTTTTTTTCGTATTGGGTTGATAAACGTTTGAAAGAATTGTGCAAACATATTTTGTAGGTGTCAATTCACCATATTTATGTTAAGTAGTGTCAGAATGCATTATTAATTGGACAATAAGTTTAGGATGCATTATTTTTAGGGTAATGGGTCGCAGGATTTCTTTACTACGTCAAAAGTTTCCGGCGTTATCGCACCTTATTCATGAGCTCATGAATAAGGGACCCGGATGGGCTTGAAACTAGATAAATTGAAACTAGAAATAGGCTCACCCGATATAATAAGATGAGAGCATAGCACGGTATACGTTAAATACATAAAAGTAAAGTAGCTGCCTATTACTCTCCCACTGCTGGGAATAGGCCTCCTCTCTCCTTTTTTGGAGCGGAGAATTATACGACCTACCACGCTGCTCCAATGCGGATTGGTAGGTTACACATATCTGTAAAATTCTCTAGAGAAATGCAGGTTTCCTCACGATGTTTTCCTTCGCCGAAAAGCGTTTGATAAATTGCAATTATCAATTAGCCACATGAGTTATAACAGAAAAACTCATTGGTGTCTGGCCGGGTTTGAATCTGTGACCTCCTCGAAAGAGTCGCACGATGACACCGCTGGGCTACCACAGCTCTAAAAATTCTTTACTGTTGTCGTTGTTCTTCTTCGTACATGAGCTCATGAATAAGGGACCCGGATGGGCTTGAAACTAGATAGATTAAAACTAGATATATGCTCACCCGATAGAATAAGAGAAGAGCATAGTCCGGATGTATACGTTGATTATATATATATATATATATATATATATATATATATATATATATTTTAACGTAGAAATAAATAAGAAATGAAAATGCCAAGTGTGTCCGTAGACCCGCGAGAAATCAGCGGAGGCGGGCGCGCAGGTGGCACCACTTGTCACGCGGTTGACTCTAGCCATGGCTCGGCCTGCCCGCCTGTTGGAGTGCTTGGAGTTCGACCCCGAGAGGTTCTACCGGCTGCTGGAAGCTGCTGAGGGACACGCGAGACACTTGCAGGTATGTCAACACCTGGAAGGCAGTATAAGTGTTAGATATTATTGATAGTCATCCTCCTGCCCTTATCCCACTCTAAATGGGGTTCGTCACAACATGTTATATTCATATTATATAACATGCTGCACATGATTCGGTTGCGTTTTTACGACCGGCCGCCTGCCTGACGTCATGACGTTAGATATTATTGATAATGTTATAATTATTTTAACCGGGAACAGTAATAGTCAAATACCATCTCTTCAGCTTTTTATACCGCATATACTGGCAATGCGATAATCACGTGACCGATAGAAAAGAAGGCGCCGTTTGTGACTGCTATAAATGACTGAGTTTTGTCATGGCGTGACCATGGCGCGTCTTTTAAAACTCGACTCATACGATTATTAGACGCTTTTCCGGCTGGATAGTTTTATCACTTGGCGTCTTACTGTAAAACTTGACTTTTACGATAGTTAAACACCCTCTGTAAGAAATGGGGGTCTATTCTACTCATCCGGATACCACATGGCATAATACCTCTCTTCGAAACATAGTTAACAATAAAATTCTTAGGAACTGCTTAAATTTTGTCACTGCTATTTTTGTAAAGGTCTGAGTAAATTTATATAAGTTTAAAAGCGGCCCGCTTGGCTTCGCCCGGGTATGAAATATGTAGCCCGTGTAACTCAGTGGCCATCTAGCCCATTCTTCCGTGCTGGATCGCCAGGAGGCATATGGGGTCCTCACCTTCCGCCTGACACAAGTGCTTTGCGGACATGGTTGTTTCGGGTGGTATCTGTGGAGGGTGGCCCAGCGCGAAGCGACTGGTGAGTGCCACGAGTGCGGCGCCGACTTTGACACGGCGCTGCACACGCTCGCAGACTGTCCAGTTTGGGCGGTTCAGCGGGCGGAAACCGTGGCACAGGTGGGGCACGATCTCTCCTTGCCCACTGTGGTTCGCGCCATGGTGGACAGTCATGGGCAGCGATGTCCTGCTTCTGCGAGGGCGTTGTTTCGCGGAAAGAGGTGACGGGGCGGATCCGAGAAGGCCTTGGATCCGATCCGCTGCAGGCGAGCGGAGTATGTTGCCCTAAAGGGGACCTTCTGGGCGTTCCGAACGGGGTTTAATGGGACGCCTCCCTATAAGGTCCCCGCGACGTTCGATACATCTGGTGCTCCCGATGCATCGTCCAGCGGAGAGAGGGGCCACTATTAGAGACGCCCCGACTAAAAGGTGGTGCTCTCTGGGGTACAGAGTTGCTGATGGCGGGGATGGGGGTAATGTCTTCATGTGGTGGAGCACTGTCAGGTCTTTAGTCGGTGAGAGTCCGACATACCCGCCGTTCGTCCCCGTCGGGCGGTGATGACCCATAATAGGTTTTCCTGACATAAAAAAAGTCACTTAGTGAAAAAGTGATTAAAATCGATCCATTAGTTTTGATTTATTCATTACTGCCCGTGGCACGCACGCGTTAAAATGGGAGTAATACAATTCCCCTTACCCTATACCAAAGAAATTTTACCATTTAATTTTTACAATTAATTACAGAATGTCTTTATATACAACATTCTCAGCATTCGACCAAATTTAAAGTGAAGAAAGAAAGAAAAAATATCATTTGTTCCAGGGCATATCAACAGACATCCCGCAGTATATAATCCATAAGCTGGGTCTCTCCAAGGACCCCCTGGCCGAGCTGCACGTACCACCCCCGCCGCCACCACCCCCTGTGCCCATCAGCTCCTCACCATCTAAGTAAGTATACTGTTAATGGACAGAGTCACCATCAATGATTATAAATGTACCGTAGGTGGTGGAGCTTTACTCTAAGGATATAATCTTAATCTTAGGATAAAAGAAATAATCTAAGGACGTCGTGTGTTATCCGGCTGAATAGAAGAGTACTAACCTCATTTCTTACCGAGGTGTCGTAAAAGGCGACTAAGGTAAGTTGACTCACCGCGTGGTATCCAGTTAAGTAGAATAGACCACCCTATTTATTATGGAGGCGTCGTAAAATATGACTAAGATAAGTTGACGTCAGGCAGGCGGCCGGTCGTAAAGTACGTAGCCAAATCATGTGACAGCATGTTGTGCTAACCCCGCTTAGAGTGGGATAAGGGCAGGAAGATGATGAAAAGAAATAATCTAATATATATCTTCCTGATTTCTATGCAATTATTAGAGCTCGAGTTGCATCTTTTTTGGACCGACTTGAACTTAGGACTTAGAACTTCATTAACTCTATTCTACAAAGAGTTAACGATGGGATGCCTAGTGCTATCTCAAAATATTGACTTTCTGTTCATCTTAATAATTAGGATATAATAATAGGAAATCATTGTTAAGACACCTGGGAATAGTTTCTCAGCAGATAGCAATATAAGATATTTTATTTCCTTGTGTGTGATTTAATTTGCTTGTGTATTGGGTGTTTCAATGCCTTTCAATAAAAAAAAACTATTATTATATTATTATTGTTATAAGGCCCTTTTCCAGCCCAACCAAGTCCGAGTATAATTGCAACAGAAGGTTATGTTTGGCATTCCATAAGACTATGGACAAATAATCATTTCTCAATTTAACAACGGTAAACATAAACAAAAAAGTATATACAGGGTGGTACCGACTATATGGCATAATTTATTTTTATGTAAAGTGCTGATATGTGTAATCTCAGCACCTTACATAAAAAGCAGCTAATTTAGCGAATTATTTTACTAATAATTCTACTGGAATTATTTTTCTTTTTTTTTTAATAAACACGGTTTATAGAGATCAAGGATCGTATCCTAACACGATACATTAGACGAAAAATAGCCTTGACCTAAATAGTATGGTGCTAGAGAGAGAAAACAATAATGTTTTTGTTTTCTCCTATTTCTTGAACATGCGCGCCGACCCAGGTCAGTGAATCATTACATCATTACTAGCAAAGGCAACTCAAATTATATTTGTTTTCTTAAAAAGTACATTTTCTACACATTAATATATAGAAGGTTTTTTAATAAGACTTATTTATTACTAGAATCCGTGGCCGTCAGTCTCCACCAGGAGCCCCGGGTTCTGCGAGCGGTGCTCCGCCCTCCGAAAGCGACTACCAAGTTATAAAGCTAATATCAAACGGCGCGTACGGCGCGGTATACCTCGTAAAACACAAGCAGACTCGACAAAGGTATTGTATGAGTATCGCACAGACTCAAACACTCACGGATAGTATGTCACTACACGTCCAATCTCGGCCGCGTGTCTCGCGATACTGACGTGGTGCGCTTGACACAGTGTAAGGTTTCCTTTATACACTAATATGGTTACGTGTCTTGTACATAAAAATACAAGGTAGAAATAAAAAATCTAACTACACTTCAGATATGTGCACTATTTATTTAATACAAACCGACGTAAGTGCTTTGCGCCTTACAAAATTACATCGTTAGTGGATTTTGGTATACGATTCTATAATGAAATTCTACGATCAATTTTAGCTTTGCCATTTCAAAAGTTTAAAAAATTTAAATATTGATTGTTGCATAAATAATAAATTGTGTATATTTAATTATTAATTATTATTAAGACCTTATATGAGATAGTAATAACAAAATATATAAAGTTTAAAAAATAATACTTTGAAAGTAGCAACCGCCGACTTCCTCCCTGACTCCTCCTTCTCTCGATAGGAGCAATTTTCCGAAACGGTGTTAGGCTTTATTATAATTTGACTATTCGAAAGCCCATGTAAAATCCAACTTGAATAAAGAAAAAGTTTGAATTTTAATTTAAACAGAAATTCAATGTTTGTAATTAACCTTTGTTACAATGGTTTTTAATATAATATTATTCATTTTAAGATACGCAATGAAGAAGATTAGCAAGAATAATTTGATCCTAAGGAATCAGGTCGAACAGGCCTTCGCTGAGAGAGATATCTTGAGTTTCGCGGATAACCCTTTTGTGGTGAGTAATACATACTTTTACTTTAGATATCTATGTCTGATGCTGTTGTTTGGTTGTGGACTTCTCTATTCAGGAGCGAAATTAAAGTAATACAGGTGGAGATATACTTATTATGAAACGTGTTGTACGTTA
This sequence comes from Morpho achilles, assembly GCA_947086495.1. Lineage (NCBI taxonomy): Eukaryota > Metazoa > Arthropoda > Insecta > Lepidoptera > Nymphalidae > Morpho > Morpho achilles. The sequence goes on from CAMTZB010000026.1 coordinate 10,061,616, forward strand.
GCGTATTTATTAGTGACTGACTATTGACTAACAAGTTGCTTATGATGCTGACATTTGAAATACGCTGACGTTGAGGTACAATGTCTATTTCGCTTTCCTTCCCAATCAGTTGGAGAAATAATAATGGCCTAATTACAATTAAAGTGTAATTGAAGTTCATTTCATTCACACGTCGCCTTAAGACGTGGTCTGGCTTAACAGGTAGCCCTTAGGACGACGTTCCCCACAGCTAGTAGAGCTTCTGCGCTCTACTCTCCGCATTTCGCAACTTCGACGATGCTTCTGCGCTCGCCGGTCCCGCCTGACGATGCTGTAAAAGCCGTTAGGACTAACAGCTAAATGCTGTCAATTCGAAAAAAAATATCGATGCAGCGCCATCTAGTTTCATTCGCGGCATTAACGTTTTGGCGTTATACAAAGACTACACTAAAATCACAAATGTCTATCTGTCTGTGTCCAGGTGACGATGTACTGTTCGTTCGAGACCAAGCGCCACCTGTGCCTCATCCTGGAGTTCGTGGAGGGCGGCGACTGCGCCACGCTGCTGCGCGCCGGCCCGCTGCCGCCCGACATGGCGCGACACTACTTCGCGGAGGCCGTGCTCGCCGTCGAGTACCTGCACTCCTACGGGATCGTGCACCGCGACCTCAAGCCCGACAAGTACGTGGCGACCGACCGGTAGCTCGCGAGGGACCTATCGAATAACGATCACGAGTGGTGTTATTTTATTATTATTATAGCTGTTGTAGCCCAACAGTAACACCTTGCGACTTTTTCGAGGGGGTGTCGGGTTCAAACCCGGGTAGACACCAATGAGGTTTTCTGTTAAAACTTATGTGTCTAATTGATAATTGCAATTTATCATACGCTTTTCGGTGAAGGAAAACATCGTGAGGAAACCTGCATATCTCAGAGAATTCTGGAGATATGTGTAACCTACCAATCCGCATTGGAGCAGCGTGGTAGGTCTTAGCTCCAAACCTTCTCTCCAAAAAACGGAGAGAAGAGGCCTATTCCCAGCAGTGGGAGAGTAACATGCCGCTACTTTACTTTTTTATATGATTATTGTATTAACGTACTTGATTTATGTACTAACGTAGCACATTATGTTCTGACGTATATGATTACATATCAACGTATTTAATTACGTAATCCTGCCCTTATCCCACTCTAAGAGGGGTCAGCACAACGTGTTATAAATATGCTGCATGATTTGGCTGCGTTTTTACGACCAGCCGCCTGCCTGACGTCAACTTACCTTACTCGTATTTTACGACACCTCGGTAAGAAAGAGGGTAGTCTATTCTACTAAACCGGATACCGCACGGCGGGTTGACTTACCTTAGTCGCCTTTTACGACACCTCGGTAAGAAATGAGGTTGGTCTATTCTACTAAGCTGGATACCACACGGCGGGTCGACTTACCTTAGTCGCCTTTTACGACACCTCGTTAATAAATGAGGGTGATACTATTCTACTCAGCTGGATACCACACGGCGGTTCGATTTACCTTAGTCGCCTTTTACGACGCCTCGGCTAGAAATGAGGGTAATACTATTCTGCTCAGCCGGATACCACATGGCGGGTCGACTTACCTTAGTCGCCTTTTACGACACCTCGGTAAGAAATGAGGTTGGTCTATTCTACTAAGCTGGATACCACACGGCGGGTCGACTTACCTTAGTCGCCTTTTACGACACCTCGGTAAGAAATGAGGTTGGTCTATTCTACTAAGCTGGATACCACACGGCGGGTCGACTTACCTTAGTCGCCTTTTACGACACCTCGTTAATAAATGAGGGTGATACTATTCTACTCAGCTGGATACCACACGGCGGTTCGATTTACCTTAGTCGCCTTTTACGACGCCTCGGCTAGAAATGAGGGTAATACTATTCTGCTCAGCCGGATACCACATGGCGGGTCGACTTACCTTAGTCGCCTTTTACGACACCTCGGTAAGAAATGAGGTTGGTCTATTCTACTAAGCTGGATACCACACGGCGGGTCGACTTACCTTAGTCGTCTTTTATGACACCTCGGTAAGAAATGAGGTTGGTCTATTCTACTAAGCTGGATACCACACGGCGGGTCGACTTACCTTAGTCGCCTTTTACGACACCTCGTTAATAAATGAGGGTGATACTATTCTACTCAGCTGGATACCACACGGCGGTTCGATTTACCTTAGTCGCCTTTTACGACGCCTCGGCTAGAAATGAGGGTAATACTATTCTGCTCAGCCGGATACCACATGGCGGGTCGACTTACCTTAGTCGTCTTTTATGACACCTCGGTAAGAAATGAGAGTAGACTATTCTACTCAGACCCCACTTAAAATGGGATAAGGGCAGGAAAATGAGGATATTAAGGAAGACTACTTAGGATATTAAAATAAAGTTTCTTCATCTTCCAGCCTGCTCATCACTGCAACTGGCCACATCAAGCTGACTGACTTTGGACTCAGCAAAATGGGTCTTATGTCATGTGAGTCGTCATGATCTCATCATCGTTTCATAATTTACTTTAGAAAGCCAGTATAGGCAAAGGAAATTTGTGACATTAACATATGACCGACGCGTACTGAACTATGTTCTCAGAATTTTCCAGAAACTAATGTTTTGTATGTGATGTATTAACAATTTATTTCATCATTCTTCTACCCTTATCCTACTCTAAGTGGGGTCGCCACAATATGTCTTCTTCTTCCATTCTCCTCTATCATTCGTCAACTCTGGTGCCACTCCTTTAACATGCATATCATTTTTCACACAATCCATCCATCTTTTTTTCGGCCTCTCCCTAGCCATACATCCATCCACATTCATATTTAAAACTCTTTTGGTCACATGATTTTCATTCCTCCTCATTACATGACCATACCAACTTAGTCTCGCGCTTCTCATCTTTTCTGTAATGGGTGCAACTTTTAGACTTCCCTCAATATACTCATTGCGTATTCTATCAAGTTTTGTCACACCACACATCCTTAACATTCTTATCTCATTCGCATGCACATTTCTTTCATCCTTTTCTTTTATTGCTCAACATTCTGATTCCTACATTACGACACGTCTAATGACCGTTTTATAAATTTGCCCCTTAAGTTTTAGGGGCAAATTATATATTAAATATTAACAATTTATACATGTACTTGAAATTTGAAAGAAAAAAAAGGCTAGACATTTTGTCTCTAACAAAAAGACTGTTTAATTACTTTGACTTAAATCGTCACTTACTCATCTTAAAAACATGTCGATTATGAAATCGTTTTTTTCTTTTTTGCCATGTTCAGTGGCAACTAATCTCTACGAAGAGTACGCCGACCGCGAGGCGAGGCAGTTCTCTGATAAGCAAGTGTGCGGCACGCCGGAGTACATCGCGCCTGAGGTCATCTTGAGACAGGTTGGTTCTAATTTTTATCCTCAAAACGTACTGACCATTGAAATGAAAATGAAATGATATGAAAAAGAATTTATTCAACTCCATGTACTAAATTTAACAGAAAAAAAGTAATCTAATTATATACTACCTATTATCACTAAACTTATGTCTATTACCTTCAGTACATAGGTCTGAATGGACTATCATCTCAGTATGGGACTTCACATTTTCTATAAATGAATTTGTTGATCTTCCGATCTATATCGGTCTGGGTGTATATTTGTATTTAAGTATGTATTTAAAAAATATATAAGTGTATTTACCAGTTGTCTGTCCATAACACAAGTATTATGTTACTTATTTTGGGGACGGACGACCGTGTGTGTAAATGTCCCATATTTATTTATTTAATACATTATCTATGATGGCAGGGTTACGGCAAGCCCGTGGACTGGTGGTCCATGGGCATCATCCTGTACGAGTTCATAGTGGGATGCGTGCCGTTTTTCGGGGACACTCCCGAGGAACTCTTCGCACACACTGTCAATGGTATGTATCATGCAACACAGTAATAGGCCTTACAGGCCTCTACTGCGCTCTATTCACCGCATTAACCTCGACGATGCTTCTGCGCTCGCCCGTCCCGTCCGGTGACGCTGTAAAAGCCGTTAGGAATAACAGCATACAGTCAATTCAAATAACACAGTGATAGTATACAACAGTTTTGCTATTGTTACGAACATGCGAAAATGATTCATAGTGCTCTGTTTATAGAGTTTAAATTTGTATAATGTCAATACTCTAAAATCGTGTGTATGTTTATTAATTTTGTTAATTTTTTTTACCGAGTTGTCGTAAAAAGCGACTCAAGATAAGTTGACGTCGTGACGTGATAGTGAACGTGTGTAGTGCTTGTGTATTGTAGTGGTGGTGGAGGTTTGTGTTTGTGTTTTTACGAATCCTGCATGTATGGAGTATGAAAACCAATACCACTCTACATTAAGCATTGTTTATATTTTCTATTCATTTTATCGAGAATTATAGCAAAGTAATTTTATTATTACTTTTGTATGATGGATCTCTGCAACGCCCAATTCTATAAATTATTATTTTTGAAAAGTGACGGCCGAGTTTCTACCTGTTCTTCTCGGTAAGAGCAAGTTTCCGAAACAGTTGTATTTCTTTCTGCTTCATTATAATTTGAAGATTAAAAAGTTCTTGTAAAAGTCATCATGAATAATTTGTTGAATAATGTGTAACTTTGTAAAAAAAAACTGATACTGACTGAATCATGAGCATATTTCCATGGAATACTTGGTTACTTGTTTTCATGGACTTTGTGTCTTATAATGTAATATTATGTCTGTATGGTTTATTGTGGTATCCGGCTGAGTAAAGTAAACCACCTTCTTTCTTACCGAGGTGTCGTAAAATTCGACTAAGGCAAGTTGATGTAGGCAGGCGGCCGCGGAACACGTAGCCAAATCATGTGTCACATGATTTGGCTGCGTGTTACATGTCTATAGCATATCGTGCCCTTATCCCACGTAGAGTGGGATAAGGGCAGCAGGATGATGGCTTCTTATTTACAGATGATATAGAGTGGCCATCAGAAGAAGACTTTCCCATAGCAGTGGAAGCTCGTGCGATCATCACGGAGCTCTTGGCACGCAATCCACGAGACCGACTGGGCACTGCGGGCACGCATCAAGTCAAGGTATTTAAATTGTTTTATGTTTTATATATATATATATAAAGCTGAAGAGTTTGTTTGTGTGTTTGATTGATTGGTTGTTTGAAGGCGCTAATCTCAGGAACTACTGGACCGATTTGAACAATTCTTTCAGTATAAGATAGTCCATATATCGAGGAAGGCAGTGGGCTATATACCATCACGCTAATATGAATAGGAGAGGAGCAGCAGTAAAAAATAGTACGAAAAGGCAAAATTTAAAGCTTTCCTTGCGTGCGCTGAGATTACAAAATTGTTCCCCTCTAAAAGTTCTAATAAAAGGCAGCGACAGCAAATATCTAGCTTTTAAGGACTTTATTACGGTTTTAATGTTTTCACGCGGGTGGAGCCACTGGCGATTGCCTATCAAAATATACTAATTACTAGTTACATTTAGTTTTATTTTGTGCGAGGTCTAAGGGTAGCTAAATCTATGTGTCTTTATCATTTATTTATGTTATCCTAAAGTAGTAGGCTTTTGATGGCTTAATGATGTTGTATAAATACGTATTTCAACTAATCTTTCACGTTTTCTGCGTTTAAAACAAGTAACATAAAGGAAAATGATAATAATTTTTCATAAGGATTTTATAATATTAAATGATTTATAAAAGCAGGCGTTACTTTGCGAAACTCCATAGTACAGAAGTTACAATAAAATTACTTTGCTGTAATCCGCGTTTGTTAAGAGAATACATGCAATGCTAAGTGTATGAAGCAGGCAACAATCACATACCACATACATGCAGGACAAGCCGCCACACGTATCACAAGACGCCGCCAACTCCAATACTCCACACAAAGCATTACACACACTCACTACCACAACATCTACGATCGTTTCGCCCCGCAACCGAAGCATCATCAGTATGTTTGTGGTATGTGATTGTTGCCTGCTTCATACACTTAGCATTGCATGTATTCACTTAACAAATGCGGATTACATCAAAATCATTTCATTGTAACTTCTGTTTTATAATATTATCAATGATTTCAGTGATCTGGACAGTTTAGTTTATCCCATGATTATATATTTACTGGTTAATTCGTTTCTCCTACAGGACCACATATATTTTTATGGCTTGGATTGGAACAACCTTTTGCGGAGGAAAGCGGAGTTCATACCGCAGCTTGAGAACGACGAGGACACCAGCTACTTTGACAGTAAGTGGCATCGCTGTACATTAAGGTTATACAATTTTTTTATTTTAATCGGGTCTTTAAACCTCTTAGAGGTTATGTCAGACCCATCGTACCCTAATAATATCTATTTTTACATTATCGCATCGAGACTTCTAAACAATACTTGTGCTTGCTCTGATGTCGGTACTGCAAGAATATTATACATAAAAAATACATAGAAAGAAGGTTATACATAAAAGCATAATATATATATCCTCCTGCCCTTATCCCACTCTAAGTGGAGTCGGCACAACATGTGATTTGGCTGCGTTTTTACGACCGGCCGCCTGCCTGACGTCAACTTACCTTAGTAGCCTTTTGCGACGCCTCGATAAGAAATGAGAGGGATCTATTCTACTCAGCCGGATACATACGGCAGGTTGACTTACCTTAGTCGTCTTTTACGACACCTCGGTAAGAAATGAGGGTGGTACTATTCTATTTCGCCGGATACCACACGGCGTCACATCACATAAATATCAACTTATATAAGTTCTTCTTTCTTCGACAGTAAGTCAAGACTAGACCTAGGACGAAAATTCATATGTGCAACTTGTATTTAAAATAGTCCCAAAGCTGACTCCCTGTTATTGTAAATTTAACGGCTAAAGCCTAACAGTTTGGAAACAGTCTGATTTTCTTTATACCTTCCTATTCCTTAACGGGCCCAACACTTTGAGAAACTACCTACATATTATTATAACGTAATTTATTATCTAGTACGTGGGTGACTGAGCCTTGTTCGGTATTTTTTTAAAAGATAAAAAAATACATATTTGAAAAATAAAAGAAGAAAGTAGGCGCCAATGACATGTGGGATTCGAAACCGGGTTTTGAATATTTTTGGTCCGCCCGTTACCCACTGGCTAACGCAGCATCACGTTTGACAGCTAAAAGTATCCTTTACTTTCAATTCTAGAATTTTGCATTTTCGAATTTTTTTTAATTCCCAAAAACAGGGATGAAACAATTTTTTTTTAAATAAAACGTAGCTACATCGACTTTTCTCTCTCAAATCCCCTTACAAGCTGAATTTCAGGAAAATAGTTGGAGCCGCTTCCGAGATTCAGAAAATATATATGTACATACAAGATTAACATTTACATAAAAGATATATTATTTTTTAAATTAATACTCTATACAAAATCTATATCTATACTAATATATAAAGCTGAAGAGTTTGATTGTTTGAACGCGCTATTGTCAGGAACCACTGGACCGATTTGAAAAATTCTTTCAGTGTAAGATAGTCCATTTATCGAGGAAGGCTATAGACTATATAACATCACGCTAAGATAAATGGAGAGGAGCAGCAACTAGAAAATTTGCGAAAAAGTGTGAAAACAATGTGACACTGATTTCCATGCGAGCGAAGCTGCTGGTACAGTTAGTATTATATATATAAAGATAAAATATTTTCTTTACAATTTTATTTTCCCGCGCAACTCTTGTCATAGAGCCGCAGCCGGGTCTATAGAAAAAGACATAAAGACGAATAAATGTCGCGTCATTGTCGCATAAATCTATTTGTAATAATAGAGAAATAATATTTTGTAATTTAGGCATAATAGATAGCATTAAACGTCGTTTCTGTATTGATATAGAAACTCAGGTGTGTTTTATTTGAACATCTAAATCATATTATATATATATATAACCTTATTTATTAAATAAATAAATAATTTATTACTATTCTTGATGCCTTCCTCATTACTGACTTCCGCCATTCGAATGGTTATTATAGGTCGCTGCGACCGGTACAACCACAGCGAGGTGGAGACGGACGAGGCGGCCGAGACGCACGAGGCGGACGAGGCGGGCCTGTTCGCCGCCTTCTCCTCGACCTCGCCGCAGTGGAGGCGGCACTACCACCACTCGCACTCCGCACTGTCGCACGACTCCAGGGTACGTACCACTGGCAAGCAGTAGCTAAGGTATAGCTTTGCAGCCTCCATACAGAAGGAGGGGGCTGCATGTCAAGCGTGTGATCCGGGCTGATGATGGGGAAATGGGGGATCTATCTATAATGTAATATAAAGCCGAAGAGTGTTTGATTCATTGTTTGAGCGCGCTAATTTAAACGACTACTGGACCGGTTAAAAAAATTCTTTCACTGTAACATTTCTGAATTCATTCTTTCACTGTAACATTTCTGAATTCATCACGTTAAAATAAATGGGGGAGGGGCAGCAAAAAAAATTGTACGATAACGGCCAAATTTAAAGTTTTCCTTACGTATGCTGGGTGATGGTTATTGAAAAATCATGTACTACAAAATTGTTTCCCTCTAAAAGTTCTAAATAAAAGTCCGCGACAGCATATGTCTAGCTTTTAAGGTTGACCCACTTTAACTATTTTTATGGTTATCAAAAGACTATATTAGCCGCTGGCGATTGCTAGTGTTAAAATAAAACTTATCTACTGTAAGGTTTTAAATTCAATTGGATAATGGTAGCTGTATGTCCATAGAGTACTGACAGTTGGCCGGGCACGCCTGACAGCGCCGGACCGCCCACCACTCCCACTGCGCCGTTGCACCACCATCCCAAATGCCCGGTTCGTATATTCAAATCGTAGTAATAATTTATTTATATTTTACCTATATTAAATAAATACGCCCTGTTGTATCCGGCTGAATAAAATAGTACCACTCTCATTTCTTACCGAGGTGTCGTAAAAGGCGACTAAGGTAATTTGACGTCAGGCAGTCGGCCGGTCGTAAAAATGCAGCCAAATCATGTAACAACATGTTTATAACATGTTGTTCCGATCTCACTTAGAGTGGGATAAGGGCAGGAGGATGATGATGATAGATAAGCATTAACGAATATGCATTAATTTTTATTTTACCTGTATTTTTTGTGGAAACAATATTTGAAAACATATTATTTCCACACATTACATACATATTACATTATAATATCTCGTAGATATGTGACTAGAGCGAGGCCTTATAAGAGATGATTGGATCGTGTGAAGTATGACAAACACATAAAAGAAGTAGCGCCAGAGATGACGAATGATAGGAGAGAGTGAAAGTGAAAAACGTGTGCAGACAGAATTTTTTTTTTATAATATCGTGATGGATTTATATTTAAAAAACTAACTATCTAACTGTTAAGTGACTAGCTTCGTTCCGCTTTTATAGCAGTTTAAGAATAATTAATATATGGGGTAATACAATAAAAAAATGGCCGTGGTAATGTGTATCTGTTTGTGTATAATGTATATATTTGTTCTCCATCAGATGATCGGAACAGGGGGCGGGTCTACGGCGGAGTCGTCCCAGACTGACTCGGACGACGTGTCGCCCGCGGCCAGGCGGCGCGCCGCACTGCGTCCTCACCCGCACTCGCACCCGCACGCGCACGCTCACCCGCACCCGCACCCGCTGCATGCGAGCCACGTCGCACCCTTGCCCAGGCTGTAAGTAAACATACTAATATTATAAATGTGAAAGTCTGTCTGTTTATTACACTTTTGCAGTTTACTTGATGGAGGTATATTAATGTAATTCGGTATAATTGAAGCACTTTTAACAAGTTACCATGTAGGATAAATAAAAAACACTTTCCATGAATAATATTTTTATAAAATACTCGCAATTGCCTTATGTTTACATATAAATTAATTACATATTATAATTAATTTACATATTAATTAAATAAATATATTATTTAAGTATAAAAATATTTTGCATCCATTCTAGAAATTATTTAATTTCATTAAATTATTATCAATAATTAATTTACATCCTATTCTAATAATTAAAAAAAAAAACTATATTTAGCGATAACACAGACTGTTTTAGGATAGTCTGTCCTTTTAAAAATTCAATGTATTTTTTATTTCAAATTGAGCTCGGTATTTCACTGATTTTATTTAGTTTAAAACTAAATTATAATATACGCGACGGAATTTTTAATGATATAATAATTACTAAGGTATTTTAAAAGATTGCAGTTTATCTCAATTGAAATAAAAAACGTTACTCTATCGTAGGATAATGCCTATTTAACTTCCTTCTTCAGTCCGGACGCGCCAAAGAAGGAAGACAAAGGCTTGGACAGGCTGGATAAAGCGGACAAAGGCAAGCCATCAGCCCTGGCGGCGCCCAAGTCGATGCGGCGCTCCGCGAGCACTTCAGGACTATCCCTGGTCATTCACCCCGGTAAGGTACTTTAGTTACTCGATATGCAAATTTCAAAATACTCTCTGGTGATTTATATCACTCTGGTGATTTAAATCCTGATTTTTATCTGTAAAATATTTTTGAAGATAAACACTTTAAGCGACGTCGTAGACTTTTTGTGATAGGTAAGAAATGTTAATCTGGCGTCAGGACACGTGACCTGCTCGAAAATTTGTAAGACGGCAGTAGAGTAGACCGCGTGTAGCATATTGGCTTTGTAACATCACGCTAAGATGAATAGGAGAGGAGTAGCAATAAAAAATATTACGGAAACAGCAAAATTTTGAGCTGTCCTTGCGTGCGCTTAGTAAACGGCGATAGTTATTCAAAAATCATGTATTACAAAATTGTTCCCCTCTTAAAGTTCTAAATAAAAGTCTGCGACAGCATATGTCTAGCTTTTAAGGTTAACCCACTTTAACCATTTTTATGGTTATTACGGTTTTCAACTCAACACGCGTGCAGAGTTGCTAGCGATTGTAAATTGTCATGTTTGTGTACGATAGAGCGAAAAATGAATATTGTATTTTACCACATAATTAAAGTAATTTGTAATGGTACTTTTATAGTAATAATTAAAGTAATTCATCCAAAATTATTCACTAACGAATTCAAACTATCAAAATGCACAACGATAATAATCATGTTTTCACTTCTGCCGGCATTTCCGGAGTGTAACCCATTGATTTTTTATTTGTTTTTTTTTGTGTTCTTGCAGCGGAGGACGTGGTGTGCGTGGCGTCGGGCGGCGCCGCGTCGCCGTGCGCCGGCAACACGTCATCGACCAACTCGTCGCGGGATTCATCACCGTGCCGAGACCCGCCCTCGCCATTCGCCACCGCCAACCACTCGTTAGTGACCAACTCTTACTTACATATTAAACATTTCAAAACAAACAAGTTCCTAACAGGAACTATCGATTTCATTCTACACTTGCAGACCCCAATTTCGCATACTAATTACAGACTAAACAGCTTCTTGCTACGATCATCCGTTGCATTCAACAATATTTCCAACAAGCACGAAATAGATCTTTTTTGTACCACTGGACTGGCTCGTTGGCTCAGTGGGTAGTGACCCTGCCTTCTGCTCCGCGGGTCGCGGGTTCGATTCCCGTCGAGGGCCAACATTTTCTATAAATGAATTTGTTGGTCTTTGAGCCTGGGTGTGTATTTAAGTATGTATTTAAAAAATATATAAGTATATATTCACCAGTTGTCTGTCTGTCACCCATAACACAAGTATTAAATTACTTACTTTGGGGACGGACGACCGTGTGTGTGTCTCATATTTATATTTATTTTATTTACTGTTGCATCTGTACGTAGACTTCTGAGTGCTGACTTTTTCTTATCACACCAGAAATAACTGTAATATTTACTTATAAGTTTTTTTTTCTAAGCGAGTTGTTTTTGTTTTAAAAAAAAATTATTTCTGAGAACTTGTTATTAGCTTATAGTATTTCCTATTGTTTTGTATGTATTTAATATCGCTGTAAGTTTTCCTGTCAAAATGAAATAAAAATAAAATTAGAACGCACTAAAACTTTGTGGGAACGGGAACATCTACAGGGCCTATCGACGATGCGACATTAAATATTGCAATAATTTTAATAAGATATTTAATAATTTTGATTTGTTTTTGGGCTGTGTTATATCTATAATTTACTTACTATACTTATATCTATAAATATTAAAAGATTAGCCGCCGAGTTTCTTGCTGATTCTTCTCGGTAGGAGCAAACTTCCGAATCAGTGGTAGCTTCTTTAAAACATTTGACGATTCAAAAGTACTGTAAACAGTCCACTTGAATAAAGAATATTTTGAATTTGAATTTTGAATTTGAATTTGAATTTGAATTTGAATTTGAATTTATAAAAAAACAATTACTGGACTGTTTTAAAATTGAAACTATCAAATTCAAATTCAAATTCAAAATATTCTTTATTCAAATAAACTTGTAAAAAAGTGCTTTTGAATCGTCAACTGTACTGCTGGTTCGGAAAGCCGTTCCTACCGAGAAGAGCCAGCAAGAAACTCGGCGGTTGCTCTTTTTAAAAAATACAATTCTTAATGCTAGTTACATTTAATGTTTCTATCTTGTACAGGGTCGAACAATATTTATATCCACGCATATTTTTGGTCTAAATAATCCTCAACAGTATAGTAGGCTTTCTGTATCAGCCTCTCCTTAATAGTGTATCGTGTATCGTGAGTAGTATTCATAGTTAATGTATAGAAACCGGCTATACTCACGTCAGGTAGTCATGGGCTTTTTACACGACGTTATCGAATAAGTGCACCGGATGAGTCAAACTAGTCGGGCTAACCCGATAGAATAGGACGTGAGTATAGCCGGTTTTTATACATTAACTATAAATTACTGGACTGCTTGAATGAGTCCAGTGAATCTTAAAATTTGTTTCAATTTGTACTGTTTTGTTTCCCAAATCCCCAAATCCCAAATATAAAATAAATAAATCCACTGATCATTTGTACGTGATAGATAACTTTGGCATAATTTATTAATCTTAAATATAGTTAAAAAATACATTTTTAAATAAATTAAATATAATTTCATTGATATCTGATTTTATCCGTAATGAACTGGCGCGGCGCGTTTGTTCAAAATACAGAAAAAAACCATAACATTGTTGTTTTCTCTACCTCGCACCAGAACTATTAAATTTTTAGGTCAAGGTTTTTCGTTTCGTGTGTCGTCGTTAAAGTACGGTTGTTGATCTCTTCAAAACGTGTTTTTTTAAAGGTGAATGCAAGGTCAATTAAACTACCATTACAAAATTGTTCCCAGACTGATCCAGTCGTCCAAGCCGCCTATCGTGGTCCGGCGCGGGCCGCGCGGGTTCGGCTTCACGATCCACACGGTGCGCGTGTACTACGGCGACACCGACTACTACACCATGCACCACCTGGTCTCGGTCAGTACTACAACAACAATAACAATTCAAATTCAAAATATTCTTTATTCAAGTGAACTGTTACCAGTACTTTTGATTCGTCAAATGTTTTAAAGAAGCTACTACTGATTCGAAAGTTTCTCTCTCTTCTCTCCAACCGAGAAGAACCAGCATGAAACTCGGCGGCTAATCTTGAAAAAAAATAAAAATTACAATTTGATTGATGGTTACAAGTAAATCGTTGCAGCTGGATGCAGCTGGCTGCAGTTAAGATATGCTATCATTCAAATAATCCTCAAAAGTATAGTAAGCTTTATGTAGCAACATCGTTTTCAGATAATTTCTACACTTGTGTAAATAACAATGACAATGACAACGAAAACAACAATAACGATGATAAGAATTATTTATAGAATTAGGCGTTATTTTGCATACTACAAAACTTATGAAAATATGATTTTGCTATAATCCGTGTTAAAAGAAAATATATATAATGCTAAATGTAGAATACTATTCTTTCTCATACCTGATACATGCAGAATTTGTAAAAACACCTGCACTACCCGCCACCGATAACACAACAATACAGAAACGACATCAGATATCTGACGACCATTGTTTTGAAATTTTACACATCTGCCCCAAAAGCCTAAAATTGAATGCCTAAGAGCAGTTGGAAATAATAAAACATAACAACGGCACACACACAGCCTCTCTCGCCACTCATAACTCATCTCACAGCCTAGATATTAAGGTATACGACCATTCGCTCGAGTCTCGGCAAGAGACTGACTCTTTGACAAATAACCCAGCATTTATACCTATTCCCCCTCCAAGCTATACTTTTTTTTCTAGATTTAAGATAGATTTAGATTTTTAGCGTTTGAAACGCTATTATTTATCTTTATGCTAATATAAGTAAGTAGAATCTTTATTTATTTTTGTATATTATAAATATATGTATGATATTAAATATATATTTAATTTTAGTATTTAAAATATATGTAAACTAAAGGTTAAATTTATTTTTATCGAAGTGTAGTTCTTTGTAGCAATGATCCTTACATCAAAGGTTGTCTGGGAGAGATCGCTCCAAGCGATAAGCCTTCACACGCTTCTGTGTATTCATATGTTTTGTAAATGTATATCTTCTTTGTGTGTAATAAAGAATAAATAAATAAATAGAAAATTAACAAGATATATGTTTCTACTATTAAAAATCAATGATATTCGCAGGCGGTGAGCGAGCAGGGCGCGGCGTGGGCTGCCGGACTGCGCGCCGGCGACCTCATCACGCAACTCAACGGAGAGTCCGTGCAGGGCCTGTTGCACACACAGGTATCACTTAAATATATCATTCAAGATTATTAAAGCACTAGCTTTTATCCGCAACTTCGCAGCAGCAGTGGGGTCTCTTCACTCGCCCAAAGACGGGTGTGGTACGGGCTCAGAGGCGTACCTCCTTACCCGGGCCATTCCTCGCAGGCGTTACGCCTGGTTGTTTGTTAAGGTCTGTTGACCTAGGCTTTGGCGTAATGGCTTGAGCCGAAGGGAATCTATCTATTGTTGCTTTCTTTGAACCAAGGAAGTGATGTGTCCTCTTTATTCTCGTCGTGGGTGTCGTATCGTCGTTGGGGGTTTAGACCGGGTTCGCGTCGCCCTTTACGTCGCTGAATTCCGCATTTAGCGGCGTAGGCGACCACAGAAGCTTGCGAGATAGTGTACGTCCCCCAGGCGGACGGCGTGCAGCGTGGCTATACCGTGGAGGTGCACGTGCGTGCTGCGATGTGCAACTTCGTTCGCAAGGTCGATAAGAGATGGCGCTTTTCAAAGTCATCCTATTCCTGTAGAATTAACAGGATTTGTATAGCCTTTATGTTAACCCGGCGTATAAGGAACAATTGTGCCAAATTTTATCAATATTGGTTCAGCGGATTCTCCGTGAAAGAGTAACAAACATACATCCATATTCACAAACCTTTGCATTTATAATATTACTAGGAAATATTTAAATACCGATATTTAGCTCATTAAAAAATTAAAGATAAGAGAAAATTAAGAATTATTGAATCGTTTTTTTTTTCAAAATCCCAAGTGGTTTTTAGAACGTTTTCGTTACGGTCGCCATTTCTGTTCCAGGTGCTCCGTCTGTTGTTGGCCGCGCCGCACGCTACTCTCCGCGCGACTCCCTTGGACCAAACAACTATACAGGTAATTTCTGTAAAATTGCGGCATCTACGTTCAAAATATTGATCTCTATTGAAACAGAAATTTAAAAAAATAGCCCAAGACACAAGTAAAACGATACTTCTTCTTCTTCTTTGTCAACCGATGGACGTCCACTGCTGGACATAGGTCTCTTCATGGGATCTCCACCACACGATCTTGTACCGCGTGGATCCAGCAGCTCCCCGCGACCTTTCTGAGGTCGTCAGTGCCTCTCGTGGGGAGTCTGCCGACACTGCGTTTTCCGGTGCGGGGTCGCCATTCCAACACCTTGAGACCCCAACGCCTATCGGTTCTCTGCACTATGTGCACCCCATTGCCACTTTAGCTTCTCGAGACGCTGAGTTATATCGGTCACTCTGGTTCTTCTACGGATCTCCTCATTTCTGATTTGATTACGTAGATATACTCCGAGCATAGCTCTATCGCCCGTTGAGCGACTCTGAGCCTTCTTATGAGGCCCATAGTCAACGACTACGTTACAGATCCGTATGGCATCCGTATGTCCGTATGTTATACGGAAGTTTCTGGCGACCTGAAATACAGAGAATCCTAGTTCAGGCGTCATTTTCCTTCTGCAGTGAAAATAAACAAAGCATCACTACATGGTATAAAACAAAGTCGCATTCCCTGTCTGTCCCCATGTCCCTATGTCCCTATGTATGCTTAAATCTTTAAAACTACGCAACAGAATTTGATGCGGTGTTTTTAATAGATAGAGTGATTGAAGAGGAAAGTTTATATGTACATTCAATATCTAGTGACATAAGCTATATACTTTATACCCGTGCGAAGCCGGAGCAAGCCGCTATATTATATAGACGTTTAAATCCTTATATTACCCCCTTTTATACTAATCTGAGAGTAGACGGTACAAATGTGATAAAATTAACTTGTACTTTTAAGGCGGGAGGCCGACGTCGCGCTGGCGGAAGACGCGCGTCCGCACCGCCGCGGCCGCGTCCCCGGCGACGCTGCTCGCTTTTCAGACGAATCTCTACGAAAAGAGCTTCGCAAGAGATGCATCAGGTATGTGCACCATCGGCTAAATTTAGGATATTAGTAGGAAGGGCTCTGATACAAAATCACCCTTGCCTACCTTTTTTTTGACTTGACAGTATGTAACTGTAATTCTGAGAAATTTCCTCTAAGACAGAGTGTAAAAGTAACGGCCTGTTACTATCCCACTGCTAGACATAGGCCTCCTCTCTCCGTTTTTGGAGGGAAGGGTTGGAGCTAAGACCTACCACGCTGCTCCAATGCGGATTGAATGGTCGGTTACACGTATTCCTAGAATTGATATGCTGGTTTCCTCACGATGTTTTCCTTCACCGTAAAGCGTGTGATAAATTGCAATTATCAATTAGACACATATCTTTTAATAGAAACTCATTAGTGCAAGCCCGAGGTTTAAGCCCGTCACCTCCTCGAAAAAGTCGCACGATGTATCACAACTGTATTATATCCGTTCCGTGTATTAAGCGTGTCCCGTAAATAAAGGATAACACTTGATAGTAGATCTATTGACGGCTCAAAATCAATTTTTAAAAAATATTTTCGTGGTAGTACCAAGTTATGTTTTTTTTTAAATCATCGATTTTTTCAATTTTAATGTAGAAATATGGTAAATTAATTAATTTTTATAACTTTATATAATTTAAGTTTAGACGCATGCTGTGTATAAATATCGCAGGAAAATTTCTGATTTATCTGTAATCTATTGGAGTAGTTTGGAAAGCTTAAACTCCATGTCTTAAATCTAATTGGCGGGAGGACGCTTTTGTTCAGTGGATAGTAATATGTACCTTTTTTACGTGTTATTAGATGGTGTCAGCCGGTTCAAGTGAGCTACCATCGCCTACCGTCTCACCGGCGGCCGATTCGCCGCTGCACACCACGCATCCTACCACACATTACCAGCGGTAAGTCTACCACAAACTTTATCTACCACTTTGTTCAAGTGATTTCAAAATAAAAAGTACTCTTTATATATTTTAACATGTCAAACTAAAACTCTTTATAATTTTATAAGCAAACTGTGGACTAATAGATATCACTTAGAAAAACTAATTGTGTATAATAATTTGTAATATAAGACATTATTTTGTTTAGGTCTTTAAATATAAAAGTAAAAAGTATAAATCTCAAAGTAAAGTCTGTTACTCTTTGAGCTATTGCTGTAGAGGATTAGTTTCTAGCTTCTATAGAATTGCTCTCTAGAAGTATTGCAATAGGAATTCAGCATAATTTAAGCTATATAGCATCGGAGTAATATTTTACACCGATACAGAACAATAAAAAATCCATTTTTCT
Source organism: Morpho achilles (assembly GCA_947086495.1). Classification (NCBI taxonomy): domain Eukaryota; kingdom Metazoa; phylum Arthropoda; class Insecta; order Lepidoptera; family Nymphalidae; genus Morpho; species Morpho achilles. Next base: position 10,079,563 of record CAMTZB010000026.1, read on the forward strand.
TTCGGTAACAGGCTAAAATTGCCTATATATTGCATTATTTAGGGTGCTTAAACGCTAAAATTGAAGCGAAAGAAATCGCGGGTAATCTAATAAAATCCCGATAGGCCGTCGTCACTCCACGGACTCAAGCACAAGTTGGGCGGCGCGGAAGTACGACGTGCGTCGCTACAGCACATGCCGTTATCACCGCTGGCGCGCACCCCCTCCCCGTCGCCACAGCCTCCGCAGCCGGCCCCTGCCTCGCCGACCAGGTAACCACAACTACCCCCCTCCTCAACACAGCAGCTTCAGAAACTAACCACTAACATACCACTAGATAAGACATACAACTAGATAAGACATATATATATATTTAATTATATGTAAATAAATTTTATATTTATTTTATTTTTATTGTTTAATTACGAAATTATTAGTAGGTAATTCTAATTCATAATGATTGATATTTGCGTACCTTTTTCCATAATATAAATTGTCTCACTTCGTAGGTTAGCTGGCAGAGATCTCTATCATAGTGATAAGTTGACCTTTGTACACTTTTTTTTACCAATAATGTTTTTTTCCTACATTTATTATGGTACATAAATAAATAAATAAATAAATACATACAACTAGACAAAATTAAAAATAATTTATTTCGTTTTCCGACGAAAAAAAAACCTTGAAACCTTGTAAAAAAATAAACTACCAAAGATCGTTCAAACAGTGATAGTTACATGAAAAAATTACATAAATAAATAAGATGTTTAAATGCAATGATTATTAATCTATCTTCACGGAAATATATCATATATATTGTTGTCTATATTTTATTATCTAACATATTTGTTTGTTTGCATAATCTGTGCACTGTGTACATTCCATGGGAATCCATTTGTGCGTTCTACGCATATACTAACTATGTATGTTATGTTGTCCATCGCAATTGTACGTTGCAACTTTTGTACTGATTTTAAATAAATAAAGAATTTCGCTTGAACTATTTAAAAGAAGTTTAAGTTATCATCCGACTGGTAAAGAATATAGGTGATAAGTAAAACGAATATAAACAAAGTGGCAATAAATTATGGTTTGCTATTAGGTCTTTATTGTCTGACATAGTTTTGCAAAAATTTTAACGCTTGGGCTGTAACAGGGGCCTTAGTATTTTAAATGTTTGAGTTTTAAATGCAGGATTATTAAAAGGATTTATAAGAATAAAAATAACTTTATTCATTCCAAGAATTTTTTGACAACATTAATAAGGTATAATCAGCGCCAAACCAATAAATCGACCTATACTAAGATATTTGACGTAAGCATTAATACTCTGTTATCCGAAAACAAGATTTTTACAATGATCATCATTACTCTATGTTTATCCCATTTCTAAATGGGCTCGGCACATTTTGGGCTCATCCAGTCTTCTGTCATTCGTCAACTTCAGCGCTTAAGTAACGGCCTGTTACTATCCCACTGCTGGGCATAGGCCTCTTCTTTCCTTTTTTTTTTTTGGAGAGAAGGATTGGAGCTAAGACCTACCACGCTGCTCCAATGCGGATTGGTAGGTTACACATATCCCCAGAATTTTCTAGAGATATGCAGGTTTCCTCACGATGTTTTCCTTCACCGAAAAGCGTGTGATAAATTGCAATTATCAATTAGACACATAAGTTTTAACAGAAAACCTCATTGGTGTCTACAGAGGTTTGAACCCGTGACCCCCTCGAAAAAGTCGCAAGGTGTTACTGCTGGGCTACCACAGCTATATTCAGCGCTTATCCTTTTATATTCATTAGATTAGATACTTCGCACAATCCATTCAAGTCTTCATAGACCACCTTCTAGCCACATATCCATTCACATTCATCATTGAACTTTCCCAACGATATATTAAGCAATTATTTTTCATAAATTGTCCAAATTGTTATTGAATAAGAGTTGCGTACTAATGGGATTATTTAGGGCTACTTGATTACGTAATTTTTTTAAGGGTAAATCTGAATCCGTTGGATGATAACTCAGCGAAGATAGTCGACCAAATTCAACCGATATTTGGTCATAGCAGACGTCATAAATCAATCAATTACGAATAAATACTTGATTACGAAATTTTTTTAAGGTTAAATCTGAATCAGTTGGATGATAACTCAGTCAAGATAGCGGTTTTGAATTCAATTCAATTCAATTCAAAATATTCTTTATTCAAATAAACTTGTAAACAAGTGCTTTTGAATCGTCAACTCTACGGCTGGTTCGGAAAGCTGTTTCTACCGAGATATTTAATTCAATTCAATTGATAGTCGGTCACGTCATAAATCAATCAAAGTTGTAACGGACTGTAACATGTTGTAACTCATCTCGCACGTGCCATAACCAACATAAAGCACCCACGAACACAAACAGCAGGGGTTGCGAGGCGCGCAGCCCGTCGCCGCTCGCCACCAGGGAGTGCCGGCGCGCCTGGCCTCGCCGCGACCCCGCCTCGCCGCTACTGCGACGGGCCCTATCCCCAGACAGGTAGGTTCAAAACAAAACCTGGCAGTACAATGGTAACTTTTTGATATTGACAAGTCCGATGCCTAAACGGGCTTTGAAAACTGTTACCGCTATATACCTCTTTCCCTATCAAACAAGTCCTCCGTCCTCCTCGCACGCTTACTTACAATCACCGCACGCGGATCGCCGCGTGAAGGCGGCATTCGAGTGCCGAAATACGTTTGGGACGATCAATTCTGCTCTCGCGCACTTATAACACATTTCTTTAATCAGTATAAATTTAGTGAAATTGTTGTGGAGTGCCGGTAACTCCCTTATCCTGCCCGGGGCAGTAATCACACTAGGCAAGCGTGCCTCCTCTTCATTCCGCTCTTTAAAAATATAGTTCTTCACCGCCGCCATTTTTCCTTTACCGCAATGAACCATCTTCTTTGATACAGTACACTTTTCATCATTATTTCTCATTCCCCATCCTTCCAGGATCCCGCGCCGCTTCACAAACAGTTTTTTTAACGTTATCCAGTTTTCCATGCAATGGCTTATGATTAGCTCTTTTTTATGCCAAAAGGTAGGTCCGGTGTGTTACCGAGCTCTGTAAACAGTTTCTGAACGTTGTTCAGTTTATGAAATACTAGCAATCGCCAGTGGCTCCGCCCGCGTGTAAAGATTAAAACCGTAATATAGTCTTTTCTTTTAAAAATGTGTTAAAGTGGATTAACCTTAAAAGGTATTAGATATATGCTGTCGCAGACTTTTAGTGAGAAATTTTAAAGGCAAACAAATTTTGTAATACATGATTTTTAAATAACTATTACCGTTTACTCAGCGAACGCAAGGAGAGCTTTAAATTTTTATTGCTGCTCCTCTCCTATTCATCTTAGCGTTATGTTATATAGCTTATAGCCTTCCTCAATAAATGGTCTATCTTACAATGAAATAATTTTTCAAATCGGTCCAGTGATTCCTGAGATTACCGCGTTCAAACAAACAAACAAAGTCTTCAGATATATTTGTATAGATAAGCGGCAATCGTTTAGAAAATTAAAAATATTTAAAACATTAACCGCCAAGTTTCTTACTTGTTTTTTTTTTGGTAAGAGCAACATTTCGAACTAGTGGTATTTCTATTAATTTTGTTAGCCCTTAAAGATTCAAAAGTCCTTAAAAAAGATTTGATTTTCTTGCTCTTTTGATTATACAAGCTCAAGTCATTAGAATTCTGTAATTCCAAAATAGAAGTAGTTGCCGTCGTCAGCGCCGGATACGGACATTCCTATTTATTTACTAGCTGTGCTTGCGGCTTCGCCCACGTGGAATTCCGTGTATTTAATTGAAATTTTTAACATAAAAGTAGTTATTGTGAGTTAACCATAAGAGATAGAAAGATGTTGTCCCGGACTTTTTTGTAGTCTTCTTGTAGATCTACAATTATCTTATACATTACTTTAGTGTATTTCTGTTGGTTTACGCGGCGGCATAATTGACATGGAACCGCAGTGTTTCAATAACCAGAACCTTTCGGAATAAATGCGCTATCTTTTAGTAAAAACCGCATAAAAAATCGTTCAGTAGTATTTGAGAAAATCTATCACATACAGACAGTTTGCGGGGACTTTGCTTTATAATAAGTATAGATAGAAGAGGTCTTTGATTTAATGTTTTATTAATTTATTTTTTTCACTTGCAGATATTTTTGTTCCATCATTGCACGTTGTTACTTATCATCACTTAATACACATACCATTTCTTTAAGCATGTTTTTGTTGCCATGCCTTTTGTTGCTTTTTATGTCATCTTTGAGTATCTAGTAAAATAAATATCACATGGATAATATGATAGAATTTTTTTTAATTTTATTATTAGTGCTACTGACTATTATTTCACTATAATATAAAACAATGCATTTATATTAAACAATTAATAAGAATTGTCGAACGTAATTGCATTGATTTTGTGTAGACTGAAATATGAATATGTCGGTATATGCGACTTCTTATTGTATTCTTACCGAATTAATCCTTTGTAAATAAATATACCTCAAGAGCTATTATCGCTTAAAATTACATCACGTGATAAGCAAGTATTTCAAATTTAACTTACATACATATGTAGTTCAGAGCCTTCGTCGCGAAACGAACCATAATTTCCATAAGTAAGTAAGTAAGTAACGGCCTGTTACTATCCCACTGCTGAGAATAGGCCTCTTCTCTCCGTTTTGGGAGAGAAGGATTGGAGCTAAGACCTACCACGCTGCTCCAATGCGGATTGGTAGGTTACACATACCTCCAGAATTCTCTAGAGATATGCAGGTTTCCTCACGATGTTTTCCTTCACCGAAAAGCGTGTGATAAATTGCAATTATCAATTAGACACATAAGTTTTAAGTGAAAAACTCATTGGTGTCTGCCCGGGTTCGAACCCGTGATCGTCTCTAAAGATTCACACGGTCGCACCGCTGGGCCATCACAGCTTATCTGATATGATATCTCCATAAAGGTTTATTCAAACTATTCCTTATATCTTAATAAAAACAATAGAAATAAAATAGTTACTAAAAAGAAATTGATACTGAAAGCTTAATGTACTGTTGAGGATTATATAAAAGATAACAATGCTTAGATTTAGCACAAGACTTTGCGCAAGACAAGACTGACGAATAACTATAAGTAGATGTATTTATAACAATAATATTTCGAAAAGTGCAATCGGCCATTTTGCTGGCTCTTCTTGGTAGAGGCAAGGAGTAGAGTTGACGATTCAAAAACACTTCTTTAGGAGTTTACTTAATTATAAGATACAAGGGCAGGATACAGAAGGCAGTGTTGCTTGAGACGGCACGCATTGTGAGGAGGTCCCTCACTCTGTATTCCTAACCGCCGGGAGCTTGGGTCCTTTCTCCGCTCTCTGTGGATATCAATTTTTTTATATTTTTAAACGTTTTTTTTCTGTATGTTATAGAAAATATTTAAAAATGTAAATTAATTTGTATATATATGCATGAGTGTAGATATACATTAGTATAATAATAAATAAAGACTAGTTTGAACTAAGTTTGTTCGTGCCGTGACACAAATGTCTCTGTTATGGCCCAGGTTGCACCCACGGTCCGCTGAAGCTAAGTGCTCGATATCCCCACTCTGCTGTGCGGGCGTGGGGCCTAACAGTGTGAGCACCGTCACCACCAGCCGCCGCGGGAGCAGCTGGCGCGCGCCCGCCCCAGCACCACCAACCCCACCGCCACCGGACAAACCGGACGAACCCACTCTGCCAAGGATAGCTGAGGAAAAGGATTCACCCACTCATCACGCTGTGAGGCTGCCCGCACGGTGAGGGTTTCTATGGAATTATTGTAATGTTTATTGTATTACAATATTGTAAATTATTGTAATTGATAATTGCAATTTATCAAATGCTTTTATAAAAATTACCGAGCAACGGTCACCCAGATGCTAAACATATAAACGTTAAATTATCGCTTGCATGGATTATGCGACACTTTGTAGTTCTAGAGTAAAGTCTATCTTCTATTTTCTATTCTATTTTGCTTACCGAGTGAAGCGACCGTTGACATTGCCGTGGTGACCGTATGCACTGCTAGTTGAGTATGTGTGCTATAGAACAGAAAGCAGATTTTACTTTTAGGACATTATTTTATCCTGCGATAGCCCCGCGGTGAGAACGTACGACTCTTTCGAGGGGTTCCAGTTTTTCTGTTTAAACTTATGTGCCTAATTGACCATTGATATTTATCACATGCTTTTCGGTGAAGGAAACCTGCATATCTCTAGAGAATTCTGGGGATATGTGTAACATTGGAGCAGCGTGGTAGGTCTTAGCTCCAACCCTTCTCTCCTAAAACAGAGATGGGAGGCCTATGCCCGGCAGTGGGATAGAAGCAGGTCGATACTTTTATTGTAATGTCCCGTTGGCGTAATTGACAGTGACCTCGCCTTCATATCTTCGGTCGCGAGTTCAATTTCCGCTGGGATCCAACATTTTCTTAATACAATTTGTTGGTTCATCGAGACTGAGTGTATCTATAATCAAGAAAACGGGAATTTTTTATTCTATATTTCAGCCCGGTGTGTAAGCTTTAATTGTTCTAAACTAATCAATATTGATTTAGTGTATTAGCCGTGACAAATGTAATGGACAGACCATACTGTTAATTACTTACAAATTTTAGTATTTTTATTGAATCCCAGAAAATCTTTATTTATATACTTCTCTATATTTTTCTATATTATTCTCTATATACTTCGGAGTATTATATATGTATTTATGTATGTATTAGACTGTTATGAGGCAATATAAATTTATTTGCAATATATTCCGGAAGAATTGGTAGACTATTATAATCTACATTGATATTCTAGGCTTCCAGCCAAACAAAGCACGCCGAGTATCTTCACGTCGTCGCCCAAGACAAGTCTGGACAAGTCTGCCTTCGATGGGAACGCGTCGTTCGCGTCGCTTTCGCTCTCCGACGAATCGTTCGTCGACAGCAGCATGGACTTGTCGAATGTTGACACGTCGCGGGACCTGAATCTCGGTGAGAATTGACCTCAGTTCATACTATCATACTAGCAAAGTGTCACGAATTCAAATTCAAATTCTAAATATTGAAATAAACTTGTATACATGTGCTTTTAAAATTGAAGATGAATACTTGTAATGATACAGTTCTTAATAGGTAACAAATCAAGTTAAAAAGACAACAAAATTTATTGTCCCTATTGTTAACCGTTGAGGAGAGCAAAGATGATACTCATATACTTCATTTATTGTCTAACGCCAAATAAATAAGTTAAAATAATTAAAAGCTTTCAACATTTCATGTCCCTACTGTTAAATGTAGAGGAGTTCCCTCGTGTGGAGACTTTGGCTCCTCGACGGGCCTCCTTATTTTTGATTTGATCACGTAGAGATATTCCAAACATAGCTTTCTTATGAGATCCGTAAAGTGGTCGCTGACTATGGGTCTTTACCGACTATGACTGACATGAATTCGTAAAGACTTGGATGCTATGTCGTTTAAGTCGTGAGTAGAGTTGATATTTGTCTTACTGAGGCAGATATATATTTGTATCAATTCACTAAATTAATAATTGATCGATAATTTTATCACTATTCTCTTGCCCTTATCCCACTCTAAGTAGGGTCGGTCGTATATGTCAAATATGTTGTCAGTTGATTTGGCTTGTTATTTTACGACCAGCAGCCTAACCATTGATTATTAATAAATAAATACAATAAATTAAATATATGGGACACTTACACACATGGTCGTCCGACCCCAAAGTAAGTAACTTAATACTTGTGTTATGGTAGACGGACAACTGGTGAATATATACATATATCATTGTTAAATACATACTTAAATACAAATATACACCCAGGCAAAGACCAACAAATTCATTTATAGAAAATGTTGGCCCTCGGCGGGAATCGAATCCGCGACACGCGGAGCTGAAGGCAGGGTCTCTACCCACTGCTCCAACGAGCCAGTCAATCATAACTAAACATTAATTTTGTGCTCAATAATAAAGAAAATGGCTTAAACGGCAGCAACGTCAGCCATTTCTGCTATACTAATCGTTTAATGCAATATTTTTTTGTAGATGATACCAGATCCAGTACAGATACTAGCATCCCAATGTCAGAAGTCGGCAAAAAACTTATCACCACACAAGAGCCCGCGCCGATCGTCACAGATGTTCAGCCCAAGGCACGAAAGAAATCCGACTCTAGTCTCAAAGATGAGGATTTCAAATCGAAAGAGAAACCTAAATCGAAACAAGAGAAGGAACTGAAGAAACAAGACTCGATAAAGAAGATAGAGAAAGCAGAATTAAAAACAGAAGATAAACATCCAGAGCCGAAAGTAGAAGAAAAGTCGAAACACGATAAAACGATGGAGCGAACCGGCTCGGTCAGGAAAAGTGAAAAGCAAGAGAAAAAGGATGAGAAGAAACAAGATAAGAAGGAAGAAAAGAAACAGGAGAAACAAGAGAAGGCGGAAAAGAAGCAACAGGAGAAGATAGAAGCAAAGAGGACAGAATCGATGAAGAAGAGCGAGGGATTAAAGAAACAGGAGTCTATGGAGGCTAGTAAGGTATAATTTGCCCATCCACATCATATAAGTGATCATGTGAACATCATTGTTTGATGGAATGTTCTCGATTTGACTCGTCTAGGAATTTTATGTTTAATTCAGTGAGCGTGAACAAATTGTAAGTTGGTGCCTTTCATAGTATATTGTCAAAACCTGATTCGGAGGAAGAATGCACTTTGTTCAAACTGATGAGCTCCTTAGAATAGTTTATTAGATTAGTTTGTTGAGTTAAATTTTAGTGTATAATAGGGCTGGCATACACAAGTAGTGTAAAAGCCCTTTAATTACAGAATTAATAGACAAAGCAGGAACCGACATAAGCTTGCGGTTCCTGTTTTGCGCCTTGCAAAAGTGCGTAACTCGTTTGTGGGTTTTGGTATAAGATTCTATAATAAAATTCCGCAATCAATTTCAGCACTGCCATTACAGCAGTTTAAAAACACTGTAAAAAGAGGCTGATACAGAAAGCCTACTATACTCTTGAAGATTATTTAGAAGATAAGAATGTGTGGATATAGCTCTCTTTGAACCTGTACAAGACAGTAACGACTTAATGTAAATAATATTAAGAATTATATTTTTAAAAGAGCAACCGCCGAGTTTCTTGCTGGTTCTTCTCGGTAGGAACAGCTTTCCGAACCAGCAGTAGAGTTGACTATTCAAAAGCACTTGTTTACAAGTTTATTTGAATAAAGAGTATTTTGAATTTAAATTTGAATTTAGCCCTTTAATAAAAGAATAAATAAAAGAAAATTATCTTAGGGCCTGCTGGGATCTTTACTCGCTTGCGCTTGCGTAAAAAAGTAGAGAAACTTTAAAGTAATGTACTAGAGAATTATAGACACAAAAATATTAAATAGTCTGTGATAGCATTTATCTTTATATTATAACTTAATAAAAAAAAATTGTGACAGTGGTTTGCAAGCGGGCAGAGCCGTTGGCACAGCTAGTAGTAGCGGTAGTAGCATAAAAATATAGTTTTTTTGATGCTTTTATATATATATATATATATATATATATATATATATATATATATATATATATATATATATATATATATATATATATATATATATAAATGATAAAATATGATGCTTTTTATGTATAGAACAAGTTTTAGGATTAATTAATATCTATGATTAACAGTCTCCCGAGGCTGCTGAGAGCGAGAGTCGCAGCAAAAACAGTATGGTCAGCAAACTGCTGGGCGTGATGGGACGAAAGCGGGACGACGAAGATCGCTGCAAGAAGGAGAAGCACACTAAGAAAAAGGTAAGGTAGTTTAAATGATTTATTTAATTACTAGCGGCCTGCCCTTGCTTCGCACGGGTATAAAATATATATCCCATGTCAGTCAGCGTAAAAAAAAATGATTAAAATCGATCCAGTAGTTTTGATTTATTCATTACTGCCCGTGGTCCGCAAGCGTTAAATTTGGAGAAAAACAATTTCCTCTCCCTATACCAAGACGATTTCCTGCTATCTTCGGAATTTCTAAACTCATATAGTACATTTTTACTTATTTACTTTTACATTTTACCTATGTATTTTATTTTTACAGTTAATTACAGAATGTCTATAAACAAACTCTAAAAGATTCGAAGTGCTATAGGGTGAAGCGCGGCGTCCTTACGGCATTTTAAATCTGTAATATCTCCGAAAATGTTCACTTAAATTGCATGCTGTAAACGGCCATATTGATCTATATTAAATCAACAATTTATTGAAGGTATTCAATTGGATAAGGATTAATGCTGTATTGTATAAAAATTGCTTTGAACATAAGGCATCATTTTTCGTAAAAAGTAAATGAAAAAAACTGCTATTGTGGGTTATCCATAAGAGATAGATATATACCATCGCGGACTTTTCTGTAGACCTTTTTAAGGTGTACAAATACTTCATTTTGATAAATCTCGTAGGGTTTAGCCTGCGTTTGCAATGTAAGCGGAAAAAAATGTAATTATTTACAGAAACCTCAAAAATTACAGTATTTCTCTACTTCGTATTGAATGATATTATACGTACAAACCTTCCTCTGGAATCACTCTATCTATTAAAAAAAACCGCATCAAAATCGGTTGCGTAGTTTTAAAGTTTTATGCGTACATACGGAAATATGGACTTTGTTTTATAATATGTAGTGAAGAAGACAAACAGTTATACAATACATTATTATAAGAGAAACAAAATAAAAACCAAAAAAGTCTTCACTAAGAAAGATAAAAGTTAAAGAACAAATAGAGCACACATACAAGTTACATGTTAATTAATAAAAATAAAAGAAACATAAATATGAAATATATAAACTTACAAACGGACAGGGAAGAAACTTTTTGTATGACGCCTTAACTTATTTAACTTATTTAAACTTCATCATCCTCCTGCCCTTATCCCACTCTAAATGGAGTCGGAACAACATGTAATAAACATGCTGTCACATGATTTGGCTGCGTTTTTACGACCGGCCGCCTTCCTGACGTCAACTTACCTTATTCGTATTTTACAACACCACGGTAAGAAATGAGGTTGGTCTGTTCTACTCAGCCGGATACCACACGGCGGGTCGACTTACCGTAGTCATCTTTTACGACATCTCGGTAAGAAATGAGGGTGGTCTGTTCTACTCAGCCGGATACCACACGGCGGGTCGACTTACCTCAGTCGCCTTTTACTACACCTCGGTAAGAAATGAGGGTGGTACTATGCTATTCAGCCGGATACCACACGAAGTATGTATGTACTTAGAATATTCGACAGAAGACTGTTAATTTATATAAAATAATCATGTTATCCCAAACAGTATCTGGATTCCTAAGAATATAATACCGTTAAAATAACTTTTTTTTAATATTTTGTATTGCAGAACAGTCCAAACCCACCACAAACGCCACAAAGTCAAAAACCACCCGAACCTTTCCCATTCGAAAAGAATAACGAAAGGCAAGACGCAAGCGAAGACAAAAAAGCGAAAAAAGGACGAGGAAGGGCTTCTAGCTCATCGTCAGCCGAGAAATAAGAGTAAGAGAAATTACTCGGTTTGTGTAGAACTTAGTGACGCTTTGTGCTTTAAATACAAACGTGATGTAAGTGAGAAAGAGACAAATATAACAAATTGCTGCGCGTGAAAGCGGATAAGATATATTTTCGTCATTCAATTAATATGTATTTTTCACATAGTGTTAAAGAGATATTGTAGTTTTGAGATCGTGTTTTGTTTTCTATAGTAACTTTTACGTGATTCGATACAATCTTTAACATGTTGATAAGTCGACTTACCTTTTATATGTTTAATCATAACTAGGATTGCCTAATTTATATGGTGAATATTTCAGTGGATTAAGTGTCTTTTATATAGCACATAGAAACTTGTGAATATTTAAATAACTCTCTTAAACGTGTACTAAACGTAAAACCATTTATGGCGTTTTGGACTTGTTCAGTTATGTACGCTAAGGATATTATGGCGGTAGATCTTCAAATTTGTAGATCCAAGACGTTGCCACCTTTTTTGCAATATTAGAATGAATTATTCTTTAAAAATGTCTTTGTTTTGTTATATAAATGTGATTATCCATAGATGAGAAATGCGTGTTTGAGTCACGTCTATTTGTTGAGACGACTTTTAAAGATTTTGGTACAGATATAGTATGGACCTTCGAAATAAAATGGTAATCAAAATACTTAATAGTGCGACGAAGGTCGATCGGCTAAAACAATTTTAACTATTTATAATCGTATATTTTCCTATAAAATAAACAGTTATTCTTAATACTGAAGAGTAAATTAAAATTAGATTCAAATAAGCTTGTGAGGCCTTTTTAAAGTGTTTTTGCTTTGATTTGAAATAATATAAAAATCATTTATGAAACAATTTAATTTATTTACAAATAATTAATTAAATTACACATGATCTACCACCAACCAGTTTTCTACGACCTTTTTAAATATTCTCGTGTTAGAAATTAAGTCTAAATTCAATTTGAAATGAGTAATGAAATAAACGAATGCGTTTAGAGAATCACTTCGGGCACCTTACCAACATGTTTTATTAAAACATCCCACGACAGAATAATTCCACCACCAATCGGAACACCAACTTGCAAGAAACTTAGTGATTGCTCTGCTCCTATCATGAATAGTAATTATTTGAGGTTAGATTCAAATAACATGAAATACAAAAAATATATAAATATATTCAATAGGAAGACACCACCGGAAACAATAACGGGACATTGCTGCCACCATTTTAATCAAAAAGGGCCCGATACTCTTGTTTCATGACTGTGTTGCTATAAAATACAAAGCAGAAGTCATTGGCGACAACACACACGCGAATTGTTTTGAAAATATAATGGAAAAAACGTCCATTACGGCTAAACTGTTGTCCATCTAAAGGTAAAGTTAGTTCGCTTGTGATATCTTCACAAATCAGTCTGCTGGACGGACATTTTAAATTACTTACAGATATATCATCAGTACTACCTTATTCCGCTTTAAATGGGGTCGGCACATGTTTTTCTTTTCCATTCTTGTCTTTCATTCGTCAAGTCTGGCGCTACTTCTTTTATATGAATGTCACTATACACAATCCAACATTTTCAGCCTTCCTGTCGCATATCGATATTTAACCCTCGTTTGGTCATATGATTTGATACATAATATACAGAGATATATGAATGGGCACTTAATAATTGCAAATTAAAAACTAACACCTTAATTATAACTTTTGTACAAATTTATGATTATAAAATGGATTTATGTATCGATATCTTCTGTATTTTATGAATGAATGAAAATTTGAATTTAAATAGGACTTAGAAATTCATTCGAATAATTTTTATTACGACTACCGTCGCTTTGAAAGCAATGTGTTTGGTCCCTTTGCTAAATTCCATGCTATAATATAAACGTGCATTCTACAAAAAGTTTAATATTGTCTCAAGTATCGTCTAAATCAGTGTTATCCAACGTTGGGCCAACCCTCAACGGGAGTGGGGAGGTGGTTTGATTAAGGGGGGTTTTGAAAACGGACTCTACACAAGTTTAATATTATCGCTCTAGGGCCTTTAAATGCAATGATATATTTCGGTGCGAATTTTAACGTAAAAAGCAGATTCTTCTACCTGAAACCTATGATTTAAGTTTCTTAAGCGAACAAATCAATATTTTAATATTAATGGGGAAGAATTATTTTAAAAAGACCATGCCCCAAAGGACAAAAAGGGTTGGAAGATCTCTGGAAGTTGCTCTTAGTTAAATCTTTTTTCCACGGAACCGTTTTCGAATTATTGACGATTTGTTTTGTTAATGACGGTGTCGCATAATATTTTTTTATAATTCGTATTGTATATAGATTGAAAAATTTGTTCGTCTGTTTTAACCATCGTTCTATGGTAGCAATTTGCCGCGATTATAAAATTATACGTTAATAATAAAGATAATTGATTAAAATGTGTTGTATGTAAATATTTTGGATATTTATCCTTTTATATAAATCGGTGTCACGTCTATAGCTTTTTTAAATAAATTTAACACTCAACACTTCGTTTACGTACATCAAAAAAGTTGCCAAAATGCATATTTTTATTAAAAATAATCATTTAAATATGTTAAAAGAAGCTTTACCTACACTCCACACCTATGCGAAAATTTTACAGTTTGATTTTGAACACTGGTAACATTTGGCAACGTCCGAACTGAAATTTAAGATTTCCAAATTAAATCCTATCTCTACTGGATTTTGCTTATATCCAAATAGCTTGGCATGGATAAATAATATTTATGTTCTATTATGACATATAGGTTAAATTTTTTTAGTACTGAATCAAATATATTTTTTACTTACATCTCATTCATTCCCATTTATTTGTTATAATTAATGCTTATGGAATGTTGTAAATTTTTATTGAAGAGTTAAAGAGAATTCAATTTTTTTCTCGTAATTTGATAGGGTTCATAGTTTAATTGATTCCGTTAGAAATAAAATGGCGTCACTTAAGACCATATCATGAGGCAATTTTTAATATTTTTTGAGGTTATATTATGTTAAGTACAGCGTATTATTTTTTATCAACTATTCTTGCAATTAAATAATTATTTTTTTAGTAAAATTTTGAACCCTATCTTCAGTATTACAAAGTTGAGTTATAATTTTTAATATGAATAAAAATTGCACGTTTTTACGTACATATGTAATTCGCGATATGCGAAAATGTTTAACTAATCTCATATTTAAGATACTTATTTTGTAAACGTTTTCGCTTTAGTCTATAGTTGATATTGTGATAATATTTTTAGTTATAGTTTATTTTGATTGTTTCAGTTTTTTTTTTCATCAATTTTACTTCTAACATTTTTTTATTAATATTTGTTAAAATATAATTTAATGTAATTTGTTAATGATTTTGCTCTGGCGTGATATTGCAGTACTTGAAGTAAAGTGACATAACCTCAAGAATTATTGATTTCTAAATATTAGAATTTTTCATTTTCCAGTATATTATTAGAATTATTTTATTATAATTCTATTAGTAAATTTTGTGTGTAAGATAAATTTAGAAGTAGTTTATGTATTGAATTACTCGTGACCAAAATTATTTAACTTAGTAATATTGGTATGGTTTTTTTAAATTAAATGTTGTATTTAAATGATATCTAGCTGTTCGGTCACGCGTTATTTTATCACCAACCTATACAGGATTGAAGAATGTTTGAAAATTTTCATTTAAATCGGTCCAGCCGTTTCGGTGTCTATAAAGGATGTACAGACAAACATTCATATTTATATATTAGTTTTATATAGTCAAATTTGTCAATAAATAGTTAAACGACTGGCCCGTTGGCGCAGTGGGTAGTGATCGTGCCTTCAGCTCCGCGGTTCGCGGGTTCGATTCCCACCGAGGGCCAACATTTTCTATGAATTAATTTGTTGGTCTTTGAGCCTGGGTGTATATTTGTATTTAAGTATGTATTTAGAAATATATAAGTATATATTCACCAGTTGTCTGTCCATAACACAAGTAATAAGTAACTTACTTTGGGGACGGACGACCGTGTGTGTAAGTGTCCCATATATTTAATATTAATTTTAAAAAGTAATACCAGTTTTTAGATTTCGGGTGGAAGGTTACTTTTCAATTTTTGCATTTGTACAAAAATTTATAAGTAACTTATTAGACTAGCACAGGATACCGTCGCCGATTTAGCGCTAATGCTATAAATTATTATACCTTTAGTGCTGTAGGTAGGAGCTGTGGTAGCCCAGCACCGTGCGACTCCTTCAAGGAGGTCACGGGTTCGAACCCGGGCACGCACCAATGAGTTTTTCTATTAAAACTTATGTGTCTAATTGATAATTGCATTTTATCACGCTTTTCAGTGAAGGAAAACATCGCAAGGAAACCTGCATATTTGTAGAGAATCCTGGAAATATATGTGTAACCTACCAATCCGCACTGGAGCAGCGTGGTAGGTCTTAGCTCCAATCTCCTCTCTCTTTCTCTCCAAAAATGGAGAGAAGAGGCTTATTCTCAGAAGTGGGATAGTAACAGGCCGTTACTTACTTACTTTTGTACTTACTAGTGCTGTAGAGCAAGCTCTTATTTGCAAAGCTCGATTCCTTGATTAAAGCTATACTTGCGTGCGCTAAGTAAACGGTGAAAGTTATTCAAAAATCATGTACTACAAAATTTGTCCCCTCTAAAAGTTCTAAATAAAAGTCTGCGACAGCATATGTCTAGCTTTTCGGGTTAACTCAATTTAACCCCTTTTATAGTTATCAAAATTCTATATTACGGTTTTAATCTGTTCATTGCTGCTTGTCATAAATGAAATGATTATATTAAAAGTATTTTATTTAAAAAATGATGATGTAAATTATTAATTAAATAAAAATTAATATTGGGTTGTGACACTTTATTTCTCTTACTGCAATGAAAAATGCTCGATTCTATTAATTTTCTAGTAATTTTTACGAATGGCAATACAGGGTAAAGGTGTGCACACACTACCCTATATAATTTCAATAACTATTTCATCTGGATATCGCACGCTTAGTATTAAACTGACCTAATTAAAAAAAAAAAAGTTGTTTTCTGGCATATTGCAATAAAGCGTAGCGACTACAAAACTCATGAGTCAAGAGGAAGTAAACACTAGCTTTTATTATAGTTTGTACGGTAATGTCATAATGAATCTAAGTTAAGATTAATTTTGAATTAGGTCAGTTTAATACCAAGCGATATAAAATTCGCATAATTTTTCTATTTTATGTAATATTGTAACCAAGAGTAACAATGATTTAGTGTACTGATAAAAAAATTGTTCTTGGGACCATATTTTTAAGTTTTATATAGCGACGCAATTTTGTTATTCGCTTGGCAGTTTAAAGCAACATGTGCTTGCATGTTTACGCCGTGTGGTATCCGGCTGAATAGAATAGTACCACCCTCATTTCTTACCGAGGTGTCGTAAAAGGCGACTAAGGTAAGTCGACCCGCCGTGTGGTATCCGGCTGAGTAGAATAGACCAACCTCATTTCTTACCGAGGTGTCGTAAAAGGCGACTAAGGTAAGTTGACCTACCGAGTGGTATCCGGTTTAGAACAATAGACCACCCTCTTTCTTACCGAGGCGTCGTAAAATACGACTGAGGTAAGTTGATGTCAGGCAGGCGGCCGGTCGTAAAAACGCAGCCAAATCATATGACAGCATGTTTATAACATGTTGTGCCGACCCCACTTAGAGTGGGATAAGGGCAGGAAGATGATGTGCTTGCATGTTTATAATTAACTGAATAATTCAAATGTCTATATTTAATGTTTAGGCTAAGATTGGTTGTATGTTTGTGTATTTTGTAATGAGCTTATCACTAGTATTATTTCATTACTGTGTTGCCAGCCATATATTTTTTAACGCAAACACAAATTATTGTAATACAAAATATTGAATGTGATTTTTTTTACGTGTCGGTAGTTTGATGGACATGTTCTTAATAAACTTATATGATTCGATAATGAATACGAAATAAAGTAATGATTCACTGTTTATATCCTTTTTTAATTACTCCTTTCATGTAAAATGTTACAATTTTATATAGACTCCTAAAGAAAATATTAATTTTTCAGTTTTCAGTATGCCTTGTGGTATCCGGCTGAATAGAATAGTACCACCCTCATTTCTTACCGCGGTGTCGTAAAAGGCGACTAAGGTAAGTTAACCCGCCGTGTGGGATCCGGCTGAGTAGAATAGACCATCCTCATTTCTTACCGAGGTGTCGTAAAAGGCGAGTAAGGTAAGAGTGCTAAGTTGTTACTACGTATCGGTAATAAAATACGCATTGCCCAGAGGGATAGAAAATAGTTAACCCTGAACCCCCCTATACAGTCCACTTCAGTTACCTACCAGCGACCTAGGGTCCAGGGGCCAGGTTCCTTTTAATTAGGGAACATTTACCTAAAAAGCTGAAATGTTACTTACTGCTCCGGTTTCGATGACAATGCATGTTTAGGATAAGCATGACCTGATGCTGCCAGGACTGTCTCCAGACGAGAGCATTTCACAGCAATCAACAATAGGGACTTGAAATTTTGTTAAAAGCTTTTATTTATTATTATGTCTAAGCCGTGCGGTATCCGGCTGAGTAGAATAGACCAACCTCATTTCTTACTGAGATGTCGAAAAAGGCGGTTAAGGTAAGTTGACCCACCGTTAGGTATCCGGTTTAGTAGAATAGACCAACCTCTTTCCTACTGAGGTGTCTTAAAGTTGACGTCAGGCAGGCGGCCGGTCGTAAAATCTCAGCCAAATCTTGTGACAACATCTTTATAACATGTTGTGCCGAGCCCACTTAGAGTGGGATAAGGGCAGGAAGATGATGATTTTATTATAATGTTTAACTTATCAAAGATATACTTTATTTATTATATTTAACTTATTTAAGATATTCTTATAGGTATTATGAATTTGGTTATTATAATAAAAAACAACAATTTTTTTTCATATTTTATTGAGGTGTTCATTTGATTTTACAACTGAAAAATGAAATCACGCTATAAACCCGTAGCAAAGCTAATTATTTCTTTTAGATGAGTCTATTAATAAATTGGCGAGGGTCACAAATTATTACAGAACAACGGTTTTTTGTGCGGAAAAACATCTGACATTTTTATATAGGAACTTAGCATAACAATATTCAAGGGAAACCAATTAGGACTTCATACATTAATTAAGGAGACCGAAAAACATTTATTTATAATTAATTAATTTATTACATTGAAATACCGCAACATTAAATTTTAATAATTTAAGTAAATGATGATTAACAACTTAATATGTAATTTTATGTAATAATTAGGAATCCCTTACATTAAATTTCCGTTACATTATAAAGTTAATACACGAATGATTTAATCAACTAACAAACGTGATATAACCGAATTAATTAAATTTTACAGCGTTTTACAACATATGTCCATGTATAATCAAGTAATTAGGATAAATATGAAAAATTGTTTAATATACTATTGAAATAATCCTAAATCAAAATACAAAACGCTACTGACCACACTGCAACCATTGGAAAGTGTTTGATTACCCCACATTTAATGTAATTTTGTCAATCTAAACTTATTTTGAGGAATAGAAAATGCGCGGTCAAAATTCTTGTCACTTGTAAACAGTTAAGGATGTGACTTGGTGTAGAAAAAAATCTATTAATAAATAATCGATTTTTTCCCCTTTTATGTTTTTTAAAATTCGATTAATTCGTATCAAAATAATTGATTGCTGAACTATTTGAAGAGTTGTCTTTTTAATATCAAAAATTAATTACAATAAAGTACTAATTAGAGTGGACAACTACTAATAAATAATAACAGATTCGCTGTTTGTGAAATTCGATTAAAAGAGAATTAAGTAAAAGAGGATATTTAATAATCGATTATTAAAAATAATCAATTATTATAAAAATCGATTATTTTTCAATCCCTAGTCACAGTGCGGTCAGCCCGAATATGCGCTAGCCTTTAATCAACACTAATATTACCCTGTTCTACGGAATTCCACGGAAATTGTCACAAACAAACATCAATATACTCTGAATAAATTAGCAATGACTTAATTAACAGATAAAAAATATTTGTTATACATTTATAACAGATTATCAAAAATCTGACCGACCGAAACATTTTTCCCTCACGCGCCTTATTATATCCTCGTCTTGACTCAGTTTCCAATCCATACGAAAATTGTTATCGTCGAGATTATCCTGCGATTCAGATTCAAATAAATCTCGTGATTGACGCCGCGATTTTTCTACATTTCCTTTAGATTCTTCACGTCTTTTCTCCCTTTTTGAATTACGCGCGCTTATCGATCGAGGCGTCTTCCATTTATTATCGCTAGAATTCTTTACATTTGGCGACGAGAAATATGAAAAAAACGCGCTCGACTGCTTCAACTTCGGTTCCTCGCTTATAGACACGTCTAGGATTGAAAATGTGTAATCCGCGTCCATTACCTGCTCCCGTACATATGACATCACGTGGCGTCTATTCTCCTCTGATTTTAATCTTTGTTTTGATTTCTCCAAGCTATCGAGCCTCATTTGTGATTTTTTCACGAGCGTAATAGAATCATAGTATTTCTCAACATCTCCTGCGCACTTGTAACATATCGCGGTCAGATAATCCGATTCTTTAATTAAGAGATTATAACAAGCCAATATTTTGTCTATTATATTAGTTTTTTGGCAATAATTACTATACAAAGAAATAATAAACTCCGTTGTCGAAAGACAAAGACGACAGGATCGTGGAGATATATCCATATTTTGTCTATTAATTATTAGTTACTAAGCAAAAATTTATCAAAGTTCCCGCCACACAATCGTAATTCGAATTGTCCGCTCTACAGATAAAACAGAAAGTTTCGAAAAATATTCTTGTATAGTCTACACTTTAAAGAGATACAATTTTAAATAAGTATTTCATTATTACGTTATTATTTAAAAATATTTGCAAAAAAATACTACTTCGGACGGCTTACTACAATTACGCAAGTATACTTTGCATTTAAATTTTGTTTAGAGTAACCGCCAACATTTTAAACTGAGAATGTAAACGCAGCAGCAAATAAAAAATTACCATTTATAAGACTTCTATGTTTTAATAATTAAAGTAATTAGGCATTTAACAGTGAAACTATTTTAAATAGTCATATAAGGTTATTACGTAAAGTAATATTTACGTCATTAAATTAATTCATTTAATATGACCGTTAAATCGGCACCGGAAGTGTGTGATTTATTTTTACTATGATGGACGGAAAGACAGACGGTATACAAAGCTGAATTCGGGGGGAACGCCAAGAAACCTGTAAAGTGTAATGTAAAATTATCGATGATAGCAAAAGAGAGTAGAATTAAAATTAAGCATAGACAAGATTCTTATTACGAATATTAAAAAATGAATGAGTTAAGAACTTGCAAGTTAGATTAAATTTAAATTTTAGAAAGTACATAAAACTTTGAATTACAAAGGAACCGGAACCCGAGAAATCCTTATATCATAATTATTATT
Source organism: Morpho achilles (assembly GCA_947086495.1). Taxonomy (NCBI): domain Eukaryota; kingdom Metazoa; phylum Arthropoda; class Insecta; order Lepidoptera; family Nymphalidae; genus Morpho; species Morpho achilles. Next base: position 10,100,736 of record CAMTZB010000026.1, read on the forward strand.
AAACAATCACATTAATCTAGTCATCAGGGTCGTCACTATTATCACAAGCCATCACACTTCTATTCCGCCAGTGATAGTAATCAGTATGATATCAAATAAATATTTGTTATAAATAGTCGTTTGAAGCGAAGCTAGTTTCTTTAAAACACCGCTTATTTTGTCTACTAGTTTCAAATTCTGTAAATTGTGATAATTTATACTCTGTAATATAAATATAAACATCGTTTTTTATGTAGGAAACCATGGACGTAGTATATACTGGACGGCGCCAAAAGACGTTGCCAATCTTGCGTCTGTGTGTAAGCTATTTATCGTTTGTCTCTGTTCTTATCGCGAACTATACATAAGAGTGAAAGAGATTGTGATGAAGTTTGGCAACGTCGCTAAAAATGTGTCCAGTTGGTGACACCAAATGAGGCCATAACATTGAGTTTGTTGAAGATTATTTCTTGAAATCTAAAGCAAATACGAGTGTTACTGATGTATTTTTTCAAAAAAGGTCGAATATGTCGTGTGCTGCCTTAACGTGTCCATCAAGAACAACGAAAGGAGGAGTTAAAAACACGGAATTACCATTTCATAAGTAAATCTTTGACTCTCATTTGCGTGCTAATTTAAAGCGTTTTATTCAGTTAAAGCGTTTCAGATTATAATGTATCAGTACAGTTTGATATCCTCTAGCCGGCACGAGTGTGGGATACTGATAAAACATAAAAATTAATCATTAAATATTCCATTGAATTGTGTTACCTACGTAGTGATGTACACACTAACGAATTATTATGTATCGATAAATATCAGTCAAAGTTATATTTACTAGCCAAGTAAATGCGAATTCTCTAATTTTAGATTATTTTCTTAGGTTTCCTAAATGCCCACATATAAGAGAACAGTCGATAAAAGCTGTCACCGGTCTCACGGATATGTAAATGTTGGGAATAATGTGGATGATGATATTGTTCCATTGGCCACTGAAGCACTAACATTTATGTTAACATTTCATCTATACATAAAGCACCGAGTATGGGCTGCACCTTCGACTTTATTTTTAACGCTTCAAAGGATTCCTTGGTAAATCTAGGCTCACAGTCAATTGACAGATACCATTTTTGAGAACCACCCATCACAGTAAGATATGCAGTAAAGATGTGCATCGGATAATTCATGACATTATACTGCAGACTGTATACTCAGGAAATTATGTCAATCTATTCAAATGTTTAAATCTATTCTGAACACTAAAGCAACTATGTTGGTAACAACTGTATATTAACTTTACAGTAACCTGAGCTAGGCTTCGATAATTATCGACGCCTAGTTTAGCTTATCGATAAGCTAAGTACTTCCCTAATCACGCACACTAATGCAGTTCTAAAAGTTCACACAAGCATAAAACGGACACACAAAAATAGCTAAGGCGGCATCCAGTGTATTCTTTATCCAAGTAGGAAACATTCTCAAATAAAATAAAATCTTTAGTCTAGTTTATGATCCTTTTTGTTTATGAATTACTTTCGATTGCAAAACATGTTTTGCTTACTCTTTTAAATAATTGTTGTACATACTGTATGAAATAAATCATTTTTTATTCTGTGTTCTTATTATAACTTTGCAATAACTAACTCTTTCTCCTGCATATGAATAAAATTTTATAGTTAAAAAATTTGCGTAATTTGGAAATTTCTTCACAATTTCAAATAGTACTAAATTTTTAAGTTAAAACGTTAAAATTAAGATATTATTTGAAAATGGAATTAATCATTAAATTGCATTGAAAGGAATACTGCCCGTAATTCAACTGATATATGTAAATTGTTAATAAATTATGCTGTTAGGATATATTAGTATATTTTTTCAAACTATTTATATTAAAACAACGATTTTTGATTCTTTAGCAGATAATTAAGGAATGGATATAAATTATCACAATTTACAGTCATGTATCGAATTGACTAAACCTCGTCTTCCTTTTTGCCCCAAAACTTGTCGAATCTCGTGCGGGCCCGGTCGAGGACCTCTGCGGCGGTCAGACCGCCCGAATTGGGGGTTTCGTTCACAACAGTGGTGTCCACAACCCCAGGGGCTACTTGCGTCGCCTCAGTCGACTTTTTAATAACCTCCATTTCTTTCAACCCCTTGATCTCCTTAATAGTATCGATGGGGGTTTCGGGGGTCAGCTGGTTGCTGTTGATCCCGTTAATTCCGTTAATGTTGTTCATGTCTAGGGCCTTGGTCTCGTCGATGGGGGTCAGACTTATGGGCGTGGTCGGAGTCTTGTCGGTGCGCTTGCTTAAGCTTGTCGGCGAGTCGCTCTTTTTTAGCGAACGGATCGGGGACATTTGCTGGTGGTGGATTGGAGCGATTTCTGGAAAAGGGTTCACTTAGTTCAATCTGGGATACGTTATGATGATGTCCACGGTTTTGGAAGTTGCAAGAGTTACTGCTTTGTAATTATTATTGCGCTATTAGGTATTAATACTCAAAATGGCATTCGTTTTGCAGTTATAATTAACGAACGAATATTTTTTCTACATTAGTGAACCCAGAAAAAAAACCATCCTAATAATATTCAGATTATAGATAAAGATATCCGGAAAAAAAGGAATGTTTGAAAAAGAGTTTTTTATAGCGAATAGCAAAAGTCTGTCTGTCTGTAACGTTTTAATGGCTAATTCGCGGAGTCAAATTGAAGTCATTTAGTAAAATCGAAGCCTATACCTAGCTAGAGCCACGGATTTAAAAAAAAATTCCCTCCGCAAATAGGGAAAAGTATATTTTAAGGGTATATAAATAAGTTTTTTTAATTGTCGGTATTTCTACAGTTAAATCATACAACCGCCATTTTGAATTTTATACACCTATAAGACTTCCAAAAAATCATAGAGTCCATACTAGAGTAGGAAAGCCATCCTAAAAATACCCTTTTACAATGATACTGTATTTATCTTTTACTCTTTTTTATGCGTAATTTTAGCCAAAGATAAAATACGAGTATTATTTTCCCTCTCAGTATTTAATGCGACACTCCACATACAGAACTTCCTATGGGTTCCCTACTCTAGTTGACTCTATGCCCATAAAACTTAATACGCTTGGAACTTCCAAAATACAGTACATTGAAAGCACAAAGGTAACAACACTGACAGAGATTTTAATCTGTATCTTCGTATTAACTTTTTAAATACTAATTTTAAAACTTGAAAAACTAGTATAACATCGTGTAGCTAAAGGATTTAATATTTTCTACTGTGCCTAAAATTTATTAGCAATAAGTATATCAAAATCTAAATGTTTTAAAACATCTAGTTTTAAATTTGGCAACACCATTTTCATCATTAGATGCGAATAAGAGCTATATTTATTCCATACTTACATTATCAAATTTCGATTACAGTTTGTTTTTAAATAATGTATAAACACCTAATAATAATATTACGAATATATTTGAATAAAGTAAGTGAAATATATTTCACTTTTACATGCTACCTTTATTTAAGATATCATCACCAACTTTTTACCAACCACGTAACCCAATACAGAAGATATTTTATATATCTGTATAATTAAAAAAGAGGAACATCTCCGAAGTTTAAAATAATAGTGAACTAGCAACACCAAAACGTCAAATTTCCAATTTTTTTTAACTATTTGACGCCAAGAAGCTGTCAATCGTAAGACTTTAGCGTATACTGGAAACGGAAATTAAAAAGAAAACAAAAACTTTCGTAATAAAGCATTATATATGTTTATAATGATTTATTATACATACATATGATATATATATATATATTATTTTCGAAGTATTCCTCTGTTATTTATCGAACCATAGACAATGACGTCTTGTCTATAAATTTTGAGCGATTGTTGGTGTGGGTATCATTGATATTTAAACTCATGCTTCCTAATTATCCAAAGGGGAAAGGGGACCGCTAAAAACAGATTAAAAGATCAAGCTAAACAGATATTAACAGATTGTTAAGATCATGCAACATTTTGATGTTGAGAAACCAGAGAAGGAAACATCTATTTTGTTTATGAGAGCAAACCCAAAAGCCATTTAGTAATCAGTTGCGGAAGAGTTCCTTAACTTTTGACGCCAAAATTTTCCTCGTATTTAAAACCTAAATCCTCATCGGATAAAAAAAATAAAGCATTAATTGTCAAATACTAAAACAGCTCTACAGATAAATAAAATGTAATCATATTATAAACGAATTATACAATTTATCAAATTGATTGCAATTTGATGAATTGTACAAGTTGGTAGATTCGTTTTTCTATATCACCTATTCTATAACATAACATCTTGCGACAATCATTTAGCATAGTAAAAAAATTTTTTATCGATAAAATCATTATAGGAGAAATTGAAAATTGTGACGTCATTAAAGTCAATTAGATAGGCCAATTAAACACACGAGATGGCACTTCTACTCCATAGAAATATTCATATTGATCGCATCATTGTAAGCATTTTTATTTATAAAAAAACCACAATTGTTACAAAAACAAGATTGGACAAATAAAAATGCTCGCAACGTTCGCGATCTGTCAATCATAAAACACCTAATCTATAGGGCAGTAATGGCAACATGCAAAAGTGAACGACGCATGAAATGGATAAACAAGGGTAAAGTTCGGGTGCTTTACGGTGACAGTGTACGCAAAACATCGAAACAGACACACACACAACAAGTGAATACATACGTGGTCGACGTCTCAGCGGAGTACGGTTCAAAATAAATAAAAGCATTTCAGTTATTGGAATAACACAATTTAATCATGAACTATTCATTAGATATAATATAAAACAGGTTATATATTTTCTTGTGTAGATAGTGTCGTGCGTTATGTGGCAGTGACCTCTAAGATGGGGTTGCGAGTGACATAGAGTTCACTGTCGCATCGCCTACCACACTCATTAAAACCGTGTGTGTATGGCCGATGGTCTAGGCGATGGCGGTATTCTCCGTACCTGCCGGCTTCGTGGCGGGACCTTCTTCGGCTACTGATGCGCTCTTAAAGTCTGAACTAGGGCGCTTAATGCTCTCATCTGAAATATGGTGAGTGATTTGTATGGTAGGATGATATGAAACAACTACACACATTCTAAGTCCACAGAAATATAGTTATACTAGAGTAGGAGAGCCAGATTTAAATGTGTCCATTGAAATATAGCAATAGACTATGGCGTTTATTTTTTGGGCATTATCTGAAGATTGGATTAAGTTAGATCTAATTAGATGTTGGAAAATTTCAACATTTAATCGCAACTAATTTTGTTGTTAGATAAAAAAACAAACATTTCTAAAGTGAGCTGATGATTTCAAAGTATTTGAATTAAAAACGCGCTATGCGTGAATTTATTTGCACATATTAGACAAAAATAGGCATGGGTCTCTCATTTTCCCTCTCTTATTATCTGTTGAAAACTCGCGCCCACAGGTTTCTCTATAGCTCTCCTACTCTATGTATAACTCAGAAACGATTTGTCAAAATGACAACTGCATTCAGCAAAGGCTGATTTGTATTAGTCCTAAACGATTTTTGTGGACGTTAAATGTCTACTGAAAAATGATTTTAAGAAAACAAACACAAGGATGTAAATGAAAAAATAATGAATGAATAATTTTAATGAGTGTTTCATTATTTTTCAAAACTCGTGTTTGCTTTATTGCAGTATATGTACATGATTTTATTGTGTTTATATTTTGTTATCTGTGTTGCAAGCTACTACGCTGTACTGTGGGGTTGCTATTCACACTTTATTACAATACAATGGTAGAATGGTTGTTATGTATGTAGCTAACTGTGTCGCATGATAGTGTGATGGCTTAATTTTCGATTTGGAAAATTTAAGCACTAATTTTGATAATTTCAGATAGCGTTTAAAGAGTTTATATTAAACAATTATTAGTGTTTAAATTTTGAAATAGTTTACCTACATTAGTAACAAAGGTCTTAATTTTTACATTCCTATATATTCCTCGAATGTTGCCTAACTACGTAAAGAGTATCTTGTTCAATTATAAAAATTAATTCCAAATACAAAAATAGACATTTTCCATATTTTTTTGTTTATTGACTGTCTTATTTTATTAAGAAAACTGAAGTATCTTTCTGCTTTACGTTTTAAATATTCAACTAATAGAAATGTGTAAAAATGTATATCAAAATTATTTTTTGTAGATGTGTTAATGTAATTTTATTTTGCGTATTGCAACACTACTCATGAAAAAGATACTCTTCGAAGCGTGTGAGTCTATCACATTATCCGAACCAACTGACTACTGTAAAAGACCTCGTAACAACACGAACAAATCAAACTGACAATTCGAATTTTGAATTAACCTAACTGTCACTTAACCTAACTTAATTTAATAATGTTTGCCGCCAATCTGTTCAAAAGACTGCACTCACCGCTTTTCACGTTCTGGGTGACGGTGAAAGTCTTCCCGGTGTCAAGGGGCACGGTCCAGTTGACCGGGTCCGGGGAACGCATGTTCATTTGCTCGGGCGATTTGACCCGGGTCGGTTCGGGGGGCGATTTTACGACTGGCGAGTCGTCGAAGAAGTGGTCCTTAGCGACCGACGCGCTGCGGTGAGCCGGTATCACGACATCGTCGTCTGCAATTTGAAATTGGAACACTTATTTTAAATATAGAAATCGGTACCATAAACATAGAGTATTATACTAGAGTAGAGCCAGCCTTTAGTCCATTTTTAGTCTATTGACAATAAAGAGAAAGCCAAAGAGACTTATTATGTCTCTGTTTTTCATCTGGAATTAGACAAGGTATGATATTGATATTCCCTTTCATTAATTGTTAGCGAAATTCAATTACAGGCCTGTCTATTTCCCTACTCTAGTATAAAAACTCTATGATCACAAAGCTAGGCTATAGCTAGCTATGTTTGAAAAAAAAAATACACGTAAAGGATGTAAAGAAAAAATCTTTTAAGTAAATTAAAGAAATAACAATTAGTTAATTTGAGGTCCATAATATAAAAGTAATAATAATAATAGCTTAATAATATTATAATTACTTTTGTAAAAAAATAAGCTGGATTTAAACAATTATTATAAACACGTACGCCTAAAAAAAATAATATAAAGTTATTTTATATATTCTATATTCAGTGTATGTTGCAGGTTGTTATGGCTAATATCTATTTCTACGACATCTATTGATAAACAACATTGACAATAAACCTAATACACTCAACTAACACACATAACAGGATAAAGCCAATATCACTAAGGAATTGTACACATGCTCTATTCTTTATGGTCTTCAGTTTGTGTTTTTTTGATACATATTTGAAATTAGAATAATGTTTTACTCCTGCATATTATAGTCTATGTATTATCAATTCCATAGATACTAATTTTATATATGCGAAAGTCTGTCTTTCTGTATGTATGTTACGCTATCACGGCTAAGCCGCTAAAGATGAAATTTAGTTAAATTGAAGCTATACCGGGCTAATATACAGGATAAAATTGTTCCCCTCTGTCCTTCCTGAATAGTAAAGGGAATATATAGTTGAAGGTATTTTAAACCTTAAGTTACGTGTTATTCTTCGGTACAGATTGTTATATATAACATCATTCTCCTGCCCTCACTCTAAGTGGGGTCGGCAAAACATGTATTAAATATGTTGTTACATGTTTTGGCTAGAAATTCTACGACCTGCCGCCTGACTAACGTCAACTTACCATAGTCGCCTTTTACACCTCGGTAAGAAATGAGAGTGGTCTTTTCAACTTAGCCGGATACCACACGGCTAAGTAGAAAACTTACCTTACCTTAGTCGCCTTTTACGACACTTCGGTAAGAAATGAGGGTGGTCTATTGTACTCAGTCGGATACCACATATGAATATATGAATACTTAACATTTATACGTAAAATATAAGTGAATTACGCTTTTAATTTATCAATTTCTTCTGGCGTACAAATCTTAGTTATAAAAAAGAAATTTTAAAATTATTATATAGAAGCGATAATAACATAAAATAACACGTGCGGAAAAATACACATAACGAATAAAATATATCAATTGAATTAAAAAACAACAATCAAATTGAAGTTATTTATTACATGTACATATTATGTACAGGTGTATATCGCCCCATCCATAGAGTAAAGTGTTCTATGTTTATACATGGACCGTGTAAACTATTCCTATCGGGCGATAGAAATGTATAAAAGTATAATGTAAATATGCTTTGATATGAAAAAATATATATCCAAATATATTTCTTCATATTAAAGCTATTTATACAACGTCTGATTTCATTTTAGGGTTCCTTTGGTATAATATAGAACATGAAATAATAAATTATTATAGCTCTATGGTAGAACATAAAAGGATTTTGGAATTGCAATCCAAATGGATTTAGTATAGTAACGTATTGTGCGTTACTATACTAAAACAAAAATATTTTTAACGTAAGTCTCGCCTTTCAAACGTAATGTTATTGCTTTCAAAATATAGAAATTTTCCATAACCATAGATAATACCTATATTTTTATTTCCCCCTTTTTGCACTAATGAACTCTGTAACGAAATAATACATCTGTAAAATAGACAAATACTTAGTTTAGTGTTACGACACGTATTCACAGGTTCACTAAAGTGTTGTTGGTGCAATTTGTGTTGCAAACGAATAAGACGCACATAAATTCACTCCTGGTGTAGTGTAAGCCATACCCACTGTTAGTGCCAATGCGCGATTGCGTGACCCGCGTTGCGTTGACGCACTGACTGACTGATCCAAATCATCACAATAAAAGTTCACATAAGCCAACCAAAGCTTTTCTTTCTTTCCACTACGGAGGCAGAACCGATGACAAAAGGAACAAGTAAATATGAATTTCAGATCAAAAAGAAAAAAGAGACCCACTAATCAAGGAAAGGATCTTTTTAATTTTAAATTTTGGCTTGTGGCGCAATATTTTCGCTTATTATGTATTTTTTATCAATATACATCACTATTAACACATTGTTTGCGGCACACGTACTAGTACGTTTTCTGACGGTTGGAGCGCGAGTAACGTACTAGTACGTTTTCTGATGACTGTTTATTCGGGTTTTGGACATGTACTGGTTCGTTTTCTGACAATTTATACTTGAGCGTGGTACGCATACTAGTACGTTTTCTAACGATAGATACTTTAACGTGGGTCACGTACTAGTACGTTTTCTGACGATTAATACTTTAGCGCGGGTCACGTACAAGTACGTTATCTGATAATTAATACTTGAGCGCAGGACGCGTACTAGTATTTTTTCTGACAATTGATATTTGACCGCGGGAATCGTACTAGTACGTTTTCTGACAAATAATGTAGGTAATTAAAAAACTTCATTTATTTCAAGACGCCCGCACCGCTGCAAAATGTACTCGCAAACAATGTGTTAAGTATCAGTATTAATTATTAAACCAGCCTATTTACAGACTTGGTTATTGTCAAATACTAAGGTCATAAAATGCTTTATTTTATATTTCCAGGTCTCCTTTTTTGATCTGAGATAAAAATCTAATTGTTCCTTTTCTTTCTTATGTTTCGTCAAAATAATATACGATACACTTGCTTCATGTTTACAAGATATGCTACAGGCCAAATACATAAAATTATTAATTATGAGTACCTAATTGAAGTAGCGGCGTACTATCCTACTTCTGGGAAAAGACTGTCCATTTTGGAAAGAAAGTTGAAGTCTAGACTCATTTAGATGCTCCAATACGGATTGATTGGTTATTGGTCCCAGGAGTTTTCTTGAGATATACCGGTTTTAAAGATCAGATAAAGAAGAAATGTAAGATATTGTATACTTTGTTATATAGAATTAATTTATATAATTACTCATTAATATTTTTAAATTAATTAATAAAATCATTGAGGACACTTCGTGCTTCAATATAAAATCTAAGAACCATAAGTTTCTCAGTTTTTTAACACGTCAACATAATTAGTTGTTAGAAATAGACAGCCAGCGCCATCTCTTGTGATCGACGAGCGACTCTCTCGCCACATTGATCATTTATTGATTGCAATTGGCATTGTAATTAGCACGCTAAGTACGCTTAAAAAACGGATTTAAATTTTTTTAAAGCGTAGAAACGCTTTAAAAAAATTTAAATCCGTTTTTTATTTCTATAAAGAATTCATTGAGCGAACCCTTTGTCTAAAGGCCTGTGGACACCACTACAATTACAAACAGTGTTCATAAAAATATGTTTTATGTATGTAGCATTTTCTACGGCTACGATATTGTGAAATTTTGTATTGTTTAGTCGCTATTGTGCTTAATATTGGTGATCAAATCTTGTCTAATTTCGGAAACGAAGTAAGTGTATCGTAACATGGACGAACCATAAGTAAACTGAAGCGACACATAACAGATTCAAAAGAAGCTTGTCAAAGAACACAGAGCGTCGACGCAACTGTCACCTGCATTTCGTACGCACCCAACTTTATCCCCACTTTTGAAACGCTGCGGCTCCGTCGGCCTCGGCCTGGTGTCCCAGAAGTCCCAATGCTCCCAATTACCTCAACTGGCCCGTTTAAAATGACCCCAGTTTTGCTCGGCGCTGAGGGTGACCTCCCGCCTCGAGATGACGACCTAACTCTATTACTACTCCCCCTACTTAACGGCAAACCTACAGAACAAATAGCGACACTAAAATTTCAGCTATAGAGTATTGATTCCGAAAAATAAGTTACGGACGCCGCTGAGATTGAAATTAAGGATGATTTAGTAAACATTTTTCTCAGAACCAATATCTCATTTAAATGGGAGAAGGTCACAGGCATCAGGCAGGATGGACACAGTTAAGAAGTATGATTACTACTAAACACCAGATCATCTAGCATAAATGCTAGTATGCATTAACAGAATCACGAAATTTTTAAAGTAGATGAAGAAGAAGTGGAAGGAAGAAAGATGAGAACATAAAACTTAACTGGAGATTTTTTATATAAAAGAAAAGATGTCATTGATTGTATTCATTTTATGAATTTTGAATATTGTTTTTTTGGCAATTGAAGTTTATGAAATCAGATTTTTATATTCCTCTGGTTTAATAATTTGGAAATTTTGAGGAATTTTCTGTCAATTTAATAAATTTTATTATTGAAATTGTTTTGATAGAAATATAAATTTGATAGGAAAAACTAAATAAAAGTACGATGAACATAAAGAATTAATACTATTTATGAAAGTAAAGAAAATACGTCTGATATCACAGTTTATCTACCAACACTAAGTTTTACGAGACAACTAGATTAACAAAACCTAACATTTATACGAAAGTTTTTCAATATGATGGTTATACTAGAAGTATGATCATCATACTTCTAGTATAACCATCTACGAAGGAGATTTAAAAATTGATTCTAGTTCTCATAATTTTGAACTATAGCTGTTAGTTAAAACAAATAATTACAAACAATTAGCGAAAGTCCCAGACATATATACAATTATAGTAATATTATATTTAACCAAAAACTATCTAATAACGTGACACGGTCTAAAGTCATGAAGGTCTTGACAAAAATTGCGAAATGCCTTGACTTTTGAACAATTAATAAATTTAAGCATTAGGCGCTTAAAAGTTTGGTTATATTAAAACTATCATTTTTAACAAATATTTCATTAACTCATTGTAAATCGTTTCGCATTATTTTAAAACATATCTTCAACTTCATAGCATATTTTAAAGATCTATTAGTTTGGCCACATGTCTGAGACTTGTCTGATTTAGCAAGGCACATTGATCGAAGCAGAATCTTACCGGTAGGCTTAGCAGGACGAGCTTCATGTCCATTGGGCATGTGACGTACGCTTGGTACGGGGGCGGGGTCAGCCGAGCGAGGCCGACGACGTGGGGACCGGAACGCTGAGTCCGTTTTCACCCCTGAAAAAGTAGAATTAGTAGGAGTAGTGTGAATTAGATGAGTACAGAGGTACAGAGGATGGATATGAAATATTGATTGCACGTGAATTGTTGCATTCAGTCACTCAATTGGGAAACGTTAATGTTTAAAAGCTACATCTGTCAACCACTGACAAATAGAGGTATAGTTAAAGTTCCTTAAAATCAAGAGATAACATGAAGTAAGGTTTATGTTAACAATATAATTTTACATATGACTGTGTATAAGCAAATGAAACTGACATGCGAAATACAATCTTGCCCTGAAAATGATTATTACACCCAAAATTTATTAAAATTGAGTTTGATCTATTTAAAATTTTCCAGCGTTGCTTTCATAATCCTTCCTTGCATATAATATCTACCACTCAAATAAGTCGTATTTTATCAAGTTTTTGATGTCTGGAGTTTGGTCTCAAATTATTTATTTAATTATTCTCTGTCATTTTAATCTATCGTCCTTACCATCTTGGGCAGCTCCGTCATCGAAGCTGTGCCCTTGCAACTTCTTCCTCTGCTTCTGAGGTGAAGTCTTATGAGGGGATTTCTCTAAGGCCTTAGTCTCCTGCAGCTTCGCGTGAATGGACTGGTGCGGTGCCGAACGGAATGATTTGAATTTTTTCGGTGAATGATTCCTAGACTCCTTCCCGTCCTTTTCATCTCGCGGCAACACCCTGAAATATCATTACTATCAAGACGTGTAGCTTAACGCGTCGTTAATGTATAATTCGCTTTGCACTATTATTACTAGTCCTGGCTGATGATGTCTAAACTACGCTATATAGCACCAAAAATGGCTTTATTCGCAATCCAAGCCATTCTTTGCTCCAGCTCCTCGCTAATTAAATATAAATGTAAGTGTAAGCGAACTTTATCCCACTCTAAGTACCGAAAGATGTTAATTCTTTTAAAATAAAGGATCTTCCGAATTATATTAATACGATACGACGTTTTTACGTCGACGAACTTTTTTTTGGTTTACTTGATAATTATCCAAGTTCATCCGATTTGTCTTTTTATTTTTAATCTCAATGACTCAAGTTTACATACTAAATGATCAAGTTTGGATAATTATTGTTTCTTGCTGGATCAGCGAGACAATTTTCTATGTCAATAACGCTTCTTTAAACAATTTCATATTTCGTGGGCAATATAGCAAAAATATAAAATATTGAACAGCAAATATATAAAATAGAATATTTGTTATGCTTAGGACCTTTTAACATAGCCACAGTTTTAAATCATAAATTTCTGTTGAATCAATAAATTATCGGAAGATCCTATAGGGGAAATATGAATTAAAGAAAGCTTTCAACAGGCTACATCGGCTCTTAGTGCTGGATCGTTCGATTTAAAATATCTAGTATATCTAGTGCATCACTTACTTGTGATTGGTGGAAGCGAGTGATAGGGCAGACAGCGAGGACCTTCGGGACACTTGGTACCAGAGCTCGATTTGTTTATTGTAAAGCTGAGTGATGTGTTCTGGAGCTAGTTCAGTTCCCCAGCCGCGGTACTGTCGAATTAATGGCAATTTTGAATATGATGGAAGCATGAGGGTGAATACCACTTCTCAAATGTTTTCTTAGTTCAACAAATTGATTTTTTGAGATCTATTTGACAAGTGGTACAGTATGCTAAGTTGCCAATATATGAATGATGGTTCAGGGTTTTAAATTAAAAGTGGAAGAAAAAATTCAAAGTATATTGTAATAAAATTTAAGTGCCCCGTAATTTGCAGAATATCTTTTGAGTTATGAAGAGTTACTTAGAGAAGATTTTGAAAACTATACTGATATCACTGCACTTGACTGATAAATTAGATTCTGATAAAGATTTATCTATCGGACAGTTTATAGAAAACATAGCCTTCAATCGAGTGTTAATTATACGGCGAATGTTGTGTAATGAAGAAGTATCGTAGTGGAGCGCAGACCTTGTACTCTCCGGCTCGCTTGCGCAGATCCAGGACCTCGCGGTACCAGGAGTCCCCCTGCGCGAGGCCGAGCGGCTGCAGGCCGGCCTCCCGCAGCGTGGTGGCCGAGTCCACCTCGGCGCCCCCGCCCGCCCCCGCTACCCCCTCGCCCGCCCCAGCTCCTACCCCCGCGCCCTCCGCGTCCCCCACCAACCTCTCGCTCGCCTCCTCAATCGACTTCCCTTTCCCCCTGCATTTTTTAAATGTCCCTTTAGACGCCTCGTACACGTATTGAGAGAACGGTCTAAATTTCTTTTTGTACTCGCTTTTGTAACGTTTTCTATTATCTTTGAAACGATCCTCCCCGTTGTATATGAGGGCCGATAGCGCGCTACGGAACGTCGATTTTCTGCAAAATTCCATTTCATGTCAGACGTTTGACGTTACGATGATATGCGGCAAATAAAGAGCTCGCGCAGAGCCAAGTTAGTAAGGTTCATGCTCAAATAATTGTTAAGCTCGCAATGGTGGTTAGGATGTTAGTCCTGGAAGAATCGAGAAGGAACGGACGCCGTCAGACTTGGTGTCGGAAGTGTTAGGTGATACAACGATTTACAATCTAACAAAAATTTGAATTAACGTTCACATCGACAAAAGTGCAGAACACATCGATATTAAAAAAGTATCTATTAGATGACATTCCGAACTAATAATAATATTGTCATTTCTAGTACTACTCGGCCTAGGAACCGCCACCGTGAGGAGTTTGAGATGTAAGCAAATACCAAAAACGAAATTTAGACTTGTTCTGCTGCACCCATATCGCGACAACGGAAAAAACGCAGAACAACCACGGAGGAAACTTTTACTGATTTCTTTTTATACAGCCTTCATTATCTGTACTTGTATCATTTATAATTTCCATTATTAATCATCAATTTTTGAGTTATGTGACGCAAAGTTCAGCGTAGCTTATTAATCTCCAAACTAGCTTGTAGTAGTTTTACATATTTATATTTCTATATTTACAGCTATATTTCCCTGAAAAGTAGCCTAATTTGCTTAATAAATTAGAAAAAGTATTAAAAGAATAGGTACCTAACCTTCTTTAATTAATTTTTTATCACGTTCCTCAAAATATACTTGGTTAGAATCATTTTTAAAAGCATCTTCTGATCTTTGTTTTTATGATCGAGTATTGAGAAAAGAATGGTAGGAATAAACAAAAATTATCAAGAATAAAAAGGCAGTAACAAATTTTTGGATCGTGTTCAGTCATTAGGGGTCTGCTGATACTGTCTATTCAGATCCGAAGCCATTATTACAACACCTTGAAACTTCCGGTTCTTCAATCTTTGTATTTCATCAATTATCACTTCGCCAGTCGTAAAGATGTGTCAATGGATCAAGCTTTCATTAGGATCTACTGATTTGATGTAGAGATCGTAATTTATTGTAACACCTGCTAAGTACCCTTTCCGTATTGAGCAATTTCGTTTACTCCATTTATACTAAATATTCCCTCATTATTACATCACAGTTATACTCTAAGTTCTCCTTATCATTCTTGGAGTGATTTTAATCTTTCTTATGAGGTCTTTAAATAGCGATCAGGTTTCTAAGGTTACATAGAGGTCATAGCTAAAATAGACTAACAATCTGTGATGCTTACGTAGCGAATATCGTGGCTCATAGTTCTAAGAACCGACGTTGGGGATTCAAGGTGTTTGAAAGGCGATCACGCACTAATAATTGCAGGGTTAGTAGACCTTCTATTAGGAGAAAAGACGACCTTAAAAAGGTTAAGCAGTGACCTCGATACAAGCGGCTCGAAACCATTGGGTCAAATCCCTTACATAGATTCATCGGTTGAATAAGAAAAAGATACTCAACACGAGCAACATGCAATGTTCGAAGACTTTTATCTTTAACCGTTGAGGGGTTTTTTTAATTAATTCTCATGGCAAATAATAAAAAGTCTTTTAAAAGATAACAAAGCATTGTTTGAAAATATATTGCTTACAGACCTTGACCTCAGTCAGAATAGGTACTGTCGCTAACAATGCCTGCCTACTTCAAGGTTACCAGCAAACTACGTTTCATACAATTTTGTTGGTATGTTTAAGATTTATCGTTTATGAACGATTTTTATATTGGAAAGTGGTAAGTGCTCAGTGATTTGGAAACGTTATGTGTTATTGAGGGGTACGTGGTCTTTAGCGTGATTATACTTTACTGAAGTTGTTTAAAAGTATACTTTATTGAATAGAATTCTACAATTTTTTAACCGCCAACTTTATTGTAAGTGACATACGCGTGTTGATCCCTCGTATGTTTAGTTCGTGGTCGTATTTCTATTTAATTGCTAATCTCACCTTCACGTATTGTATCTATTATTTTTTGTAGCTAACAATTGCTGTTACAACCATTTCTATTAGCTATCTAAATATTACTAAAAGAGAAGTCTCTTAAGTCTTATTGTATTTGATATCTGTGCCAAAAATGTCAGCCTAAGTTAAACAGCAAATGATTTTAAAAAGTGACCTTTTGCCTTATAGTACCCGTATAGTAATCGAAGATTTAGAAGTAGAATCTCGTTATTCACATCGCTTTTAATTTAATACTGTAATTGCTATTTCGGTTCTTACGCCATTTACAATTATGGACAGAATAATAAGCTTGGTCTGGTTCAGTTACCAGAATTCAGATAAGATTAGTTGCCTATTTATCAGCAAAGATCGTGACCCATGACCATACAGCGTAACTATACTATGCTCTATGGTAAATTTATATTTCGTGCCTAAATATAGTTGGATGACAAATTGATTAAGCCTGACCTCGATTAAAAAATAAGGTCATTATTAAAGTAGACGTAAAGTAAAGACGTTTCCTTTGTCATTATGGGTCAATTTATCAAAGCGTTGATAGTCTGTCAGTTTGAGACCTTTTATATATTTAGGCTATTAAAGTTTTAAATAAAAAGATTACTCTTTTAATTACGCCAAAAAATCCAAAATACAGTCGTAATAACCAAATTTTACCACGAATAGTGTATTTTCGTTTTATTTTTATATTTAATTGTATTTGAAGATAGCTTAAATATACACACTAGAGGAGTCATATTAGTGTTTCTTTAATCAATATTAAGTACTAGCTTTTGCACGTGACTTTTTCTG
Organism: Morpho achilles; assembly: GCA_947086495.1. NCBI lineage: Eukaryota > Metazoa > Arthropoda > Insecta > Lepidoptera > Nymphalidae > Morpho > Morpho achilles. The sequence goes on from CAMTZB010000026.1 coordinate 10,117,773, forward strand.
AACTATAAATTATTTATTGAATTAATAATATACTATAAACCCTATCGGATTTTGAAATTGTAATTGGGCGGGATTCTAAATGGTACTGAAAATAAACTTAGCCTTCTTTACCCGCCATTTTTTCCTATATTAATATACACCCAAAACCACATCGCTCCGTAAAATAAATACAAAGATACTTTCGCGTTTGTAATATACATGTGATGTAAGTGATGACGTTTTTTAAGTTAAGTCTAAGTTTAAAGTTATTCTTCTTGCTCTTAATGATATTATTTTAATTTAAGAATACATTTTTGAAAATTGATTTTTCGTCGTAAAAGTTTCCTTCGTGCATAGAGAAAAGTACAAAAATCTAGACACAGATATAAAAAGCAAGTAGCAGTGTCGTTAGTTATGTTTGTTTTTTTTTCTTCACCTGAAAAGTTGTTTTCGAAATTATCTCAAAAAAAAGTAACACATAAATACGAAATAAATACTTCCAAATATATAATTTTTGTGTGGATTAAACCGTCCGGAATTTCACGGATTTTTAACAGTTGTTTGGTGTATTTGTGTGGCTTCAGTGTTTTATATGAAATTTCAAATATTTCTCCTCCGAAATTTAGAAATTTCAATTATTAATTTCAAATTTAAATGGTGGTTTGCGATAAAGCTGCTTCAGCAAAAGCAAAGCGTTTGTGGTGAAATATGAGCAGGAATTAGTGTAATGTTATAGACTGTTCCCATTATATATACATCCGAAAGATAAGGCATGCAATAAATAATATTAAAATCATATGAATTATATTTGAAACAATCTATAATTTTTTAAAATATTTGGGAAAGCGCGTATGAGATAGTGAGTAAGCTGAAGCTAAATTAACCAAAACCTTTTTATGTCTTATATTCATTTTCGTACATAAATAGGTTCTGAGTTTAGAATATAATATATAAAAAAATCGAAATTTATATTTCATACGTGTTAAATATAAATATAACATCAAGATGTTAACAAGATAATTAATTAAAACAGTCATCAAACAATTTCAGTCTATTCATTCTTAAATGATGAAAAAGGAATTATTTATTTTGTATATAGTAAGTAATTATTAAATAAGATTTTATGTCATTAAAAATATTAAAAAATTATGCAATTAAACGAAATAAAATATAACTTGGAGTTAAGTAACTCTTAATCATATCATTACATAATTTTGAGAAAAGGTCACTTTTTCAGAACACCAATTTCAATTTTATTGTCGATATATTATTTTTTTTAAAGTAAAGATCATATTTTTAGAAGAATGAAAAAACAGTTTTTTTCGTAATCCATCTTTATTTACAAAAGTATAGTAAAGCTGTTAGGATTTAAGTAACTTCAAAAAAATCTTTTAGATCAAAAAGAAATTGACTCTGTTGCAAAGGTAAAAATAATTATCACCTAAAAATGTGTCCTTTACTTAAAAATTTCTAAATATATTGAAATTTGAACAAAAATATAAAAAATTTAACATGTTGGCGATGTTTTTTTGTAGTTTTTTTTTACAAAATTTAATTATTGGGGCATGACGAACAAAACGTCTTTATAAATTCAAGAAAATAAATTATAAATTAACGACATGACGATTTATTCTTAATATATTTACTGAAATTTCACTAGAATAATTTAAGTAACTTATAGAATTAGGCGTTACTTTGCGGAGGTCCATAATACAAAACTAATGAGAATATTATTTTGTTATAATCCGCAATAAACTTGCTATATTAAGCGATTTTATCGCGGATTATAGCAAAATAATATTCTCATTAATTTTGTTAGAATAATTTACTAAGTACATTGTAGATTATAATTTTACGGTAATGATTTGTGAAAAGTTAATTATAAATAACTCAACACCTTACTCTTCAATAGACAAATAATTTAAAAGAAATAACAATGTTATCAAGTTCAAATTGTCTGTTATTAACTTGAACTATTTTTGGTTTAATATAACACGTATGAAATATAAATAATGTAATATAATTAAACAGTTGTTATACAAGATTGTGGTGTTATTAAAACAGCCTACCTTTGTACTCCGGGTTTCTCCCCGTTCCACAGATAGTCCTCGATGTAGCGCTTGTGGCTGTCTTCATGGTCGCCGTCCACGTGGTTCATGAGGGGTTCAGCTTCAACTGACCCTGGAAATATGTTCAGACATGTTTCGATCAAATGTCCAGATATTAATAGAATTAGACGACACTTTGCGGAGATCGATAAAATAAACGTAATAATAAAATTATTTTACTATAATCCGCGATAAAGTAGTAAATATATGTAATGCTAAATGCAGAGCGGACTATCCGTTTTCATACCAGATACATGCAGGATTCGTAAAAACATGCAAAATTCTCCAGCACCGCCACCAATACTCAAGCACACACACACGTTCACTATCACAAACTCAACAACCGTTCGATTCCATTTCTACAACTCGCTTTTGCGCCAACATCAGTATGTATCCAGCGGATTAGCCATGAAACCATAACACACAGACAAACAGATGTTTTTATTTGTAATATTAGTATCTATACTTATTATTAAAAAAGGTCCCCATAAGCTGTCTGTTTGTATGTGATCGATTTTCTCAAAATCTAATAAAGGCGGCCGGTCGTAAAATAACAAGCCGCAACATGTTATATGTTTTAAACATGTTTTGTCGACCTCATTTAGAGTGGGATAAGAGCAGGAGAATGATGATGTGTATTTACCAATCCGCATTGGCGCAGCGTGGTACGCCGTGTTGTATCCGGCTGAATAGAATAGTACCACCCTCTTTTCTTACCGAGGTGTCGTAAAAGGCGACTAAGGTAAGACGACCCGCCGTGTGGTATCCGGCTGAGTAGAATAGACCAACCTTATTTCTTACCGAGGTGTCTTAAAAGGCGACTAAGGTGAGTTGACCCACAGTGTGGTATCCGGTTTAGTAGAATAGACCACCCTCTCTTACCGAGGTGTCGTAAAATACGACTAATGGTATGGTATGGTATGACGTGGTATGTCTTAGCTCCAATCCTTCCCTCCAAAAATGAAGAGAAGGCCTACGCCCAACAGTGGGATAGTAAGAAGTCGATATAGCTTTTTATGTAGAGGAACGGTAAGATATGAATTCATAGTTAAAAATCTCTTTATAAGGGTGATCGGGGACAGTGGACGCTGTGGTTAACATATGTTATCCGTGCTATAACGGACTAGTCGCCATAATAAATTCAATATGATCGACCGGTTAATAGACAAAACATCTATCAAAGATATAAAAAAAAAAAAATGAAAAATAGTTGGGCAGATGTGGCTCGAACCTAAGTATTTTCACCTCTCTAGACCGCCCGGTCCATAAATGAGCTACCATGACCTTACGTTTGATAGCGAAAATTGTCTTTTGAATTCAACGTAAATTTTAGTACTTTCCCGAAAACAGAGATAAAAAGATATTTTATAAATGAAAACTAGCTAGATCTAGCGAGTTGGAGAACTAGCGAATTTTTTCCCCCAAAACCCCTACATGCCGAATTTCATGAAAATCGTTGGAGCCGTTTCCGAGATTCAGAAAATTTCAATATATTTAGGTATATATACATATATAAATTAGGAAATTATTAGTAAGGTAATTACTAATTCATAATGTTTGATATATATTTGCATACCAACTTTTTCTTAACTATAAATTGCCTCACTTCGTACGTTAGCTGGCAGAGATCTCTGTCATAGGGATAAGTTGACCTTTGTACACTTTTTATGCCAATAATGTTTTTTCCAACATTTTTTATGGTACATAAATAAATAAAATAAATATACATACAAGATTAACTCATTTAAATATTAAAGATTTTGGCGACCGGTAAGTAATTCTTTATATCACTATACCAAAGTAATTTTGAATCTAAATGCGTACAAAGTCTTTCTTACATAACTGTATTGATATATACCTACACTAGCAATATCAATAATACTCCCAGCTCAATTAGAAACAGTCGAATTGCATTCAGAAATTACATTTGCCAAGTTTCCTTTACTCTATTCAAATAGCGTAGAGCCAAGTTTGCATTGTCTGCTATTTGCATTTCATTTGAATAATTGCACCCCATTGTAAATAAATCTAACGATAGGTTTAATAAGGACCTCTTCATAGAGTTCAAAAGTATTGTACGTAACCGAAGCATCATCAGAAGATAGCCTCCACGACAAAATCACAAAAAACTTCGCAATATTGTATATAGATACATTTTTTTAACATCATCATCATTCGCCTTTCATTATTCCTGCCTAAGCGGACTCGGCACAACATGTTACAAACATGTCACATGATTTGGCTAGTTGTATTACGACCGAGAGGAATATTCTACTCAGCCAGATACCACACGTCTTAAATACTTAATAAATGAGGATTATACCAAAATATTTCTGTTATTACCTTTAATCTATGGAATTTCGGAAAGTAACGCTTAAATGTACACTTTGACCGGCGTATAGGTTTTCAAAAGTTTGTTGTACGGCGTTACATTTTCTTATACAAAGTAAATCACGATTAATGACGTTCTGCTTTTGATACGAGTGTACAAAAGTTACTTTGAGCAGCGCTATCAGTCCAAAAATTTAAAATAACAACACAGTGACGTAGCTTGAAGGAATTGGTACAAGCTTCAGCCATTTGTGCACGTTGTTTAATGAAAGACATTTGCCGACGCGTATAAACGTTGTCTAGCAGCGTTAATCAAATTTGATGTCCAATAACGTTGTTGCGCCCAAAATGTCAATATTATTTTGCTCTCCAATATATTGCACTGCATTGGCTAAGTTTTGACATACGTACGTGTTCGCTGTCTATTGGCATTGTAAGGAAGCTCAAACTCACCCAGTGGGGGCTATGCGCGGAGTATCTCTACGTGATCAAATTAGAAATGCTCCTCATTTCTAATTTGATCTATACAAAAACCAAAGTCACCGACATAACTCAGCGAGTCACGAAGCTGGAGGGGCACATAGTGTGGAGAACCGTTGAACGTTGAGGAATGGCGACCGCACGGAAACCACAGCGTCGGTAGATGAGAAAAAAGGCCGCTGGATCCAAGCGGCAAAGGATCTTGTTTTATGGCGATCATGGAAGGAATCTATGTCCAGCAGTGGACGTCTATAGGTTTTGAAGACGAAGAAGAGAAGATTCGCTAACTAGGTTCACTTACCTTCAGCCACGGCGGCTTTCTTTAGGGCTCCCATGGAGATGCTTTTCCTTGGCACGGCATCATCTTTGGGCCAGGCGAACTGGTTACGGTATTCCGTACTTGCGCTCGTATCGGGTTCCTTCACCGCCAGCACTTCTCCTAGCGCTGTGGTTGCCTGAACATTGGAAAACCATTAAAAAAAATAATAATAAAAAAAAGTAAAATTTTGATTTTCAATTCTATGTGCCTAGAGCCTAGAGGGAGGCTTAAAAAGAGATGGTTGTGTGAAATATGAGACGCATATAAAAGGAGTTGCGCCAGAGTTAACGAATGATAGCACAGAATGGTAGAGAAAAACATGTTGTGCCGACGCCACTTAGAGTGGGATAAGGACAGGAAGATGTTGTGATTTTCAATTGTCAACTCTGCTGCTGTTTAAGAAAGCTGTTCCTACCGAGAAGAGCCAGCAAGAAACTCCACAGTTGGTCTTTGCAAAATATAATTCTTATAACTAATTGCAATGTCAAAATTGATTGTGGAATTGACTACGAACCAGTTTTTATGTACATATAAATAGTTAAGTACCTGGGTGACAAAGTCGTACTTGGTAATTTTTTAGAAGATATTAAAAAAAATAAAAAAAGAAAGCGCCGGTGGGTCTCCAACACGGGTTTTGAACTTTTTTGGTCCACCTTTACCATTAGGCTGTCACAGTCTTACGTTTGACAGTCAATACATTGTAATTCAAATAAATAAATACACGCATTTTTATCACTCATAATCAATATTATTAGGCTTTTTGGAATCAGTTGGTTTCGGCTTACCTTTGACGTGTTACCTTTAGTTTGAAGTGGAACCTTTAGTTTTAACATTGTTACCTTTGGTTCGACTGTGTCGGTCCATCGAGGTTGACGGGGACCTTCAGATTTACTGCGTCTGCCGGCGCGCTCTGAATCATTTCTCTGAGCGCTCTAAAATTAAGATAGTTAGTTACTATAAGGTTAACTTTAACTGATACTCAAATATAATATCAGCGGATAAAAATTCATTAAAAAATATATTTTATATATTGGAATTCTATTGTACAACAGTAATGATATAACTTTTTTGCTGTAATCCGCGTTTGTTTGTTAAAAAAATCTATGTAATGAAAAGTGTAGGAAGCAAAAGTCATACCTTATACATGCAAGATTAGTTTTCGCATGCATCACAAAACACCTCCAACACCACCAATAATACATTAGCACTATACATATTCACTAAGACAATCTCAATAGGATCGGTTCCGAATAAAAATTGCAAAGAAACTTTTGTGAATAATGACCAGACTTTAGTATTTACTTTATAAGTATAACACGAACGATATAGGACTCTACTGACTGAATTTTCAAAGAGATTGGCGAAAGTGTGGGAAACCGTATCCCTGCCTTAAGCTCTAGGAGTCGCGGGTTCGATTCCCGCCATGTCAATATAAAATTATATATGTAGGTATATATGTATGTCACTCATAACACAAATTTAATTTGGGAACAGATAACCATGTGTGTGATTGTCTCATATATTTATTTATTAGAAACTTAATATATTTATTAAGAAAGCTGTATTTAAGTAAGTAGCTGCCATGGCACGCTGAGTGACTCTGAGCTTTCTTATGAAGCCCATAGTCAGCGACCACGTTTCGCCTCCGCATGTCATCACCGCTCTTTCTGAAGAAGAAGCGAATTGGAGAAGCGACGTAGATCTTAGCTCAAATCCTTCTCTCTAAAAACAGAGAGAGGAGGCCTATGCCCAGCAGTGGAGTAGAAACAGGCCGTTACTTGACTTAAGCAATCCTTACCCGTGCGCGGTCGAAGGCTGAAGCCTGTTGAGGCCGGATGTCGTCGAGCGGTGCTGGGTCAAACAGCTCGTTCGTCTTGTAAGCCACACCAGGGTACTTCTTCCGGCGAGGCAGTGCTGGCTCTATAGCACCTGGAGGGAAAGAGGGCGTTAAACAATTCAAATTGACACTATAATATTCATTATTATATAATATAACTAGCGGCCTGCCCTTGCTTCGCACGGGTATAAAATATATATCCCATGTCAGTCAGTGTAAAAAAAAATGATTAAAATCGATCCAGTAGTTTTGATTTATTAATTACTGCCCGTGGCCCGCAAGCGTTAAATTTGGAGAAAAACAATTTCCTCTCCCTATACCAAGACGATTTCCTGCTATCTTTGGAATATCTAAACTCATATAGTACATTTTTACTTATTTACTTTTACATTTTACCTATGTATTTTATTTTTACAATTAATTACAGAATGTCTTTAAACAAACTCTAAAAGATTCGAAGTGCTATAGGGTGAAGCGCGGCGTCCTCACGGCATTTTAAATCTGTAATATCTCCGAAAAAGTTCACTTAAATTACATGCTGTAAACGGCCATATTGATCTATATTAAATCAACAATTTATTTAAGGTACTCAATTGGATAAGGATTAATGCTGTATTGTATAAAAATTGCTTTGAACATAAGGCATCATTTTTAGTAAAAAGTAAATGAAAAAAACTGCTATTGTGGGTTATCCATAAGAGATAGACACATACCATCGCGGACTTTTCTGTAGACCTTTTTAAGGTGTACAAATACTTAGCACATCATTTTGATAAATCTCGTAGGGTTTAGCCTGCGTTTGTAATGTAAGCGGAAAAAAATGTAATTATTTACAGAAACCTCAAAAATTACAGTATTTCTCTACTTCGTATTGAATGTTATTATACGTACAAACCTTCCTCTGGAATCACTCTATCTATCAAAAAAACCGCATCAAAATCGGTTGCGTAGTTTTAAAGTTTTATGCGTACATACGGAAATATGGACTTTGTTTTATAATATGTAGTGATATTCAATATTATATAATATTCAAGAAACTTGTGATCGTTTGAAATCGTCAACTCTATTGCTAGTTCGGTAGTTGTTCCTACCGTGAAGAGCCAGCAAGAAACTCGGCGGTTGCTCTTTTAAAAATATACTTCTTATTACTAATTACATTAGTTATTACTGCCTTGTACAGGGTCGAAGAATAGCGTCCCGGCGTCGAATATAGTAAAGAATATAGTAAAGTCCAGGCATTTATCTAAATATTCCTGAACAGTATAGTAAGCTTTCTGAATTAGCTTTTTATGAAAAGTGTTTTTAAACTGATGTAATGGCAAAGCTAAAATTGATTGCGGAATTTTATTATAGAATCTTATACCCAAACTCACAAACGACTTACGTACTTTTGTAAGGCGCAAAGCAGGAGCCGCAAGCTTATGTCGGTACCTATTTTGTCTATTTTATACATCGCCAATGTTTTTTTAATTATGTATATTCTTATGCACAAAAAATCTAATTTTAATTCTACGGTGTTCTGAATATATTTTATCAACAGCATTTTGTTTTGTAAATAAAAATGTGCGAATTTCTCATGGTAAAATTTTAAAACCTAATTATGCTATTTTGTTGTAGCTTAATAAAAATTCACATGCTGTATTCGTTGAATATTTTGCATATTTTTCGTTTCGCATAAATTATAATAAAATCGGTAAAACGTTGCATCAATTGCCCTTATCCCACTCTAAGTGGGGTCGCATACCACACGGCGGGTCAACTTATAATAGTCACCTTTTATGATATAAATTGATGTTCTATTTAATAAGACTGCGTTCTCATTTTGGTCATTAGGATATTATTTTAGTATGTCATTCATTTATTAGAGAGTTCAGACTTAAAAAGGTCATGAAAATTGCAATATAATAAATTATATGAACATACTCTTTGTATAATACCTTTGTCTAAAGTCTCTCTCTAAAATCTTCGATAAGTGCTTGTTGCCAGTGATGATGCCAGTGGTGATCCGAAACGGTCGCTGACTAAGGGCCTCATAAGAAGGCTCAGAATGGAGCGAACTATACTCGGAGTATGTCTACGTGGTCAAATGAGAAAAAGGAGATCCGCAGAAGAACAGCTAGATAGCTCAGCAGGTTACGAAGGTGAATTTACGATCGATGAGATGTAGTGTGAAGAACTTATGGGCCTTAGGATCTTAAGTGTTGGAATGGCGACGCCGCACAAGAAAACGCAATATCAGTGTACCCTATACGAGATGGATTGACGACTTAAAAAAGTGTCGCGGGAAGCCGCCGGACTCAAGCGACGCAAGATTATAAGGAGTGGAGATTCCATGAAGAAACCTATGTCTAGTAGTGAACGTCCATCGGTTGACAAGGAAATATAACTATGACTTAGTCACTAAAAACGAAGCAAAATGCCTGTAAAGAGGTCACTAGACCTTCAGACTGTATTCAATGTGGTCAACCTAGTTCTAAAACTCCTACATTTCCGACTCAAATAGGATGTATGTAGGTAGGGTCAGCCGTTCAGAAGCGACTTGAGTAATTGCTAGTGCAGATGTATCAAATTCAAAATTCAAATTCAAATTCAAAATATTCTTTATTCAAATAAACTTGTAAACAAGTGCTTTTGAATCGTCAACTCTACTGCTGGTTCGGAAAGCTGTTCCTACCGAGAAGAGCCAGCAAGAAACTCGGCGGTTGCTCTTTTAAAAATATAATTCTTAATACTATTTACATTAAGTCGATACTGTCTAGTACAGGTTCAAAGAGAGCTATATCCACACATTCTTGTTTTCCAAATAATCTTCAAGAGTATAGTAGGCTTTCTGTATCAGCCTCTTTTTAACAGTGTTTTTAAACTGATGTAATGGCAAAGCTGAAATTGATTGCGGAATTTTATTATAGAATCATATACCAAAACCCACAAACGAATTACGTACTTTTGCAAGGCGCAAAGCAGGAGCCGCAAGCTTATGTCGGTTCCTGCTTTGTCTATTGTATACATCACCTATCGTTTTATAATTCTTTATATTTTTATGTACATAAATAAGATTGCTTAAAATATACTGTGAAGCAAATGTAAGAATACCTGTTTCCTTAAACTTCTCTCGCAGGGAATCACGCGGTCTTAAATTATAAATGCCACGTATAGCTCTTTTTTGTAAAACAAAAATTTTTTCACTATCCGCGCATTTACCCCATAGCAATATTCCATAAGACATAATGCTATGGAAGTAGGCAAAATAAACAAGTTTTGCTGTTTCGACGTCTGTGAATTGTCTTATCTTTCGAACAGCGTAGGCCGCTGAACTCAGTTTCCCTGCAAGAGTTGTTACGTGTGTGCTCCATTGGAGTTTTGTATCCAGGGATACTCCCAAAAATACAGTTGAATTTTCTGTTTTTAGTGGTACATTATTTAAAAAGAGTCTATTTGCTGTTTTTGCAGCATTAGGTAATGCAAATTCAATACATTTAGTTTTATTCGAGTTCAGTACCAAATTATTTAGCCTGAACCAATTAGCTACTTGCGATAAACCCCTATCGAATGGACTATCGTATTAGATGCAATTATTGCAGTTTTCCATACACTACGATATAGTAAGTGTATGTACAGTTGTTTAGGTGTTACCATGAATAACACTGCACAAATTTTTATTACTCCTTATATTTTCGATAAGTAAAAAAAATAACTAAAAAAAGGAATGTGATTTTACATAATTAATTACTTCGACAGCCAGTCAGACTATAGACGACAGACCTCCTCAATTTGGCCACAGAGTCTTAACAACGGTATACGGCATACACGATACGATATACTGTATATAAGGTATACGGTAGTGATGCCGTGTGGTATCCGGCTGAATGGAATAGACCACCCTCATTTCTTACCGAGGTGTTTCTAAGGTAAGTCGATCCACAGTAAGGTATCCAGCTGAATAGAATAGACCAACCCCTTTTTTACCGAGCTGTTGTAAAATACGACTAAAGTAATTTGATATCAGGCAGGCGGTCGATCGTAAAATACGTAGCTAAATCATGTAACAACATGTTTATAACAACATTTCTTTTCAACAACTCTTACTTTTTTTACTGTTTGTTTTAAAATTTATCTTTTTTAATTTTTTTTTAGATAGGATAAAACCCCTTATGGGTACTGCCGCTCGACGGAGACAGGCGATGGTTATGCCGGACTCGCACCGTCTAAAACGTCCTGTGTGCTCCACCACACTGCCAATGGCAAGGACAGAGTATTGTTGTACACATTGCCGACAGCTCTGATCCCAGAGAACACCTGCTCTAGGTAGGGACCCCTCGAAAGAGAAGCTCCCCTCCTCTAACCGGTGCATCGGGAGCACCAGATGCACCGGCCGAGGTCCCCATTAGGGTGGCATACGTCGGGCTTCAGCGAGTCGCCTGCACCCCGCTCTCCTGCTGCGAATCGGATCCAAGGACTCGACTTCAAAGAGATTACGTCATCGCAGAAGGAGGCCATCGCTACCCATGATCTCTCCCTGTCTACCATGGCACGAACCACGGTGGGCAACGCGAGATCGTCCCCCACCTGTGCCACGAGCTCTGCCCGCTGAACTGCCCTAGCTGGGCAGTCCGATATAGTATAATTTATCTTACCTCTGGCGATAGGCAGTGCTGATGGAGGGGTGGGTGCTGGCTGCTTCACCACCCCCTGCTGTTGCTGCTGCTCTTTGTACTCGTGCCATCTGTAAGTGCTGCGGTATTCGGAGTGCAGCTGGAACAAGAGAATACCTCGGTTAATAGATTCAATAGTTATTATTCCATTGCTGGGTATAGGCCTATTCTCTCCGTTTTTGGAGAGAAGGGTTGGAGCTAAGACCTACCAAGCTGTTCCAATGCGGATTGGTAGGTTACATATATCTCCAGAGTTCTCAAAATACTCAGAGTACTTAACATTGTTTCAAATTGAAACAATTTTGTGTTCGAAATTGAGAAAATCTTGAACTTTTTTTTGTGAATCTGAGGTTGTATTTTTTAAAGTTTTAACGTTTACTGGCATCTCTTATAAATTAAAAAGAATAAATAAATAAGTTTCATCTATTTAAAAGGTAAAAGGGTTAGTGGTGGCCGCGGACGTGTCAAAAGCCTTTCCTACCCTCTTCAATGAAAGTGGCTGAGCTCGCTTTCATTTTTTTTTACTCTTAAACCTTTTAAGATTTTTCCATACTCATATTTTATTTACGAGTATACTAGTGATACATCGGACTTCGTTCACGTCAAATTATGTTTTAAAATACCCTCAATTATATTTAATTTTTAATAATTTAATTTTTGTACATAAAAATATAAAGAATTATAGAACGATAGGTGATTTATATAATAGACAAAGTAGGAACCGACATAAGCTTGCAGCTTCTGCTTTGTGCCTTGCCAAGGTACGGTAAAAAATTTTGAATTTTTTGAATTTTATGACTGTTTTTTTTTCATATTCCTCGGAAAACGGATTTTTTGTATCCTAATTAAAGTAAATTAATATTTGTGTTATGGATGACAGACAACTGGTAGATATATAAATATACAATTTTAAACATATAATTAAATAGTACCGGGTGACCGAGCCTTGCTCGGTAAATTTTTTAAAGATATGAAAAAGAAAAGAATAGAAATGAATTCTTGAGACGAGTCACGAGTATTTATAAATAAATTTTTCAAAGATCTTTTAGGCATTATTAAGTAAACAGGTTAGTTACGCCGTGTGGTATCCGGCTAAATAGAATAGTACCACCCTCATTTCTTACCGAGGTGTCGTAAAAGGCGACTAAGGTAAGTCAACCTGCCGTGTGGTACCCGGCTGCATAGAATAGTACCACCCTTATTTCTTACCGAGGTGTCGTAAAAGGCGACTAAGGTAAGTCGACCTGCCGTGTGGTACCCGGCTGCATAGAATAGTACCACCCTTATTTCTTACCGAGGTGTCGTAAAAGGCGACTAAGGTAAGTTGACCCACCGTGTGGTATCCGGTTGAGTAAAATAGACCACCCTCTTTCTTACCGAGGTGTCGTAAAATACGACTTAGGTAAGTTGACGTCAGGCAGGCGGCCGGTCGTAAAAGCGCAGCCAAATCATGTGACAGCATGTTTATAACATGTTGTGCCGACCCCACTTAGAGTGGGATAAGGGCAGGAGGATGATGATAAGTAAACAGGTTAGTTAAAAATTCAAATATTTTATGAATAACATAAAAAAACAATCAAACACTCATTGGCATATAGAGCGAGAGCCTGTGAACCCCAGACCTTCGTCATTTTATAAAAGCTGAATGTTTGTCAGTGCATGCTCCCAACACAGGTAAGAATGATGGCAGATTATGAAAATTTGGTCATTGTGGCTTGTGAGATATATTTGAGAAGCGCGCTACTCAATGTTGCAAAATGCCGATCTAATTTCGTCTAATTATAAAGTGTGATTTTTTGGTATTACCTTCAGAATAATATTAAAAATCACGTCAGTTAATGCCAGACACTTAGCATAGTGGCAACCCCCTGCCAGACACCCTTAAAGTTCATGAAGTTTGAATTCTATTTACGTCATAGTATAAAAGCTGATTTTAATATTATGTTACTTGGATACTTATAAGATGATGTTTCCTCATCAGCCAGACATCTTTAATAGTTCCAACCCCTGCCAGAAACTATTGCGGTAGCGAAACATCTACGGAACGTTTCTATACTGCAGATATTTCGCAAAGAATTTGTAATAAATGATTTATTATCACTACATAGTATAAAACAAAGTCACATTCTTTGTTCATACGCAACAGATTTTGATACGGTTTTAATAGATAGAGTGATTCAAGGGGAAGGTTTATATGTATAATAACATTCAATATGGATTAGAGAAAATTTGATTTGATTAGAGGAATACTGTAATTTTTGAGATTTGTAATGTGATGTCGTAAATAATTACATTTTTTTCCAGGCTAAACCCTACGAGATTTATCAATATAATGTCTTAAATATTTGTAAACCTTGAAAATGTCTACAGAAAAGTCCGTGATGGTATCTATCTCTTATGGATAACTCACATTAGCATTTTTGTCATTTACTTTTTACGAAAAATAATGTCTTATGTTCAAAGCAATTTTTATACATTACAGCATTAATCCTTATCCAATTAAGTGCTTTAAATAGATTGTTGATTTAATATAGATCAATATGGCTGTTTACAGCATGTAATTTAAGTGTACATTTTCGAAGATATTACAGATTTAAAATGCCGTGAGGAGGCTGCGCTTCGCCTTATAACACTTCGAAAATAGCAGCTATATGTCGCTCTTTCAAGAGTTTGTTTAATGACAAGAAAGCTATGAATGTTGTATATAGAGACATTCTGTAATTAATTGTAAAAATAAAATTCATAGGGAAAAATGTAAAAATAAATAAGTAAATATGTAGTATATGAATTTAGATATTCCAAAGAATGCAGGAAATCTTCTTGGTATAGGGGGACGGGAATTGTTTTTCTCCAAATTTACCGCTTGCGTGCCACGGGCATTAATGAATAAATCAAAATTACAGGATAAATTTTAACCATTTTTTTCACTGAGTGATATGGGCTATATATTTTATAGCCGTGCGAAGCAGGGGAAGGCCGCTAGTTATTATTATAAAAGAAATGTCAATGTACTTTTTTTGTTTGTTGTCAACTGCTGGAGCAGACCCGGTTTTTGTATCCATATCCAATCGCGTATAATACTCTCGAATGAAAATTCATTATTTTTAGCATCCATCGGTATTTTGCAACCTTGAGCACTGCGTATCTCTCAAAGGCACTATGACCCAAATTTCATAATCTACCATCGTTATCAGGTAAAAACCGACAAACTTTCAGTTTTTATAAAATGACGAAAGTCTGGGGTTCACGGGCTCTTAGTCCAATAGTGTTGCTTAACAACTCCATCTACTGGTACTGTCTCTTAAACAAAAATTACAGGTACATATTGAAAAATGGCCGTAAAGTAGTTCGTTGCTCCCAATAAAAATAAAAATATTATTACTCATCAACAGATGTCAGGAAGAGTCGGAGAGAGTTTGAGATATAACTTTAATTGTTACCAAAACATCATGAAAAATATAATTTAACTACTGTAATTTGTAACGTTTGCTTTTTTCAATCTGGATCTTCTTTTTAAAGATATATTTTTATATTATATATTTCGTATATAAATTATGAATTAAATACGTTGAAATAAAGGCCTTCAATAATAATTTTGAAATTAAATCAAATATTATAAAAAAATTATAATAAATAATAATAAAAAAAAATTATAAATAAAAAAAAGAATAAAAAATAAATTATAAGACACCTGGGGTTCGAAACTGTGGTATGCTAATATATCAACACATTTTCTAAAGTTATACCGTTTAACCATCACACGATGACATTGAGTGGCGAAAATACCAGTTGGTTTCTATTCCAGTTTTTTTAAATGCTCAAAAACAGGGATAAAACGGGTTTTTTTTTACATAAAACCTAGCTAGATCGATTTTTCTCCCCCAAAACCCTCTACATGCTGAATTTCAGGAAAATCGTTGGAGCCGTTTCCGAGATTCCAAAAATATATATATATATATACAAGATTAACTCATTTAAATATAAAGAATATCTGGGTGACCGAGCTTCGCTCGGTAATTTTTTAAGAGAAAAAAACTTTTAAAAAAAGAAAAAACAATTATTTAGTTGGGGATCGATCCTTAGCATTCACATTTCTCGAGGCTGCCCGTTACCCGAATAAGCTACGTCGACTTGACGGCTAACGACGAAAATTCAGTTCAATATAAATGTTAGTGTTTTTTAATGCCCAAAAACAGGGATAAAATAATATTTTTTTACATAAAACCTAGCTAGATCAATTTTTCTCCCTCAAAACCTCCTAAATGCTGAATTTCGGGAAACTCGTTGGAGCCGTTTCCGAGATTCAGAAAATATATATATATATATACAAGATTAACTCATTTAATGTACCGGGTGTAAATTTTTTAAAGATATGAAAAAGAAAAGAATAGAAATGAATGACCATATCTGGTATTCTTGAGACGAGTCATGAGTATTTATAAATAAATTTTTTAAAGATCTTTTAAGCATTATTAAGTAAACAGGTTAGTTAAAAATTCAAATATTTTATCAATAACATAAAAAAACAATCAAACACTCATTGGCATATAAAGCGAGAGCCTGTGAACCCCAGACCTTCGTCATTTTATAAAAGCTGAATGTTTGTCAGTGCATGCTCCCAACACAGGTAAGAACGATGGCAGATTATGAAAATTTGGTCATTGTGGCTTTGTGAGATATATTTGAGTAGCGCACTACTCAATGTTGCAAAATGCCGATCTAATTTCGTCAAACGATAAAGTGTGATTTTTTGGTATTACCTTCAGAATAATATTAAAAATCACGTCAGTTAATACCAGATACTTAGCATAGTGGCAACCCCCTGCCAGACACCCTTAAAGTTCATGAAGTTTGAATTCTATTTACGTCATAGTATAAAAGCTGATTTTAATATTATGTTACTTGGATACTAATAAGATGATGTTTCCTCATCAGCCAGACATCTTCAATAGTTCCAACCCCTGCCAGAAACTATTGCGGTAGCGAAACATCTATGGAACGTTTGTATACTGCAGATATTTCGCAAAGAATTTGTAATAAATGATTTATTATCACTACATAGTATAAATAAAGTCACATTCTTTGTTCATACGCAACAGATTTTGATACGGTTTTTTAATAGATAGAGTGATTCAAGGGGAAGGTTTATATGTATAATAACATTCAATATGGATTAGAGAAAATTTGATTTGATTAGAGGAATACTGTAATTTTTGAGATTTGTAATGTGATGTCGTAAATAATTACATTTTTTTCCGCTTACATTGCAAACGTAGGCTAAACCCTACGAGATTTATCAATAAAATGTCCTAAATATTTGTATACTTTGAAAAGGTCTACAGAAAAGTCCGTGATGGTATCTATCCTTATGGATAACCCACTATAGCATTTTTTGTCATTTACTTTTTACGAAAAATAATGTCTTATGTTCAAAGCAATTTTTATACAATTAAGCATTAATCCTTATCCAATTAAGTGCCTTAAATAGATTGTTGATTTAATAAAGATCAATATGGCTGTTTACAGCGTGTAATTTAAGTGTACATTTTCGAAGATATTACAGATTTAAAATGCCGTGAGGAGGCCGCGCTTCGCCCTATAACACTTCGAATTTAGCAGCTATATGTCGCTCTTTCAAGAGTTTGTTTAATGACAAGAAAGCTATGAATGTTGTATATAGAGATATTCTGTAATTTATTGTAAAAATAAAATTCATAGGGAAAAATGTAAAAATAAATAAGTAAATATGTAGTATATGAATATAGATATTCCAAAGAATGCAGGAAATCTTCTTGGTATAGGGGGAGGGGAATTATTTTTCTCCAAATTTACTGCTTGCGGGCCACGGGCAGTAATGAATAAATCAAAATTACAGGATCAATTTTAACCATTTTTTTCACTGAGTGACATGGGCTATATATTTTATAGCCGTGCGAAGCAGGGGAAGGCCGCTAGTTATTATTATAAAAGAAATATCAATGTACTTTTTTTGTCTGTTGTCAACTGCTGGTGCAGACCCTGTTTTTGTATGTATTTTATTTGCTGGATATCCAATCGCGTATAATACTCTCGAATGAAAATTCATTATTTTTAGCATCCATCGGTATTTTGCAACCTTGAGTACTGCGTATCTCTCAAAGTCACTATGACCCGAATTTCATAATCTACCATCGTTCATCAGGTAAAAACCGACAAACTTTCAGTTTTTATAAAATGACGAAGGTCTGGGGTTCACGGGCTCTTAGTCCAATAGTGTTGCTTAACAACTCCATCTACTGGTACTGTCTCTTAAACAAAAATTACAGGTACATAATGAAAAATGGGCGTAAAGTAGTTCGTAGCTCCCAATAAAAATAGAAATATTATTACTCATCAACAGATGTCAGGAAGAGTCGTAGAGAGTTTGAGATATAACTTTAATTGTTACCAAAACATCATGAAAAATATAATTTAACTACTGTAATTTGTAACGTTTGCTTTTTTCAATCTGGATCTTCTTTTTAAAGATATATTTTTATATTATATATAAATTATGAATTAAATACGTTGAAATAAAGGCAAATTCAATAATAATTTTGAAATTAAATCAAATATTATAAAAAAATTATAATAAATAATAATAAATAAAAAACAGAATAAAAAATAAATTATACGACACCTGCTGGGGTTCGAAACTGTGGTATGCTAATATATCAACACTTGTTCTAAAGTTATACCGTTTAACCATCACACGATGACATTTAGTGGCGAAAATACCAGTTGCTTTCAATTCCAGTTTTTTTAAATGCTCAAAAACAGGGATAAAACGGGTTTTTTTTTATATAAAACTTAGCTAGATCGATTTTTCTCCCCCAAAACCCTCTACATGCTGAATTTCAGGAAAATCGTTGGAGCCGTTTCCGAGATTCCGAAAATATATATATATATACAAGATTAACTCATTTAAATATAAAGATATACCCAGACTCGAAGAACCAATAAATTGTTTCTAGATATATTCTAGATATACCAATATATTGTTTTTCGGCGGGAATCGAACCTGCGACCCGCGGTTCTAATGACAGGATCAATACCCACTGCACCAACAGGCCAATCAATATATATATCAAACAATTCTTGCCGATTTTTGAAGAGGCAAAACTTCTCTTTAGAATACATGTGTAAAAGATAATTTGACTGGCCCGTCGGAGCAGTGGGCAGTGACCCTGTCTTCAGCTCCGTGGGTCGCGGGTTCGATTCACGCCGAGGGCCAACATTTTCTATAAATGAATTTGTTGGTCTTTGAGCCCGTGTGTATAATTGTAATTAAGTATGTATTTAAAAATATATAAGTATATATTCACCAGTTGTATGTCACCCATAACACAAGTATTTAGTTACTTACTTTGGAGACTGACGACTGTATATGTAAGTGTCCCATATATTTGTTTATTTCTTTATAATTAGGCTACGATGGGTCTGACATAATCTCGAGGTTAAAATACCCGTTAAAAGAAAAGAAAAATAGTTTTGCTACAACAGTGTGGTTAGAGATTATTCACCCTCCTGGTTGACGCCCAAAATTAAGTTGCTAACGAAAAAAATGAAATGTAGGTTTGTTGTTGTCATAGACAATAAATTGCTTTTATGTAACGAAGTACGTATTTAATTTAATGGAACCCCCATAATGGCGTTATCAATAAAAGCCATAATGCCATAATGGTGGCCGTTAACAGTATATGGTCTGGAATGGAAGAATAACTAGTATTAATCCGTCGCGACGGATTAACGACGTGTCGTTAGAGATTAAAAGATATTAATGAATCGTTTGAGTCATGTGGTATCCGGCTGAGTAGTATAGACCACCCTCATTTCATGTTAAGGCGTCGTAAAACGCGACTAAGGTAAGTTAACCTGCCGTATGGTATCCGGCTGAGTAGAATAGACCAACCTCATTTCTTACCAAAGTTTCCTAAAAGGCGACTAAGGTAATTCGACCCGCCGTTTGGTATGAGGCTGAGTACAATAGACCACCCTTATTTTTTACCGAGTCGTCTTAAAGGCGACTAAGGTAAGTTGGCGTCTTATATATACACATCATCGCTTCATATATTCGTCTTCGCTTCGCTTCACTTATCGCGGCTCGCGGATTATAGCAAAATAATTTTATTATTACTTTTGTATTATGGATCTCCGCAAAGTAACGCCTAATTCTATAAATTATGTGAGTTGGCGTGTTCTCAAGGCGTTCGATGCATCTGTTGCTCCAGATGCGTCGTCCAGCGGAGGGAGGCCCACTTTTAGAGAGGCCCCGACCCAGAGGTTGCGCACTCTGGGGTTCAGAGTTGCTGCGGCGAGGATAAGGGCCTTAGGTAGTTGTAGTAGGTACCCTATCCCCGCCACCAGCAGCGTGGTGGAGCACACAGGTTGTTTTAGTCGGTGCGAGTCCGACATAACCGTCGCCTGTCCCCTTCGAGCGGCGATACCCATAAGGGGTTTTTTCCTGTTTAAAAAAAAGTTGACGTCAGGCAGACGGTCGGTCATAAAATACGCAGCCAAATCATGTGACATGTTCATAACATGTTGCGCTCACCCCACTTAGAGTAGTATAATGGCAAATGGATGATGACGACGATGATTAAATCTAGCACTTTTCGTCTTTTCTATAATGGACGCAATATTCCTCCTTATATATGAAAACAGAAACGGGTTTTTATCATTTTTAGATGAGAATGATAAAGTAAATGTAAAATTTTGTACTTTGATCAAATATTCCATACATGAACTAAATTAACGAGTACAAAAATCTACATCAAAGATGTTCGACGTAAATGTGTTTTGTGATCTAGAGATTTTTAATTTTACAAAAATCTCTACATGCGATTTCAATTTCTCTTCACGATTTGAAGTATATTTATGAAGTGTCTTTGAGGCGCTTAGTATAAGCGATCATAATACATTCATATCATCATTCTCGTCTTATCCCACTCTAAGTAAGGTCGGCACAACATGTTATAAACTGGGCTGCCCAAGTGATCGGCCTCCTCGTGGCGCACCCTAGGCAAGCTTAGTCTTGACAAACGGACCACTGTGAGTTGGCCAATGGTGCTGGAGCGGTTCCGGGAACTTTTGTTCTGTATCGAAGCCCATCGTCTGCCGCCCTGCAGTTGGATTGTGTGAAGTGTCATATCACATGCATATGAAAGCAGTAATGCCAGCGTTGACGAATGACAGGAGAGAATGGAAGCAAATACATGTTGTGTTGGCCCCACTTCGAGTGGGATAAGGGCAGGAGAATGATAATGATGTAGGCAGAAGAGAAATTTAGAAGTTGACGCGTACATACTCGTGGTTCTAGCTTGTTTATTCATAAATATTTGCTGTAAAAGTATATTGAAGTGTAAATGAATATGGTGGATTGGTGATTTTTTGTGTATAATTCCCTCCGTGTACCATCAAAGGATTTTATTAATTGGGTTAAATAAACACGGTTTCGATTACGTTACGCGTGTCGATACGATGGATTTTAAATGAATTTGGGAATTGGTTTTCCCAGTTTACTTACGGAGTCTAGTGACAGAACCCATTATTTTACATCTCATTTATAAGCAATATCTCAATGCGTAGTCCAATCTCACATTTTATTTATTAGCAATATACTAATGTTTGGCCTACTCGCAAATCTCATTTATAAGTAATATTTCGATGTATGGTCCATTCTTACATCTCATTTTTGAGTTATATCCAAATGCTTGGCACAATGACACTTCTCATTTAAGAGTAATACCTCGATGCTTGGCTCAATCTCACATTGCATTTATGAGCAATATTCCAATGCTTGGCCAAATCACACATCGTATTTATGATCAATATACTAATGCTTGGTCTAATTTCAAATTTCATTTATGATTAATATACTATTGCTTGGCCCAATCTCAATTCTCACTTATGAGCAATATCCTAATGCTTGGCCCAATCTCACATCTCTTTTATGAGCAATATCCCAATATTTGGTCTAACATCACTTCTTATTTATGGAAAACACTCCAATGATTGGTCCAATATCGCATCTAATTTATGAGCAATATTCCAATGCTTGGTCCAATCTCACATCTCATTTTTTGAGCACTATCTCAATCACACACATCTTATTATGAGCAATATCCAAATCCTTTGTCCAATAATAGCCCCGTTTGGGCCTGAAACTAGTCGGGCTCACCTGATAAAATAAGATGTATACACTTTATTACAGTGTTAGTAATTTTAACATTTGCATAATAAGAAAATAATTATTTAATTGAGTTTAGTGTATTAAGAAGTACAATATGGTAGTCTCAACTTAAGGTAACATTAAAAAAGGGTAATTCATTTCGGCGGCATTCTGGTTTGACGAAAAATTGTTATAAAAGTAATTAAATAATAAAGTGTTTTAATAATTGTTTTGATATAATATTGGAAAACTTTTCTAAGTATTTCAATAATAGTTATATGTTCAGAAATAAATGTTTCTTTTGACGTATCTTACTGAGCCCTAAGTGAAAATTATCGTTGCCGTGGTGTAGTAGATAGTGTTATCGATAAAAATACATCACTAATGCTACTAGCATATGTATGACCACGTGGCCGCTATAAACATTCAGCGTAAATTATTCCACACGGCAATTCCGATACTACGATGTACATAATTACAAATTACAGTCGATTAGTCCTAATCTATATATGAAAATTTAAATCAATTAATTCAATCAAGTAATAACGATCGAACCGGAGAAGGGTTTTCTTTTAAGTTCGGGTTCACATAAATAGGTTAAATCACATTAAATCATCTTTATTTGCAGGTATGGGTAGAAACGTTAAAATTAATTAAACACAGCCATAGACTGTCATAAGTGGCTTACAAATGTCAAACAATATAAATTTATGTAACTAGTCCGAATAAAATTATAATGTCATTAACATTAAAAATGTCAAAAAAACCATTATATATTACAATTAACTAAAAATTCATTAATATCACAATAAAAAAATTGTTTTAAAAGATAATTAAATAATTTAATTTTCAATCGGAAGAGAACTAAATAATGGGGTCAAAAGGTAAATATAAAATAGGCAAGCAATTTAAAAACACTATAAAAGAGAGGCTGATACAAAAAGCCTACTATATTGTTGATGATTATTTAGATGATAAGAATGCGTGGATATAGCTACTGTCCGACCCTGTACAAGATAGTAATGACTTAATGTAACTAGTTATAAGTATTATGTTGAAAAGAGCAACCGCCGAGTTTCTTGCTGGCTCTTCTCGGTAGGAACAGCTTTCCAAACCAGCAGTAGAAGAAGTTTGTGATAGTGTATGTGGTGAGGGTTTTTAGTGCATGCGTTGTTACAATCCTGTATATATCAGCCATGATAACAGATAATAGACATAACATATAGTATTTCATATATTTTCTACTTGCTTTATCGTGGATAATAGAAAATAATATTAATTATTAAGTATATGTAATCGCTGTAAAATAAGTTTCTATATATTTGGATCATCATTCTTCTGTCTTTATTCTACTCTAAGTGGTGTCAGTTCAACACGTTGTTACATGATTTGGCTACGTATTTTACGACCAGCCGCCTGCCTGACGTCAACTTACCTTAGTAGCCTTCTACCAGACCTCGATAAGAAAGAGGGTGGTCTATTCCAGGAAACCACACGGTGGGCTTACTTATCTTAGTCGCCTTTTACGACATCTCGCTAAGAAATAAAGGCGGTTTCTTCTTCTCAGTCGGATACCACACTGTGGGTCAACTTACATTAGTTACCATTTATGACACCTCGGTAAGGAAGAGGGTGGTCTGGTCTATTCTACACAGTCAGATAAGAATAATGAAAAATTTATAAAAATGATGGACATGTCCCTGATGGCCCCAAAAGCGTGGTCACTTCTCCAACATGTTAGTGCAACTCAATTAATACCGTGCACGTTCTGGCACACTGCTCTTGTAACCGACTTTCGTTAAATTGCCGACTGTCTCACAATGTACTGTATCTTACAAAAGTAAATAAATTGTTTGCGGGTATTGGTGTACGATTCTATAATAAAACCGGCTCTGGTAGCCCAGCGGTAACACCGTGCGACTCTTTCGAAGAGTTCACGTGTTCAAACCCAAGCAAACACCAATGAGTTTTTCTGTTAAAACTTATTTGTCTAATTGATAATTTCAATTTATCACACGCTTTTCGGTAAAGGAAAACATCGTGAGGAAACCTGCATATCTCTAGAGAATTCTGGGGATATATTGTGTAACCTACCAATCATTGGAGCAGCGTGGTAGGTCTTAGCTCCAACCCTTCTTTCCAATAAAGAAGAGAAAAGGCCTATGCCCAGCAGAGGGATAGTAGCAGACCGTTATTTTTTAACTTTTACAATTAAAGAAGTACGAAGAAAAAAGTACTTTTACGCTGGTAAAGTCAAGTTCCAATAAATATAGACAGCATATATTGCGTTTTTACATCACTTGCTGAATATAAGGTTTTATAAAACTTACCCAGATAAATGTTATTAGAATTTAAAAAAATATATATTGATCTATACGAAAGTAATTCCATAGTACAACTACTCACTGCGCAAATGGGCCAGTCAAAATTACTTCTAACTTAGCATTACATAGATTTTTTTAAGCAACCTGGAATATAGCAAAACAGTTTTTTTACAACTTTTGTGCTAAACTACGTAATAAAATTCAAAACATAAGCCAAGTCCTCTAGCTGTCGGATAAAGTCTGAAATATGTCCGGCAACTTATCACAAACACTGCATTGCGACGATGTACTCCACTTGGAAACTAAATTACATCTTATTTGTACCGAGTTAAATTTATATTTACACGTATAAGTTACGCTAAAGAATGGTATTTTCCAAAGAAAACTTAGCATTACTACGTTATCCCATGGGTTCAGCCTGTGAGAACAAACCCATGGCTTAGGGTGACGTGTAATTGAGGGCTGGTGGTATGACTGTGACTAGTCAACACGCTGTTGTATAAAGCTTTACTAACATTAGGGAACATCGTCCTAAAGGTGCCTCTTGCGAGGCCGGACTACGCCTTAGCGCGACGTGTAGTGGGGGCTGGCGGTATGACTGTGACTAGTCAACACGCTGTTGTATGAAGCTCTACTAGCGTTGGCGAACTTCGTCCTAAGGGTGCCTCCTGTGAGGCCGGACTATAGTAGTAGAGGGTTGGTGGTATGACTGTGACTGGTTATCTATAGGAGCTAACTACCAAATCAGTGGTAGATTGTTTGATAACATTTTACGATCCTAAATTATTTGAAACAGCGTACTTGAATAACATTAATTTAAATTTAACTTATCAAACAATATATGTATTATAGACAAATTACATACTATATGAAATACAAAGCGCTAATGACAAAACAATATTTAAACTAATTAAAACGTATAACTGAAATTTCATCATCGGGTATCGATTTTTGTTATACGATATCAATTTAAAATTTCTACTTCCAAAAATCAATACTTGCCGAAACTAATATCGCATTATGTAAAGAAAAAATAAAGTGGTAATAGGACCTCTGTATATATTATTACACTGCATCTAATGTTACTTTTGATTTTATTTTTTTATAGTTCTAGTAAGTACCCGTGACTTCATTCGCGTTAACTTAAGCGTTTAAGTACCCTCAAAATAGAAATATAGACTGAGAAATTTTTAATATTGGTTTAGGAAATTAGAATGAAATAAAATGAAAATATAACAAATAAATAACATAAAGTTATTATAGCTTTTCAATTGTAGCAATTTAAAAGCACTATTTTGATAGTGCTTTTCCGCTATTGTTGGTTGTTTGCATAAGCCCCCTTTTGAGGAGGCTATACACAACAACCTACAGGGACAACCTACTATACTGTTGAGGATTATAAACATAAGAAATAAAAATAATGAAAAAAAATAAAAGAGCAACCTCCGAGATTCTTGTTGTTCTTCCTGGAGTTGACGATTCAAAAGCACTTGTTTACAGTTTAGTTGGATAAATCATTTTTTTGTATGTCAGGAAAACCCATTATGGGTCATCACCGCCCAACGGAGACGAGCGGCGGGTATGTCGGACTCGCACCGACTAAAAACCTGACAGTGCTCCACCACGCTGCTGGTGGCGGGGACAGGGTACCGTTGTACAAACTTATATACTATACTATATACCTATATACTAGGATAAACAATGGTTTTGATTTATAGACAAAGCAGGAACCGACATAAGCTTGCGGCTCCTGCTTTGCGCCTTGCAAAAGTGCGTAAGTCGTTTGTGGGTTTTGGTATAAGATTCTATAATAAAATTACGCAATCAATTTCAGCTTTGCCATTACAGCAGTTTAAAAACATTATTAAAAAGAGGCTGATACAGAAAGCCTACTATACTCTTGAAGATAATTTAGAAGATAAGAAAGTGTGGATATAGCTCTCTTTATTAGAATTATATTTTTAAAAGAGCAACCGCCGAGTCTCTTGCTGGCTCTTCTCGGTAGGAACAGCTTTCCGAACCAGCAGTAGAGTTAACGATTCAAAAGAATTTGTTTACAAGTTTATTTGAATAAAGAATAATTTAAATTTGAATTTGGTTTTGGTTTTGCCATCCAAATTTAGAATTTAGCCCTAAATCAGAAGTAGGACCCTCGCAAAATCGAAAAGCTCTAAATGAAAATTAGATAACATTGCAATATCCATCCAAAGAAATGAGTTTCCTTTTTATATTTCGCAATATTTCACCCTTTCCTCACGTATCGCCGCACAAGCAATTTTCGACGTCTCTTGACCCGCTGTGAACCTCACGATATATTAACCTCAATTTCATGTCGCTATTGTATATTCGGAACGCAGATCAGCGAAATAAGAAAGATGGAGTATTATCAAGCAATCAATAAAGAATTTTTATATCCTTATGTACTTTTTACTATTTTAACATTACGTTTTTGTTCGTTCAGCCTATCCTCCTGATGATGCTTCGGTTACGGGGCGAAACGATCGTAGAGGTTGTGGTAGTGAGTGTGTAGTGCTGTGTATGGAGTATTGGTGTTCGCGGCGTCTTGTGATACGTGTGGCGGCTTGTCCTGCATGTATGTGGTATGTGATTGTTGCCTGCTTCATACACTTAGCATTGCATGTATTCTTTTAACAAACGCGGATTACAGCAAAGTAATTTTACTGTAACTTCTGTACTATAGAGTTCCGCAAAGTAACGCTTGCTTATATAAATCATTGTACGAGAAGAAGAATAACTTTATTGCACAAATAAAATACAAAGAGAAAAGAACAACAGACATAGATAATAGAAACAATTAAATGTGCAAAGGGCAGGCTTTGCGATTTTGTCCTGGAGTCTATCTCCTGACGATGCTTCGGTTATGGGGCAAAAATTGTTGAGATTGTGGTGGTGAATGTGTGCAGTGCTTGTGTATTGTTGTGTCATCGGTGTCGGGTAGTGCATGAGTTCTTACAAATTCTGCATGTATCAGGTATGAGAACGAATAGTACATTCTACATTTAGCATTACATATATTTTCTTTTATCGCGGATTATAGCAAAATAATATCCTCATTACTTTTGTGCAAAGGGCGTTCTTATCACACTGGAGTGATGTAAAATACTATTAATCTAAACCTTCCTCAAGAATTGCACTTTAAGTGAAATCTGTACAAAAATCAAGGGAAGGGTTACATGAGATCTTCCTTAATCTAATTCGAGGAAGCATCCCGTAGGCAACACCAGGCCCGATGTTCAGGGCTCCCAATTTGGTCTTCGGGAGGCTCGTGACGTCTATCGGCGTTGCAAGCGTCTCGAAGATATGGAGACAAGTGTGGGTGAGCCGAACGGACGAAGACCCAGGTTGGCACCGGCGCAGGATTCAGTTCCCGGTAGTCAGGAGTTCCTGAAGGACGTTGATACGTCACAAGTATGTGACGTGTTGGCAAAAAATGTTGAGACAATGCGGGCGACCGTGCATAAGTCAAAAAATCTTAATGGTAGGTGCAGAGGCACTCTAAACACGGTCGCCAAGAATTTAGAGGAGGTAGCAAAAGCCCTCTCAGAACGGACAGAGACGGAGGAGATCCGTATCCTGAGGGCCGAAAACGCCAGGTTAGCAGGAGTGATCAGCAATCTGTCAGTTGAGGTTACAACTCTGAAGGAGATGATCACTTCTGCCAATAAGGAGCCAGGGCAGGTAGTGGTTCCCAGTGTCCGTTCACAGCCTGAGAGAGTTCTGACAATCGAGGAGGAGATTGCCAGTCTCCGAAACATGTTCTCGGCTCGAATGGACAGTATGGAGTGTCGGCTGCCTCCAGAACCAAGACTCCGACCGCCGCTAGCCGCAGATAAGAAATGGGCGGCAGCAGCGGAAATAGGTAAGGCGGTAGTCACCAAAAAGGCCCCGCAGGCCACTTCCAGCAGGCTGAAGGATCGCAAGCGGCCGGAAATTAGGGTGGTTGACTCTTCTCCCGTAGGATCTGCCTCGCCCAAGGCAAAAAAGAAGGCTAACAAGAATAAAGAGAAGAAATCCGGGGCACAAGTAGAGAAAAAACGCCCTGAGCCCCGCCCGCTACAACCAGCTCCCAAATCAATGAGCGAGAGTTGGAATGTGGTGGTGAGGAGGGGAGCCAAGCGGAATACTGAGCCAGCCAGGGCTAATCCTACCGATACTACTGCTCATTTGCAGCTGAAAAAAGGGGGGAGGAAACTCCAAACCCCACGTTCAGCAGCAGTAGTCGTGACCCTGGACAAAGAGGCGATGGACAAGGGCCTCTCATATATGGAGGTTCTAAACCGGGCTCATCGTTGTATATAAATTGAAGACCTTGGATTGGAGGGTGGCATGCGGTTAAAAAAGACTGCCACCGGGGCCCGGATGTACGAAATTTCTGGGCCGGCAAAGGAACAAAAGGCTGCTGCCTTCGCTAACCGGCTCCGTGATCTCTTTACAGAGGAGCCGGCGGTGCGCGTCTCTATGCCCATGAAATGCGCGGAATTGCGCATTGTGGGCCTAGATGACGCCACCACTGAGGGAGATGTAGTCGTTGCCATCGCCCGGGTCGGGGAATGTCCCTACCAGGACATACTGACCGGGGTGATTCGCAGAACTGAGGGAGGACTGGGCTCCCTCTGGCTCAGAGTTCCTGTAGCGGCGGCCAAAAAGGTAGTGGCAGTGGGTAGAGTGTTGGTGGGCTTGGTGTCGGCCCGGGTACACCTTCTAGAGGCTCGCCCCCGGCGCTGCTTCAAGTGCCTGGAGAAGGGTCACCTGAGGGTGGACTGTGTGTCGGTAATTGACCGCAGTGATGAATGTTATCGCTGCGGTCAAAACGGCCACAAGGCCCAGTCCTGCTCGGCAGCTCCACATTGTGGGAGCTGCCAACGAGCGGGACTGAAGTCCGATCATCGAGCGGGTAGCGGGCAGTGCAAGGCACCGCCTGTTACAAAGAGGGGGGGAAGGGGGAGTGATGGCCCGAGGGTCCCCTTACCACCCGCTGACCCGGCTCAAGCCACTACGAGCCGGGCGATGGAGGAGTCCATGGAAGTCGTCGTTAATTAATGGCGGCCATGAGATTCCTCCAGGTGAACATCAACCACTGCGCCACGGCTCAGGATCTCTTATTCCAGACCTTGGCGGAGCGGTTGGTGCATGTGGCTGTGGTCTCTGAACCCTACTTCGTTCCGTCAGGCGACGACTGGGTCGGAGATCGTGATGGGGTGGTAGCCATCGCGTCCAGGTCTGCTGTCGACTCTCCAGCCCTGGAGCACGTAGAGAGGGGACGCGGGTACGTCTCTGCCAAGATTGGAGACGTATCCGTAGTCGGGGTGTACTTCTCGCCAAATAAACTGTTCTCCGACTTTGAGCTTTTCATGGCTGAAGTCGGAGACTTGGTGAGAAGGTTGCACCCCAGTAAGGTGGTCCTGGCTGGAGATCTCAACGCAAAGTCCGCTGCGTGGGGGTCTCCGGTTACGGACGTGAGGGGGAGGTTCCTGGAGGGTTGGTTGGCCTCGGCTGGGATGGTAGTCATGAATCGGGGGACAGCTGACACATGTGTGCGATGGAATGGCGGCTCCAAAGTTGACGTCACCTTTGTTGACGCCGCCATGTCACCGTGTGTCAGTAACTGGGAAGTAATGGTGGGTGCAGAGTCACTCTCGGACCATCGTTATGTATGGTTCGAGGTCTCCTCACGTCCCATTCCCATGTCCTCCCGGTTAGTAAGAAGAAATGACAGCCCTCGGTGGTCCGTCAGAAAGATGGATCCCGAGCTCCTGGTTGAGGCCGCAACCGTTCAAGCGTGGGTGGCAGGGCCCACAGGTGGGGGTGTCGACGTGGAAGTGGAGGACCTCCAGCGGCGGATGTCGCTTGTCTGCGACGCCAGTATGCCGAGGGTGCGAGGCACAGGACCGGCATGCGGAGTGTACTGGTGGTCGGAGGAGCTGGCGCGGCTGCGTGAACAGTGCATGGCCGTTCGCCGCCAGTATACTCGGTACAGGCGTCGTAGACGACGCGACGTCGAGGAGGAGAGGCGCCGTTACGAGGCTTATCGGACAGCCCGCGCCTCCTTGCGGACGGCGATTGCCGAGGCCAAGAACAGGGCTCACAGGGAGATGGCCGAAGAGCTCAGTCGAGATCCGTGGGGGAGGCCGTACATAGCGGCACGGAGAAAACTTCGTGCACGCGCCCCCCCCCTTACCGAGAGCCTTCGGCCAGATTTCCTTGAATCTGTTGTGGAAGCCCTGTTCCCGCAAGGAGCCGAGGTAGAGCCGCCTCGTATGGCGCCTCCGGAGGAAGAGGAAGGCACTGGGCCGGGTGCGCCGGGGGTGTTGGAGTGGGAGTTAGCCGGAGCGGTGAGTCGCATGAAGGCTAAAAACACCGCTCCAGGCCCCGATGGCATCCCTGGGCGCGCCTGGTCTCTTGCCCTGGGTCCATTGGAGTCTAAACTCAGGGCGACGTTCAGTGCCTGCCTCGAGCAGGGCCTCTTTCCCCGTAAGTGGAAAACGGGGAGACTGGTTCTGCTCAGGAAGGAGGGTAGACCGGCCGATACACCCTCCGCGTATCGGCCCATCGTCTTGCTGGACGAGGCGGGGAAGCTGCTCGAACGCATAATAGCTTCCCGCATAGTCCAGCACCTCCGGGAGGTAGGGCCCGACCTCAGTTGCCTCCAGTGCGGATTCCGCCACGGTAAGTCCACCCTCGACTGTATCGAGGGTGTGAGACTTCTGGCGGAGGAGGCGACAACCCGGCGTGAGGTGGTGTTGGCGGTGTCGTTGGACATCGCTAACGCATTCAACACCTTGCCCTGGGGAGTAATCAAGGAGGCCCTACGCTTCCACCGCATCCCCATGTACCTGCAGCGTGTGGTCAGTAACTATCTGGCTGACCGCGCTGTCAGGTACCCGACGGCTGGGGGTGGGTGGAAGGAGCGGAGGATGTCGTGCGGTGTTCCACAGGGGTCGGTCCTTGGCCCCCTCCTGTGGAACATCGGCTACGACTGGGTGCTGCGCGGGCAAATGCTTCCGGGGGTGCGTCTGTTCTGTTATGCAGACGACACCCTGGTGACTGCCCGCGCGAGCACCCACCGGGAAGCCCGAGTGCTGGCGACTGCGGCCACAGCTCACGTTGTGGCCCGGATTCGCCGGCTGGGACTGGGGGTGGCCTTGGAGAAATCCGAGGCCATTTGCTTCCACAGGCCTCGGATGGCGCCCCCAGTGGGTTCCCGGTTGGTGGTGGGCGGGACGTCCATCGAAATCTCGGGTACACTACAGTACCTGGGATTGCTCCTCGACAGCCGATGGACGTTCGAGGCCCACTTCCGGCGGCTCGCCCCTAGACTAAAGGCGACCGCTGGAGCCCTGAGCAGGCTCCTCCCGAATGTGGGGGGGCCAAATGCAGGCTGCCGGCGCCTTTACGCCGGAGTGGTTCGGTCAATGGCCCTGTACGGTGCTCCCGTATGGGCGGAGCGACTGACCGCCAGGTCTCTGCCTCTTTTGCGTGGGGCGCAGAAGATTCTTGCGGTCAGAATTGTACGGGGCTACCGGACCATCTCCGGCGAGGCGGCCTGCGCCTTGGCCGGGTTCCCTCCATGGGACCTAGAGGCCAAGGTACTTGCTCAGGCCTACCGGCGTAGAGTTGAAGCCCGTTCATCGGGGGGAGACTCAGCGCCGGTAGAGGTGGACTGGCGGAGGGCAGCTCAAGAGGAGCTCCTCCGCCAATGGAGGCGGCGGCTGGAATCGCCCAGTGCAGGATTCTGGACGATTTCAGCTATCCAGCCCATTCTCCAGGGCTGGGTAGCCAGGAGGCATGGGGTCCTCACCTTCCGCCTGACACAGGTACTTTCCGGACACGGTTGTTTCGGGAGGTATCTGTGGAAGGTAGCCCGGTGCGAAGAGTCCGGTGAGTGCCACGAGTGCGGCGCCGAATGTGACACGGCGCTGCATACGCTCGCAGACTGCCCAGCTTGGGCAGTTCAGCGGGCAGAGCTCGTGGCACAGGTGGGGCACGATCTCTCCCTGCCCACTGTTGTTCGTGCCATGGTGGACAGGGAGAGATCGTGGGCAGCGATGGCCTCCTTCTGCGAGGACGTAATCTCGCGGCGGCGGGGCGGATCCGGGAAGTCGAGTCCTTGGATCCGATCCGCCGCAGGCGAGCGGGGCGCAGGCGACTCGCCGAAGTCCGTCGCATGCCACCCTAACGGGGACCCTCCGGGGAGCGTTCCGAACGGGGTATCGGACGCTCGCTGGAGTTACGTCCCCGAGGCGGTCGATGCATCTGGTGCTCCCGATGCATCGATTAGCGGAGGGAGGGGCCACTGTTTGGTGAGGCCCCGACCCGGAGGTGGCGCTCTCCGGGGTACAGAGCTGCTGCTGGCGGGGATGGGGGCAATGTCTTCATAGGTACCCTGTCTCCGACACCAGCAGCGCGGTGGAGCACTGTCAGGTTTTTAGTCGGTGAGAGTCCGACATACCCGCCGCTCGTCCCCGTCGGGCGGTGATGACCCATAATGGGTTTTCCTGACAAAAAAAAAAAAAAAAAAAAAAAAAAGCATCCCGTAGGCATACATCCGAAAAGGTAACTCCAGGTCAAGCGGTAAATTGTTCCGTCGGAGATGAGCGGGCCGTAATGTAAATTGGGAAACTCCATCTGACCCTTAATTTATCAGCCAACTGACCTCGGCTTACATACCGTGACATGTTATTAGTTAAATTTCGCGCTCGTTAGTTTTCATTTTGCAATAAATAAATATAGGTCAATTACTTGCATCATCTGTCCCTTAAGTCATCATTAATCTCCTGTACTTATCCTACTCTAAGTGGGGTCAGCACTATATGTTTTGAACATGTTACATGATTTGGCAAGGTATTTTGCAACCGACCGGCCGGCTTGACATCAACTTACCTCAGCCGACTTTTAAGACACCTCGGCAAGGAATAATAGTGGTTTATTCTACTCAGCCATTTACCATACGGTGGGTCAACTTAGTCACCTTTTACGACACCTTGGTAAGAAATGAGGATGGTCCTTCCT
Organism: Morpho achilles; assembly: GCA_947086495.1. Taxonomy (NCBI): domain Eukaryota; kingdom Metazoa; phylum Arthropoda; class Insecta; order Lepidoptera; family Nymphalidae; genus Morpho; species Morpho achilles. The sequence continues at coordinate 10,151,022 of CAMTZB010000026.1, forward strand.
ACTCGGCCAGCTACTACATGGCGGGTCAATTTACCTTAATCACCTTTTACGACACCTCGCTAAGAAATGAGCGTAGTCAATTCTAATCAGATGGATGCTACACGGCGGGTAAACTTACCTTAGTCCGCTTTTAGAACACCTAGGTAGGTAAAAATGTGGGTGGTCTATTCTACTCAGCTGAATACCACACGGCGGATCAAATTACCTTAGTCGCCTTCTACGCCACTTCGGTAAGGAATGAGGGTGGTGTAATCAACTCAGCCGGATACCAGGCGGTATGCGGGAATAAGCTAGTATCCTATAAATGCGAAAGTTTGTGAGTATGGATGTATGTTTGTTACTCTTTCACGGCGAATCCGCTGAACCAATATCCATGAAATTTGGCCCAAATATTCCATCATCATTATCTTCCTGCCCTTATCCCACTCTAAGTGGGGTCGGCACAACATGTTATAAACAAGCTGTCACATGATTTGGTTACGTATTTTACGACCAGCCGCCTGCCTGACGTCAACTTATCCCAGTCGTATTTTACGACACCTCGATAAAAAAGAGGGTGGCCTATTCTACTTAATCGGATACCACACGGTGAGTCAACTTACCTTAGTCGCCTTTTACGACACCTCGGTAAGACATGAGGGTGGTCTATTCTACTCAGCCGGATACCACACGGCGGGTCGACTTACCTTCGTCTCCGTTTACGACACCTCGGTAAGAAAAGAGGGTGGTACTATTCTATTCAGCCGGATACCACACGGCACGGCATAGGCTATAGAAATCCTGTTAATACAGGAATAGGATGACATTGAAAAGCGCCATCTATTATTGACCTATTATACGACAACCGTCCACGCGAACGAAGTCGTGGGTAAAAGCTAGTACAAAATATTTATCTATAGTAATATAATAAAGAGGAAAAATTTGTATGTATGTTTGTAGCGTTTTCACACAAAAACTACTGGACCGATTTCAAAAATTCTTTCACCATTGGAAAGCTGCATCTTTACTGAGCAACATAGCCTATATTACATTAAAAAAATAGGGATCCGTAATTAAAAAGTAATAAGGTGTAAAATATATTCATACACATCTGTCATCGCATGCGTTGTGAAAACTTTTATATCATCATCTTCCTGCCCTTATCCCACTCTAAGTGGGGTCGGCACAACATGTTATAAACATGCTGTAACATGATTTGGCTGCGTTTTTACGACCGGCCGCCTGCCTGACGTCAACTTACCTCTGTCGTATTCCACGACACCTAGGTAAGAAAGAGGGTGGTCTATTCTACTAAACCGGATACCACACGGTGGGTCATCTTACCTTAGTCGCCTCTTACGACACCTCGGTAAGCAAAGAGGGTGGTACTATTCTTCTCAGCCGGATACCACACGGCTATAGTGTTTTGTGAAAACTTTTATATATTGATGATATATTTAACAAAAATAAAGCTATAGTCTGACTTAGTAGACTTTCCACTGCCATAAGATCGGTACGTACGCGGGTGAAACCGCGGGATATTACTAGTATAACATAATCTTATCTGCAGAAAAAAGCAAATGATATATTTGCAAGGAAAAATAGAGATAACAACATATGTTCGTGCAGATTTTGTACTTGCTACTGATTATTATTGATAAGGCAAGAGATAATTTGTTTATCGGACGTTATTGTTTGACCGTTGTATGATTCAAACCGTCTTATATCATGTATGAAAACGGACAGTACACTCTACATTTAGCATAATATATATTTTCTTTTTTACTTTATCATGGTTCTCTTAATGAAACCATTAAAAGAGCTCTTGCCATCATCGACATTGTGGTACAACCATCACACCGTGTGGAATCCGGTCTTACCGAGATGTCGTAAAATACGAGTAAGGTAAGTTGACGTCAGGCAGGCGGCCGGTCGTAAAATACGAAGCCAAATCATGTGACAACACGTTTCCAACTTGTTGTGCCGACCCCACTTAGAGTGGGATGAGGGCAGGGGGAAGAAGATGAAAGGTCTGAACTGAACTCGTCATCACCAGTACAAAAATTTTACCGAGGAAGCGATGTTCGATTCGGTCGCCAAAACCTGTTCAAAGATTTTTACTAAAGTACTTAGGTTTTTATTAATATCTTTGATCGCGTTACATTGAATTCGAAACAATGGTGGGATTTCATGGCATAGTGAAAGCCGTGGGAATGTTTTCATTATTCTTGTAGATTACTGTATATTTTTTACTAAAAATTGCCAGCGGCTCTACTCGTGTTGAAAGATTAAAACCGTAATATAGTAATTTGATAAACATCTTCTTCTTAGTCGATCTCTTCATTACTGAAGGTCGTGTCTAGATGAAAGTATTATTGCTGCTCACTTCCTGCACTATTCTTTTCCACATTGTTCTGTCCTCGGCGGTCTTTAAAGCTTTGGTGATTGGTAGGCCTGTCATCGTCTTAACTTGATCGGACCAACGGGTAGGGGAGCGACCGCGTGGTCTTTTCCCGTCGACCTGACCAACCACCGTCAGCTTCTCCAGGTTTTCAGGGTTTTTACGAGCAACGTGTCCGAAATATTTAAGAATACGCTGGAAGCAAACAGCGGACAGTCTAATATTTATGCCCAGCTCCTTAAGGATAGACACATTGGTTCGGTGTGCAGTCCATGGAATCCTAAGCATCCTTTTTTATGTTTATCCTTGATAAACATAAAAATGGTTAAAGTGAGTTAACCTTAAGAGCTAGACATATACTGTCTAGCTCTTAAGGTTAACTTTGTATTTAGAAGGGACATATGTATTTAGAGGAGAACAATGTTGTAATAGATAATTTTTGAATAACTTTCACCGTTTACTTAGCGCACGCAAGGAAAGCATTAAATTTTGCCGTTTTCGTAATATTTTTCATTGCTGCTCTTCTCCTATTCATCTTAGCATGATGTTATACCTATAGCCTTCCTCGATAAATAGACTATCTTACACTGAAAGAATTTTTCTAATCGGTCCAGTAGTTCCTGAGATTAGCATATAGCTTTTCTCTATAAATGGACTATCTGACACTCAAAGAATTTTTCGAATTGGTAAAAAAATTGGAGATTAACGCGTTAAAACAATCAAACAAACAAACTCTTGAGCATTATTATATATAAAGCTGAAGAGTTTGTTTGTTTGATTACCTACAACACAAACGCTTATTATTTGAAATTTTTTATACAAAACGGTCAATTTCTAGTACATGGTTACCTTATATTTGTTATAACTTATGTTTTTATATATAAAAATTGATACCCAGTTTAATGAACCAAAAAAAATTCCCAGACAGTTACAAATGACGCGGATACCGCTATACCGTTACGACCGGCCGATACCGAATTTGTCACGGTCTATACGAGATTCGAGGCTTTATTGAAATGGGACTTGATTAGATTTCAGATTTAATTAAAGAGAAACAGAAGTTACAATAAAATTGTTTTGTTGTAATCCGCGTTTGTAAAGAGACTCTATGCTAAGTGTATGAAGCAACAATCACATACCTTATACATGTAGGACAAGTCTGCCACAATCTCTACGATCGTTTTGCCCCAATACATTTATCTAAGGTCTCATCATCATCTTCCTGCCCTTATCCCACACTAAGTGGGGTCGGCACAACATGTTATAAAAATGCTGTCACATGATTTGGCTGCGTTTTTACGACCGGCCGCCTGCCTGATGTCAACTTACCCCTGTCGTATTTTGCGACACCTCGGTAAGAAAGAGGGTGGTTTATTGTACCAAAACCGGATACCACACGGTGGGTCAACTTACCTTAGTCGCCTTTTACGATACCTCGGTAAGAAAGAGGGTGGTCTATTCTACTAAACCGGATACCATACGGTGGGTCAACTTACCTTAGTCGCCTTTTACGACACCTCGGTAGGAAATGAGGTTGGTCTATTCTACTCAGCCGGAAACCACACGGCGGGTCGAGTTACCTGAGTCGCCTTTTACGACACCTCGGTAAGAAATGAGGGTGTTACTATTCTATTCAGCAGGACACGGCGTACATTTATCTAAGTTTAATTTTTTTTAAATAGATTCGTTAAATTGACTGTAATCAATTTTGATGTATTAAAACAAAAGTAATAATACATTTACAAGATTATAAATATATATAAGACTAGCAATCGCCAGCGGCTCCGCCCGCGTGGAAAGTTTAAAACCGTAATATATTATAGTATTTTGATAACCATAAAAATGGTTAAAGTGGGTTAACCTTAAAAGCTAGACACAAGCTGTTGCGGACTTTAATTTAAAACTTTTAGAGGGGAACAATTTTGTAATACATGATTCTTGAATAACTTTTACTATTTACTATTTACTTGCACGCAAGGAAAGCTTTAGATTTTGCCGTCTTCGTAATATGTTTTATTGCTGTTCCTCTCCTATTCATCTTAGCGTGATGTTATATAGCCTATAGCCTTCCTCGATAAATGGACTATCTTACACTGAAATAATTTTTCAAATGGATCCAGTAGTTTCTGAGATTAGGGCGCTCAAACAATCAAACAAAAAAAAACTTCAGCTTTATATACCTTTTAGTATAGATAAGTAATAGCCTGAAGAGAAGCTGTGATAGCCCAGCGGTGTGACCGTGCGACTCTTTTGAGAGGGTCACAAGTTCATACCCCTGCAGACACCATTGAGTTTTACTGATAAAACTTATGTGTCTAATTGATAATTGCAATTTATCACACGCTTTTCGGTGAAGGAAAACATCGTGAGGAAACCTGCATATCTCTAGAGGACTCTGGAGATATGTGTAACCTACCAATGCATTGGAGCAGCGTGATAGGTCTAAGCTCCAATCCTTCTCTCCAATAACGTAGAGAAGAGGCCTATTCTATGCACTGGAATAGTAACAGGCCGCTACTTACTTTTACTTACTATAGATACCTAGGTAATAATTTTAAGAATTTAAAAGAATTAATAAGATTTAAGAAGAAGATGTTAATCTATTCTAAAGTATAAATACATTGCGGAATTCCATAGTACAGCAGTTAAAATACAATTATTTCGTAATACTACATGTATTACAAAACACCATGGTAAGGTAAAAGTCTGCATATTTCTAAAGAATTCTAGGGATATGTGTAACCTACCAATTCGTATCTTCCTTCATCAATCCTTCTCTCTAAAAACGGACAGAGGAGTCCTATGCCCAGCAGTGGGATAATAAAAGGCCCTTTATTTTATTTAAGGATTTTTTCATAGTTCATCACACTCAAGTATTTTATCTCTTGAAGTAATAAAAGTAAGCGACCTGAATTAAACAGTACAGGTCGATAAACTCACTGAAATAACGATCTAGATTTCTGTTATTACGTATAAAAATTACATTACTTTGACTAGAAAGGAATCTTAGGAACATAGCAAGTAAAAGGAAAAAGTAGTATGTATTGTTATGAACATACAAAAATAATTTGCAATTATTATATAAAGTTCGACGCCGTGTGGTATCCGGCTGAATAGAATAGACGACCCTCATTTCTTACCGAGATGTCGTAAAGAGCGACTAAGGTAAGTCAACCCGCCTTGTGGTATTCGGCTGTAAAATAGACCACCCTCGTTTCTTACCGAGGTGTCTTAAAAGGCGACTGAGTTAAGTCGAACCACCGTGTTGTATTCGGTTGAGAAAAATAGACCACCCTCTTTCTTACCGCGGTGTCGTAAAATACGACTAAGGAAAGTTGACGTCAGGCAGGCGGCCGGTCGTAAAATACTTAGCCAAATCATGTCACAACATGTTTATAATATGTTTTGCCAATCCCACCCACTTAAATACAAATATACACCCAGACTCGAAGCTCAACAAATTCATTTATAGAAAATGTTGGCCGTCGGCGGGAATCAAACCCGCGACCCGCGGAGCTGAAGGCAGGGTCACTGCCCACTGCGCCAACGGGCCAGTCAAATAAATTAAGTAATTAGATGTATGTTGTAGATGTAATAGAGGTTTGGGAAAAGTGGAGGAGACCTATAATCAATAGAAGTCCTTAAAATAAATAAGAAATAGACATTTTACTTTTAAGAACTGACATATTTTTTGACATATAATTATATAATAATTGACATAAAAATTATTACTATTAAAAAAAAAAAATTGTACAATTTATTAAGGACAAAATAAAAGGCAAAAAAAAAAATGACGTAACTAATTCTGCAATATGTAACAAGCAATGAATAAAATAATCATTACACATTCCTCGCTAGAAATAGTAAAAGTCTTAGAAAACATAGTTTTTATTTACTAATTCATATTTAAATTTGAAATACTTTTAATTAATTTTACACTCAATTTAAAGAATTAGGCGTTACTTTACGGAGGTCCATAATAACAAAAGTAATGAAACTATTATTTCGCATCAACCTTTTTTTTCCTTTTTTAATTGCATTTTCTATGTCTCTTAGTAGCCGTGTGGTATCCGGCTAAGTAGAATAGTACCACCCTCATTTCTGACCGAGGTGTCGTAAAAGGCGACTAAGGTAAGTCGACCCGCCGTGTGCTATCCGGCTGAGTAGATTAAACCCCCCTTATTTCTTACCGAGGTGTCGTAAAAGGCGACTAAGGTAAGTTGACCCACCGTGTGGTATCCGGTTTAGTAGAATAGGCCACCCTCATTTCTTACCGAGGTGTCGTAAAATACGACTACCTAAGGTATGTTGACGTCAGGCAGGCGGTCGCAAAAACGCAGCCAAATCATGTTACAACATGTTTATAACATGTTGTGCCGACCCCACTTAGAGAGGGATAAGGAGTATATATATTTCTATGTCTCTTACCCAGGTACTCATTATTATTAAAGCTGTGATAGCCCAGCGGTATGACAGTGCGACTCTTTCGAGAGGGTCACGAGTTCAAACCCCGGTAAGCACTAATGAGTTTTTCTATTAAAACTTATGTGTCTAATTGATAATTGCAATTTATCACACGCTTTTCGGTGAAGGAAAACATCGTGAGGAAACCTGCATATGTGTAACCTACCAATCCGCGTTGTAGGTCTTAGCTTCCTTCTCTCCAGGAACGGAGAGAGGAGACCTATGCCCAGCAGCGGGATTGTAGCAGGCCGTTACTTTTACTCATTATTAAAGTGCTAACAAACTGCCGGAAATAATAAACATATGTCAATCGGCGGCTTATTTTTGTTTTCATTTGATGTCAACGCCTTGGGAATTAATCAATTAGTGCTAAATGGTATAGTAAAATAACCTTTAATATTTACTGAAATACACTTTCAATAATTTGTTTTAGTTTATAGTGATAATTGATTGGGGAGGTAAGGAAAAGTTGGCCAAGTCTGTCACTAATGGCCTTCCTGCCTATAGCTTTATTTTTATTACTAGCAATCGCCAGCGGCTTTTTATAACAATAAAAATGGTTAAAGTGGGCTAACCTTAAAAGCTAGACATATGCTGTCACGGACTTTGATTTAGAACTTTTAGAGGGAAACAATTTTGTAATACATGATTTTTGAATAACTATCACCGTTTACTCAGCGCATGCAAATGAAGCTTAACATTTTGCCGTTTTAGTACTATATTTTCTTGCTGCTCTTCTCCTATTCATCTTAGCGTAATGTTAAATAGCGTTCTCGATAAATGGACTATCTTACACTGAAAGAATTTTTCAAATCAGTCTGGTAGTTCCTGAGATTGTTTGTTCAAATTGTTCAAATTTAAATTCAAATGTTGTTCAAACAAACAAACTCTTCAGCTTTATATATTAGTATAGATTAGATTAAGCTAAAAGCGCGTTCAAAATTATATTAAGTTATAATTAAAATAGAAATACATTATAACACATTAATTACTGGCTTAGCCAACATTTGATGTAATTACGAGCGAACAAAGCAAATAAAAATAGTGTTTAAATATTTATGAGATAATCAACAAAAAGGCCAGGATAATTTATGGTGGTATATTTTATCTTTAGATAATTATTGACTGCAAGACAACACGTCCACTCGTGGCCACGGTCCTCGAGAAACTCGCTCGCTACGCTCACATATTGTGTGGATACACGAGACAGTGTATCATAACTTGCATTTCTGTGTATCACGATTTCTTTATCGCTTACAAGCTTTTATTTTTAGTTTACCTGATTGTAAGTGAAGATTAGGATCTATTTAGAAACGCAGGCTGAACCTTACAAGATTTATCAAAATAATGTACTAAGTATTTGTACACCTTAAAAAGGTCTACAGAAAAGTTCGCGATGGTATATGTCTATCTATGGATTGCCCACAATAGCATTTTTTTGTTACTTTCTTTTTACGAAAAATAATGCTTTACTATCGAAGCAATTTTAAACAATACAGTAGTAATCCTTATCCAGTTATACCTTAAATACATTTTTGATTTAATATAGATCAATATGACCGTTTACAGCATGTAATTTAAATAAACACTTTCGAAGATATTACAGATTTCAAATGCAGAGCATAGTGATTGCGCGCTTTGCCCTATAACACTTCGAATTTAGCTGCCATCGGACGGGTTTGTTTTTCACATGGTCAACTATATGTCGCTCTTTCAAGAGTAACCTCTAAATAAAACATGTTTGTATTGTGTAATGACAAGAAAGCTGTGAATGTTGTATATAAAGACATTCTGTAATTAATTGTAAAAATAAAATACATAGGGAAAATGTAAAAGTAAATAAGTAAAAATGTAGTATATAAATTGAGATATTCCAAAGATAGCAGGGAAATTTAATAGTATAGAGAAAGAGGAATTGTTTAACTTGAAATTTAACGCGTGCGGGCCACGGGCACATTTTTTTCACTGAGTGACATATATATTTTATTAGTATTTTTTACTTACCCGTGCGAAGCCGGAGCGAGCCGCTAGCAAAAATATATATTACTGGCACAGTTTCTATTTATTGTTTTATAGTATAATAGCGTACTGCTCGCAATATGAAGGTCAATTAATGTTGCAAATGAAACTGTTGTTTTACCACTTTTTATACCAGCACCGGTTTTGAAATGACTACTTTTGTTATTATTAAAAATGTTCATTATTTTCTTAATATTTTTCTTATATTGGTGGATTTAAATATCGCGAATATTGTTGTTTAATTATCCTTAATAACGTTGGGAGAGAGAGGGTAAGGTAGAGAGCAAGGGGAAGTTAAAGAGAGAGGGGAATGTAGAGGAATGGAAGAAGGTAAAGAGAAACGAGAAGGTAGATAAAAAAGGGGAGGATAAAGACAGATAGGATGGTACAGAGAGCGAGGGGCAGAGTGAAGGGGGAGCTTGAGTTAAGAGCTTCGACTCTAAACTACCTTACCCATAACCTTAGGGGTTGCTGGTGACGTAGTTAGGTGCGCTAACGTCTAAGGAATGTCCTGAATGTTGGTATAACGTGTAGCCGTTTCCCCTACATTATTTAAATTGAAAGAAAATGCCTGTATACATTCTTGCTTAGAACTTGAATTCGCTGCGCCGCTCCGGCAGATCGCGTGACATATTCGCATATTATATATTATACATACTTATAATGTACATGAATCTGGTCTGTTTCGTTTTATATAGTTTTGAGTTTTAGTTACTTTCTTAGACACGCTATGATAGCCCCGTGATGAGACTGAGCGAACAATTCGTAGGGGTCACGGTTTGAAACTCCGAGGACCAAAAAGTTTTCTGTTATAACCTATTTGTCTTATTGATAATCTCAAATTATTACACGCTTTTGGTTGAAGCCGTGGTATACGGCTGAGCAGAACAGAACACCCTCATGTCTTACCGAGGTGTCGTAAAAGGCGAGTAAGGTAAGTTATCCCACCGTGAGGTATCCGGTTGAGTAAAATAGACCACCCTCCTTCTTATCGAGGTATCGTAAAATTGACATCTGGGAGGCGGCTGGTCGTAAAGTACATAGCCAAATCATCTAAGAACATTTATAGCATGTTGTGCCACTTAGAGTGGGATAAGGGCAGGGGGATGATGATGATCACACCCTTTTGAAAACATCGTGATTAAACCTGCATATCTCTAGTGAATTCTGGGGATATGTGTAACCTACCAATCCGCATAGGAGAAGCGTGGTAGGTCATAGCTCCGAACCTTCTCTCCAACCGCAAAGAGAGTTTTGCCCAGCAGTGGAATAGTTACAGGCAGTTACTTTACTATTTTTGAATTTGCACTCGCCATTTGTTTTATAGGACCTCATAAAACAGTCGATTGTTCACCTATCCTAACTCCTAACAACTTCTTTCTAATATTAAATTGTTATTGCCTTATACAAAATTGACTCGCCCGTAGCCTCCTCCTTTGACCCCCCTATACCCCCTACCATCAATTTCCCTGTTGACATCACTTCCATTAACGCAAGTTAGTGTTGTCATGCTAACGCAATTTCAGGTGTTAAAATCACTGTCATATTTTTAGCGTGTTACTGCACCGACCATTATGGCGAGGTCAAAGTTTACTTTACTCCATTTGGTCGTGGCTTTTTCCATTTATTCTATCGGTTGAGCCTGAGTAACAAGCCCCTTCCGGGGCCCTTATTCTTCTTCTTCTCAACCTATAGACGTCCACTTCTGAACATAGGTCTCTTTCCATGATCTTCATAAAATCTAGCGGCTCCCCGCGACCTTTTTGAGGTCATCAGTCCATCTCATAGGGGGTCTACCGACTTTGCGTTTTACCTATTATGTGTAATACCCATTTATTATCATCATCACCATTATATTATCTACAATATGTGCCCCACTCATCGCCACTTCAGATTCGCGAAACGCTGAGCTAAGTCGGTTACTCTGGTTCATCTACGGATATCCTCATTTCTGATTTGATCACGTAGGGACACTCCAAGTATAGCCCGCTCCATTCCCCGCTGAGTGACTCTGAACCTTATTAGGCCCATAATCAGCGATTATTATTCATCATTCTCCTTTTTTTTTTTTTTTTTTTTATGTCAGGAAAACCCATTATGGGTCGTCACCGCCCGACGGGGACGAGCGGCGGGTATGTCGGACTCTCACCGACTAAAAACCTGACAGTGCTCCACCACGCTGCTGGTGGCGGGGACAGGGTACCTATGAAGACATTGCCCCCCATCCCCGCCAGCAGCAGCTCTGTACCCTGGAGAGCGCCACCTCCGGGTCGGGGCCTCTCTAAACAGTGGCCCCTCCCTCCACTAATCGATGCATCGGGAGCACCAGATGCATCGACCGCCTCGGGGACCTAACTCCAGCGAGCGTCCGATAAACCCCGTTCGGATCGCTCGGAGGTCCCCGTTAGGGCGGCATGCGACGGACTTCGGCGAGTCGCCTGCGCCCCGCTCGCCTGCGGCGGATTGGATCCAAGGACTCGACTTCCCGGATCCGCCCCGCCGCCTCCTTCCGCGAGATAACGTCCTCGCAGAAGGAGGCCATCGCTGCCCACGATCGCTCCCTGTCCACCATGGCACGAACCACAGTGGGCAGGGAGAGATCGTGCCCCACCTGTGCCACGAGTTCCGCCCGCTGAACCGCCCAAGCTGGACAGTCTGCGAGCGTGTGCAACGCCGTGTCAAAGTCGGCGCCGCACTCGTGGCACTCACCAGTCGCTTCGCGCTGGGCCACCTTCCACAGATACCATCCAAAACAACCATGTCCGGAAAGCACCTGTGTCAGGCGGAAGGTGAGGACCCCATGCCTCCTGGCGACCCAGCCCTGGAGAATGGGCTGGATGGCCGAAATCGTCCAGGCTCCTGCACTGGACGATTCAAGCCGCCACCTCCATTGGCGGAGGAGCTCCTCCTGAGCTACCCTCCGCCAGTCCACCTCTACCACCGCTGAGTCTCCCCCCGATGAACGGGTTTCAACTCTACGGCGGTAGGCCTGAGCTAGCACCTCAGCCTCTAGGTCCCACGGAGGGGACCCGGCCAAGGCGCAGGCCGCCTCGCCGGAGATGGTCCGGTAGCCCCGCACAAGTCTGACCGCCATGATCCTCTGCGCCCTGCGCAGCAGGGGCAAGGATCTCGCGGTCAGCCGCCCCGCCCATATGGGAGCGCCGTACAGGGCCATCGACCGAACCACCCCGGCGTATAGGCGCCGGCAGCCTGCATTAGGCCCTCCCAAATTTGGGAGGAGCCTGCTCAGGGCCCCGGCGGTCGCCGTTAACTTAGGGGCGAGCCGCCGGAAGTGAGCCTCGAACGTCCATCGGCTGTCGAGGAGCAATCCCAGGTACTGTAAAGTACCCGAGATTTCGATGGACGTCCCGCCCACCACTAACCGGGAGCCCACTGGGGGCGCCATCCGAGGCCTGTGGAAGCAAATGACCTCGGATTTCTCCAAGGCCACCCCCAGTCCCAGCCGGCGAATCCGGGCCACAACGTGAGCCGTAGCCGCGGTCGCCAGCACTCGGGCTTCCCGGTGGGTGCTTGCGCGAGCAGTCACGAGGGTGTCGTCTGCATAGCAGAACAGTCGCACCCCCGGAAGCATTTGCCCGCGCAGCACCCAGTCGTAGCCGATGTTCCACAGGAGGGGGCCAAGAACCGACCCCTGTGGAACACCGCACGACATCCTCCGCTAATTCCACCCACCCCCAGCCGTCGGGGTCAGCCAGATAGTTACTGACCACACGCTGCAGGTACAAGGGGATACGGTGGAAGCGTAGGGCCTCCTTGATCACTCCCCAAGGCAAGGTATTGAATGCATTTGCGATGTCCAACGACACCGCCAACACCACCTCGCCCCGGGCAGTCGCCTCCTCCGCCAGGACTTTCACACCCTCGATGCAGTCGAGGGTGGACTTGCCCCGACGGAATCCGCACTGGAGGCGACTGAGGTCGGGCCCTACCTCCTGAAGGTGCTGGACTATGCGGGAAGCTACGATGCGTTCAAGCAGCTTTCCTGCCTCATCCAGCAAAACTATCGGCCGATAAGCGGAGGGTGTATCAGCCGGTCTTCCTTCTTTCCTGAGCAGGACTAGTTTCCCCGTTTTCCACCTACGAGGAAACAATCCCTGCTCGAGGCAGGCACTGTACGTCGCCCTGAGTCCTGACTCCAACGGGCCCAGGGCAAGAGCCCAGGCGCGCCCAGGGATGCCGTCAGGGCCAGGAGCGGTGTTTTTCGCCTTCATGCGACTCACCGCCCCCGCTAATTCCCACTCCGACACCTCCGGCGCACCTGACACAGTGTCTTCCTCTTCCTGAAGAGGCACCATACGAGGCGGCTGAATTTCGGCTCCCTGCGGGAACAGGGCTTCCACAATGGCTTCCAAGAGATCCGGCCGAAGGCTCTCGGTAAGGGGAGAGGCCCGGGCACGAAGTTTCTTTCGTGCCGCTATATACGGCCTCCCCCACGGATTCCGATTGAGCTCTTCGACCTGCTCCCTGTGGGCCCTGTCCTTGGCCTCAGCAATGGCCGTCCGCAAGGAGACGCGGACAGCCTTATAAGCCTCGTAGCGGCGCCTCTCCTCCTCAATGTCGCGTCGTCTACGACGTCTGTATCGAGTGTACTGGCGGCGCACGGTTACGCACTGTTCACGCAGCCGTGCCAGCTCCTCAGACCACCAATACACCCTGCATGCCGGCCCTGTGCCACGCACCCTCGGCATGCTGGCGTCGCAGACGAGCGACATCCGCCGCTGGAGGTCTTCAACCTCCGCGGCAACACCCCCACTCGTGGGCCCTGCCACCCATGCCTGAACGGTTGCGGCCTCAACCAGGAACCCGGGATCCATTTTCTTGACGGACCACCGAGGGCCGTCATTTTTCCTCCCTGACTGAGGAAAAATGGGAGTGGGGCGTGTGGAGATCTCAAACCATATATAACGATGATCTGAGAGTGACTCCACACCCACCATTACCTCCCAATTGCTGACACATGGTGAAAAGGCGGCGTCGACAAAGGTGACGTCGACTTTGGAGCCGCCATTCCATCGCACACATGTGTCAGCCGTCCCCCGATTCATGACGACCATCCCAGCTGAGGCCAACCAACCCTCCAGGAATCTCCCCCTTACGTCCGTGACCGGAGACCCCCACGCAGCGGATTTTGCGTTGAGGTCTCCAGCCAGGACCACCTTGCCAGGACGCAACCTACTCACCAAATCTCCGATTTCAGCCATAAACAGCTCGAAGTCGGAGAACAGTTTGTTTGGTGAGAAGTACGCCCCGATAACGGATACGTCTCCAATTTTGGTGGAGACATACCCGCGTCCCTTGACCACGCGCTCCAGGGATGGAGAGCCGACTGCAGCCCTCGACGTGATGGCCACATCCCCGTTACGGTCTCCGACCCACTCCTCGCCCGACGGAATGAAGAGAGGTTCGGAAACCACGGCCACGTGCACCATGCGCTCCGCCAAGGTCTGGAAGATAAGGTCCTGGGCCCTGGTGGAGCGCATAATATTCGCCTGGAGGAATCTCATAGAGGCCATTATTTATTACTGACCTCCATAGATTCCTCCATTGCCTGGCTCATTGTGATTTGAACCGGGCCGGCGGCGGGTGGTGAGGGGACCCTCGGGCCATCACCCCCCCTTCCCCTCCTCGCAAAGACGGACGGTGCCTTGCACTGCCCGCCCCCCGCCCGATGGTTGGCATTTAGCCCCGATCTTTGGCAGCTCCCACAATGTGGAGCAGCCGAACAGGACTGGGCCTTGTGGCCGTTTTGACCGCAACGATAACACTCATCGCTGCGGTCAATCGCTGAACCACATTCCACCCGCAGGTGCCCCTTTTCTAAGCACCTAAAGCAACGGCGTGGGCGAGCTTCAAGCAGGTGGACTCGGGCCGAAACCCAACCCACCAAAACTCTGCCCACAGCTACTACTTTTTTGGCTGCTGCTACAGGAACTCGTAACCAGAGAGAGCCAAGTCCTCCCTCTGTCCTGCGTATCACCCCAGTCTGAATGTTCTGATAAGAACATTCCCCGACCCGAGCGATGGCGACCACCACATCCCCCTCAGTAGTGGCGTCATCAAGGCCCACGATGCGCAATTCTACACATTTTGTGGGCGTTGTGACACGCACCGCCGGCTCCTCCTTGAAGAGTTCGCGGAGCCGGGTGGCGAGGGCACCCGCCTTCTCTTCTTTGTTGGGCCCGGAGATTTCAAACATCCGGGCTCCGGTCGCAGCCTTTTTCAGACGCATGCCACCCTCTAGGCCCAGCTCTTCGATTTTTATGCACCGATGAGCCCGGGCCAATACGTCCATGTAAGTAAGGCTCTCATCCGCAGCCTCTTTATCTAGGGTCACCACGACAACAGCCGAACGCGGGGTCTTAAGTTTTCCCTCTCGCTTCGGCTGTGCTTTGAGTGTGGTGACCGCAGCTTTTTCTCTTGCGGTAGGCGCAGACTTCTTCTTTGAGCCCCTCCGAGCCACCACATTCCAACCCTCGCTCATTGATGTCGGGGCAGGTGGCAGCGGTCGAGGCTCCAGCTGGGCCCCTGTGTTCTTCTTCTTTTTCCCCTTTCTCTTAGCCTTTTTATTAGGGCTGACCAAATCCTTCGTACCGGGTTCGACAACCCGAATTTCCGGCCGCACTCTCGGCTTTTGGGGCCAACTAGGGGCAGACACAGAAGCTGCTAGGACCACCTCTTTGTCACCAGCCTTGGTCGCTGCCACCCGTCTTTTATCGGCGGCAAGCGGCGGTCTGAGTCTGGGTTCGGGAGGCAGGCGACTCTCCACGCTATCCAGTCGCGCCGTAACCATGTTCTTGAGCCTAACAACTTCCTCCTCTACGGTTAGGCCCTTCACGGCTTGGGAGCTACCAGTAGGAGCCAACTCTTTCCCGGCTTCCCTGTTGACACGGGTGATCATTTCCTTCAGGGTTGAAATCTCTACTGAGAGATTGTTGACCACCTGTGTCAGCCGGGCGTTATCTTCTCTTAGGAGACGGATTTCATCCGACTCCGTTCTTTCTGCTAAAGCCCTCGCGGCTTCCTCCATTGTTTGGGCGACCATGTTTAGGGTACCTCTACATTTGCCATTGAGGTTTCGCGATTTCCCAACGGTCGCCCGCATCGTCTCCGCGTTCTTGACCAGAACGTCACAGACCCGCGACGTGTCTACGTCTTTTAGGACCAGTTTCAGCTTCTCACCAGATGTAGTCGATGCCGATCTTGTCGTCCGGTCACTTAATTCCGTCTCTTCCGTTTGGTGATCTTCAAAAAGCTCGCCACGCCTCACGGCGTCGCGGGCTTCCCGAAGACCCGTTTTGGATCCCCGCAGATAGTATTTGATATTTGCTTTCTTAGCATCCCGGTCCTCATCCGGCTCTGCAGGGTTCGCCGACTCCGCCCTTGTTCTTTTTTTTGAACGAGCACGTCTATTGGTACAGTCCAGCATTTCAAGGGACACACTTCTGGATACGTCCATACCGGAGTTCTCGCTCAGGTCTCTGCCTGAACCGGAACTAGCACTCCGGCTGCCCTTATCTCGTCCACATCCACGCGCAGTCCTGCGCCTCGATCCTCCACACGTACCAGCAGAAATACCAGTCGAGCCGGTTTCAATTCCGCTAGCACCCTCCGACGACAAAGCATGTGTTGCCCCCCCAGATACGATGGGGCGACCACGGCCGGTCTCGTGCCCCAAGGCCAGAACAACACTGGCCCGAGATTCGACACCGGTCGTGGTGAGGGATTCCCCGGTAGAACCGGGACCCTCCTGGGTAGTTCTTTCAGAATCTGTTTTACCCATGCTATGCTGATTTTTTTTTTTTTTTGTGAAGCCCTAGCGACCGGATTCCCCCCGGCCATTCATCCTCTCGGCGGGCTTTGACCTTAGGATTGGGGTAATTTTTTATAGAGGTTTTCTTCCTCGCAACCCGAAGGTCCCCGTTCCCATTGCTGGGCTTCCGGGCTTGGCCAGCGGTGGCCGAAACCATATCCAGTCAGGCTTAAACAAAGCCTAATCGAACCCGTCACTAAATGGAAACTCCACCCCCCCGGAGTCCCCGGCCCATCCAGATTGCCATCTGCTAATCAGAGGGACAACTGGATTGGGCACCCTCACAGTGGTCCGTTCGCCAAGACTAAGCTTGCCCAGGGTGCGCCACGAGGAGGCCGACCACTTTGGCACCCCTCATCATTCTCCTGCCCTTATCCCGCTCTAAGTGGGGTCGGTACAACATGTTATAAATATGTAGTTACGTGATTTGGCTTCGTATTTTATTCGTATTGTATTTTATTGTCTGACGTCAACTTACCTTAGTCGTATTTCGTATTTATCTTACGACACCTCAGTAAGAAAGAGGGTGGTCTATTCTACTCAATCGGTTACTAACCGGTGGGTCAACTTACCTTAGTCTTACCTCGGTAATAAATGAGGATGGTCTATTCTACTCAGCCGGATTGGTATCCGGCTGAGTAGAATAGACCATCCTATGGCGGGTCGACTTATCTTAGTCGCCTCTTAAGACACCTCGGTAGGCAAGAGGGTGGTCTATTCTACTCAGCCGGATACCACACGACTAAATGAGCGATCATTATTCAGGTCTTTATATGGATATAATAAGGCGTGAGTATAGCCGGTTTCTATACATTAACTAATTACTACATTACGTCTTCAGAAACAAGCGAGATGATTTCATCTATAAAAACACAATCATAATCTGTTATTACTAAATTAAACTTACAATTAAACGAAACGGCAAGCAAAAACTTTACGTAATTAGAATAATAAAATTCACTGAATTCTTAAACTCGAATGCATTATTCATTAGATATGCAATGTTATTCATGAAATATTAAATATTAGAGTATTTTTGTATCATGTGTAATGTTTTGATGTTAGGAAACTATTTGCGTTAGACGTTAGTCTTTCAAAAGTAATAATAAAATTATTTTGCTATAATCCGCGATGAAGTTAAATAGAAAATATATGTAATGCTAAATGTAGAGTGGACAATCGTTTATCATACCTGATACATGCAGGATTCGTAAAAACACATGCACAAACCTCCAAAACCACCACTACAATACACAAAAACTACATACGTTCACTATAGCAAATTCAACAATCGTTTCGCCCCGTAACCGAAGCATCATCAGGAGATAGACTCCACGACAACATCGCAAAGCTTTGCGATTTTGGTCTTGTCTAGTCTTTGGTCTTTGGTCTAGTACTTGTGTATTGTGGTGGCGGTGGTGGAGGTTTGTGCATGTGTTTTTACGAATCCTGCATGTATCAGGTATGATAACCGATTGTCCACTTACATTTAGCATTATATATATTTTCTATTTTACTTCATCGCGGATTATAGCAAAATAATTTTATTATTACTTTTGTATTATGGATTTCCGCAAAGTAACGCCTAATTGTATAAAATAATTGCGTTAGTCTTTATTTATATGGATATATGGATCAGAAACGTGGTCGCTGAATATGGGCCTCATAAGAAAGCTCAGAGTCATTCAGCGGGCGATGGAGCGAGCTTGTGCTTTGAGTATCTCTACATGATCTACTCAGAAATGAGGAGATCCGTAGAAGAACCAGAGCCACTGATATAGCTCAGGGTGTCATGAAGCTGAAGTGCTCATGTGTGGGGCACGTAGTGCGTAGTGATGAAGTGCTGATGGGCGTTGGGGTCTCAAGGTGCTGGAATGGCAACCCCGCACGGGAAAACGCAGCATCGATAGACCCCCTACGCGGTGGACTGACGACCTCAAGAAGGCCGATAAAAAGCGATTGTGTAGAGATTCCGTGAAAAGACTTATGTCCAGCACTGGACGTCCATCGGTTGAAGAAGAAGCTTTTGTTCGCGACTTCTTTTGCACGGACTGCCGTTCAATAAATTTATCATTTGACAATTCTGATACTGGAAACGTTCTGCTTGAATCTACACTAATACATAAAGCTGAAGACTTTGTTTGTTTTATTATTTGAACGCGCTAATCTCAGGAACTTATAGACCGATCTGAAAAATTCTTCGAGTGTAAAATAGTCCATTTATCGAGGAAGGCTAGACTATATAACACCACGCTAAGATAAATTCAAATTAAAAGTATTCTTTATTCAAATAAACTTGTAAACGAGTGCTTTCGAATCGTCAACTCTACTGCTGGTTCGGAAAGCTGTTCCTAACGAGAAGAGCCAGCAAGAAATACGGTTGTGTGATAAATTTCAATTATCAATTAGGCACATAAGTATTAAGAGAAACTTATCGCTAATTAATACAAAAATAGTACAAAAATACAAAAATAGTATTATATAATTATTTTGGGTCAATATTAATAATCTAACCCAAAAAGTGGGTATAAAACCTTTCACAATTGAACAAGTATTTTTTGCACAACCAAATAAAGAGCTACGTACATAAATTGCACTCTTACTCAAGTATAAAGTAACATTTACTGTTTGATGAACTAATATGATGAAACAAGGATATTTGTAAGCTTTAATAATTCTTAGAAGACAAAAGTAATAATAAAATTATTTTGCTATAATTCGCGATGAAGTAAAAAAAGGAAATATATATAATGCTAAATGTAGAGTGGACAATCCGTTTTCCATTTACTAATTCATTTTATTACAGGCGAAAGTTTGTACGTATGTTTATTTGTAACACCTTTACGCGCCGACTCTTTCATGGATTTGCATGAAGGTTCGACCGTAGCTTTACTGTACTCTATTTGGATTAATTAATTGGCTATATACTTAACAAATAACTTAGTCTTCCTAGAAAATCTATGGTTTTCGAGAAAAATTAACCTCGATTCATTTGTATATAAGGAAGAATTAAGTAACTTACCAATATTTAAGTTACCTCATAATTGAAATAGTTACCTATGCATTAAAACATATATGCTAAGACATTTCTGTGATTTGTGTGACATGGCAATCCAAAATAAATCAGCGTGGTGGGTATAGCTTTAATTCGTCTCCCCTCAAGAAAAGCGAAGGCCTTACTCGTGTGATATTACCGGGTATTTCTTTATGGTACATATTCTATGGCATCGTGAATAAGTTCGCTTTTATACGGCTTTGACCGGAAAGCGGCGATTAAACGTTTAAAATGTACAATATCTCGGTGACCGAGCTTCGCTCGGTAATTTTTTACAAAAAACTTAAAAAGAAGAAAAAAACAATTAATTAGTTCGGGATCGATCCTTGGCATTCACATTTCTCGAGGCTGCCCGTTAACCGAATAAGCTACGCCGACTTGACAGTAATGGCGAAAATTCAATTCAATATAAATGTTAGTGTTTTTTAATGCCCAAAAACAGGGATAAAACAATATTTTTTTTACATAAAACCTAGCTTGATCAATTTTTCTCCCCCAAAACCTCCTACATGCTGAATTTCAGGAAAGTCGTTGGAGCCGTTTCCGAGATTCGGAAAATATATATATATACAAGATTAACTCATTTAAATATTAAGATATCATACATATAATCCACCTATGTAAATAATATAAAAAACAAAAATGTCGCAACCAGGAACCAAACCTGATATCTCCTAATATGTCAGCTTATCGTATTTTATAATGAATCACAAGAAAATCATATAAGGTAATTTTCAAAAATGACGAATGGAAATGATGAATGAATTTCAAGAATATACGCAAAGCATATTACAAAATTGAAGATTATTTGGATGATAAAAAAGTCTGTATTTGAAAATCCTTTCAGCTTCATACAAGACTGCGGTTTAATAATGGAAAATTGAAAATGTTTAAAAGATTGACCGCTGAGTTTCTTTCTGGTTCTTCTCGGTAAGAGCAACATTCCGAACCAGTTGTAGCTTCATTAATCATATTGATCCTTGACGATTCAAAAGTGCTTGTAACTTGTTATTTGAATAAAGATAATTTGATTTGACTTATAAAAAGTATTGCAAAAGAATTCAAATTTAAAAATTGCAACTGTACTGTTGACATTTAAACTGTGCATATTTTTATTACGTAACAGCTAAATCGTGCTACAATTATTTGCTAACGGTATAATTATTTTTTATCTTTAACAAACTTTCACAGCCTTAGGTCAAAGGTCAACGTTTCAATACTTACTTCAGAAGCCCACTGGACGTGTTTTGTATCCAAAACGCTTCTTTCCATTATAATCACGACACCATTTCACTATAAACAGCTAAAGAGTTCACGTTCGAAAATATTTATGTAAAAATTTCGATAAAATTCGTTTCGTTTGCGAAAGGAAATTCGGGAAAAACGCGCCTCAACGCGACTGCGTGGGTGAGTCACAAATACACTATGGAAATACGTGAATGCATATTTCACTTTAACATCGCCGTCGCGGCCGATCGCCGTATCAGCTGTTAGACTAAAGAAAAATCCGATATTACGCTCTGTCAAGTTAGTGTGACGAGCGAGACACAAACACCCGTCTCACTCCCACAAAAGGGGGGACTAGATAAGTGGCGTGATGATTTGCATCTGATAGACGGGTAATAATTTCCGTTTTTTGCATCCAATTGTTACATTATTGCCGAGAAAGTCGTATCACCAATTAAAATATCTCTAGCACTAAGATAAGATAAAATACAGATTATGTATATTGTTTCTGAACGCACCGTTTAGATTATCTGTGACGCAATTATGAAATTTAACGCCGTAAATTGAGATAATGCTTGTTATAACAGAATCGGGCCAACGTGAATCATCTTCGTGATAATTAAACTCGTTAAGCACTTAAAAATGTAGGCACAACGGCACTTGGTTATCTGCGAAAATTTGGCGCGTGCGAACGGTTGACAGATGACAGTATTTTTTTTAAATATCTTTTTTTAAATTAGGCTCTGAATGTGGTTCCGTGTCGCGGGGCGATGGCCGACTAGTAAGAAGTGGCGCGAGGGAGTGGTGGTTGGTGGTGGGATCGATACCACAGTCTGGGGCGCACGCACTGACCGCTCACACGGCCCCTTCCGAAGAGTCTATATTTGGACTATATGACAGTCACCTAGGGAGATATTTAACAGTGTTTTATGCATAATAAAGGATATGTATGTTTTTGAAGTTGATGAGCGTTTTTTTAACGATCGTTAAGTCTATTTTTAGTATTAACCTACATGACTGATTTCTTGACGATAAAAGCGAATGACCTTTACAAAAGTTTCATGGGTTCAAAACTCGGGCATTGTGCTTAATATGTTTTTATAATTTCGTTTCTATTGCTATTGCTCTATATTTATCTCACTTCCTATTTTAATGTAAATCTTCATCCTATGTTAATTATCCTGCCCTTATCCCACTCTAAGTGGGTTTCAGCACATTGTATAATTTGTTGTCACATGATTTGGCTACGTATTTTACGGCCGGCCAGCCTGCCTGACGTCTATTTACCTTAGTCGTATTTTACGATACCTTGGTAAGAAAGAGGTTGATCTATTATACTCAGCCGGGTACCACAGGGCTGGTCGACTTACCTTAGTCGCCTTTTGTGACACTTGATATGAGTTATCTACAACTCTTGAACAAACCTACTTATCTTAGAGAATCAACTCTGCTCTTTGCTTTAACTCTTTGAAATCACGTAGGAATCCTAGACTTCTCAAGACGATTTTATATCACCACTTCGCTACAGTGACTTAAAAGTTCTCTTTAAAAGTTTTACATCTAAGACTAGAACGCAATCTATATCGCACGATTTCGTCAGCTCGTTACGAATATGTATATAGTCAGAACCAATAAAACGCGAATAGATTGAAAGTCATTCGATGGTGATTTATTTTTACAATCTTTTATTTCACTTGCTTTGTTTTATAATACACAAGCTATACACGCGATTACGTTCCCGTCAATTAAAGTTTTCAAATACCCTCTGCTGGGTATTCCACTGGCATAGGCCTCCTTTCTCCGTTTTTGAGAAGTATTGGAGCTAAGCTAAAACATACCATACCTATTTCCTCACATGTTTTCTTTCACCAAAAAGCGTTTGATAAATTTCAATTATAAATTAGACACTATTCTATTTTCTAGCAGATACTAGAATAGAATTTAGGTCTTCTATTGTGTACTTTTTTTCAATTATGTATCCTGTTACCGCCTTGTTGGAAGGTGTGATCATAAAAGTGAAGTTGAGGCCCATTACTATCTCACAGTGAGGCGAAGGGCTCTATAAGAAAGGGGGTTGGAGCTTATAGACCATGTTTTTCTAATGACATGAGTTGTTATAGACAAACCGAAAGGCGTTCCATGGGTTTGAAATCTAAGAATATTGGAAGACGTCGTCTCAACATGATTTATTTTAACCTATATGGGAAAGTTTTCAAATACGAATTCGAATGTTCAATAATTAAATAAGTTAAATGCACACTTAGTGTTAAAGTGAATTAATTCTTATTGTTTTGTGGCAAATTGCAATAAAGCATAGCGCCTACAAAACTCGTGAGCTTTAAAGAGACCCATAGCTTAGAAGAGCAAGAAAACATTAGCTTTTTTAATAGTTCATAGCGTGTGTTATAGATGGAATTCAAATAAGGGTTACATGTATCAATTATGTGTATCGTCTTCTGCTGGAGATAGGTCTATTCACGGGATCTCCACACCATACGATCTTGTGCCATTGTATCCAGCGGCTTCCTGCTACATTCTTGAGACCGTCAGTCAATCTCGTAGGGGTTTACTGACACTGCGCTTTCCGGTGCGGGGTCGCCATTCCAACACTTTGAGACCCCAACGTCCATCGGTTCTCCGCACTATGTGCCCCGCCCATCGCCATTTCAGTTTCGCGGTCCGCTGAGCTATGTCGGTGACTCTGGTTCTTCTACGGATCTCATTTTTGTTTTGATTACTTAAAGATACTCCGAGCATAGCTCGCTCTATCGTTTGCCCATAGTCAGTAATTTTAAATTAGGTCTCTCTAATACTAAACGTGTGAAAATATCAAAATAATCTCTAAGTAGGGCAACACTTTGGGCTTGTGTTGGTTTCATTATCACGTGTAGAATATTATAAATTTAAATTCAATTCACCACAGATGATTGAACTCACGTTCAAGGCGATCTTTTATTTGTCTGAGCGTTTGTTACTCTCGACAAAAAAGGCTTCGCCCGTGGTATCAACTAGAAATAGGAAAAAAAACACTCAAATGACTGAGAGAATGAAATATTAAAAAGTAGTTACTATTCCACTGCTGGAATAAAGACCTCTCTCTTTTTAGAAAAAGACCCATCACACTGCGTCAAACCAAATTGGAAGTTACACATATCCAAGGAACTCTCCAGAGATATGCAAGTTTTCTCAATGCTTCTCTCTTCGTTTTTAGAGAGAAAATTAGAGCTAAGACCCACCACGCTGCTCCAATGCGAATTGGTAGGTTACACATATCCCCAGAATTCTCTAGAGATATACAGGTGTCCTCACGATCCTATTCTTCACCGAAATGCGAGTGATAAATTGCAATTATCAATAAGACACATAAGTTTTTAACAGAAAAAGTCATTGGTGTCTGCCCAGGTTCGAATCCGTGATCTCCTAGAAAGAATCGCACGGTGTTACCGCTGGGCTATCACAGCACAGCAGATAAAAGTATATATAGTTAAACTAATGTTTTTATTAAGACAAAAATAAAAGTAAATAATTTCAGTTTGTGTTTTTTATTATACGAGGTGTGTTCAAAAAGTATCGCGAATTTTTAATTTTCGCGAGTTACATATATTCCAATTTCGATTTTTTTGTGGCGTTATGTTGGTACATATGTGTCTCACTTATGCTGACAAGTTGGGCCATTTTGAATGTTCGGTTAATTGTTGACAGCTGCTTTGCTTGCACGTGTTTTGGTTCGTCTTCGATTTTTACCTATTCAAAAAATGGAACAAGGAACCTGTATCGATTTTTGTGTGAAAAACGAAATTAAGTGCGCGGATGCATTCCGAGTGTGGACTGTGGCATATGGAGAAGCTACTTTGGACAAAAGCAACGTTTATCGGTGGTACAAAATGTTTTTAAAATGCCGAGAAGATGTGAATGACGAAGAGCGTGCCGGACGCCCGAGCACTTCAACAACAGACTAAAAAATTTATGCATTGAAGAAAATGGTATTGGCCAATCTTAGAATCATCGATAGAGAAATTGCCGAGAACCTAGGCATATTGATTGGCTCGTGCCATTCGATTTTAATCGATAATTTGTGGAAAAACAAAAATTGGCTTTTGCACCTCGATAACGCCCCTGTTCACACATCGCTGCTTGTACGCGACTTCTTGGCCAAAAACAACAGACCAATGATACCGCAGCCACCGTATTCCCTAGATCTGGCCCCCTGTGACTTTTTCTTGTTCCCGAAACTGAAGAGGCCCATGAAAGGACGACACTACGCCACGATTGACGAGATAAAGACGACATCGAAGGAGGAGCTGAACAAGATACAAAAAAATGATTTTTTGAAGTGCTTCGAAGATTTGTAAAAACGTTGGCACAAGTGTATAATATCCCAGAGGGATTACTTTGAAGGGGACAAAATAGATATTTACGAATAAATAAATAATTTTTGAAAATACACAAAATTCGCGATACTTTTTGAACACACCTCGTAAACTAAACTGGACAATCTAATAGTTCGCATCAGAAATGAAACACTGATTTTTAGTGGCCGCCATTTTGTAACACACGGACGTCAGCAACGGATAACTGATAGCTGAAGTTATCTCTAACTTAAATTACTTACACGCTAGAACTAAACGAATCATGCTCACGTGGAACGGTCCCAAGAATGCTGGCAACGTTTCTGCGTTGAATCGCTAATCTAATTCTTTGTGAGATAAAGGAGCCAGTCTTCTAGTCATCTGAAGAGGCAATTAACCGACGTTTTAAAATGGGTATTTTTCGCACTATGACTCCATGACCCTAGGGTCTCAACTACAAACGGTACAAATATATAACTCTCGATAGAGAGACTTTTGCCGCTTGCAAGATTCAGCCATTTCCGCTACAGCTCCAGGTCTTGATGCAATTTCTTTGATATGGGACGAGACTAACGTATCAACGCATGTTGCGTCCCACATTAGGGCCCGTTCCCCTTCCCAAGAAACCAGTGTCAAGCCGTCTGGTCTCTTGCCATCATCCCGACTTAACCCCGAAGGCTTGAAAAGAGCAGGAATGTCGATGGTAGCAAGAGCTCTTTTGATGGTATCATTTTTTTTTAAATTTCCTTAGTTTATTAGGGACATCAACAGCACACATTTTTAAACATTGATTAGATTGATAGATGAACACAGCATTGTCTGAACGATTCACTGTCTACTATTATATATCCTCCTGACCTTATCCCACTCTAAGTGGGGTCGGAACAACATGTTATAAACATGCTGTAACATGATTTGGCTATATTTTTACGACCGGCCGCCTTCCTGGCGTCAACTTACCTTAGTCGTATTTACGACACCTCGCTAAGGAGCGTAGTCTATTCTACTAAACCGGATACCACACGGTGGGTCAACTTACCGTAGTCGCCTTTTACGACATCACGGTAAGAAATGAGGGTGGTCTATTCTACTCAGCCGGATATCACACGGTGGGTCGACTTACCTTAGTCGCTTTTTACGACACCTCGTTAAGAAATGAGGGTGGCATTATTCTACTTAGCCGGATACCACACAGCTAGGTTGACTGTCTACTATTAATTATAATAAATTAAGAGAATCATGCTCGCTGTGCTAGCCCAGTGGTAGCTGTGGTAGCCCAGTGGTAGCTGTGGTAGCCCAGCGGTAACACCGTGCGCCTCTTTCGAGGAGGTCTAGGGTCCAAACCCCGGGCAGGCACCAATGAGTTTTCTAGTAAATCTTATGTGTCTAATTGATAATTGCAATTTATCACACGCTTTTAGGTGAAGGAACACATCGTGAGGAAACCTGCATATCTCTAGACAATTCTGGGGATATGTGTAGCCTACCAATCCGCATTGGAGCAGCGTGGTAGGTCTTAGCTCCAATCCTTCTCTCCAAAAAAAAAAACGGAGAGAAGAGGCCTATGCCCAACAGTGGGATAGTAACAGGCCGTTACTTACTTTACTTAAAGAGAATTATGATGTAAAAGCCTAGAGCTCCTATAGCATGAAACCCGTGTATGCCAAAACTGTCTACCTCTTTTCGATATGGACATCAGTATAGCCGCGATCTATACATTAACTATGAATATTACGTCGCAGTTTCTTTAAATGCTAACTCGCAAGCTTTTTTTGTCTCTGCAGACAACATGTTCGTTGACCCTGATACAACAATACAATGTACAGTTACTTGTTAAAAGTGAGTCTTGTTTTTGAAGATCTTTGTCTAAATGATGGGAGGTATTGTTTTTTTTTGTGCATTGTTGTCTGACCCCATTCGAGTTCTCTTATGTTATTTTAGCGAATAGTAAGTACCTGGTTGACCGAGGTAATTTTTTACAATATAAAAAAGAAAGTCCTAAAAAAAAAGAAATAATATGGTTGGTAGGGCTCGATCCTAGGTATTTTCATTCCTCGTGACCGCCCGTTCCCCGAATAAGGTACGCTGACTTGACATTTAACGGTAAAAATAGTGTTTTATATCTATCTATACATATAATAAAATCGTAGAGATTCTGTACATTTGATATTTTTAAGAAAAAATTAGTGTTATCATCTCAAAACACGCTTCTAAACATGAAACAGTAGTTTTTAAAATTTTTGTCTGTTTATCTGTGAATCTGTTTGTCTGTTTTTCTGTGCGTTTGTTTCCGTTTATCTCAGAAACCGCTGATCCGATTTAGACGCTGTTTTCACTAATATGTAGTAAAAAACCTCACTCAACATATAGGGTATGTTTTACTCCAATCGGTCAGCAAATAAAAAAGATATGTCATTTTTAAGTTTAAAGGTTGTATACTATGATACTGTTAGCGCACACTATATACAATAACACGATATAATAGGGATACCACAATTCCCGTTCCGAGATGCACTTCTCTTGAATGACGAACTAAGACTGACTGTCACTGAAACGTTTTATCAATAAGAAGACTAAAGCGATAACAACAACGGCACAGTGCTGCCACTGTTTTAATCAAAAAGGGCGCAATACTCTTGTTTCATGACCGTGTTGCTATAAAATACAAAGCGGAAGTCAATGGCGACAACAATACTGTAACTACCATTTTTTTTAGTTTTTCGCCGATCCGGGTATTAAATACAGCCAGTAGACACTAAGTTACAGTTATGGTCACATTTCTATTAATTTCAAAAAACCTTATTAAATTAAACATTTCAATCTACTTGATACGCCGTGTGGTATCCGGCTGAATAGAATAGTACCACCCTCTTTTCTTACTGAGGTGTCGTAAAAGGCGACTAAGGTAAGTCGACCCGCCGTTTGGTATCTGGCTGAGTAGAATAGACCAACCTCATTTCTTACCGAGGTGTCGTAAAAGGCGACTAAGGTAAGTTGACCCACCGTGTGGTATCCGATTTAGTAGAATAGACCACCCTCATTCTTACCGAGGTGTCGTAAAATACGACAGAGGTAAGTTGACGTCAGGCAGGCGGCCGGTCGTAAAAACGCAGCCAAATCATGTAACAGCGTGTTTATGACATGTTGTGCCGACCCCACTTAGAGTGGGATAAGGGCAGGAGGATGATGATTTCAATCTTCTTGATAAATCATTTTTGCTATTGAATGAAACCCGTAAATTAATTGTTAAGTTTATTGTAAGCAAACAGACACTGCGGGGACTTTGTTGCATAATATGGAGTGGTTCTAAATTGTTAACCTATCGTTATTAATTTATAAATGACGTTTCCGTTATATGTGGCCATGTTTTTGTTAAATCAGGCAACATTCAAATTCTAAATAACTTTTGTGGTGGATATATTTGCAGGGAAACAGAGGTTACTTTTTTCCGAAATTGAGGTCGTCGCGCACGAAGTCTGGGGCGTTAGTTAGTTGTATAATGAGTTTAGATGTATAGTTTTAAGCCCATCCACCTGCCCTTATCCCGTTCTAAGTGGGGTTGTCACAACATGTTATAAACATCCTGCACATGATTTGGCTGCGTTATTATGACCGGCCGCATGTCTGACGTCAACTTGCCTTAGTCGCCTTTTACGACAGCTCGTAAAAAATGAGAGTGGTCTATTCTACTCAACCAGATATCATACGACATTTTTTCTCTAACCGCCGATTATAGCAAAATAACTGATTACATTTTGAGCTCCACAAGGTAAAGATTTCTTATACAAAAGTACTCTTTGATCCCACTTTATGAGAATTTTTCCAGTTTAGCCGTTCGAGTTTACCTGAGTCGATATTGGCAACCTGCAGTAAGGCGCAGTGCAGATGTAATGCGTTAGGACGTTTAAATATAAAGTTTTTTAAAACGCTATTTAACAAAATCTAACTTTTCTTCTTTATTTTTTCATTTTCATGAACGTGCACAGCTGGAAATAGGTCTCTTTTCACACGTCAATCAGTCAAATTACCTATTTGAGGTAGTCTGATATATCACCCCATCTGAGGGATAAAAATGGAACATGTAACTTTATTCTTCAAATGGGGCGATATGATAGGGGTTCCATGAATGCCTTATCTGGTCGGCAATCCAATGTCTTCATTATCATTACAGCCTAAATGTTTATTATTCTTCCAATACTAATATTGGTATTGAAAGTTGTGAAATTGTATTAGCTGTTTCTTAATTTGTTTAATAGTGGAAATTCTCGTTGGGGTGTTAGGTACGCCCATAGTTTCTTTGTACTGTACCTATCGCCCACTGTACTGTAACACACTGAAGGTATTTTAATTCTAAAATCGACTCAAACAAAGTCGCGGACACAGCTAGTTATTTATATATGCATATTTTTATTTGTATGTATTATATACCAACAAAATTATATTTAATAGTATATAATTAAATAACAAAAGTAAACTTTCATATTTATAAAATTGATAACAGTTTGAGATCGATATTAAAAATATATTCTCCTGACCTTATCCCACTCTAAGTTGGGTCGGCACAACACGTTCTCACATGATTTAATTACCTATTTTACGGTTGGCCTGTCATTAACTGGCCTTAGTCGTATTTTACGACACCTTGGTAGAAAATGAGAGTGGTCTATTAAAATTTTTATTGTAAAATAAAACGCTCAACATTTTATGTCTCAGTGTATTGACCGCATCTATGCACTCAGCTTAATTTCAACTTGGCAAAACTTACGTGCACTTCTTACGAGCAAATAAATTTTCTTACAAAGTAAATTCCCTCGACTACAGCGTTCCTTATTCAGCTTGGAGCTATTGCCAAAATCGCTAGGAAATTGAATTACCAGAAAAAATGTTATAGTAAGACATTGGCTATAACATTTTTTCTGAAAATGTTAAAAAGTTATGGAAAAGAGAATTGAATTCGGAAAAAAGTTATGACATAGGAATGACTTCAAAAACGTTAAAAGGTAATAAAAAGGAAAATAATTTGTAAAATTTTAAATTAGGAGAATAATTGTAACAGAAATAAATTGTAAAAGAATATCATATATATAATAAATTAATAAACATGTAACAAGTTTAAGAAGCTTTTATTAAAGTTTCATGTCCCTAAGTTCCTTCGTCTGGAGCCAATCCTGACAGAAGCATCAGGTCATGCTTATCATAAACGTGCATTGTCATCGGGAATAGACCAGTATGTATTTCAGCTCAGTCGGACATCGGGAAGTGGGTCAAATTTTTCTTGCAAGATTCCACCTTCACATACATACAAGTCAAGTTAAATAAAAGTATTTAAAAATCGCTTATCATTATTTTTTTAATTTAAACTACCATGCGTAGTATTTATAGTAAATGTATATAAACCGGCTATACTCACGCCTGATTCTATCGGGTTAGCCCGACTAGTTTCGAACCCATCCGGGGCACTTGTTCATGAGCTCTTTACGCGACGTTATTGCAGTGGGAACTGCTTATCACTACATAGCTATTTAGCCGTGATAACGTCGGATAAAGATCTTATGAATAAGGGCCCCGTATTGACTTAAAACTAGTTGGGCTCATCCGATAGAATAACACGTGAGTATAGCTGCTTTCTGTACATTAATTATATAGAAATTTTAAAGGAACATTTTATCTCAAAGATGATGTTTAGCCATTTAGCCTTGTTACTGTCTTTACATAACCTCTCAAGCTAACTCTCTAAGAGTTATTATACAAGGCAATAAAACGCGTTACGTTAGATAAAACATTGAGTCATTTCATATCATTTCGAGACATTTAGCGGCTTTGGCACGTATCTTTTGCATTATGCTTCTAGTATTATTATCTATAAAAAATTAACAACTTCTCGTTATACAAGATTTATAAAAGAAATTGCGTTTATTCGAGAGTTCTCTTGAGTTTACTCACATTAAAAATATATTTAATATTTAAATGAGTTAATCTTGTATATGTATATAAATATATTTTCTTAATCTCGGAAACGGCTTCAATGATTTTCCTGAAATTCAGCATCTAAGGGGGTTTTGCGGAAGAAAAATCGTTGTATGTAAAATAAATCGTTTAATCTCTGGTTTTAGGCATTAAAAAATACTATAATTTATATTGAATTAAATTTTTGCCACAAATTGTCAAGTCAGCGTAGCTTATTCGTGGAACGGACGGTCTCGAGAAATGTAAATACCTAGGATTGATCCCCAACTACCTAATCATTTTTTTCTCTTTTTTTAAGATTGTTTCTTTTTATTATGTAAAAAATTACCGAGCAAGGCTCAGTCAATCATGTACTATATTTTATGTAGGATATGTAAGCTGGAATTAATTGAAAAAAATGAAAAATTCTTTGAGTGTAAGATAGTCCATTTATCGAGGAACGCTATAAGCTATGACATAATATTAATATATAAAATCATGCTAAGATAAATAGGAGAGGAGCAGCAATAAAACGTATTACCGAAACGGCAAAATTTAAAGCTTTCCTTGCGTGCGCAAGTAAACGGTGAAAGTTATTCAAAAATCATGTATTACAAAATTGTTCCTCTCTTAATGCTCTAAATAAGTCTGCGACAGTATATGTCTAGCTTTTAAGGTTAACACACTTTAACCATTTTTATGGTTATCAAATTACTATATTTATGTTTTAATATTTCAATTGCTAGTGATTAATATGGGACAATTACATGCACGGTCATCCGTCCCAAAGTAACTTAACACTTGTGTTATGGGCGACATATTTTATCTGTCTGTGTGGTTAATATAAACATATATAATTTTAAATACGTGATTAAATACACCCAGAATCGAAGAACCAACAAATTTTTAATTAAAAAATGTTTGCTCTCGGTGTGAATCTGCCACCTATGCAAACGGGCATGTCAATGTCCACGTTTTCATGACCTGACATATTTTAACTTGTCATATTGTATCGTGTCATGGCCTTTAATTAAATTTCAGAGGATATTGACCTCACAATGAAGACTAGATCGATCCATTTGTTCTAGATAATGGCAGACTTTAGGTCTGAAAGAATTGGATCTTGGCCAAGACAACTTTGTAAGCCATTTTATGTTGTTAACTTATTTATATCTACTTAAATGTGTTGACAATGTATGTAAGTGCTAGTGATCTTCCAGTAAATTATAAAACTGGCCCGTTGGCGCAGTGGGTAGTGACCCTGCCTTCAGCTCCGAAAGTCGCGGGTTCGATTTCCACCGAGGGCCAACATTTTCTATAAACGAGTTGGCCGCCTGCCTGACATCAACTTAAACTACTCGTATTTTACGACACCTCGGTAATAAATGAGAGTGGGTTATTCTATTCAACCGGATACTACACGGTAGGTCAAATTGCCTTAGTCGCCTTTTACGATATCTCGGTAAGAAAAGAGTGTACTCTATTCTACTCAACCGGATACCACGCGGTGGATCAGCTTAATTTGTCGCCTTTTACGATATCCCGGTAAGAAAAAGGGTGGACTATTCTACTCAACCGGATACCACGCGGTGGATCAGCTTAATTTGTCGCCTTTTATGACATCTCGGTAAGAAATGAGGGTGGTCTATTCTACTACGCCGAATACCACACGGCGGTTCGACTTACCTTAGTCGTATTTTACGACACCTCGGTAAGAAATGAGGTTTGGTCTATTTCCACTCAGTCGGATACCATACTTTGGGCCAACTTACCTTAGCTGCCTTTTATGACATCTCAGTAAGAAAAGAGTGTAGTCTATTCTACTCAACCGGACACCACGCGGTGGATCAATTTGCCTTGGTCGCCTTTTACGACACCTCGGTAAGAAATGAGGTTTGGTTTATTCCACTCAGTCGGATACCACACTTTGGGCCA
This sequence comes from Morpho achilles, assembly GCA_947086495.1. Lineage (NCBI taxonomy): Eukaryota > Metazoa > Arthropoda > Insecta > Lepidoptera > Nymphalidae > Morpho > Morpho achilles. The sequence continues at coordinate 10,184,228 of CAMTZB010000026.1, forward strand.
AATTACCTTAGCTGTCTTTTATGACATCTCGGTAAGAAATGAGATTCGTCTATTCTACTACGCCGAATACCACACGGCGGGTCGACTTACCTTAGTCGCCTTTTACGACACCTCGTTATGATTATGAGGGTGGTCTATTCCACTCAGCCGGATACCATACGACAAATTAATTATATTATTTATACATTGTAATAGCTTATTTAAATTTATCCAGTCAACAGAAACTAAAATATATAAAAACTTTCTGGAAATACTGAACACAAAATGTCAAATAAATGTCCCATCTTGCCAATGTCAGCCATTTTAGAGAAGGGTCACGATATAAGCTGATCATATCTGAAAAGATGTACAGCTATCATATAAAAAAATTGTAAGGATTGGTTGCTTGATTTGTTGCGTCGTATACTATTGGCGGAGCTGTGATAGCCCAGCGGTAACACCGTACGACTCTTCGGGGTCACGGGTTCAAACCCGGGCAGACACCAATGAGTTTTTCTATTAAAACTTATGTGTCTAATTGATAATTGTAATTTATCACACGCTTTTCGGTGAAAGAAAACATCGTTAGGAAATCTGCATATCTCTAGAGAATTCTGGGGATATGTGTAACGTACCAATCCGCATTGGAGCAGTGTGGTAGGTCTTACCTCCAATCCTACTCTCCAAAAACGGAGAGAAGAGGCCTATTCTCAGCATTGGGATAGTAACAGGCCGCTACTTACTTTATTATTGGCGAAATAAAGGTCGTTGGCCCGGACCCCGAAACATCCTATAACCTTTGGAAGGCGCAGCGTGAACTCATTAACGCATTTTATCGTATATTCCGAAGAAATTTCGCCGTAAATGAAATGCCTCTCACATTCTTTAAAGGGAAACTTCTCTTGCAAAATTTTCAACGTACTTCATCACGATATCCAAGGCGAAAGTGAAATAAAGCGGCAATGTTTAAGTAAAACAATATATTTCTATTACACCCTATCTAACTAGAGTCTAGTCTAGGATCCATGTATATTACACAAACTTATCTGTGTTAAAAAAAAAAGGTAAACTACACTATTCAAATCTTCGTGATTAAAATTTCCTTCTTCCTTCATTTCCGCCTTTCTTCTTCCTTCTTCCGCCTATTGTACAAATACTTCTTTTTACTATCTTCATGTATCTTTAATGTTTAACTGAGTTAATCTTGTATATATAAATATATATATATATATATATATATATATATATATATATATATATATATATATATATATATATCGCCGTGTGGTATCCGGCTGAATAGAATAGTACCACCCTCATTTCTTACCGAGGTGTCGTAAAAGGCGACCAAGATAAGTCGACCCGTCGTGTGGTATCCGGCTGAGTAGAATAGACCAACCTCATTTCTTACCGAGGTGTTGTAAAAGGCGACTAAGGTGAGTTGATCCACCGTGTGGTATCCGGTTTAGTAGAATAGACCACCCTCTTTCTTACTGAGGTGTCGTAAAATACGACAGAGATAAGTTGACGTCAGGCAGGCGCCCGGTCGTAAAAACGCAGCCAAATCATGTTACAGCATGTTAAAACATGCTGTGCCGACGCCACTTAGAGTGGGATAAGGGCAGGAAGATGATGATATATATATATATACTCGGAATTTCGGAAACGACTCCAACGATTTTCCTGAAATTTAGCATGGGTGTTTTGGGGGAGGAAAATTGATCTAGCTAGGTTTTATGTGAAAAAAAAATTTGTTTTATCCCTGTTATTGGGCATTAAAAATACTAACATTTATATTGAATTGAATTTTTGCCATCAACTGTCAAGTCAACGTAGCTTATTCGGGTGACGAGCAGCCAAGAGATATGTAAATACCTAGAATCGATCCCCAACTGAAAAATTATTTTTTATTTCTTTTAAGTTTTTTTTTTTTTGAAAAAAATTACCGAGCAAGGCTCGGTCATCTAGATATTTATTTTGGTGTGCAATAAAGTGTTTCATCATTATATGTATACTTATAAAACAAAGTTTCCAAAAGCTGTCTGTCTGTATGTGATAGATTTCTCAAAATCTACTGAAAAGATTTTTGTACGGTTATTACAAAATGATAGTGAGATAAAAGTAGCTGTAAGTTAAAAGCATGTAACCAACATGTTTATAACATGTTGTGCCGATCCCACTCAGAGTTGCATAAGATCAGAAGAATAATGATAATGAATTTTATTAAATTAATTTTACTGTTAGCTTATTGTTTATAACAATATTTACTAAAAATTAAAGTATAAACTGCGGCCTGTTGGCGATTTTCAGTAAGATTTCAACATCATTATCATCATCATCTTCCTGCCCTTATCCCATTATATTTAAGTGGGGTCAGCACAACATGTTATAAACATGTTGTCACATGATTTGGCTACGTATTTTACGACCGGCCGCCTGCCTGACATCAACTAACCTTAGTAATATTTTACGACTCCTCGGTAAGAAATGAGTGGGGTCTATTCGACTCAGCCGGGATACCACACGGTGGGTCAATTTACCTTAGTTGCCTTTTACGACACCTCGGTAAGAAATGAGTGTAGTCTATTCGACTCAGCCGGATTCCACACGGCGGCTTGACCCACATTAGTCGCCTTTTACGACACCTCGGTAAGAAATGAGGGTGGTACTATTCTATTTCAGCCGGATACCACATGGCGTTTTCAGTAAGATTTCAACATTCATTATTCCTTGGGATGATAAATTATGCAGGGCCGGTTATATTTCCTTAGACTCGACTTTCAGCGACATGTATTGGGAAAGTTTGACAATAAAAGCAGCCATAGAATAGCGAATATTTTAACTTCATAAATTTTTAACGTATTATGAAAGTTTGATAAGGGGGAACGATAGGGTTGTCAACTGTTTTAAAAGAAAGATTAATTTGTCCGTTTTTAAAAGACAGAGAATTTAAATTTGAACTTTTTCATAAATAACACAACTCAATACAATATACAATACTAATATACAATTCTCATAACTAGATACATTCTCTCATTCGTATCTTGAAAAAAGTTGAAAATCCACGCATTCTTATCATTTTTTTACCTTATCCTCAACAAAAGGCTTTCTGTAACAGCCTTCTTTTAATAGTTTCTTAAAACTTGAATATAATTGCAATGGCAAACCTAAAATACGTACGTAAGTATTAAATTATAATGTTAATCATTTTGATGCTGAAAACAGTATTTTGTATGCTCTGTAATTGTAAAAAGCATAATGTAGTGAAAAACTTATTAATAATAAAGTTGACTGCTCTGCTCTCCTCGAATACTTTAAATTACGAGTACCAATGCGATACCCAAGAACACCGTTAAATAACCTTTTATATTTTCCCCATCGTTCTACAGCTTTGGGCGCTAACTCACCAATCCCCAGAATAACTAAAGTTTTTAATCATATTAATTCCCCTGATATATTCCATGTATCCCTCCATCATTTTAGAAAAAAAAATCCAAAAAAACCTTAGTGTATTTACTTAGCTTAGTTTTAATTCTAAATTTCAGTTTCATAATTATTATTTTATTGTTTTGAGTTACATTTGCATGTGGTGTTTGTTTACCTTTAAGTAGTTTTACATTTAGACTTAGTGTAATAGTATAATAGAACATGTGTTAGAATTAAGTGTTAATGCTGTTGGTAAGCCTAATAAATTAAAAAAAAACAGTATAATACTGTTTTTAACAATATGGCAACCCTAGCTAACGTAGCTATGGCGAAAGCTTTATTGCATTTTTAACGCATTCCATCACGATATAAAGGTTTAATAAGATATTCGGTAACGTAAATTATTTTGTGGTTTTTAGGTTTATAAAATTGCACAACACGTGTGTAAATTACAATTTTAACTAACAACCATGTCCAATGTATAAGTTTAGCGATACAAAAAGCTAACGTTGCTAGTGTCTTACCTTGTTGCAGTGGTTTCAAAGGTTTTGATTTAATTAATTTATATTAGGCGTTACTTTGCGGAGGTCCATAATACAAAAGTAATAATAAAATTATTTTGCTATAATCCGCAATGGAGTAAAATAGAAAATATATATAATGCTAAATGTAGAGTGGACAATCAGTTATCATACCTTGTAGCTGCCTGACGGAGCTACAAATACTTTACCTTTGTTTACCTATTAAAGCAAATACCATATACCTTGTACCTGAAATACCATTACCAGGAAATAGGAAAAGGAGTAAATGAAACGACATACCAATGCTTATTATCTATAATCAGAGAAGTTTGGTATAGCGACAGATATATATTCTACGGGAGAATAAAACATCACACCAAGGCTATAGTTTATTATGATGCATCTGAGAAGGCTTGCAACTTGCTGGTTTTATTCACTTACTCTTAAGCATCCCTCCGATAGTCTCCGCAGAACCCCAGTTCACTAAAGGCGGTTTTATGCCTTCTTGACTGACTGTGAAACCGAGGAATTTTACTTCTTGCTTTCCAAAATTACATTTAGCCGGGTTAATTGTTATACCGTTGTCTTCTAATCTTTGTAGTACAGTTCGTAAATGTTTTTCGTGCGTTTTCTTGTCAGTGCTTGCTACTAGAAGGTCGTCTATGAATGCGTAGACGAAATCTAATCCCTGTAGTGCTTCATGGATGAACCTTTGAAATGTTTGGCCTGCGTTTTTCAGACCTGGCGTCATTCTTGGGAATTCGAATAGTCCCATGGGAGTGATTATGGCCGTCTTGGCTATATCTTCTTCGCGTACTTTAATTTGTTGATATGCTCTATTGAGATCAATTGTTGAAAATATAGTTTTGTTTGCTAGTTGAAAGGTGAAGTCTTTGATTCGTGGAATTGGATAGCGGTCGGGTGTTGTGACGCTATTTAGCCTCCGATAGTCCCCACAGACTCGTAGATCACCATTTTTCTTTGGTACTATGTGCAGTGGCGAAGACCAAGGACTTTTGCTTGGACGGCATAATCCTTGTTCGATCATGTTTTCAAATTCTTTGCGAACGAATTCATAGCGATGAGGTGCTATTGGTCTAGCGCGACAGTGAAGTGGTGGTCCCGTAGTTTCGATATAATGTTCGACGTTATGCTTCGGTGTCAATTTCATTGAGGTTAATCTTGTAGTTCCGGGAAACTCGGCCAATATGTCGTGGTATGACTGTTGAACATCTATGCTTCTTATTGTCGGTGTGTTCGTTGCTCGGACGAAAGACTGTGACGTGAGACTGGTTTTGCCATCAATTAGTTTTCTGTTCTTGATATCGACGATGAGCTGGTGATATTCGAGAAAATCGGCTCCGATGATTGGTTTGCTGACTTTCGCGACGATGAATCTCCATTTGAAAGGTCTTCGTAAGTTAAGATCTAGTTCTAGGGTTTTCTCTCCGTAGGTTGGGATTACCGTATTTTTTGCGGCGCAAAGTTGGAATTCTAGTGGTTGCTGTGTTTGACCTCTTCTTGGTGGTAAGACGGAGATATTTGCGCCCGTGTCGATTAAAAATGTTGTCTTCGTTTTCTTGTCGGTGACAAATAAGCGGTAAGATGCTTCAGATACGCTAGATCCCGCTTCATCGAGCGTACTTGTTAGTTTTCCGACTTCTTATTTTCATTCTTGAATGAGCATGGTAGTGTGCATCTTTTGGCTTCGCTACCAAATCGGCGGTGGTAATAGCAATAAGGTAACGGTGTTCGGCTTCGAGATCTGTTTTTTCGATTTTCAGGATTGTTTCTTCGGAACGGCGTTCTTCTATGATTTTGATAACAAAATTTTCCTGTGAGGCTCGCATTTCGGCGACTTCAAACGATAATTTTCGGATTTGTTCAGTGAGGTATTGCGTTTCAGTACTCGGAATGCGTGAGGTAGAAGCTTCGACGGCTGAGACTTGCGAACCGTTGTTTGTTTCCATCATCTTGTCGGCTAGTAGCGCTAGTTCGTCGAGTGCAGTTTGTGTGCTGAAGGATTCGCTGACTGCTAGTACTGATCGAACATGCGGCGGAAGGTGATTCGTCCACATTATTCTAAGCGTCGAGTCTGGAACTTTGTCGCGAGCGAGAATTTTCATTCGGCGCAACAGCTGTGTCGGTTTTTGATCTCCCAGTTCGATTTCTGATAGTAATTTTTGCAGTTGACGGCTGTCGGACTCTTCATAAGCAGGAATTAGGCGGTTTTTTAGCGCGACGTATGGCTCCTTTTCTGGTGGATTATATAGCAGGTCGGAGATCTGTTCGATGTCTTGTTTCTCTAGCTGAGCGATGACCATCTGGGCTAATTGTTCCTGGCTTCTCTTAAGTTCAGATGTAGCGGCTTCGAAGCTAATAAACCATAGGCGAGGTTTATCCCTCCAGAACGGTGGAACTCGCAGTGATAGAGCGATTCCGGCGACTTCAGGTTGCGCTGGTGTTGTTTTTCTTTGTGCTTGCTCCATAATTTGATTGAGGTTGCTTGAAAGATTTTTCGGTTGTTCTTTGTAGGGTCACCAGTTTTAGCGAGCTGGGGTTCTGCGGAGACTATCGGAGGGATGCTTTAGTAGTAAGTGAATAAAACCAGCAAGTTGCAAGCCTTCTCAGATGCATCATAATAAACTATAGCCTTGGTGTGATGTTTTATTCTCCCGTAGAATATATATCTGTCGCTATACCAAACTTCTCTGATTATAGATAATAAGCATTGGTATGTCGTTTCATTTACTCCTTTTCCTATTTCCTGGTAATGGTATTTCAGGTACAAGGTATATGGTATTTGCTTTAATAGGTAAACAAAGGTAAAGTATTTGTAGCTCCGTCAGGCAGCTACATACCTGATACCTGAAATAAGCTTATTTGGGTATTGCTTCGCTTTGCGATTTTGGTCGTGGAGTCTATCTCCTGATGATGCTTCGGTTGCGGGGCGAAACGATTGTTGAGTTTGTGATAGTGAACGTATGTAGTGCTTGTGTATTGTGGTGGCGGTGGTGGAGGTTTGTGCATGTGGTTTTACGAATCCTGCATGTATCAGGTATGATAACCGATTGTCCACTTACATTTAGCATTATATATATTTTCTATTTTACTTCATCGTGGATTGTAGCAAAATAATTTAATTATTAGTTTTGTTTTGATTTAATGTAAAGTACCTAGGTGACGAACCTTGCTCGGAAATTTATTAAAACATACAAAACAATGCATTAAAAAAAAAAGCGCCGGGTGTGGGAATTGAACGCAGGATTCGAACCTTTTTAGTGCGCGCGTTACTATTAGGCTTTCACAGCTTTGCATTTGAAAGCTCAAATTATGAGTTGCTATCTATTCCTATTTTCGTAATTCTTTAGTGGCCAAAAACAGGGATAAAACGAGATTTTTTAAAATAAAACTTAGCTAGATAGATTTTCTTCTCCCAAAACCACATGCTGAATTACAAAAAAATCGTTGGAGCCGTTTCCGAGATTCAGAAAATATATTTAATAAATTATCACTCACTTAAATATTATAAATAAAGATATTTATATGTTAATTTAATTAAATGTATGTTTTATTTTTTAGTTTATTTGTATATTTTAAACTAAATATGAAATTAATAATTAAGTAAAACAAAAGTTGACTTGCCCGTTGGCGCAGTGGATAGTGACCCTGCCTTCAGCTTCGCGGGTCGCGGGTTCGATTTCCGCCGAAGGCCAACATTTTCTATAAATGAATTTGTTGTTCTTTGAGCCTGGGCGTATATAAAAAAATATATAATCATATATTCACTAGTTGTCTGTCACCCATTACACAAGTATTAAGTTACTTACTTTGGGGACGGACGACCGTGTATGTAAGTGTCCCATATATTTATTTTATTATTATTTATATGATATAGTTATAAAAAAAAACAATTTTTAAATCAACATTCTCCTGCTCTAAGCAAGTCGGCATAACATGTTATAAACATCTTATAACATTTAGCTAGGTATTTTATGACAAGCCGCCTGCTTGACGTTAATTCAGTCATCTTTTACGACACCTCAGTAAGAAATGAGGGTGGTCTATTCTACTCAGCCGGATACTACACGAAGCGTTACTTACCTTACTCTGCTTTTACGACACCTCGGTAAGAAATGAGGTTGGTCTATTCTACTCAGCCGGATACCACACGGCGGGTCGTCTTACCTTAGTCGCCTTTTACGACACCTCGGTAAGAAAAGAGGGTGGTACTATTCTATTCAGCCGGATACCACACGGCGTATTTGACTACGGTTTATATTGAACTATTATTCGGCTTGACTTGGGGAGCCCCAATATGGCGATATGGTTGACGTCATTAGGCGTTATGGAAGTGAAAATTCGGCCCAATGGCTTTGACGTGTCTTGGCTTATGAAGAGACGCTATTTACATGGGAAAAATGAAAACTCTCGTCATCCTAAAAAAAATCATGACTTCGAAATATAGCATCTATGGTTTTTGTATAAAAACTAAAGTTTAATCATCATCCTCCTGCCCTTATCCCACTCTAAGTGGGGTCGGCACAACATGCAATAAACATGTTGTTACATGATTTGGCTGCGTTTTTACGACCGGCCGCCTGCCTGACGTCAACTTACCTTAATCGTATTTTACGACACCCCGGTAAGAAAGAGGGTGGTCTATTCTACTAAACCGGATACCACACGGTGGGTCAACTTAACTTAGCTTCCTTTTACGACACCACGGTAATAAATGAGGTTGGTCTATTCTGCTCAGCCGGATACCACACGGCGGTTTCAGTATTTGTTACATAAGAGGTTTAAAATAAGGATTTATATATAAACCAAGACGCGAAACCTAACTAATGTCCTAAAATAGTAACAGAGAAACCCACTAGTTATTTGTCTATCGATTCAGACATTAATTATTTCGGCTTCAGTAGGCAACTATGTGCGTGACAATATCGTCCTAATTTGTGTGTAACACGTGTCATAGCCCAGTGGTGTGATCATGCGACTCTTTCGAGAAGGTCACAAGTTCAAATCCCGGCAGTTCAAATTTTTCTATTAAAACTTATGTGTCTTATTGATAATTGCAATTTATCACACCCTTTTCGGTGAAGGAAAACATCGTGAGGCAACCTGCATATCTCTAGAGATATCTAGAGTGGGATAAGGGCAGGAAGATGATGATGTAACATATACTGAAAATCGTCTTAAATTAACTAAAATTGTGACTGGAACTTATTTGTACGGTAAATCTTTAATATTTAAATGAGTTAACCTTGTATGTTTTCGGATCTCGGAAATGGTTCCAACGATTTTCCTGAAATTCAGCATGTAAGAGGGGAGGGGATGGGGGAGAAAAATCAATATAGCTAGGTTTTATTTAAAAAAATAGTTTTATTCCTGTTTTTGGGCATTAAAATATACTAACATTTACTTTTAATTTATTGAATATATAAAACAAAATATAAAACGCCAAAATATTGCCATTAGATGTAGCTTATTTGGGGATTGGGTAGTTGCGAGAAATGAGGTATGTTTGTAACTTTCACGGCGAATCCGTTAAACCCGTATCGATGAAATTTGGCACAATTATTAGGATATAGGATGACATTGAGAAGCGCCATCTAGTATCAACCTTGCACGCAACAGTCCATGTAAACCAAGTTGCGGGTAAAAGCTAGTATTTCAAATTATTTATGGCAATTAGTCAATTTTATTATAAAAATATTTTAATCATATATTATAATAGTTGGTAAAGTCTAATGTAATTTTATAAAATGTTATATAAGTATTATAATATCTGTAGAATTTAAATATCTGTTGTATAAAATATTAAAATTAGAATTTCGAACATAATATGAATGTTTTTATGTACTTTTTCGTTTTGTCTAAGTAAAAATGCTTTCTCTATTTTCATTACTTTTATGTACTAAAATCTTTTTCGTTTTGTCTAAATATAAATGCTTTCGCTATTTTGATTCGTTTTATGTACTTAAATATTATTCTTTTTGTCTAAATATAAATGCTTTTTCCATACTTTTAAAACTCTTAAGTAAGCAAAGACAAAGTAACTCTTAAATTTCCCGTTTCCCTAATGTTTCATAATGTGAATATAATATCAGTGTTTTGATGTTAAGTATTATGTTTATGAAAATCAAAATTGTTTGTGTCTTCATTTTGTTTTCTCTTTTATAAGAGTAAAAGTATAAAAAATGCTTTTTAAAGCCGACAATTTTTTTTTTACTAGTTGTTAAGATTACGCCGTGTGGTATCCGACAAAATAGAATAGTACCACCCTCATTCCTTACCGAGGTGTCGTAAAACGTTTTTTTTACGTAAAACGTTTTTTGTAAAACGTTTGTCGTAAAACGTTTTTTTTTTACATAAAACATAGCTAGATCATATAAGCTGTGATGGCCCAGCGGTGCGACCGTGTGAATCTCTAGAGACGATTATGGGTTCAAACCCGGGTAGACACCAATGAGTTTTTCTATTAAAACTTATGTATCTAATTGATAATTGCAATTTATCACACGCTTTACGGTGAAGGAAAACATCGTGAGGAAACCTGCATATCTGTAGAATTCTGGAGATATGAGTAACCTACCAATCCGCATTGGAGCAGCGTGGTAGGTCTTAGCTCCAATCCTTCTCTCCAAAAAACGGAGAGAAGAGGCCTATTCTCGGCAGTGGGATAGTAACAGGCCGCTACTTACTTTACTTACTATAGCTAGATCGATTTTTGTCACCTAAAACCCCTTATATGCTGAATTTCAGGAAAATTGTTCTAGCCTTTTTGGAGATTTCGAAATATATGTATATACATATTCAAATTCAAAATATTCTTTATTCAAATAAACTTGTAAACAAGTGCTTTTGATTCCTCAACTCTACTGCTGGTTCGGAAAGCTGTTCCTACCGAGAAGAGTCAGCAAGAAACTCGGCGGTTGCTCTCATACAAGATTAACTCATTTAAATATTAAACATTTTGATTTGGATATATTCGTTTAGATTTACAGCAAAAATGTACAAGTTATATCTATCTTAAATTACTTACACGCTAGGACTATACAGATCATGCCCACGTGGAATGGTCCCAAGAATGCTGGCAGCGTTTCCGCGCTGAATCGCTAAGCTGATTCTTTGTGCGAAAAAGGAACCAGCCCTCTTGTCACCTGAAGAGGCAATCAACCGAGGTGTTAAAACGGATAAAAATTTTTTTGACTCCATGGCCCTAGGGTCTCGACTGCAAACGGCACAAATATATAAATCTCGATGAGAGATGCATACTTCCGCCGTTTGCCGGTTTCGGCCATTTCCGCCGCAGCTCCAGGTCCTGACGCTGTTTCCCTGATATGGGACAAGGCTAACGTATCAACGCATGTTGCGTCCCACATTAGGGCCCGTCCCCGTTCCCAAGGAACCAGCGTCAAGCCGTCTGGTCTCTTGCCATCATCCTGACATATCCCGGAAGGCTCGAGTAGAGCAGGAATGTCGATGGTGGCAAGAGCTCTTTTGATGGTATCATTAAGAGAACCATGACGGAAAAGCCTACCAGAGCTCCTATGGCATGAAATGGCATTTGGATTGATTTATTTTGATTATATTAGGATGAACTGTGTCGAGTCTCTTAAGTAAAGTTCACGCAGTTCAAACAAAAGGCCATCTATCTTTTAATATGACAATATATTCTTTTAGAAAGGTTCTTTTGTATTCAATAGTATTAAATTTCATTTTCATATTTGCTTCATAGTGTCAGGGTAACAATTGGAGCTAATATGGGATCACGAGCTTTTGTTGTCTGTACTTTCCATTATACTTAATGTTACTCTATGATATATTTTGTCTGTGGTTCAACAAACCCTATTGTTCTATAATATTCAATATTCAATTGAAAATTATAAAAGGTTAATTCGAACATTTGCGCTGTTTCAATTTAATGAGAAACAAGTCAAGTTAAAAAGCTTTAAACAAAATTAAAAGTTCCTAATGTTTATTTATTTATTTATTTGATACACCAACGACACGATATGTATAATAGATAAATTAACAATAAATCCTTATTGGCCGTGTGGTATTCGGTTGAATAGAGTAGGACCACCCTCATTTCTTACCGAGGTGTCGTAAAAGGCGACTAAGGTAAGTTGACCCGCCGTGTGGTATCCGGCTGAGTAGAATAGACCACTCTCATATCTTACCGAGGTGTCGTTAAAGGCGACTAAGGTAAGTTGACGTCAGGCGGTCCGGTCGTACAATACTTAGCTAAATCATGTGACAACATGTTTCTAACATGTTGTGCCGACCCCACTTAGAGTGGGATAAGGGCAGGAGGATGATAACAATAAATCCTTACATTAATTCTAGTTCCATTATAATAATCATTTACAGGCGTATTCAGCATTTTTATTTTTTATTTTTTGTTAGTTCATAACAATTCTATTTTAATACATCAACAATTAAATCATAAGGTTCCCATAAATCGAGGCTTTCAGAAAATAAATATGTCAAAAATTTTAAAACTATAAGTAATCGTATATGTCAAAAAATATAAAAATGGCTGGACCAGAATGTATAATGTCAGCTAAATCGGACACCGGGAAGTGGGTTATTTACAATACGCCTTACAATAATACTTAATTTACAATATGCCTTCGCATATTGCAAATTGCATATTGCTGTGAAAACTTTAAATTGGCCTTATTTTGTCATTTATTTTCTGTATCTATTCTAATGTAATAGCTGTAAGCTTTCCTTATAAAATAAAATAAATAAATAAATAAAATAAATACATACACCACAAGTTAAATTGAAGCTTTTAAAAAGCACGCTATTTACATCAAGTAATTAATATATCTATTAAAATGTCCAACTAAAAATACAAAAACTCTTAAGCCTCAAAATAAAATTAGAGAACACAAATTAAAGTGAAAAATATCATCATCCTCCTGCCCTTATCCCACTCTAAGTGGGGTCGGCACAACATGTTATAAACATGCTTTTACATGATTTGGCTGCTTTTTACGACTGGCTGCCTAAATGACGTCAACTTACCTTAGTCGTACTTTACGACACCTCGGTAAGAAGGAGGATGGTCTATTCTACTAAACCGTATACCACACGGTGGGTCAACTTACCTTAGTCGCCTTTTACGACACCTCGGTAAGAAATGAGGTTGGTCTATTCTACTCAGCCGGATACCACACGGTGGGTTAACTTACCTTAGTCGCCTTTTACGACAACTCGGTAAGAAATGAGGTTGGTCTATTCTACTCAGCCGGATACCACACGGTGGGTCAACTTACCTTAGTCGCCTTTTACGACACCTCGGTAAGAAATGAGGTTGGTCTATTCTACTCAGCCGGATACCACACGGTGGGTCAACTTACCTTAGTCGCCTTTTACGACACCTCGGTAAGAAATGAGGTTGGTCTATTCTACTCAGCCGGATACCACACGGTGGGTCAACTTACCTTAGTCGCCTTTTACAACACCTCGGTAAGAAATGAGGTTGGTCTATTCTACTCAGCCGGATACCACACGGCTGGTCGACTTACCTTAGTCGCCTTTTACGACACCTCGGTAAGAAATGAGGGTGGCACTATTTTACTTAGCCGGATACCACACGGCTATATTAAAATGTCCAAGTTAAAATACAAAAACTCTAAAGCCTTGAAATACAATTACAGAACACGAATTAAAGTAAAAAATATATTTTCAAAATAAAAGTCCAGATCCACATATTTCATTGTCTAAACTAACATTGTTCCCACTATCAATTTAGAACAGAGCTATTGAAAGAGGAAAATTCAGTTTGAAATTTAAATGAAAAGGCACATTCAATTCAAAAAATTTAAACCTTTGTATGAAATAATTTTCAGCTTTGCCATTACGGTTTAAGAACACTGTTAAAAAGAGACTGATACGGAAAGCCTACTATACCCCTACCTATAGCCTACTCTTGAAAATTACTTAAAAGATAAGAATGTGTGGATATAGCTCTCTTTGAACCTGTACAAGACAGTAACGACTAAATGTAAATAGTATTAAAAATTATATTTTTAATACTAAAGTAGTGGAAAAGCACAACATGTTATAAACATGCTGTAACATAATTTGGCTGCGTTTTTTCGACCGGCCGTCTGCCTGACGTCAATTTGCCTTAGTCGTATATTACGACACCTCGGTAAGAAGGAGTGTGGTCTATTTTACTAAACCGGATACCACACGGTGGTTCAACTTACCTTAGTCGCATCTTAAGACACCGCGGTAAGAAATGAGGTTGGTCTATTCTACACACACGGATACCACACGGCGGGTTGACTTACCTTAGTCGCCTTTTACGACACTCGGTAAGAAATGAGGGTGCTACTATTCTACTTAGCCGGATACCACACGGATATCTGCATTCAAATTCAAATTCATTTAAATTCAAAATATTTTATTCAAATAAACTTGTAAACAAGTGATTTTACATCTTTAACTCTACTACTAGTTCGGAAAGCTGTTCCTACCGAGAAGAGCCAGAAAGAAACTCGGCGGTTAATCTTTTAAACATTATTAATTTTACATTATTAAACCGCAGTTCTGTTTGAAGCCCTTAGTATTATATCCATCGACATTCATATTTAAAACTCTTTTGGTCATGGTTTTCATCCATCCTCCGTAAAAGGTGAATATATAAACCACAATATTCCAATCCGGGGTTCACAGGCAAACGTGCCGCTATTGAATTGAGCTGAACGGTTTTACTACACGCTCTAAGCCTCCAATATAAGCGAGTGACGCCGCTTTATACGACGTTTGCTTTATGGATTATAGATTTTTCACCAGATACTTTTTAGGAATCTTTCAGTTAATATTTCATACTAGCTGTGCCCGCAATAATAATATGTACAGATGAGCATGAAAGTAGTTATTGTGAATTAGCAATAAGAGATAAAGATATAAAAGTAATAATAAAATTATTTTGCTATAATCCGCGATGAAGTAAAATAGAAAATATATATAATGCTAAATGTAGAGTGGTCAATCGGTTATCATACCTGATACATGCAGGATTCGTAAAAAAATCACATGCACAAAACTTCCATCACCGCCACCACAATACACAAGCACTATATACGTTCACTACCACAAACTCAACAATCGTTTCGCCCCGCAACCGAAGCATCGTCAGGAGATAGACTCCACGACCAAAATCGCAAAGCTTATATATATATTTATATAGCATTATATATATTTTCTATTTTTCTTCTTCGCGGATTATAGCAAAATAATTTTATTATTACTTTTGTATTATGGATCTCCGCAAAGTAACGCCTAATTCTATAAATTAGATTAAAATATGCTGTCGCGGACTTTTTCCCGTCGTTTTATCACTGTTTTCAGAGGCATTGAAAATTCACCATTGGAAAGCTGCATCTTTACTGAGCAACATAAGCTATATTAAGAAAATAGGGATCCGTAATAAAAATGTAATAAGGTGTAAAAAATTTGTCATAAATACTGTCATAGCATGCGCTGCGCTATTGATGATATATTTAACAAAAATAAATCTGTAGTCTGACTTCTTCTTCTTCTGGGAGTAGTGGTTTTACAGGGCCTGAGGGCCCAGTATCACTTTGACCATTACTGTGATCGCCACTGACTAAAGTTCCTTGCCAATGCAGGTGTCCCCCAGGAATTCCGGGATCTTTTTGGCAGCGAGATCTTTCACCTCTTTTGGGCGTTAACTATGCGATAGTCCGACTTAGTAGACTTTCCACTGCCACGAGATCGATATGTACGCTGGTGAAACCGCGGGATATTACTAGTATAATTTAAATATATACACCCAGACTCAAAGAACCAACCCTTATTATTATTTTTTATTTACTTAATTTTTAAATCGAATACATTATCCAAACCTACTTAGTTGTTAGTGACAATATTTCTTAATTTTATGTTAGTAATAACAAAAACATAATTTAACTAAACTAAACTATGTACCTAAACTTAATTCAAAAACTATGCACCATTGCTGGTGCAGGAGGGACTGTCGTACTTGCACAACAATGTTTTGAGAAGGGAGTTAGAAGTGTTCATGAGCCTGTACATAAATGAAGCAGCACGTTTGCGCAAGATCGCGTAAAAATCATCCACGCGAACTTCCGCAAACATAGCCAATGGACTACAATGACGGGGCATCTTCAACACCGCCCTCAAAACATTGTTATATTGAACGCGCAAGGCGCTGTATGTTCGCTGCGTATAGTCGATCAGACCGCACGTGTAAAAAGATTGGCAATATGCTCTCTACAAAGTTATGGTTAACTTAGAGTAACTTCTATCTTCTAACTTCTATAGTAATTTATAAAATATCCATAAAGTATTTGTGTCACGAATAACAGTAATAAAATACGGAGGTATAAAGGAAACTATAGCCTTACCTTATCCACAGGCATGGAAGGGCACGCGCGGCACAAGTTCCAGAATGAGCCGATCATCTGGCGGCAGCCGTCGGGCTCGGTGTGTCGGCTTAGTTGGAAGCGCTCCCCGACTGGGGCATGTGATGCTGCTGTGGAATAAAATATATATAGTTACCAGTCTTACCCACAGATTGGTTCGCGTACACTTAGAGACATGCTATCGCGGAGTTTTTCATAGTATTTTTGCAGATCTATTGATACTGATGATACTGAAAATAATATTATATAGGTAATACATTTAATTGAAATTTTGAACGTAAAAGAGGTTATTCTAACTTAACCATAAGAAAGAAGGAAAAAAAAACTTTATTTACTTTATAAGAGATAGGGATACGCTATCGCGAACTTTTTCGCAGTTTTTGTTTATTTATTTATAAATTTATAGATCACCAACAAAATACACACTTCACATTAAAATTTTACATTGAATAACATGAAATAAGTTGTAATAACAACAATAATAAAGGTAATAACAACTTTCAAATTAAGTTACGACAACAGAGAGATATAATTCAACTATAGTATTTGCATGTAATCGTTAAGTTAAAAGAAAAGAAAGAATTAAAAAAACAAGAAAATTAATACAACCTGTAAAAAAAACTGAGATTTAAGATCAGCATTGTTGATCTTAAATTCTGTGGTACATTACTTTGGTGTATCCACGCCGTGTGGTATCCGGCTGAATAGAAAAAGAAACTCTCATTTCTTACCGAGGTGTGGTAAAAGGCAACTAAGTTAAGGCGGAAAGTTAACGTCAGGCAGGCGGCTGATCGTAAAATAAGTAGCCGAATCATGTTACAACATGTTTACAACCACGCTTAGAATGGCCAGTCCAGGTCGATGAAAATAAATAGGAATATTTGAAATGTGAATTGTATTTTTGATGTAAAAGCGGAGATTGCGTACATACAAATAAGTCATTAATTATTAAAAATTTTGCTACGGAAAATATAAAGTATTAAAATAGTAGACTTTACCTCAAAGGTTCTTAAATTTTCTTTAGGAAAAAACATGAAAGCAAAAGGAAATAAAACTCATTTCCTGCTCTAGTACTTTCCGCGCTTTGATGCAGAGTCTTTAATTTTAACCTTAAGAATAATTCTTTAAGCTTATTCACCTTGGAATTTACAGAAATTCCCGGAATATTACATTTTTTTCGACCATTGGAATATTAGACTAAGGAAGGACATGTAATGATGAAAAACATTTGACCAAACGAGTGTTAAATATGCATAACATCAGGTCAGGCTTATTATAGCCCATCGTCTGCCGCCCTGTCAGGGGACCTTCGGACGGGGTCTACGGACGTCTGGCTTACAGGTCCCCGAGGCGGTCGGTGCATCTGGTGCTCCCGATGCACCGGTTAGCGGAGGGGGGCTTCTCTTTCGAGGGGCCCCTACCCGGAGGAGGTGTTCTCTGGGATCAGAGCTGTCGGCGGGGATAGGGGCAATGTGAACAACAATACCCTGTTCTTGCCATCGGCAGAGTGGTGAAGCACACAGGTCGTTTTAGACGGTGCGAGTCTAAAACGGTGATGTTGGACGGTGATGTTGGATGTTGAATGAGTTGGACGGTGGTACCCATAAGGGATTTTTTCCTGTATAAAAAAAAAGTCAGGTTATCTTATGATAAGCCTGATGCTGCCAGGATTGGCTTCAGATAAGGGAATGCTCAACGGCTAACAGTAGGGACATTAAATTTTATTAAAATCATTTTTAACTTGTCTTGTATATATCTAATACTTTCTGGCTTTTTTTGGTAGAAGCAATTTTTCGTACTAGCAGTAGAGTTGACGAATCAAAATCGCGTGTTAAGATTACTAGAATAAAGAATATTTCGAATTTAAATACAAATACAAATTCAAAATATTCTTTATTGAAGTAAACTTTTAAACAAGTGCGTCAACTTACTACAACAACATTTCTACCGAGACGAGCCAGCAAAAAACTCTCTTCAAACTATAATTCTTATTACTAGTTACATTTAGGTAATATCTTGTATGAAGCCGAGACGTGGAGTCTCACAATGCGACTAGTCCACCAATTTAAGGTCGCTCAGCTAGCTATGGAGAGGGCTATACTCGGAGTTTCTCTGAAGGATCGTATTCGAAACGAAGTGATCCGACAGTAAGCCAAAGTAATCGACATAGCCTAAAGGATTAGCAAGCTCAATTGTCAATGGGCTCACATTTGTTGCAGAATCGATAACTGCTGGGGTAGACGTGTTCTGGAGTGGAGACTGCGCCTTGGAAAACGCAGTGTGCGACGCCTTCCAGCTAGATGGAGTGACGATATCCGAAGTGTGGCTGGCGACGGTTGGAAGCGAAGAACTGAAGACCGAGTGGCGTGATATTGGAGAGGCATATGTCAAACAGTGGACAAGGACATATTGATGATGTTTAATGTTTTGTAAAGGGTCGAAGAGTAGCTATATCCACGCATTCACATCATCTAAGTAATCAGCAGTATAGTAGGCTTTCTGTATCAGCCTCCTTTTAACAATGTTTTTAAACTGCTGTTATGGCAGAGCTTAAATCAAAGCCGGGGCGAGTAGGCTAGTGTATTGAAGTTCAAATTGAACTTTGGCATTCAAGCTACCCAAACAATATCAATTACAACTGAGTCCTGAATGATTGGATAACGCACGGGTCCCTAAGGGTAGAGATTCAATTTCAAATGGAACGGTATTATTTTCCAAGCTTAACAAATGTTTGATAAAATATTTGTCACAAATATTTGTACCAGCCTTTCTATTTACAAAGCCGCACATGTAATTATGTTCGCGTAATGAAATTTTAAAATACCCCCAATGTAATACTTTTCACTTGCCCCCTAAAAGAAAAATGGGAATTTAATATTATGTGTTAGGCTAATTTAAAAGCCATGTGGTATCCGGCTGAGTAGAATAGACCACCCTTTTTCTTACCGAGGTGTCGTAAAAGGCGACTGAGGTATGTTGACCCATCTTGTGGTATCCCGCTGAGTAGAATAGACTACCCACATTTTTAGTAAGGTATTTAGAGTAAATTTGTGTTATTTAAAAAAAAGAGCCTAAGTAGATAGTAATGATTGGTAACAAACTCTCTCTTGGTAAAAAAATACAATAAAAAGGACAAAAAACGGTTGCCTGTGAAGTCGGTTTTACGGGCTATGATTTTACGTGACAACGTCTTTTTAAATGTGATAGATTGGAGTGGGAGAGAGACGCAAGGCATTCGCCAGTCCGGCGGGCCTCTCTTTCGTTCGGTGACTCATCGTAACAGACGTGAGCGGGCGTTACACTTTTTCATGAGTGAGCCGCAACCTAATTTAAGACGTTGTCACGTCAAAAAAGAATTGATTATAAAAGTGGATTATTGCTTTTTTGTGATTATTTTGATATCTTTTTTCATGTATTCGCAACGTGTAACGTACAGAAATACTAAAATACAAAAATTGCATCAAATCTGGGAACGATGCCAAATTGCATTTCATAAAATATTGCTTGTTAGTTTTTACGAGTCGGGCGGGTAAATAACATGAGCTAGAGTGTACACTAAGAAAAATCATACTAACAGATTTCTGCATTTTATTTAGTTTGGGAGGTATTTGAACCCAAAAAATGAAATCTATGTTACTATACATTAGTACTATACATTTGCGAAACGAACTCTTCAGCTTTATATATTAATATAAAGCTGAAGAGTTTGTTTCGCGCTAATCTCAGGAACTACTGGACCGATTTTGAAAATTATTTCTATGTAAGATAGTCCATTTATCGAGGAAGGCTACAGGCTATAACATCACGCTAAGATGAATAGGAGAGGAGCAGCAATAAAAAATGGTACGGAAAAGGCAAAATTGAAAAATAAAAATATTAAAATAATATTTGGTCAGGTGGGGCTCTAGGTATTTTTACTTCTCTAGACGGCCCGTTTCCTAAATGAGCTACCATGACTTTAAATTTGACAGCGAAAATTGTCTTTAAAATTCAACGTAAATTTAAGTATTTTCCAACAGACGAAAACATATTCGAAAACAGGGATAAAAAGGCATTTTTTTTAAATGAAACGTGGCTAGATCGAATTTTCCACCCAAAACCCCCTACATGCTGAATATAAATAAAAATTAAGAGATTCCGAATATATATATATATATATATATATATATATATATATATATATATATATATATATATATATATATATATATATATATATATGTATATATATATATATATATATATATATATATATATATATATATATATATATATATATATATATATATATATATATATATATATATACGAGGTGTGTTCAAAAAGTATCGCGAATTTTGAATTTTCGCGAGTTACATATATTCTAATTTCGATTTTTTTGTGGCGTTATGTTGGTACATATGTGTCTCACTTATGCTGACAAGTTGGGCGATTTTGAATGTTCGGTTAATTGTTGACAGCTGTTTTGCTTGCACGTGTTTTGGTTCGTCTTCGATTTTTACCTATTCAAAAAATGGAACAAGGAACCTGTATCGATTTTTGTGTGAAAAACGAAATTAAGTGCGCGGATGCATTCCGAGTGTGGACTGTGGCATATGGAGAAGCTACTTTGGACAAAAGCAACGTTTATTGGTGGTACAAAATGTTTTTAAAAGGTCGAGAAGATGTGAATGACGAAGAGCGTGCCGGACGCCCGAGCACTTCAACAACAGACGAAAAAATTGATGAATTGAAGAAAATAGTATTGGCCAATCTTCGAATCATCGATAGAGAAATTGCCGAGGACCTAGGCATATTGATTGGCTCGTGCCATTCGATTTTAATCGATAATTTGTGGAAAAACAAAAATTGGCTTTTGCACATCGATAACGCCCCTGTTCACACATCGCTGCTTGTACGCGACTTCTTGGCCAAAAACAACAGATCAACGATACCGCAGCCACCGTATTCCCCAGATCTGGCCCCCTGTGACTTTTTCTTGTTCCCGAAACTGAAGAGGCCCATGAAAGGACGACACTACGCCACGATTGACGAGATAAAGACGGCATCGAAGGAGGAGCTGAACAAGATACAAAAAAATGATTTTTTGAAGTGCTTCGAAGATTTGTAAAAACGTTGGCACAAGTGTATAATATCCCAGAGGGATTACTTTGAAGGGGACAAAATAGATATTTACGAATAAATAAATAATTTTTGAAAATTCACAAAATTCGCGATACTTTTTGAACACACCTCGTATATATATATACAAGATTAATTCATTTAAATATTAGAGATTAAATTTATGAATTTTTTTAAAACCATTTATGAGAACCATTTGAGCTTAAAGGATATTGGGCCAGTCGTTTGCGCCAATAACCAATACGCGAGGCAAATCATTGTATGACAAAGCAGTAATATGACCAATTCGATTAATTCCGGCGCGTTGCATTAACGAGGGGCTTAAACCGATTAAGCCTGTAATAAATTGCTTTATCAGAATACTGGATCAACGCATATTCGTCAGGTTAGTAATGTGAAATATTTGAACGTATATGTATGGAAACCGGCTATACTCACAAGCTCTGGACTCTTATCAAAAGCTCTTTATATAGCGTTCAATCGAAGATTGTCATATAAGACGACTAAGGTAAGCCGCATGGTATCAGGTTGAGTAGAATAGACCACCCTCATTTTTTTACTGAGGTGTCGTAAGAAGTAACTAAGATAAGTAGACCCGCTTTGTGGTATCCAGCTGAGTAGAATAGATCACCCTTATTCTTACCAAGGTATCGTTAAAAGGTGACTAAGGTAAGTCGACCCGCCGTGTGGTATCCGGCTGAGTAAAGTATATCACCCTTATTTCTTACCGAGTTGTCGTTAAAGGTGACTAAGGTAAGTTGACACACCGTGTGTTATCCGGTTGAGTAGAATTGACCACCCTCCTAACCAAGGTGTCGTAAAATATGACTAAGGTAAGTTGAGGTAAGCTGTGATGGCCTAGCGGTGCGCCCGCGTGAATCTCTGGAGATGATTATGGGTTCAAACCCGGGCAGACACCAATGAGTTTTTCTATTAAATTTATGTGTCTAATTGATAATTACAATTTATCACACGCTTTTCGGTGACGGAAAACATCGTGAGGAAACCTGCATATCTCTAGAGAATCCTAAGGATATGTGTAACCTACCAATCCGCATTGGAGCAGCGTGGTAGGTCTCAGCTCCAACCCTTCTCTCCAAAAATGGAGAGAGGAGGCCTATGCCCAGCAGTGGGATAGTAACAGGCCGTTACTATTACTTACTACTAAGTTGACGTCAGGCAGGCGGCCGGTCGTAAAATACGAAGCCAAATCATGTGACAGCTGTATGAGAAAAACCCGTGACCGAATCCCATATCACGGACTCTTTCATTCTTTTTATTTTTTAATTGCATTTCTTTTCTTTCTTTTTTTTATTGCATTTTTTATATATCTTTAAATAAAAGTAATTGGGTGAGCCTTGCTCGGTAATTTATTACGAAATAAATAAAGGAAACTCAAAAAAAATAATTGGATTATTTTTTCTTCGGTATTTTCATTTCTCGAGACCGCCCGTTCACCGCATAAGTTACGCTGACTTGACAAATTACGGCAAAAATAGTGTTTTATATTAAATTTACATGTTAATATTTTTTATGCCCAAAAGCAGGGATAAAACAATTTTTTTTTAAATGCTTTTTTTAGCTAGATTCATTTTTCTCCACCAAAACTCCCTACATGCTGAATTTTAGGAAAATCGTTGGAGCCGGTTCCGAGATTAAAAAAAAAATAAAAAAAAAAAAAAAAAAAAATATATATATATATATATATATATATATATATATATATATATATATATATATATATATATATATATATATATATATATATATATAATTCTCTTCCTGTCTTTATCCCACTCTAAGTGGGGTCGGCACAACATGTTTTTCTCTTCCATTCTGTCCTATCTTTCGTCAACTCTGGCGCCACTCCTTTTATATGCATATCATACTTCACACAATCCAACCATCTCTTTTTAGGCCTCCCTCTAGGCACATATCCATCCACATTCAAATTTAACACACGTTTGGTCACATGATTTTCATCCCTCCTCATTACATGTCCAAACCATCTCAATCTTGCACTTCTCGACTTTTCTATAATGGGCGCAACTTTCAGACTTCCCCTAATATACTCGTTTCGTATTTTATCCAGTTTTGTCACACCACACATCCACCTTAACATTCTCATCTCATTTGCATGTACTCTTCTTTCATCCCTCCTTTTCATTGCCCAACATTCTGATCCATACAATACGACAGGTCTTATGACCGCTTTATAAATTTTTCCCTTAACTTTAAGAGGCATTCGAGGGTCACATATTGTGCCTGAGACCTGCCGCCACTTCATCCATCCTGCATCCATTCTTTTACCCACATCTCGATCTATTTCACCGCCGTTTTGAAAAAGCGAACCAAGGTACCGAAAATCAGAGCAGACTGGCAAAATGTTCCCATCCAAATCGATCGGGGAGGGGAGGTCCCACTCCGAAAATATATATACATACAAGATTAACTCATTTAAATATTAAGAGATAAACGATCAAGGCTCGTTCAACTATAAGTTAAGTTTAACAACGTTTTCGTTTTACACCTGCATGCAATATTTAATGTTTATGGTGTTTAAGAACCCTAACGCACAGATATCGTGCCATGAGCAATTATAGTCAGTCGTTATAGTGAAAGTTTGTTTGGATTGTTGTACCTCCGAAAATTTGAGCGCCTCAGATTAAGAAAAGGACCTGGGTGTCCGGTAATTTTTAAAAAGATGCAAATAAAAAATACTGTTGGCCCCGGTTGCGGGGTGAATCGAATGTTGAGTTTGTGATGGTGAACGTGTGTAGTGCTTGTGTGATAGTGTATGTGTTTTTACGAAACCTGCATGTATTAGGTATGAAAACGAATACCACTCTACATTTAGCATTATATATATTTTCTATTTTACTTCATCGCGAATTATAGCAAAATAATTTTAGTATTACTTTTGTATTATGGATCTCCTCAAAATAACGCCTAATTCTATAAAATAAAATATTTTTACAGAAAAAAAATACTACCATTTGTAGTGAAGATTGTAAAATTCATAGCCAATATAAAAGATTGGCGCGCTTCATTTACTTCGTTTTGGGAGAGAAGCCAAAAAACTTCAAATTGTCTATACCTATTTGTAACCACTGCATAAACTAGATACGTGACTTGTTTAATCATGTTCTCATTTGGTCGTTGCTGGCTGAGGGATATGACCTTATTGTGATAACAAATATTATTACAAATCAAAATTTGCCGTGTGTTATCCGGCTGAGTAGAATAGACCATCCACATTTCTTACCGAGGTGTCGTAAAAGGTGACTAAGATAAGTAAACCCGCCTTGTGGTATCCGGTTTAGTAGAATAGACCTCATTTCCTACCGAGGTTTCGTAAAAGGTGTTTAAGGTGAGTAAACCCGCCGCATGGTATCCGGTTGAGTGGAATTGGCCACCCTCTTTCTTATCGAGGTGTCGTAAAATACGACTAAGGTAAGTTGACGTCAGGCAGGCGGCCGGCCGTAAAATACGTAGCTAAATCATATGACAGCATGTTCATAACATGTTGTGCCGACCCCACTTAGAATGGGATAAAGGTAGGAGAATGATGATGATATTAAAAATGTATGTAAACAAATTGCTACACAAAAAATATGGAAAAATAAAAATAAATGCAACACTGAAAGTGTCTTCACTACATATTATAAAACAAAGTCGCATTATTTGTCCATATATCCCTATGTATGCACAAAAAACTTTAAATCTACGCAACAGATGTTGATGCGGTTTTTTTAATAGATAGAGTGATTCCAGAGGAAGGTATAATAGAGGTACGTATAATAACATTCAATACGGAGTAGAGAAATACTGTAATTTTTGAGGTTTCTGTAAATAATTACATTTTTTCCCGCTTACATTGCAAACGCAGGCTAAACCCTACGAGATTTATCAAAATGATGTACTAAGTATTTGTACACATCGAAAAGGTCTACAGAAAAGTCCGCGATGGTATATGTCTATCTCTTATGAATAACCCACAATAGCATTTTTTATCATTTACTTTTTACGAAAAATAATACCTTATTTTTGAAGCAATTTTTATACAATACAGCATTAATCCTTATCCAATTAAGTACCTCAAATAAATAGTTGATTTAATATAGATCAATATGGCCGTTTACAGCATGTAATTTAAGTGAACATTTTCGGAGATATTACAGATTTAAAATGCCGTGAGGACGCCGCGCTTCGCCCTATAACACCTCGACTTTAGCAGCTATGTCGCTCTTTCAAGAGTTTGTTTAAAGACATTCTGTAATTAATTGTAAAAATAAAATATATAGGGAAAATGTAAAAGTAAATAAGTGATAATGTACTATATGAATTTAGATATTCCAAAGATGGCAGGAAATCTTCTTGGTATAGGGAAAGGAAATTGTTTTTCTCCAAATTTAACGCTTGCGGGCCACGGGCAGTAATGACTAAATCAAAACTACTGGATCGATTTTAATCATTTTTTTACACTGACTGACATGGGATATATATTATATACCCGTGCGAATTAGGGGCAGGCCGCTAGTTATATTATAATTAGATAGATCCCTAGTAGAATAAGAATAACGTTACACGGCTGTGCAAAGGCCTCCTCCTTTTAGAAAGAGTTTAAACCCACCAATCCAGAAAGGACTATACCCAATCTGATACCTGAAGCTTTTAGAACTAAGTGCCTCTAAAACATAAGGCTATTCATTTAAAATCACGTTTGAAAACAATAAAATTTGTAATCAAATATTTTTATACGCGGACGACGTCGCCTGCAAAACGATATCTACATAAACGTATAGAAAAACCAATCTCGTTGAACGCCCATTAAAATATCTCCACGTTCTTATTACTAATGATCAAGGAGCGGAGAAAAGGACGTATGACGTCAGACAATATGGTGTTAACGATCCATGACGTCACCCACCCAGCCATATCGGTTAGTCTTCAGATAAACCGCCGGCCATACATAACTCTTCCCCAATTTGGTGTAATACGATAAAAAAAACATTTATCGGTTTTAAGTCTGTGGTACAGTTAATAAAAAAAAATGAACGTGTATCATACAGTACGCAGTAAAGTATATAGAACGAATCTACCATTGGATAAATTGGTAAGTAAATTTTAAATACAAAATTATTCTAAAACGAGTATTGCATTATAAATTATAAAAATAAAAATTATAAAAATGCTCTATTGCGGTTTTTATTTATGGATAGTAACACACTTGACATTTACATTGGGGCGTGACAATCAGCTGATTGTAATTAACAAATCACTGCACACGTTAAAAAACTTAACAAATTAAATTTATTTTACATTTACTTCTTAAAATTCATCAGTTATTATTGATATATTAAATTAAGTAATATTGTTTAGATAAAATTATGTACTCACGAAAATTCCGTTCCCAGCAAGCAACAGCACAGAAAACGTAAAAAGCGTCGATTGGAAAAAAATAAACCCGAAATTGCGTTCGGAAACCGAATTTTTTGGTTATGGAACGGTTATATTTCGTGTCGCGAAGCGCGTTGTGTTTTCGCGCTCGGCACCGGCTTGTCGGGCGACTGCCGCAAACTCCGTGAAAAATCAATAGCTACCCCCGTGAACGTACCCGCATGCGGAACTCGGTCCACGACTCAACGTCGCTCACCCATTTCCTTATTATGTAACGGTGTTGAAAAGAGACGGTTATACATCACTAGGCTACATAAACAACCCTTTGCGCCAATGGCGTCCCCAAAATGGCGGCTGACGTTTGACGTTTCGGCGCGAAAAGTGACATTTGTGTCAGATAACCCTGATTGCTCGGAAACCGGTGTTAAATCGATTCTATTACTTCATTTTGGTTTCATGTTAATACCGATACAGCTTTGCCCCTTTATATGCGTTTATTCTTATCTTAAGTTACGGTTTTCACTCATTCAAATTTACACAGGCGTTTATCGGAGTTACGTCTTATTATTTTTAAATATTATATTTCTTATGATACTATATTATTAAACGTATTTCGGGTTATGGGTTAAAAACGGGGACACAAATGAGTTTTTTATTAAAACTATGTAGTATTTACGATTGCAATTTATCACACGCTTTTCTGTGAAGGAAAACATCTTAAGAAAACCTGTGTATTTCTAGAGAATTCTGGGAACATGTGTAACCTACCAATCCGCATTGGAGCAGCGTGTTAGGTCTTAGCTGGAACCGTTCTCTCGAGAAACGGATAGCGGGATATACCCGGCAGTGGGATAATAACAGGCTTACTTTACTTTTTTACTTTTTATTTCTTTTTTCTTTTTATTTCCTTCCCAACTAAGATGAGACGTAATAAAACGACCGAGATGCTCCTCCTACTCTATCTTACTCTCTTTTTTCAAAAATCTCGTTACATTTCACGTCCTTAATTCTAATCATTCCCTTTTTTGCGATATCTATTCTTTCCTTTCTCATTGTTTTTCTTTAAAACCGATGTCAATATTCGGCGTATAATTTTCTTCTTAACTAAATCAAATCTTACGCTATAGCGTAAGAAATGAGGGTGGTCTATTCTACTAAACCGGATACCACACGGCGGGTCAACCTACCTTAGTAGCCTTATACGACACCGATTTTTCTCCGAAAAATTACCGAGGTGTCGTAAAAGGCGACGAAAGTAAGTTGATGCCAGGTAGGCCGGCCGTAAAACACTTAGCCAAATCTTGTTATAACATGTTTAAAACATGTTTGCCGGCCCCATTTAGATTGGGATAAGGGCAGGAGGATGATTTTATCTACAAATATACAGCTTCAAATTGTTTTCGGGCTTCACGAGCTGCGAAGACTGGCAGTATTTTGGCGCATTGCAGCTAAGGAGGTAGGAATTACAAGTCTCTGCAGTGGACGTAATCAATATTATAAGTATACTAACTTCTGCCCCAGACTTCGTCTACGTGGACTTTATTACCTAGGAAATAAATAACCCATCACAGTCCCCACCCTTTTAACTACCCAAATACCAAACGTCACTTTAATCCGATGAAAAATCACAAAAAAAACTGTAACATGTTTAATCTTGCAATATGGATTATAATATTATCATTTTTTTGCCTTTATCCCACTATAAGTGGGGTCGGCACAATAAGTTTTGATCATGTTATCAAATCAAATCGAAATCAAAAACCTTTTATTAACAACTGTCACACTTACCCTACATGAACATTTACACTTATAAAATAGACAATATAAAATTTAAAAAAATCTACCTATGCAGAGAAATGTGACGTTGCAAAAAGGAACACCACTCAGTATACGTTGAGGTGGCCCCCAACACTGGTTTTCAGTGGCGACCATACCCTAAAACTAAACTAATCCGCCACCAACGCCAGCGACAGCTTAACAATGAGATGTAACTTTGTACATCTCATTGTTCATCCATTTATCATCATCATCTTCCTGCCCTTATCCCACTCTAAGTGGGGTCGGCACAACACCTTATAAACACGTTGTCACATGATTTGGCTACGTATTTTACGACCGGCCGCCTGCCTGACGTCAACTTATCGTAGTCGTATTTTACGACGCCTCGATAAGACACAGGGTGTTCTATTCTACTAAACCGGATACCACACGGTGATTCAATTTACCTTAGTCGCCTTTTACGACACCTCGGTAAGACATGAGGGTGGTCTACTCTACTCAGCCGGCTACCACACGGCGGGTCGACTTACCTTAGTCGCCTCTTACGACACCTCGGTAAGAAATGAGGGGGGTACTATTCTATTCAGCCGGATACCACACTGCGGGTCGACTTACCTTAGTAGCCTTTTACGACACCTCGATAAGAAATAAGGGTATCTATTCTAATCAGTCGAATACCACATGACACAATACGTATAATAGTGTATAAAAAAATATTCTTTTATTGTTTCTAAAACATTTTTTTTACACTTTTGAAATATTTGTAATTGAAAAGACCAAGATTAATTAAAACTATTAAAAGTTTCTTGCTCGCTCTTCTCGATAGGAACAGCTTTCCGAACCAGCAGTAGAGTTGACGATTCCAAAGCACTTGTTTACAAGTTTACTTAAATAAAGAATATTTTGAATTTCAATTTGAATAATTTATCTCTTACATAACATCTTCTTACATTAATTTAAACTTCAAAACACTTTCCTTAATCTTGCTATGTGACCCATCTTTTTATTTTATAGTATATTAATGCTGCCCGCTACTTTCACAATGACGAACTTGATTTTACGTTATGTTTCACTAGATGGCGTTCGTCGCTACATTAATTTTGCGTCTGAACCATTGAATTCAAACGACTTATAACGTTTATGGATTATAGCAGAGATGTCTCTAGGTCAATATTTAATTTTTGAACGGCGGTTTTTTGTAGAATTCCATAGTATAAAATTAATCTTGGAATTATCTTGCTAAAATCCGATTTGATTAAGTGCCTGTTTCACAAGTTACTGTTAAAGTGTCGGATAGTTATACACTGTCCATTATATTAACCATCTTTTGACAGATTGACGATTTACATATTTAGTGATGTCCTAAAGATTCTCGTATGCGATACCATTCCGATTATAGTACCTACTATCATTAATCGAATTACGTACCTAAGTAATTCGATTAATGATAACCTACGTAAACTAATAACAGATATAGAAATCAACATTTTGATTTAATATTGCCTTAGTTTTTTGAAAATAAATGTTAATCCGTGTGTATTTATTATAATCATAAAAAATATATTATACATCAACTGGCAACATCAACAGACCTTCCGCTCGGCCACCATTTTGACGTGATCTGTCACTCTCAACGAAACGCCCGTGATAGTCACACGCATTTACGTTCGCTGAGTGTTCTCTCGCATCTGTTACACCTTGAGTTAAGTAGCTTTATTCCTCGGAAAAACTTTTGTGAAACTTATATTAATTGATCGTGAAAATGCCGCAAGGACGTGTGTTGAAAGCACAATCGAGACAGTTAGTGTTAAAACTTCATGAGTATTTTGAGCAAGAAAATCAAAATGGCGGACCTCTTATACCTATCACGCAAGTCCGAAACCGTGTTGCAGCCGCGTTGGGGATCAGTCTATCAACTGTGACTAAAATCACTACTGATGCCTACGGCAGGAGCGGCTTGGAGCAAAACAAACCATCTACACCAAAAAGAAAGCGCCGGGCTCATAAGGTGACAGCTGTTGATGACTTTGACGCTGACGCTATTCGTCGTCATGTATATGATTACTACTTGAGAAAAGAAATTCCAACTTTGAGAAAACTTATTGTTTCTTTGAAAAGAAGTGGTCTATTTCATGGTGAAAAATCTTCTTTGGTCAAAGTTTTGAACACAATTGGCTTTTCATATAAAAAGTTAAATAAAAGAAAATTATTAATGGAACGCACAGATATAGCTATAGCACGTTGTGATTTTTTAAGAGAGGCAAAGAAAATACAAGATTGGGCAAATATTGTTTTCACGGATGAAACATGGCTCAACGCTAACCACACACTATCTCGTTTCTGGACTGATGATACTGCTGATTCCACTTCCTCAGTACCAATGGGAAAAGGTGAGCGCCTAATCATTTGCCATGCAGGTACAGCAAAAGGATTTGTACAAGACGCACTGTTGGCATTTAAATCGAAGAAATCAAATGACTACCACGAAGAGATGAATGCAAATGTGTATGAAGAGTGGTTCAAAAAAATGCTCATTTCATTGGAAGAACCATCAATAATTTTTATTGATAAAGCGCCCTACCACTCCCGTCAAATTGACAAAATGCCAACACAGGCTAATAAAAAGCATGAAATAATTAATTGGCTTCGGGACAATGGAGACAATGTGGACGACTCAATGTTAAAAGTTGAATTAATAAAAATATTAAAAACCAAAAAGAGAGCAAAACGCTATGTAATCAATGAAATGGCAGCAGAATATGGCCATACTGTTCTTCGGATTCCTCCATACCACTGCCAGTACAATGCAATAGAACTTATATGGGCACAAGTAAAAGGGCATGCTGCGAGATGCAATACAAGCCCCCCATTCACAGCGAATAAAATGTTGCAATTGCTAAAAAATGCTTGCACCCACGTAACGGCCGAGAACTGGGCAAGTGTGGTGGAAAGAACTAAAAGAGTAATATTCTCTGATTGGGAACATGATATTGCGTTTGATAATATATTATCTACACAAGAGCTAATAATAACTGCTACTGAAGACTCCTCATCGGAGGAGTCTAGTGTTGATTATCATTCCGACGACTCGTGCTAATAAAATAAATTAAAATATCCTGATTGTTTTATTTGTATTCATGTATTAACTAAGAAGAAAGTAAAACTTTATATAATGTTATTAAATGTCTTTTAATACTCGTAACATCGATTTCTACCGATTATTTTTAATCTGTGGCATAATCGTAGTAACCATTATGTGTGACATCACTAAGTGGGCGGTACCCATCCATAAAGTACAAATATTATTTGTATGATATTTGTACGTAAGCAATACAAAACTTAATGAGCGTGAGCTGTCAAAAGACTGATAATATGATGGACGCAGTATAACCGACAAATAAACTAAGTTGCACATAAATATCTTTAAAAAGAGACTGAAAAGTACAAAAATTAAAAAAAAATCTCGGCCATTTTGAAATAGGTATTAGCTATCCAGCAGATAAACAAATAACAGCCACATTCCACCTGTTAACTTATTAGGGACTTTAAGTGCTGAATAAGCCTATCAGAAACCTGACAAACGCAAAATTCTGAGATATATCAGATATGTTCTGAATAAGCTAACTGACAGTTTATTGGTAACTTGTGAAACAGGCCCTAAGACAATCTTTGTAATGCCAAATGCCAAGCAAGAAGACACAATCCGTTCTCATACCTTATTTTATTTTATTTTTAATTTTCAATATTAACATCAGCTTAATAATAAACTACATAACGCCGTGTGGTATCCGGCTGAGTAGAATAGACCACCCTCACTTCTTAACGAGGTGTCGTAAAAGGCGACCAAGGTAAGTCGACCCGCCGTGTGGTATCCGGCTGAATAGAATAGTACCACCCTCATTTCTTACCTAGATGTCGTAAAAGGGGACTAAGGTAAGTCGACTCGCCGTGTGGTATCCGGATAAGTAGAATAGACCATCCTCCGTCTTACCGAGGTGTCGTAAAATACGACTAAGCTAAGTTGATATCAGGCAGTCGGCCGATTATAAAAACGCAGCCAAATCATGTGACAGCATGTTTATAACATGTTGCGCCGACCCCACTTAGAGTGGGATAAGGGCAGGAAGCCTGAATAAACTACATAAACTACATAATGACTAGTCGTATTTAAAAAAAATTCATTTAACATTTTTGAATTTAAACTATCGTGAGTGGTATTCATATTTAATGTTTAGATTCCGGCTATACTCACGTCTTATTTTATCGGATGAGCTTTTATCAGGAATTCGGAATTTATCAGTTCCCGCCGCGATAACGCCGCGTAAAGAGCTCATGAATAAGAGCCCCGTATGGGCTTGAAACTAGTCGGGCTCATCCGATAAAATAATTCGTGAGTATAGCCGGAATCTAAACATTAATCATTTAACATTTTTAAAAGTATACCTATACAATAGAACTCATCATCATCTTCCTGCCCTTATCCCACTTTAAATGGGGTCTGCACAACATGCTATAAACATGTTGTCTCATGATTTGGCTACGTATGTTACGACCGGCCGCCTGCCTGACGTCAACTTATCTTAGTCGTATTTTACACCTCGATAAGAAAGAGGGTGGTCTATTCTACTTAACCGGATACCACACGGTGAGTCAACTTACCTTAGTCGCCTTTTACGACACCTCGGTAAGAAATGAGGGTGGTCTATTCTACTCAGCCGGACACCACACGGCGGGTCGACTTACCTTAGTCGCCTTTTACGACACCTCGGTAAGGAAAGAGGGTGGTACTATTCTATTCAGCCGGATACCACACGGCGTACCTATACAATGGAACTACAATAACTTAAACCTCGATAAGATTAAAACCTCTGTAACTACAAAAAATAATCCGCTACCTTGGTCTTAGAACCCTAAAGCACTATAACTTAAAATATGCAACCTGTATAACTTCATAAAAATATAAAGAATTATAAAACGATAGGTGATATGTACAATAGACAAAGCAGGAACCGACATAAGCTTGCGGCTCCTGCTTTGCGCCTTGCAAAAGTGCGTAACTCGTTTGTGGGTTTTGGTATAAGATTTTATAATAAAATTCCGCAATCAATTTCAGCACTGCCATTACAGCAGTTTAAAAACACTGTTAAAAAGAGGCTGATACAGAAAGCCTACTATACTCTTGAAGATTTTTTAGAGGATAAGAATGTGTGGATATAGCTCTCTTTGAACCTGTACAAGACAGTAACGACATAATGTAAATAGTATTAAGAATTATATTTTTAAAAGAGCAACCGCCGAGTTTCTTGCTGGCTCTTCTCGGTAGGAACAGCTTTCCGAACCAGCAGTAAAGTTGACGATTCAAAAGCACTTCTTTACAAGTTTATTTGAATAAAGAATATTTTGAATTTGAATTTGAATTTGAAAAAATCTATTCGTGTAATTTTTAGAATAAGGCGTTACTTTGCGGAGGTCCATAATACAAAGGTAATGAGAATGTTATTTTACTATAATCCGCGATAAAGTAAAATATAATGCTAAATGTAGAGTGTACTTTTCGTTCTCATATCTGATACACGCATGATTTGTAAGAACTGCACTTCTATGCACTACCCGACACCGATAACAACACTACACAAGCACTGCACACATTCACAACAAGTGTTTCGCCCCGTAACCAAAGCATCGTCAGGAGATAGACTCCACGACAAAATCGCAAAGCTTTGCGATTGTGAATGTGTGCTTGTGTATTGTGTTATCGGTGTCAGGTGATGAGGGTGGTCTATACTACTCAGCTGGATACCACACGGCGGATCAATTGATGTCAAAAAGGTCAATTATTGCTTATTTCTCCATACTGTGCGTTATTTTGCCGACAAAGCGGATTTGATTGCAAATTATAGCAACAAGCTGCGATCATTATTTCTTCCCTTTCTTTGTATCTTATTTACTTACTTTATAAGTAACTAGCTTTCACCCGCGACTATGTTTGAAAAAGTACATAAAACAGTCATATTATGTTGGATATTTTAATTTTAATATTTTATACAACAGACATTTAAATTCTTTTCGTTTGGAATTATAATACTTATATAACATCATCCTCCTGCCCTTATCCCACTCTAAGTGGGGTCGGCGCAATATGTTATAAACACGCTGTCACATGATTTTGCTGCGTTTTTACGACCGGCCGCCTGCTTGACGTCAACTTACCTCTGTCGTATTTTACGACACCTCGGTAAGAATTGAGGGCGGTACTATTCTATTCAGCCGGATACTACACGACGTTATAATACTTATATAACATTTTATAAAATTACGTTAGACATTACAAACTATTATATCATATTATTCGAATATTTTTATAATAAAATTGTTGACTAATTGCTATAAATAATATGAAATACTAGCTTTTATCTGCAACTTCGTTTGCATGGACTGTTGCGTGAGAGGTTGATAATAGATGGCGCTTTTCAATGTCATCCTATTCTTGTAGAATTAACAGGATTTTAATAGCCTATATGTTGTTCCAGTGTATAAGGTGTGGTATCCGGCAGAGTAGAATAGACCAACCTGATTTCTTACCGAGATGTCGTAAAAGGCGACTAAGGTAAATTGACCAACCGTGTGGTATCCGGTTTAGTAGAATAGACCACCCTACTTCTTACCGAGGTGTCGTAAAATACGACTTAGGTAAGTTAACGTCAGGCAGGCGGCCGGTCGTAAAAACGCAGCCCAATCATGCGACAGCATGTTTATAACATGTTTTGCCGACCCCACTTAGAGTGGGATAAGGGCAGGAGGATATGTTGTTCCCGTGTATAAGGAATAAGTGTGCCAAATTTAATCGACATTGGTTCAGCGGATTCGCCGTGAAAGAGCAACAAACATACATCCATACTCACAAACTTTCGCATTTATATTAGGACTAGTTTTACCAACAACTTCGCCCGCACGGAAATCAGCATGTCACAAATTGTTTTTCTCTAATTGATGTTTCAAACATAAAAGTAGTTATCGTGTGTTAATTATAAGAGATTTTTGAAAAAAATCACCGTTTACTTAGCTAGCACAAGGAAAGCTTTAAATTTGGCCGTTTTCGTAATCTTTTTTATTGCTGCTCCTCTCCTATTCATCTTAGCGTGATGTTATAGCCTAAAGCCTTCCTCGATAAATGGACTATCTTACACTGAAATAATTTTTCAAATAGGTTCAGTAATTCCTGAGATTACTGCGTTCAGACAAACAAACAAACTCTTCAGCTTTATATATTATTAGATTGTTCCTGGATTCTTTGGAGAGGGTCACGGCTTCAAACTTCGGGCAGGCAACAAAATTTTTTAATTAAAACTCTAATTCATATTTGAAGTTATTCGTAACACCTTTCGGTCTAGAAAAAATTAAATCTCATGCCCTTATCCCACTCTAAGTGGGTATTATTTAGAGAATTATGGGGATAAGTGTAACCTACCAATTCGCATTGGAGCAGCGAGGTGTTAGCTCCAATCCTTCTCTTTTAAAAGGAGAGAGAAAGCCTATGCTTAAATAAATAAATATATGGGACACTTACACACACGGCCGTCCGTCCCCAAAGTAAGTAACTTAATACTTGTGTTATGGACAGACAACTGGTGAATATATACCTACTTATATATATTTTAAATACATCTTAATATTTAAATGAGTTAATCTTGTATATATATATATATATATATATATATATATATATATATATATATATATATATATATATATATATATATATATATATATATTTTTTTTCCGAATCTCGGAAACGGCTCCAACGATTTTTCTGAAATTCAGCATGTAGGAGGTTTTGGGGGAGAAAAATTGATCTAGCTAGGTTTTATGTAAAAAAAATATTGTTTTATCCCTGTTTTTGGGCATTAAAAAACACTAACATTTATATTGAATTGAATTTTCGCCATTAACTGTCAAGTCCACGTAGCTTATTCGGTTAGCGGGCAGCCTCGAGAAATGTGAGTGCCAAGGATCGATCCCAACTATATAATTGTTTTTTTCTTTTTTTTAAAGTTTTTTTTTGTAAAAAATTACCGAGCGAAGCTGGTCACCCAGATATTCTTTACTAATATATAAAACTGAAGAGTTTGTTTGATTGTTTGAACGCGCTAATATCTAAAAGTTCTATATAAAAATCCGGGACAGCATATGTCTATCTTTTAAATTTAACCCATTTTAACCATTTTTATGGTTATCAAAAGACTATATTACGGTTTTAATCTTTACACGCGGGCGGAGCCGCTGGCGATTTACACTTACTAGTACTTAAATACATATATACACCCAGACTCGAAGACAAACAAATTCATTTATAGAAAATGTTGGCCCTCGGCAGCAATCGAACCCGCGATGGTCAGAAGTGGGATGGCAAGAGTGTCGTTAATTAACCTTTTTATTCTGTTATAAAGGAAGAGGATATCGTTTATACCTGAATAAATATTAAGATAGTTTCATCCTACTCTCTGCGTAACTGATTCACGCGACTCAGGTGTTGCGGTGCTACTAATGGTTTCAAACTCACATAAAACAAACTAAAATCTTTTATAGAATTAGGCGTTACTTTGCGGAGGTTCATAATACAAAAGTAATGAGAATATTATTTTGCTATAATCCGCGATAAAAGAAAATATATGTAATGCTAAATGTAGAGTGTACTACTCGTTCTCATACCTGATACATGCAGAATTTGTAAGAACTCATGCACTACCCGACACCGATGGCACAACAATACACAAGCACTGCACACATTCACAACCACAATCTCAACAATTGTTTCGCCGCGTAACCGAACCATCGTCAGGAGATAGACTCCACGACAAAATCGCAAAGCAATCTTTGCGATTTTGGGTGCATGTTCTTACAAATTCTGCATGTATCAGGTATGAGAACGAATAGTACACTCTACATTTAGCATTACATATATTTTCTTTTATCGCGGATTATAGCAAAATAATATTCTCATTACTTTTGAAAAAAAAATCTTTTAGTCAATGAAGAAAATAATGATTAAAATCGATCCAGTAGTTTTTATTTATTCATTACTGCGCGTGGCCCGCACGTGTTTAATTTGGAGTAAAACAATTCCCCTTTCCCTATACCATGAAGATTTCCTGCCATCTTTGGAATATCTAAATTCATCATCATCATCTTCCTGCCCTTATCCCACTCTAAGTGGGGTCGGCACATTATAAACATGTTGTCACATGATTTGGCTACGTATTTTACAACCGGCCGCCTGCCTGATGTCAACTTATCTTAGTCGTATTGTACGATACCTCGATAAGAAAGTAAGAAAGAGGGTGGTCTATTCTACTTAACCGGATACAACACGGTGAGTCACTTACCTTAGTCATCTTTTACGACAACTCGGTAAGAAATGAGGGTGTTCTATTCTACTCAACCGGATACCAAACGGCTGGTCGACTTACTTTAGTCGCCTTTTACAACACCTCGGTAAGAAATGAGGGTGGTCTATTCTACTCAGCCGGATACCACACGGCGGGTCGATTTACCTTAGTTGCCTTTTGCCACACCTCGGTAAGAAAAGAGGGTGGTACTATTCTATTCTACCGGATACCACACAGCGGGTAATATCTAAATTTATATTCTACATATTTACTTATTTACTTTTTACATTTTTCCCTATGTTCTTTATTTTTAAAATTAATTACAGAATGTCTTTATTTATTACATTCACAGGTTTCGTGTCATTAGACAATACAAACATGTTTTCTTTAGAGGTTACTCTTGAAAGAGCGACAAACAAAAACATTTTTTTTAGTCAACTGAAAAGCGTTGTTTGTTTTTCCAACATGTATAAGATAAGGGCACTAGTAATTGACCATGTATTACTAGTTGACCGTTTTGTACGAAATTCAAAATAATAAGCGTTTTGTTTGTTGTAGCTAATTAAAAAAAAATTTGCCATCTATTAACAACTGCCCAAAATCGTAGTCCATTTTTAATAATTAAAATTTAATATTATTAATTAGTATTAGCTACAACAAACAAAACGTTTATTATTTAAAATTTCATACAAAACGGTCAACTACTAGTACATGGTCAATTACTATTGCACTTATCTTAAATTAAAAATAAATTGACAATGTTACATACAAGACCGCGGTTTAACAGTTTGAGCGGCGTATGAGTTTTCAAATGTACGGCACTACATTTTCCCATACAAAATAAATTACTGCTGATGTTCTGCTTATGATAAAAGCTAACGTGGAGCGGTGCTATCAGTCCAAAAAGCTTGAAGGAATTTGTACAAGCTTCACTCGTTAATACATGTTGTTTAAAGAATGATATAATTTTGCCAACGTGTGTAAACGTCGCGTTAATTAGCGTTTATAAACGTTGCTTTGGCCAGTGTTTAAGCTAACGTCAGGCAGGTGACCGGTCGTAAAATACGCAGCCAAATCATGCGACAACATTTATTTATTTTTATTCATTTACTTATAAATTTATAGGCACTTATATTAATCGGTTTGTCACTCAGTGGGATAAGGGTAGGAGGATGATAGGTTACCTAAAAATCATAAAAA
Organism: Morpho achilles; assembly: GCA_947086495.1. NCBI lineage: Eukaryota > Metazoa > Arthropoda > Insecta > Lepidoptera > Nymphalidae > Morpho > Morpho achilles. The sequence continues at coordinate 10,223,477 of CAMTZB010000026.1, forward strand.
TCTCTGCCAAAATTTCGTTTTGATAGCTTCATTGTGACATTCATTGTTTCTCTATGAGAATGTTTATTTCTTGTTAATGTGTTTGAATGTTTATTTCTATGTATTCTGCTAGTTAATGATTAAAAGTCGATATCAAGTCGCCGGTGATCAACGTCGCTGCGTGAAGGCCTGTGGTACATGTAGTACCGCCGTGATGACTGCGATTCATCCGAGGGTATTTTCAGTGATATCGCAAGCACGTGCGCAAACGCAGTGGAGTTAACAGGGCGCGTGGTATGTGTTCGCCTGTATACTGATAAGTGCAGGATTCGTAAAAACACATGCACAAACCTTCGCCATAATTCACAAACTCAACAATCATTTCACCCCGCAACCGAATCATAAGGAGATAGACTCCACGACAAAATCGCTTGCGATTGCGATTATAGCAAAATAATTCTATTATTAATTGTGTCAAAAAGTTGCTGTCGAGTCGCCGGCGATCAAGGTCGCTGCGTGAAGACCTGTGATACACGTAGTACCGCCGTGGTGACTGCGATTCATCCGAGGGTATTTTCAGTGATATCGCAAACACGCGCGATGTACGTAAACGCCGCGGAGTCTGCCAGCAGGGCGCGTGGCCGTGCATGTGTTTGCCTGCATAGAATAGTTTATTGAATTAGATGCACTTGAAACAGGACAAAATGTTGCTTCAAAACTGAGAATATTTGCATGAAGCATCGAGTCCAAAGCAAAGACGACTGCTAAGAAACTTTGAATCCTTATTTATTTATTTCTTTTCATATTTAGAAAACAGAAAGAAAAATTAAAAAAGCACATGTATAAAGCCGGACTTATCCCTAAAAGGGATCTCTTCCAGTCAACCTTTGAGTAATAATAATAATCTTTATTTAAGACTGCACAGTCAGTCCAGTTCTTAGAAAAGTACCTTAAGCCTAAGTGTTAGTAAATACAATTTAAATTTAACATATACTTAGCTAATACTACTCTAACCTAATAGGTAATTGTTCGAACAAAATGAGCAAACAATTTGGTGTCTATTTTAAAAAAATAGACGGAAAAGAACAAGAATTAAAGTAGAAAGAGAGTACGAGTCATATAGAGAAAAAGAAAAAGTTGATATACATTTAACTATTTGAATTATTAATTAAGTTTGGTACAAAAAAAGAAAAAAAAACAAATAGATGAAAAGATGCTAGTAATATATAATCTTTAACAAAGTCAAGCAGTACTTTACACCAAAAACAGCTTCTTCGTTGTACCAGGCTCAAGTACGTTCTTGTATGCAGTACTGCTGTCATTTGTGGGACGGATCTGCCAAGTACCAGCTGGATGCTTTGGCCTCGGTGGACCGACAGAAGGGTCATTTCCGATAAAACCCTGACCAATACCAAATTGCACGGTCTTCAACATTAGCGCAGGGTTGCCTGTCTATCGGTCTTCTACAGGATATATTTCGGGGAGTGTGCTGAGGTACTCCACAACCTTTTACTCCATCGCCTTTCTATCATCGCACCGCAAGGCATCGGAAGAAGTTCCACCCTTACGTCATTGAGTTCCCACGAAGGCGCACGAAGCGCTTTGCGTCTTCTTTCTTATTGCGCACAGCAAGGGAATGGTATTCTCTCCCAGCATCAATCTTTCCCAGTTCATTTAATATGGGTATCTTTAAAGCTAATATGAATAGGCATCTTCTAGAAAGGCGCGCCATCTTAGGCTGCATCATGCTTACTATAAGGCATGATTGCAGTCAAGCGCTCGCCTATTCTGCAATTAAAAAATAATAATATCTAATAATATTTATGCTACATTTCGTTTATATCATCTAAGAAGATTCTTAAGTCTTTGTATTTAATCTTTTTTTTTTTAATTTATGAAATTACGATCAAAAAGATCTGCACATGCTAGATGCTCAAGGTAACATTTGCTCAAGACCAGCTGAATTTTCACTGGATACATCGCAATTGGAGCGCAAAACCACTTGTTCGTAGAAAAAATTTCTTCAACACCTTCAACATCCGTAAAGCAAGCAGGTATACTATCAGCATGAGCTTAGAGCAAACAGATTCGAGCTATGCGTGCTTGAGCTAGAAGGTAGGTAGGTATAGTATCAGCACGAGCTTAACATTTCTTCATTCATTTCTTCAATTGTCCCTTACGATAGGTTTGGAAAATCCACCTATATGAGCGTTTCGTACTTTCTGGTACTTATTAGGTCAGTGAAGAAGCTGACTGCGTTGCTTTTTTAAATTGCCCTGTATGTATGTGAAGGTGGAATCTTGTATGTTAAATTTAACCCACTCCCCGGTGTCCGATTGAACTCAAATGTTACATTCTGGTCCAGTCCCGATGACAATGCTTGCTCATGACGAGGGAACTCCTCAACGGTTAAAAGTAACAGGACATGAAGTTATTTTTTATAATAAAGTAACTTATAATAATAATTATTAATCTACATCTTAGCTCCTAACTCTTCGCTCCAAAAAACGGAGAGAGGTCTACGATTCTCAAGAAATATGCAGGTTTCCTTACGATGTTCCTTCACCGAAAAGCGTGTGATAAATTGCAATTATCAATTAGACACATAAGTTTTAACAGAAAAAGATTGGTGTCTACTTGGAGTTTGAACCCATGACTCCGCGAAACTACTCACACGGTCTCATCGCTGGGCTATCACAGCTTAGTAATTTGAATTAAGCATGTAGACTAATAATAATAATTATAAATTAAACAACTTTTATCATAATTTCGTTTCGTCATAAATTGCAATTATCAATTGGACACATAAGTCTTAGCTCATTGGGGTTCGAACTCGTGACCCCCTCCAAAGAGTCGCTCTCACCGCTGAGCTATCACATCTCACAACGGGTCGCATGGGAAAATTCCACCTCTGTTTATTTACTCATCTATGACCGTGCCCGCGTTAAAGCACTGCGCATGTGTGCGCGACGCCATAACCCGCGGATTCTAACCTAAATTCGAATTTCGAGCTTCGCTTTCCGCGGACGCGCCTGGCCGGCCAGCGCTTCACAATTTAAAAATAAAACTATTTTTTTTCCGGCCAGCATTCCATTTTGAACACGCACAAACCAGCTAGTGGTGTTTATATTTATAAGGATATGTAATTTTAGTGGAAAACTCACTAAAATATAGTGTTCATAAATGTTTAAAAATAGTGTATACGTACGTAGATCGAGTGCAGGAAAGCTCGTTGTATTTCGGTGACATATTATTGTGTCGACCTCGTCGCGACAATTTACGCGGTTTTTTTATAGTGTTTTTTTATCTGTGTTAAAAGTGTGAATTGGATTGTGCTTATGAGGTTTGTATTTGGAACACTTTATTTTTAATATTTTTTTCAGACGTACTATGACTTTGATTCTTGTCCTTGAATAAATGTTGTCATTTTTAAAATAAGTATGTCAATTGTGTGACGATATTTTTGGAGGGATATTTTCAACGGACTACAGGTGTATAAAGCGATGTAAGCCTAATTATTAATAAAGGCTTATTTAATAAACAATTAATAATGTATTTATAACATATTTAATTAGGTAAATATTGTTTATAAAAAATAAGTGATGGACTTTGGTTTCAGACATATTCTATTTATTTCCATTTCATGGCTTTACATTTACAAAACACCGTGATTTAAAAATTAACTTTATAGATAATATTTCGTATTTGCATTTGGAGACTCCGAGTGCCCAATGCCCACCGGTGGACATACTCTGTTTAAGTCATTAAGCGTGGCTATATTCAAAAAGTTTTTAAAAGAATTTCAAAAATTAAAAAAAAATTAAAAGCTTTTCTTTAACTTGCCACGTATGTATAAGCTGTGATAGTCCAGCGGTGACACAGCGCGACTTTTCGATTAGGTAACGGGTTCAATTATCGGCATCAATGAGTTTTTCTATTAAAACGTTTGTATCTAATTGATAATTGCGATTTATCACACGCTTTTCGGAGAAGGAAAACATCGTACGAACCTGCATATCTCTAGAGACCTGATGCTGCCACGATTGGCTCCAGACGAGCGAACTCCTCAATGGTTAACAGTAGGACATGAAATTTAGTTGAAGCTTTATGAAAAGCCTTTTTAACTTGACTTGTTAAAATCTTTTAACGTGTATGTATGTGAAGGTGGAATTTCGCAAGTTAAATTCGACCCACTTCCCGGTGTTCAATTGAACTGAAATTTTACATACTGGTCCAGTCCCGATGACAATGCATGTTTATGATAAGCATGACCTGATGTTGCCAGGATTGGCTCCAGACGAGGGAACTTCAATGGTTACTACTAGTAGGGAGATGAAATTTATTTAAAAGCTTTTTGAAAAGCCTTTTTAATTTGACTTGTTATAAACTTCTAACTTGCCGTGTATATATGTAAAGGTGGAATCTTGCAAGTTAAATTTAGTTGATAGCTTTTTGAAAAGCCTTTTTAACTTGACTTGTTAAAATCTTTTAACGTGTATGTATGTGAAGGTGAAATCTTCAAAATCGAAAAAAATCCAAATTTTTATTTCATTAGCTATTAGATATTTTTCTTTAGTTTGCGTTCTTTACATAGGGCAGAGAACCAATAGGCGTTGGGGTCTCAAGGTGTTGGAATAGCGACCCCGCACCGGTAAGCGTAGTGTCCCTACGAGATGGACTGACGATCTCAAAAAGCTCACAAGGAGCCGCTGGATCTAAGCGGCAAAAAATTGTGTGATGTCGAGATCCCATGAAGAGACCTATGTCTAGCAGATTGACAGAGAAAAATTATCTATATATGTATGTGAACGTGGAATCTTGCATGTTAAATTCGACCCACTTCCCGGTGTTCAATTGAGCTGTAATTTTACATACTGGTCCAGTCCCGATGACAATGCATGTTTATGATAAGGATGACATGATGATGCCAGGATTAGCTTCAGACGAGGAAACTTGTGAACGGTTAACAGTAGGGTCATGAAATTTTACATACTGGTCCAGTCCCGATGACAATGCATGTTTATGATAAGCATGACCTGATGATGCTAGGATTAGCTTCAGACGAAATTGGTGAACGGTTAACAGCAGGGACATGCAATTTTGCATACTGGTCTAGTCCCGATGACAATGCGTGTTTATGATAAGCATGACCTGATGATGCTAGGATTAGCTTCAGACGAAATTGGTGAACGGTTAACAGCAGGGACATGCAATTTTGCATACTGGTCTAGTCCCGATGACAATGCGTGTTTATGATAAGCATGACCTGATGATGCCAGGATTAGCTTCAGACGAGGAAACTTGTGAACGGTTAACAGTAGGGACATGAAATTTTAAATACTGGTCCAGTCCTAATGACAATGCATGTTTATGATAAGCATGACCTGATGATGCCAGGATTAGCTTCAGACGAGGAAACTTGTGAACGGTTAACAGTAGGGTCATGAAATTTTATATACTGGTCCAGTCCCGATGACAATGCATGTTTATGATAAGCATGACCTGATGATGCCAGGATTAGCTTCAGACGAGGAAACTTGTGAACGGTTAACAGTAGGGTCATGAAATTTTAAATACTGGTCCAATCCCGATGACAATGCATGTTTATGATAAGCATGACCTGATGTTGCTGCCAGGATTAGCTTCACACGAAATTCGTGAACGGTTAACAGCAGGGACATGCAATTTTGCATACCGGTCCAGTCCCGATGACAATGCGTGTTTATGATAAGCATGACCTGATGATGCCAGGATTAGCTTCAGACGAGGAAACTTGTGAACGGTTAACAGTAGGGACATGAAATTTTACATACTGGTCCAGTCCCGATGACAATGCATGTTTATGATAAGCATGACCTGATGATGCCAGGATTAGCTTCAGACGAGGAAACTTGTGAACGGTTAAGAGTAGGGTCATGAAATTTTACATACTGGTCCAGTCCCGATGACAATGCGTGTTTATGATAAACATGACCTGATGTTGCTGCCAGGATTAGCTTCAGACGAAATTGGTGAACGGTTAACAGTAGGAACATTAAATTTTGCATACTGGTCCAGTCCCGATGACAATGCGTGTTTATGATAAACATGACTTGCTGCCAGGATTTGTTCCAGGCGAGAGAACTCCTCAACGGTTAACAGAAGAGACATGAATATTGTAAAAAGCTTTTTTAACTTGTCTGTTATTCTATAGTTTATTGAATGTGCTTCGTAGAGGACAATAGATGCGAACGGACAGATGAAATCTCGAAATAATTTACGAGCATCTGGCTTTTAAGTCCACGTAATAACCTAGACGAGACCTTGTCATTGTTTTTTTTAGAATAGACAATTTATAGAATTAGGCATTACTTTGTCCATAATACAAAAGTAATAATGAAATTATCGTGCTATAATCCTAATAATAATGGTATCTGGCTGAACTGAATAGACCACCCTCATTTTATACCGAGTTGTCGTAAAAGGCAACTAAGGTAAGTCGACCCACCGTGTGGTATCCGTCTGAGTAGAATAGACCAACCTCTTTCTAACCGAGCTGTCGTAAAAGACGACTAAGGTAAGCCGGCCCACCGTGTGGTATCCGGCTGAGTAGAATAGACCACCCTCTTTCTAACCAAGTTATCGTAAAAGGCGACTAAGTAAAGCCGACCCGCCATGTGATATCCGGCTGAGTAGAATAGACCGCCCTCATTTCTTACCGAGTTGTCGTAAAAGGTGACTAAGGTAAGTTGATCTACCGTCTAGTATCGGGTTGAGTAGAATAGATTATCCTCATTTCTTACCGAGGTGTCGTAAAATACGACGAAGGTAAGTTGAGGTCAGGCAGGCGGCCAGTCGTAAAATACGTTGCCAAGTCATGTTGCAATATGTTCATAACATGTTGTACCGACCTCACTTAGAGTGGAATAAGGGCAGGAGGATGATGACTGTGCTATAATCTATATCCATACATATTATAAAACAAAGTCCCCAAAAGTTGTCTGTCTGTATGTGATCGATTTTCTCAAAATCAATTGAACGGATTTTCGTACGAGTTTTATTAAAAGGTAGTGCAATTCTTCTGGAAGGTTTAGGTTATTAGTACATTACGGTTTTATGTAAATTGTGTTGTGGTCGCGCAATCGTAAAAAACTCGCACTGCTAGGAGCTTTACTCGCGTGCGCCGCGTAAACCAATAGAGATACACTAAAGTAATGTACTAAAGAATTGTAGATCTACAAAAATACTACAAAAAAGTCAGCGACAGCTTATCTGTATCTCTTATGGTTAACTCACAATAATTATTTCTAAGTTCAAAATTTCATTCGGGAAAAATATTGTAACAGACTGCTTTCCACGCGAGCGAAGCCTCTAGCATATATCTAGTCCTCAATAAAGTAAAGTACCTAGGGGAGCTGTGGTAGCCCAGCGGTATCACCGTGCGCCTCTTTCGAGAAGGTCTAGGATTCAAACCCCGGGCAGGCACCAATGAGTTTTCTAGTAAAACTTATGTGTCTAATTGATAATTGCAATTTATCACACGCTTTTCGGTGAAGGAAAACATCGTAAGGAAACCTGCATATCTCTAGAAAAGTCTGGAGATATGTGTTACCTACCAATCCGCATTGGAGCAGCGTGGTAGGTCTTAGCTCCAATCCTTCTCTCCAAAAACGGGGAGAAGAGGCCTATGCCCAGCAGTGGGATAGTAACAGGCCGTTACTTACTTAACTAGGGGAACGAGCCATGCTAAGTTATTTTTTTAATATTAATAGTAATATTATAATTTAAAAAGGGTTTATAAAAATAGGGGCTCGATCAGGTATCGTCACTTCTTTAGTCCGCCTGCTACCCACTGAGCTGTCAAAATTTTAAAAATGACAGCTAAAATATCATTTGAATTCTATTCAACATTTTAGCATTTTTTCAGTGCCTGAAAACAGGGATAAAACAACTTTACAAAAAAATGAAACCTTTCTAGATCGAAGATTAAAACCGTAATATAAGTTTTTTGATAACCATAAAAATGGTTAAACCTTAAAAGATAGACATATGATGTCGCGGATATCTTATTAAGAACTTTTAGAGGGAACAATTTTGTAATACATGATTTTTTAATAACTATCACCGATCAGTGAAAGCTTTAAATTTTGCTGATTACGATATATTTTTTATTGCTGCTCCTCTCCTGTTCGCCTTAGCGTGATGTTATATAGCCTATAGCCTTCCTCGATAAATGGACTATCTTACACTGAAAGAATTTTTCAAATCGGTCCAATAGTTTCTTAGATAAGCGCGTTTAAAAAATCAAACAAAGCAAACTATTCAGCTTTATATATTACTTTAGATATTTTGTATTTGATCACTTTAATACTAAACTTGCGATAAATATAGATAAAAATCTATTAATTATCGAGCTATGGAAAAATATATTCTATATTGTTAATGTGATAGTGTTTAACAAACCCCTTCCCACGCGGTCGCTTATCTAATCGCACGAGCAACATCATAATTGGCAGCTTTATCGATCCGCGACGGCTTAACCATTCCGAAGCAATATTACGATGTATATACTAACTAACTTTTACCCGCAACTTCGTTCGCGTTAACTGTTATTGCGTGATAGGTTGATAGTAGATTGCGCTTTTCAATGTCATCCTATACCTGTAGAATTAACGGGATTTCTATAGCTTATATGTTATTCCGGTGTATAAGGAATAATTGTGCCAAATTTCATCGATATTGGTTCAACGGATTCGCCCTAAAAGAGTAACAATGGTATATCCATACGCCCAAACTTTCGCATTTATAATATTACTAAGATAAGATGTATACTAGCTATAAGTAAGTAAATAAATTTAAGAAAGAAAATTAATAAATTTCAAGAATAGAAAAACTTTCCAAATACGATAAAAATGATTTGAATTGTTATCTCTCAAGATTAAGCATCCATTTTTAAATTATTATTAAGTGTATACGAGATTCGTTTATTTTCTTTTTTGAAGAAGTAGGTTATTTATATTTATACTAGCTTTCACCCATGGGGTCCTCACCTTCCGCCTGACGCAGGTACTTTCCGGACATGGTTGTTTCGGGAGGTATCTGTGGCGAGTGGCCCAGCGCGAAGCGACTGGTGAGTGCCACGAGTGTGGCGCCGAGTTCGACATGGCGCTGCACACGCTTGCAGACTGCCCAGCTTGGGCGGCGACTCGCTGAAGTCCGTCGCATGGCGCCCTAACGGGGACCTCCGAGCGATCCGAACGGGGCTTATCGGACGCTCGCTGGAGTTAGGTCCCCGAGGCGGTCGATGCATCTGGTGCTCCCGATGCATCGATTAGCGGAGGGAGGGGCCACTGTTTAGAGAGGCCCCGACCCGGAGGTGGCGCCCTTCGGGATACAGAGCCGCTGCTGGCGGGGATGGGGGCAATGTGTACAACGGTACCCCGCCACCAGCAGCGCGGTGGAGCACTGTCAGGTTTTTAGTCGGTGTGAGTCCGACATACTCGCCCTTCGTCCCCATCGGGCGGTGACGACCCATAATGGGGTTTCCTGACATACAAAAAAAAAAAAGATTTCACCCATAACTTCGTTTGCAGGGGGTCTTCTCACATACCCTTGAGGGGTAGGCGGGGTACGGGCCTCGAGGCGAACCTCTTTGCCCGGGCTGGTCCTCGCAGGCTTTGTGGCCTGGACTGTGTTTGGGCCTCAGGCCCAGGTCACCTAGGTGATGGTGTTCGGTAGGGAGGTCTGGGAATGGTAGTTCCCAGACCTCGGAGTCAGTTTCGGTGGTGTCTCGTCCGGTGGTGTCTTGATCGGGTGGGTGTGTCATGTCCGGTGGTATCGCCCTCTCGCCCGTCGCGTCGTCCTCTTCGTCGCCGTCGTCGTCCGCGTCGGGCCGCGGTGACGGTGATCGCAGGAGCTCGCGAGGCAGGGAACGTCCCTCGGGTGGTCGTGCGTGGAGTGGCGCGATGCCGTGCAGGTGAACGTGCGCGCTGTTGTCCGCTCGCGCGAACAGTCGGCGCGCAAGGCGACGAACGAACTCCTCCACGGTCGTCATCTTGGTATCTCTGTGCACGACGTCGTTCCGCACATACCTCGGGGCTCCTAAGATCAGTCGCAGGCAGCGGTTCTGCTGGAATTGAAGCCTTCGCCTCTGGTACGCCGAACATAGCGCGTACCAGGCGGGTGCCGCGTACGTCAAGCGCGAGCGGACGTAGGCACCGTAGACTCGCAGTTTGGTGTTCATAGGTAAATGGGATGTGAACAGCGTGTGGAGCTGGGACCTGGCAGCAGCAGCTTGGCCCACGGCACGATTGACCATGGGGACCATGCGCAGGCTGCGGTCCAACTCACACCCCAAAAACCTTACTGTGGTCTTCCACTCTACGTCCTGGCCTCGCAGAGTGAGTTGGCGTAGCGGCCTGGAGCGGCTGGTGAGCAGAGCGGCCGTCTTCCCGACATTGACGGCCATCCTCCACTTGTCCAGCCATTCCGGCAACAAGTCCAGCAGACGCTGCATGCGGTTTGTGGCGACGATCTGGTGGTAGGACGACGCGAAATACGCGCTGTCGTCAGCGAATAGTGACAACAGCACGTCCTCCTCCCCTTCCCGCAGATGGTGGCGCAGGGTGGGGATGTCATCCGTATACGCCGCGTATAAGCGCGGCGATATACAGCTGCCCTGGGGTACTCCGGCTTGGATAGTGCGTGGTTGGGATTCGGCACCATCCACTGCCACGTAAAAGCTACGGCCGCTGAGGAATGACGCCAGCACTCGCACATAAGCAGGCGGCATGGTGGTATCCAGGATCTTGGCCAGGAGCCCGGCGTGCCACACACGATCGAAGGCCTTCTCGATATCGAGGAAAACCCCGACGGTGTAACACCCGTTGTTCAGCTCACTGGTCAGCTGGTTAATGACCCTCGCCAGCTGGAGCGTCGTAGAGTGGCCGCTGCGGAATCCATACTGCTCCTCGCGCAAGGGCAAATAGGGCGTGACTCGACGCAGCAGCAGACGCTCGAACAGCTTGGCTATATGCGAGAGCAGGGTGATCGGCCGGTAGCTTCCAGGCAGGCGGCGGTCCTTTCCCGGCTTGGGAAGAACGATGATCTTCCCGGTCTTCCACGCCTCTGGGAAGTGACCGGTGCGGAGTACTCCGTTGAACAGGCTCGTGAGCGCTACGAGACCCGTTCGGGGCAGCAGCATCAGCGCGGCGTTGGTGATTCCGTCGGGTCCTGGCGCTTTTCGCTTATCAAGGCGAGCAGCTACCGACCGCAGCTCTGACAGGGAGATGAAGTCCTCTCCCCGGAGCGGCGGTGTAGGGGCCGACAGGAACCTCTCCAGTTTGTCCTGGACCGCCGCGTGATGACGGATGACGTGGAGGTTGGAGGTGTCGGGGGCGTTGGGCATGAAGGTCTTCTCCAGGTGAGCCGCCAGGATCTCAGCACGATCTTTGGCGGCATAGGTGCGTTTACCCGATGCATCGAGCAAGGGGTAAACGGGGGTGTCACGTCCGGTAAGTTGCTTGCAGAGAGAGTACAGCGCTGTGTCATGTTCCGTCGCTCGATCGACGGTATACTCCCACCGTGCCTCGTCGAGAGCGACTATGGCACGCGCGATCTTCTCTGCAAGCCGGTTCAGGTCGGCTTTCACCCTGGGGCAACGAGTGCGGGCCCATAGGCGGCGCAGGGTGCGCTTCCGTCTGAGCATGCAGCGGAGCGAGCTCGGCAGGTCCTTCCTTCGGTTGGTGTCTTGTCAACATTCCATGTTGTCGCGATAGGTTGATAATACATAGATGGCGCTTTATTTATTTATTTATTTATTTATTAGATACACGAACGATATATTATAGATACATTAAAAATAAATTCTTATATTAATTCAAGTTAATATAATTATCATTAACAGGCGCTTCAGCATTATTTTATGGCATTATGGCGCTTTTTAAATTTCATCATATTCCTGTAGAAATAACAGGATTTCTATAGCCTATGTTACTCCGCCTATGTTTCTATTATATTACCCCGGTGTATAAGGGATAATTGTGCCACATTTCATCGATATTGGTTCAGCGGGAAAGAGTAACAAATATACATCCATAATTAAAAACTTTTTCATTTATAATACAACGTTTACCCGTCATTTCATTTGCGTGGACTGTTGTCACGTATGGTGCTTATCTCAGTCATCCTATGCTTGTAGAATTAACAGCATTTCTAACACGCTTTCTAAAACCTACGACAAGCACCAATGAGTTTTTCTGTTAAAACTTATGTATCAAACTGATAATTGCAATTTATCACACGCTTTTCGGTGAAGGAAAACATCGTGAGGTAACCTACATATCTCTAGATAATTCTGCGGATATGTGTAACCAATCCGCATTGGAGCAGCGTGGTAGGTTTTAGCTTTAACCCTTCTCTCCAAAAACGGATGACGGAAAAAACGGATTTTTTGATGAAAAAAATGGATTTTATGTGAAATGCCGAGAACGATTACGTGTTCAGAAATGGCCGTAAAATGGGCGAAAGATAGTCTTATCTCATATCTTACTTTTTTCTTATTCTTACTAATATTATAAATGCGAAAGTTTGATACTCTTTCATAGCGAATCCGCTGAACCAATATCGATGAAATTTGGCACAATTATTCCTTATACACCGGAATAGCATATAGGCTATAGAAAGCCTGTTAATATAGGAATAGGATGACATTGAAAAGCGCTATCTATTATCGACCTATCACAACAACAGTCCACGGGAACGAAGGCGTGGGTAAATTCAAATTCAATCAAATAAACTTGTAAACAAGTGCTTTTGAATCGTCAATTCTACTGCTGTTTCGGAAAGCTGTTCCTACCGAGAAGAGCCAGCGAGAAATCCGGCGGTTGCTCTTTTAAACATAATACTTATATCTAGTTACATTAAGTCATTACTATCTTGTACAGGGTCGGACAGTAGCTATATCAACGCATTCTTATCGTCTAAATAATCCTCAACAGTATAGTAGGCTTTCTGTATCAGCCTCTCTTCAATAGTGTTAATTGCTGTAATGGCAAAGCTAAAATTGATATATATATCCTGCTGCCCTTATCCCACTTTAAGTGGGGTCGGCACAACATGTTATAAACATGCTGTTACATGATTTGGCTACGTTCTCACGACTGGCCGCCTGCCTGACGTCAACTTACTTTAGTCGTTTTACGACACCTCGGTAAGCAGGAGGGTGGTCTATTCTACTAACCGGATACCACACGGTGGGTCAACTTGCTTTAGTCGTCTTTTACGACACCTCGTTAAGAAATGAGGTTGGTCTATTCTACTAACCCGGATACCACACGGCGGGTTTACTCACCTTAAACGCCTTTTACGACACCTTGGAAAGAAATGAGGGTGGTCTATTCTACTCAGCCGGATACCACAAGGCGGGTCGACTTACCTTACTTTTACGACACCTCTATAAGAAATGAGGGTGGTACTATTCTACTTAGCCGGATACCACACGGCTAAAAGCTAAAATTGATAGTGGAATTTTAACTGGCCCGTTTGCGTAGTGGGTAGTGATCCTGCCTTAAACTTCGCGGGTCGCGGGTTTGACTCCCGCCGAGGACCAACATTTTCTATAAATGAATTTGTTGGTCTTTGTGCCTGGGTGTATATTTGTATTTAAGTATGTATTTAAAAATATATAAGTATATATTCACCAGTTGTCTGTCCATAACACAAGTATTAAGTTACTTACTTTGGGGACAGACGAACGTGTGTATAAGTGTCCCATATATTTATTTATTATTATTTTTTTATTTATTTAACTAGTTTATACAACTAGTCTTAAAAACTAGTCAATCCATAAGGAATACCGTGACGTTTGTACATAAATCACTCGCCTCCTGTTTTAGCTATAACAGGAACGCGTGTCTAATAATACGCGTATTGACCCGCTTCTGCTTGTTTATGGTGTGCGCATTTACATACCAAATTTGTTTTTACGATGGGCCTGCAGCGTTTAGTTATAATTAATCTTGACGGACTGAAGCAGGGGTCGCCAATCTGCGGCTCTTTCTTTACATAGGTCTATGAAACTGCATCTTTTAGTGATAGTCCTTTTCGACAGACTGAACAGTGGTCTTTAACCAGCGGCTCTTTCTTTACAAGGTTGTAGGAGCTCGCTCTGTTTAGTAATAATTAATCTCGACGTATTGAGCAGGGGTCGCCAACCTGTTGCTCTTTAGTTACAAAGTTCCAGGAGCCTGTCCCGTTTAGTAATAGTTCATTTCGACGGACTAAAGCAGGGGTCGCCAACCTGCGGCTCCTTAGTTACAAGGTTCCAGGGGTTTGAGAGCCTAAGTAGTAATCAAACTCGACGGACTGAAGCAGGGGTAGCCAACCTGCGGCTCTTTCTTTACAAGGGTCTTGGGGCCTGAGAGCTTAAGTAGTAATTAATGTCGACCGTTTCGACGGACTAAAGCAGGTGTCGCCATCCTGCGGCTCCTTAGTTACAAGATTCCAGGGGTTTGAGAGCTTAAGTAATAATCAATCTCGACGTACTGAAGCAGGGGTAGCCAACCTGCGGCTCCTTAGTTACAAGGTTCCAGGGGTTTGAGAGCTTAAGTAATAATCAATCTCGACGGACTGAAGCAGGGGTAGCCAACCTGCGGCTCCTTAGTTACAAGGTTCCAGGGGTTTGAGAGCTTAAGTAATAATCAATCTCGACGGACTGAAGCAGGGGTAGCCAACCTGCGGCTCCTTAGTTACAAGGTTCCAGGGGTTTGAGAGCTTAAGTAATAATCAATCTCGACGGACTGAAGCAGGGGTAGCCAACCTGCGGCTCCTTAGTTACAAGGTTCCAGGGGTTTGAGAGCTTAAGTAATAATCAATCCCCACGGACTGAAGCAGGGGTAGCCAACCTGCGGCTCCTTAGTTACAAGGTTCCAGGGGTTTGAGAGCTTAAGTAATAATCAATCTCGACGGACTGAAGCAGGGGTAGCCAACCTGCGGCTCCTTAGTTACAAGGTTCCAGGGGTTTGAGAGCTTAAGTAATAATCAATCTCCACGGACTGAAGCAGGGGTAGCCAACCTGCGGCTCCTTAGTTACAAGGTTCCAGGGGTTTGAGAGCTTAAGTAATAATCAATCTCGACAGACTGAAGTAGGGGTAGCCAACCTGCGGCTCCTTAGTTACAAGGTTCCAGGGGTTTGAGAGCTTAAGTAATAATCAATCTCGACGGACTGAAGCAGGGGTAGCCAACCTGCGGCTCCTTAGTTACAAGGTTCCAGGGGTTTGAGAGCTTAAGTAATAATCAATCTCGACGGACTGAAGCAGGGGTAGCCAACCTGCGGCTCCTTAGTTACAAGGTTCCAGGGGTTTGAGAGCTTAAGTAATAATCAATCTCGACGGACTGAAGCAGGGGTAGCCAACCTGCGGCTCCTTAGTTACAAGGTTCCAGGGGTTTGAGAGCTTAAGTAATAATCAATCTCGACGGACTGAAGCAGGGGTAGCCAACCTGCGGCTCCTTAGTTACAAGGTTCCAGGGATCTGCACATATTAATGATAATTTTCTTGACGGACTCAACTCGCCATACTCGTGTGTACTCGCCAACAAACTTAATTAATTTGGCGAGATAATTAGTTTTGAAAGAAAATGAAAAACTTTGTGGATAAAAAAATCTAATTCAGGGGTCGCCAACTTGCGCCTCTTTCGTTACAAGGTTCCAGGGGTCTGAGACATTAAGTAATAATGAATCTCGACGGACTAATTCAGGGGTCGCCAACCTGCGGCTCTTTTAATACAAGGTTCCAGGGGCCTGAGACGTTAAGTAATAATCAATCTCGACGGACTGAAGCAGAGGTAGCCAACCTGCGACTCTCTCTTTACAAGGTTCCAATAGCCTATACCGTTTAGTAATAGTCCATTTCGACGGACCGGAGCAGGGGTCACAAACGTACGGCTCTTTAGTTACAATATTCCAAGGACTTGAACCGATTAATAATAAATATCTGGGTGAGCGAGCCTTACTCGGTAATTTTTTACAAAAAAAATATCTTAAAAAAAAAGGAAAAATATGGGTAGTTGATCCTAGGTATTTTCATTATTCGCGACAACTCGTTCCCCGAATTAGCTACGCTGACTTGACTACTAGTGGCAAAAATTAAAAAAATATAAATTTTAGTATTTTTTAATGCCCAAAAACAGAGATAGAACGTATTTTTTTTTAGTCAAACCTAGCTTGATCGATTTTTCTACCGCAAAGCCCCTACATGCTGAATTTCAGGAAAATCGTTGGAGCCGTTTTCGAGATTCCGGAAATACACATATACAAGATTAACTCATTTAAATATTGACTTGACTAGACAGTTTATGACAAAAATAGTGTTTATATTCAATATAAATTTTAGTAATTTTAAACTAACACGCTTAAAACCTAACTAGATCGATTTTTTGCCCCATAACATGCTGGATTTCATAAACATCGTAGAGCCGTTTAGATTAACTCATTTTAATGCCGTGTGGTATCCGGCTGCATAGAATAGTACCGCCCTCATTTCTTACCGAGGTGTCGTAAAAGGCGACTAAGGTAAGTTGACCCACCGTGTGGTATCCGGTTTAGTAGAATAGACCACCCTCCTTCTTACCGAGGTGTCGTAAATTACGACTATGTTAAGTTGACGTCAGGCAGGCGGCCGGTCGTAAAAACGCAGCCAAATCATATTACAACATGTTTATAACATGTTGTGCCGACCCCACTTAGAGTGGGATAAGAGCAGGAAGATGATGAATGGTTAAGGAAAGATATACTGAACAAGGTTCATTAAATACGATAAATGAATCCAGAGCTTAACACAAGTTCATCTATATGAGTAAATTGCTCCCAAACGATGTCTGTATACACGGGCGTCTAGACGCCGCGATCTGTTCACATAGACTGGATTAAAAAGTAATAAAGTGATTGCCATCATGCCATGTGGCTGAGAAGAATAAACCACCCTCATTTCTTACCGAGGTCTCGTAAAAGACGATTAAGGTAATTTGACCCGCCGTGCGGTATCCACTTGAGTAGAATAGAACACTCTTTTTCTTACTGAGATGTCGAAAATACGACAAAAGTAAGTTAACCCGCCGTGTGATATACGGTTGAGTAGAATAGACCACCCTCCGTCTTAACGAGGTCCCATAAAAGGCGACTAAGGTAAGTTGACCCGTTGTGTGGTGTCCGGCTGAGTAGAATAGACCAACCTCTGTCTTACCAAGGTGTCGTAAAAGGCAACTAAGGTTACTTGACTAGCCGTGTAGTATCTGGCTGAGTAGAATAGACCACTCTCATTTCTTACCGAGGTATCGTAAAATATGACTAAGGTAACTTACGTCAGGCAGGCGGCCACTCATATAATACGTAACCAAATCATGTAACAACATGTTTATAACGTGTGCCGACTTAAGGTGGTATAAGCGCAGGGGAATGATGAAAGTAATGCTTTATATTAATTAGGCATTACTTTGCGGAGGTCCATAATACAAAAGTGTGTGAACGAATTACATATTATATTTTCTTTTATCGCGGATTATAGCAAAATAATATTTTTAGTATTTTTTGTATATACCAATTGTTCAACCCCCACCATTTATTTTACCTCCGCACATGTGTGTTTTTTCGTAAATTCGTCGTAAAATCATGTGACCAAAAGAGTTTTAAATATGAATGTGGATGGATGTATGGCTAGGGGGAGGCCGAAAAAAAGATGGATGGATTGTGTGAAAAATGATATGCATGTTAGAGGAGTGGCACCAGAGTTGACGAATGATAGAGGAGAATGGAAGAAGAAGACATATTCTGCCGACCCCACTTAGAGTGGGATGAGGGTAGGAGAATGATGACACGTGTATTCTTTTCCAGTTTATGTGAAACTAAGTTGCGTGTTATTATTCCATTAGTCTAAGAGCCGATTGTATGATAACTGGTTCGGGTTGTGAACTGTTTCTGAGCATTTGGCGATGAAATGCTCTTTATAATAATTGAGAACAATTTTTGATGCGAAAACATTTGATGATTTCATCGATACTAAAGTAATAAACTGCCGTGTGGTATCCGGCTAAATAGAATAGTACCACCCTCATTTCTTACCGAGGTGTCGTAAAAGGCGACCAAGATAAGTCGACCCGTCGTGTGGTATCCAGCTGGGTAGAATAGTACTACCCTCATTTCTTACCGAGGTGTCGTAAACGGCGACTAAAGTAAGTCGACCCGCCGTGTCGTATCCGGTTGAGTAGAATAGTACTACCCTCATTTCTTACCGAGGTGTCGTAAAATACGACTGAGGTAATTTGACGTCAGGAAGGCGGCCGGTCGTAAAAACGCAGCCAAATCATGTGACAGCATGTTTATAACATGTTGTTGACTGGCTCGTTGGTGCAGTGGGTAGTAACCCTGCCTTCAGCGCCGCGGGTCGCGGGTTCGATTCCCGCCGAGGGCCCACATTTTCTATAAATGAATTTGTTGGCCTTTGAGCCTGGGTGTATATTTGTATTTAAGTATGTATTTAAAAGTATATAAGTATATATTCACCAGTTGTCTGTCACCCATAACACAAGTATTAAGTTACTTACTTTGGGGACGGACGACCGTGTGTGTAAGTGTCCCATATATTTATTTATTATTATTTATTTATTTGTTGTGACGACCCCACTTGGAGTGGGATAAGGGCAGTAAGATGATCTGAAAAGGTCCAAAAGGCAGATGCACCTGGTGCTCCCGATACATCGATTAGAAAAGAATTGGGAAGGGAATAAAAGTAATTAAGTTAAGTTTGTGTTTTTCTTTATACACCAAACTGGACAATCTAACAGTACGAGCGATCTCGTAGTCAGGAGCTAGCAAACAATAGTGAGGGCTGTTTGTATTATTCTCACGTAATGGCTCTGCAAAATATTCCTCATTATGGGGAGTGCGTGTTGATTGTTATTCTCAGTCTTCCAGATATATAAACAACGGGAACACGTTAATATTTTATTTCTTTAGAATAAAACATGTTTTAAGTAATTTTCAGCGCTTATTTTTTTGTTCCATTTACTATATTTTACAAATTATTTCTTCATCCGTCGTATGTTAGCCGACTGAGTAGAATGGACCACCCACATTTCGTACCGAGGTGTACGTAAAAGGCGAAGGTAAGTTGTCCCGCCGTGTGGAATCCGGCTGCGTAGAATAGACCAGCCTTATTTCTTGTAAGTTGACGTCAGGCAGGCGGCCGGTCGGGCTTCTGCGCAAGGATGACGAGCAAAATCGTGACGCATTCCGCATTTTTCGGTCGATTGCTCTGTACGGCGCTCCCGTATGGCCGGAGCAGCTGACTGCCAAGTCCCTGCGCGGAGCACATAGGATCATGGTGGTCAGACTTGTGCAGGGCTACTGGACCATCTCCGGGGAGGCAGCCTGCGCCTTGGCGGGGCCCCTCCATGGGACTTAGAGGCCAAGGTGCTAGCTCAGGCCTAGCACCATAGAGTCGAAGCCCGTTCATCGGGGGGAGACAGCGGTGGTAGACGTTGACTGGCAGAGGGCAGCTCAAGAGGAGCGCTTCCGCCAATGGAGGCGGCGGCTGGCATCGCCCAGTGTAGGAGTCTGGACGATTTTGGCCATCCAGCCCATTCTCTAGGGCTGGGTCACCAGGAGTGATGGGGCCCTCACCTCCCCCCTGACACAGGTGCTTTCTGGACATGTATGTTTCGGAAGGTATCTGTAGTGGCTCAAGTTCGATACGGCGCTGCACGCGCTTGTGGGCTGTCCAGCTTGGGTGGTTCAGCGGGTGGAACTTGTGGCACAGGTGGGGCACGATCTCTCCTTGCCCACCGTGGTTCGTGCTATGGTGGGCAGGGAGTAGTATGTGAGCAGCGATGGCCTGGGAAGTCGAGTCGGGCGCATCGACTCGCTCAATACCAACGTGTGCCGGCCTGACGGATGCCTGCTTGGTGTTCCCAATGCATCGTCTAGTGGAGGCAGGGCCACTTATGGAGAGGTCCCGACCCCGAGGAGGCGCACTCTGGGATACAGAGTTGCTGTTGGTGGAGATGGAGGGAATGTGTACAACGGTACCATGTCCCCGCCACCAGCAGCGTGTTGGAGCACACAGGTTTAGTTGGTGCGAGTCCGACATAACCGTCTCCTTGCCCGTCCGCAAGTAAAAAAAGTAGGCCGGTTGTAAAATAACTAGCCAAAACATGTGACAACTAGCTTAAAACATGTTAAACACTCAAAGTAAGGTAAGCGCAGGAGAATTATGATGGTAATATCTGACATATTTCACGATTTGTTATGACAATTAGAATAAGTGGTTACGTTAAATAGTACATTTCTTTAACATACACTCAAGGTGTTATTGTTTGAATCGTCTAACGATTGATAAGCGCAATAACATAATAAAATTTATTCAAATATACTTTTAAATATCAAGTAAAGAGTTTATAGTTTACAAAATGGCGTTGATCGAGAGTAACCAGCAAGTAACTGTTGATAGCTGGTATTAAAATACTTTCTGTACGACTTGTATTCGCGACTTTGCCGGCGTCAATATATATCTTTCTGTTCTTTAATATTTAAATGAGCTAATCTTGTTTGTATATATATATTGATATACATAGGTATATAGAGGATTGATATATATATATGGAGTTTGAAAAAAAAATCGTGTAAGAGATACTGTAATATTTCATTTCCGTTTCCGTTTGCCAATGTATTAATAATACATTAGCTTGTATTCTGAAATAAATCGAAAATTAGATTTTACAGAATTTTCTACTAAATGCTAATTAATATTAAATATCTGGGTGACCAAGCTTCGCTCGGTAATTTTTAACAAAAAAAAACTTTAAAAAAAGAAAAAACAATTACTGAGTTGGGGATCGATCCTTGGCAGTCACATTTCTCGAGGCTGCTCATTACCCCGAATAAGCTAGGTCGACTTGACAGTTAATGGCGAAAATTCAATTCAATATAAATGTTAGTGTTTTTAATGCCCAAAAACAGGGATAAAACAATATTTTTTCACATAAAACCTAGCTAAATCAATTTTTCTCCCCCAAAACCTTCTACATACTGAATTTTAGGAAAATCGTTGGAGCCGTTTCCGAGCTTCGGAAAATATATATATATACAAGATTAACTCATTTAAATGTTACAGATAATATATCTTTAATATTTAAATGAGTTAATCTTGTATGTATATATATATATATTTTTTTTTTTTTTGAATCTCGAAAACGGCTCCAACGATTTTCCCGAAATACAGCATTTAGGTTGTTTTGGGGGGAGAAAAATCGATCTAGCTAGGTTTCATTTTAAAAAAATATCGGTTTATCCCTGTTTTCAGGAAAATGTTAAAATTTATTTTGAATTCAAAAGATAATTTTATTGCTATTAAACTATGTTGACACTTGACGTTTAATAGCTATGCTATTAAACGTCAAGTGTCAATAGGTCATTTGGAGAACGGGCGGTCTGGGGAGGTGAAAATATCTAGGTTCGAGCTTTACCTCCTCAACTATATTTTTTTTCAATTTTTTTTTTTTTAATATCTTTTAATAGGAATCACTGAGCAATCGGTTACCTAGCAGCAGTACTTGTGTTTAAGCAGTGCAGTAATTGACGTATGAATCACTCCTTAACAAACCAAAACACTTATTAGTTCTTAGAAACTAACCTATACGATCATAGTTCTAAATCATATGGAAATACAGTTATGACGTCAATCAACTCAGTGCCATGTTGTTTTGACCAATGAAGCCCTGTATTAAATACAGTTCATTTTAGAAAAAACAGGCTATCGAATCCGAGCGATCCGAACGGGGTTTTATCGGACGCTCGCTGGAGTTAGGTCCCCGAGGCGGTCGATGCATCTGGTGCTCCCGATGCATCGATTAGCGGAGGAAGGGGCCACTATTAGAGAGGCCCCGACCCAGAGGAGGCGGACTCTGGGGTTTAGAGTTGCTGCTGCCAGGGATGGGGGGCAATGTTTACATAGGTACCCTGTCCCCGCCACCAGCAGCGTGGTGGAGCACTGTCAGGTTTTTAGTCGGTGCGAGTCCGACATACCCGCCGCTCGTAAATTATTAAAAAAAAAGAAACTGAAAATAATAGGGTAGGTGGAGCTCGATCCTAGGTATTTTCATTTCTCGCGACCACCCTGTCCCCGAATAAGCTGACTTGACATTTCACGGCAACAATAGTGTTTTATATATTCAATAAATTAAAAGTAAATTTTAGTATTTTTTTTATGCCAAAAAACAGGAATTATACAATTTTTTTTAAACAAAACCTAGGTAGCTAAATCGATTTTTCCCCTCAAAACCTCCTGCATGCTGAACATGTTGGAGCCGTTTCTGAGCTTCCGATAACATATGTGTATATATATATATATATATATATATATATATATATATATATATATATATATGTCTGTGTGTATATATGTATATATATAAACACAAGATTAACTCATTTAAATTTAAAGATTAAATACATAAGCTCGATATAAAAGTGATAATTTTTGGTCCGAGCTGAATTTAGACCCATTTAAACCCACCCCACCAAATCCTAAAGCACCTTCTTAAACTGCTCGTGTATAATTAAATAAGGAAAGCAAAATACCTTGTGGTTTTTTAAAAGAGTTAAGATTATCTCGCCATAAATTCTGTAGCCTCCTCCGGACAGCTTGAAGCTTTTAAAGCTGACGTAATGTGCTTTCCCCCCACATTAACTAACAACATAACTCAGCATGACGCCTTTCTAAATACAAAAGCTTTAATAGCTTATCGGAGTAGCTTTTAATCTGCTAGAGTAATTCCACTGTCTTATGTTTCGTAAGCAGATTTTTGTCCGAAATCCAACTTGATTATTCTTTTGTATTTTTGCCCATTATCTTCTCTTTATTTATTCAAAATCTTTCGAGTCATCAAATTCAAATATTATTTATTAAAGTAAACTTACGGCGCGTGGTATCCGGCTGAATAGAATAGTACCATTCTCATTTCTTACCGAGGTGTCGTAAAAGGCGACTAAGGTAAGTTGACCCGCCGTGTGGTATGCGGCTGAGTAAAATAGACCAACCTCATTTCTTACCCAGGTGTCGTAAAAGGCGACTAAGGTAAGTTGACCCGCCGTGTGGTATGCGGCTGAGTAAAATAGACCAACCTCATTTCTTACCCAGGTGTCGTAAAAGGCGACTAAGGTAAGTTGACCCGCCGTGTGGTATGCGGCTGAGTAAAATAGACCAACCTTATTTCTTACCCAGGTGTCGTAAAAGGCGACTAAGGTAAGTTGACCTGCCGTATGGTATCCGGTTTAGTAGAATAGACCAACCTCATTTCTTACCGAGGTGTCGTAAAAGGCGACTAAGGTAAGTTGAACCGCCGTGTGGTATCCGGTTTAGTAGAATAGTACCACCCTCTTTCTTACCGAGGTGTCGTAAAATACGACTAAGGTAAGATGACGTCAGGCAGGCGGCCGGTCGTAAAAACGCAGCCAAATCATGTGACAGCATGTTAATAACATGTTGTGCCGACCCCACTTAGAGTGGGATAAGGGCAGGAAGATAATGATTTTGCCAGTTATCATCTTTGGTGCCTAAAAATCAGACCTAGGCACTCCATCTTCCGTTTATTTATCCAAAATCTTCCGAGTCAATTTCTAATATTCTTTATTCAAGTAAACTTGTAAACGAGTGCTTTTGAATCGTCAAATCTACCGCTGGTTTGAAAACGGTCTCCACCGAGAGGAGCTAGCAAATTTGACGTTTGCTCTTTTCAAAATATAATTCTTACTCTTCTTAAAGTTACATTTAGTCATTACTATTAGAAGAGTAATTATATTCTCGCATTCCTGTTATCTATATAATCCTCATCGATACTAGTCAGCTTTCCATACCAGCTTCTTTTAACATTTTTTTTAAACTAATTCAAATTCAAAATATTCTTTATTCAAATAAACTTGTAAACAAGTGCTTTAGAATCATCAATTCTACTGCTGGTTCGGAAAGCTGTTTCTACCGAGAAGAGCCAGCAAGAAACTCGGCGGTTGATCTTTTAATAATATAATTCTTAATACTATTTACATTTACTCGTTTCTGTCTTGTACAGGGTCATAGAGAGCTATATCCACACATTCTTATCTTCTAAGTAATATTCAAGAGTAGGCTTTCTGTATCAGCCTCTTTTTAACAGTGTGTTTAAACTGCTGTAATGGCAAAGATGTAATTGATTTCGGAATTTTATTATAGAATCTAATACACAAACCCACAAACGACTTACGTACTTTTGCAAGCTACTTTTCGAACATAACAGCCCGACGGGGACAGGTGGCGGTACCCATAAGGGGTTTTTTCCTGTAGTTTCTCCAAACTCGCTAGTCTAAAAAACAAAAGTTTCTTATAAGGCCGATACTTGAGTATTCGCGCATTGAACTCCCAAATTGTACGTAGGCGATTATTTGCTAAACAACATTGTTTGCCTGAACTCCAGTTACATTTCGTGATGTATTATTTTCGGAGGCATAAAAGCTAAAAGTAACGCGTAATTTGACAAGCGTCCGTGTATTTATAGGCGCATCTGTTTCAAAGGCAATTTGGACGGAAAAAGATGTATAAGGCGTTACACACACCTTTTAGTATCATGTCGCCCTATCCGGAGACTAAAGTCATATTTCCTATGCTTATACATGGGACATACGACTGTATTCTTCGGATAGGGCGATATGTTTTTTAGGTTACGATTTTAGTAGGATAATTTATAGAATTAGTCGTTACTTAGCGGACATCCATAATACAAAAGTAATAATAAAAATTATAATCCGCGAAGAAATTTTCATCGCGGATTATAGGAAATAATTTCACTATTACTTTTGTATTTTAGTGAGGCCTCAAATTTCTCCCTAAAACAGCTTGTATGGGAACAGTTTTTGCCAGTCTCTTCTGATTTCCGGTACCTTGGTTCGCTTTTCCAGAAGAACGGTGAAGTAGATCTATATGACGTAGAGGAATCAATGCAGGAAAAATGTAGTGGTAGCAGGTCTCAGGGGCAATATGTCATGAAAATTTTAATCCTAAAACATGTGGTATTGTATGGATCTGAATGTTAGGTAACCATGGGATATATCCCAAAATTAAATTTTACGTAGTAACAGTACTTACTAGCTTGTAAGTAGGATGAAAATTGTATGATAAAATACAAATGTATGGATCAGAATATTGGGCATTAAAAAAGACGGTTTAACGACAAGTGCATGCAAATGAGATGAGAATATTAAGGTGGATGTGTTGTGTGGCAAGACTGGATAAAATACGAAATGACTATATAAGGGGAAGTCTGAAAGTTGCACCCATTGTAGAAAAGACGATCACGATTAAGATGGTATAGACATATAATTTGGAGGGATGAAAATCATGAGAGTAAATATAGACGTGGATAGATATAACTAGAGGCCTAAAACGAGATGGTTCGATTGTGTGAAGTATGACATGGATATAAAAGGAGCAACGCCAGAGTCGACGAATGATTGAAAGAATACAAGCAATAAATATGTTGTGCCAAACAAACTTAGAGTGTGATAAGGGCAGGAGAATGATCGCTCCATAAGATTAACTATAAATGTAAATACAGTGTAAATGAATGAGTTTAAATGAATAACATACATACAGTATAAATGAATGGTATCCGGCTGAGTAGAATTGACAATCCTCATCCCTTACCGAGGTGTCGTAAAAGGTGACTAAAGTAAGTTGACCCACCGTGTGGTATCCGGTTGAGTAGAAAAGCCCATCCTCGTTCTTTACCGAGGTGTCGTAAAAGGCGACAAATGTAAGTTGACCCACCGTGTGGTATCCGGTTGAGTAGACCACCCTCTTTCTTACCAAGGTGTCGTAAAATACGACTAAGTTAGTTGACGTCATACAGGCGGCCGGCCGTAAAATACGAAGCCAAATCATGTGACAACATGTTTTTAACTTGTTGTGTCGACCCCACTTGGAGTGGGATTAGGGCAGGGGATTGATGAATGACACTAGCTGTGGCAGCGCCTTTGGCCGCCTGGAATTCAATGTGTCACAATTTATTTTCCGAATTGAAGTATTGAACATAAACGTTACAGTCAATTAACCATAAAAGATAGATACATGCTATTGCGGACTTTTTGTAGTATTTTTATAGATCTACAGTTCTGTAGTACATTACTTTAGTGTATTTCTACTGGTTAACGTGGCGCACGCGACTTAAGCTACCAGGCGAGTATTATTACAACTGCGTGTAGTTTTTAACATAATTCACATAAAACCATAATATACTATTAATCTAAACCTTCCGGAAGAACTTTGCTACCTTTTATCAAAATCTAAATATAAGATTTTGAGAAAATCGATCACATACAGAAAGTTTTTGGGTCTTTGTTTCATAATAAGTATAGATTAGTATTATGAGCTGTGATGGCCTAGCGGTGCGACCGTGTGAATCTCTAGAGACGATCATGGGTTCAAACCCGGGCAGACACCAATGAGTTTTTCTATAACTTATGTGCCTAATTGATAATTACAATTTATCACACGCTTTTCGGTGAAGGAAAGCATCGTGAGGAAACCTGCATATCTCTAGAAAATTCTGGGGATATGTGTAACCTACCAATCCGTATTGGAGCAGCGTGGTAGGTCTTAGCTCCAACCCTTCTCTCCAAAAATGGAGAGAGGAGGCCTATGCCCAGCAGTGGGATAGTAACAGGCAGTTACTTACTTATAGATTAGTATTAAACAAACAAGGACTTACTGTTCGAAGATTTTTGTCCTCAAGAACTTAGAACCTTAGAAATCATCGAAGTATACAAGACATTAATTTCCAATTTCGATTGAAACTCTAAGCAAAACACCCTCGTAAACTGTAAATGTCGATCTTTCCGCGAAATTGCCGTTTATGCGCTATTACGTATTGATCGAAACGTTTTTTTATGTTTTTTAAGATCTTTCTATGATTTTACGATGCATTTAAGCTGTTTGATTGATTGATGTGTTTATTTGTTAAATAAAACAACAGGATTGATGTATTTGTTTACTTGTATAATCTAAACTGTAGTGTTTTGTACATGACGTGTTAAGGGCAAGGAGGATGACGTAAAGGCATGATAAATTACGATAAACTGCTTTCTGAAGTTCTATGGTAATCTTAGCCTCATTCGTAGCCCCAAAGTAAGTTAAAAATACAAATATACTCTCTCTCTCTCTCTTTTCAACCAATAGCCGTCCACTGTTGGACATAGGTCTCTGTCATGGACTTCCACGCCACACGATCTTGTGCCGCCTGGATCCAGCGGCTCCCCGCGACCTTTTTGAGGTCGTCTGTCCATCTGGTGGGGGGTCTGCCTACACTGCGTTTTCCGGTGCGGGGTCGCCACTCTAGCACCTTGAGACCCCAACGTCCATCGGTTCTTCGAACTATGTGCCCCGCCCATTGCCACTTCAGCTTCGCGACCCGTTGAGCTATGTTCGTCACTTTGGTTCTTCTACGGATCTCCTCATTTCTGATTTGATCACGTAGAAATACTCCGAGCATAGCTCGCTCCATCGCCCGCTGAGCGACTCTGAGCTTTCTTATGAGGCCCATATGAAATATACACCCAGACTCAAAGGCCAACAAATTAATTTATAGAAAATGTTGGCCCTCGGCGGGAATCGAACCCGTGACCCGCGGAACTGTAATTAAGGTCACTACCTACTGCGCCAACGGGCCAGTCTAGTCTAGTCGGTATATGTGTATAATTTTTTTTTTTTAATCTCGGATGATTTTTTATGAAATTCGGCATGTAAGCGGTTTGAAGGGGAAAATTCAATCTAGGTAGGATTCATTTAAAAAAAATTGTTTTATCCCCATTTTCGGGTACTCAAAGAATGGTAAAAACTGCATTGAATAAAAAAGTCAATTTTTGCTGTCAATTCTAAAGTCATTGTTCATTTGGGAAACGGGCGGTTTAGATATGTGAAAATACTTAAGATTGAGTTCCACTTGCTCAATTTTTTCTTTTTTTTTCAAGTTTCATCTTTTTTATCTTGTAAAAAACTACCGAGCAAGGCACGGTCACCCGAGTATTAATAGTATTACAATTGGTTAAATCAACTACGCCGTGTGGTATCCGGCTGAATAGAATAGTACCACCCTCATTTCTTACCGAGGTGTCGTAAAAGGCGACTAAGGTAAGTCGGCCCGTCGTGTGGTATCCGGCTGAGTATAATAGACCACCCTCTTTCTTACCTAGGTGTCGTAAAATACGACAGAGGTAAGTTGACGTCAGGCAGGCGGCCGGTCGTAAAAAGCATCCAAATCATGTGACAGCATGTTTATAACATGTTGTGCCGACCCCACTTAGAGTGAGATAAGGGTAGGAAGATGATGAGATGACGACTCAAAGATCGACTGGAAGTGATCCCTTTTAGGGATAAGTCCGCCTTTATACATGTGTTTTTTACTTTTTCTTTCTCTTTTTTAAATAGTTTTAATATTTAAATGAGTTAATCTTGTATGTATATATATTTTCGGAATCTCGGAAACGGCTCCAACGATTTTCCTGAAATTCAGCATGTAGGAGGTTTTGGGGGAGAAAAAGCGATCTAGCTAGATTTTATTTTAAAAAACTTAATTTTATCCCTGTTTTTGGGCATTAAACAATACCAAAATGTATATTGAATTGAATTTTTGTCATTAATTGTCAAGTCAGCGTAGCTTATTCGGGGAACGAGTGGTCGCGAGAAATGAAAATACCTAGGACGAGCCCCATCAACCCTATCATTTTTCTTTTTTTTAAATTTTCTTTTTTTATTTTGTAAAAAATTACCGAGCAAGTTTCAGTCACCTAGATATTATGTATAAAAAGAAATAATTAATAATAAACATACATACAGGTTCTGTAATATAAATACAACAATTAACCAAATATGAGTCGAATTACTTAAATCATACTAAAATATATTGTTGTAGGTGAAAATGGGAGATCAAACCCAACCAGCTGGAGCAATCACTCCAGATGCAGAAGCCCTGGATACAGGTCAAGTGGCCATTCTATCGCAACCAAGAAAACCAGCCCGACCTAGAGGGAAAGCGCAACCAGAAAAACCGAAAATAAGCTTGTTCTGCCTGACTTTGAAGAACCCGATAAGAAAATTGTGCTACGACATCGTGGAATGGAAGTATCCTTTAAAAATGGCCTTATTGTGGGACAGATAGAATATCATCATCATCTTCCTGCCCTTATCCCACTCTAAGTGGGGTCGGCATAACATGTTATAAGCATGCTGACACGTGATTTGGCTGCGTATTTACGACCGGTCGTCTGCCTGACGTCAACTTACCTTAGTCGTATTTTACAACACCTTGGTAATTAAGAGGGTGGTCTTTTCTACTAAACCGGATACCACATGGTGGTATCCGGTTTTTGTTATAGAATCATATACCAAAACCCACAAACGACTTACATAACCTTGTAAGACGCAAAGTAGGAGCCAGAAGCTTATGTCGGTTCAATTTGTTCTAAAACGCCATGTGGTATCCGGCAGAGTAGAATAGACCCCCTCATTTCCTACCGAGGTGCCGTAAAAGGTGACTAAGGTAAGTCGACTCGCCGTGTGGTATCCGGTTGAGTAGAATAGACCACCCTCTTTCTTACCGAGGTGTCGCAATTGTCGACTAAGGTAACATGACGTCAAGCAGGCGGCCGGTCGTAAAAACGCAGCCAAATCATTTGACAGCATGTTTATAACATGTTGTGCCGACCCCACTTGGAGTGGGATAAGGGCAGGAAGATGATTAAAGATAACATTAATAATATAGTTGTATGAATTTAGATAAATATGAATATATGACTTCATTTAAAGACTGACGTGTCTTATGTATCTCTGAGCATTGTCAAGGTTGAAATATTACGCCACAAACGGAACAAAAGCAAAGGGGACTAAGGTAAGTTGACGTCAAGCAGGCGGCCGGTCGTAAAGTACCTAGCCAAATCATGTGACAATATGTTGAACGTGTTTTGCGACGCTTAGAGTAGGAAAAGTGCAGGGGAATGATATGTATTCTGAAATATATCCAGTTTTTTTTTTTCTGAAAAAATAGGACTCAAAAAAAAGCTGTTTTGTGAATTATATGTTGAGAAGTGCGCAAGCGCACTATGTTCTTATTATCTTCATTAATTCATTCATACATCCATTTGTTCATTTATTCATTAATAAAATCATCATCATCATTCTCCTGCCCTTATCCCACTCTAAATTGTTTCGGCAAAACATGTTACAAGCATGTTGTCATATGATTTAGCTACGTATTAACTTATCTTAGTCGCATTTTACGACACCTCGGTAAGAAAGAGGATAGTTTATTCTATTAAGCCGAATACCACACGGTGGGTCAACTTATCTTAGTCGCCTTTTACGACACCTCGGTAAGAAATGAGGTTGGTCTATTCTACTCAGCCGGATACTACACGGCGGGTCGACTTACCTTAGTTGCCTTTACGACACCACGGTAAGTAATGAGGGTGGTACTATTCTATTCAGCCGGATACCACATGGCGTTTATTCATTAATAAAATATTAAATCGAATTGTTTCCTAAATATTATAATTCAGGCCTTTTGAATATATGATCTTGACAACCATATTCGCGAACTGCATAGCTTTAGCTGTTTTCACGCCTTACCCTTCTGGCGATACTAACGATACAAATCTGATATTGGTATGTACAATAATTTTATAATTTGCACGCTTAGTAATTTATAGAATTGGCGTTACATTGCAGAGATCCATAATGTATTTATTTATTTATTAAGAAGACAAACAGTTATACAATACATAATTATAAGAGAAACAAAACAAAAACATAAGCCAAAAAAGTCTTCATAATACAAAAGTAATAATACTTGAGACATGCAGGATACGTAAAACATATGCGCTAACCTCCACCACCGCCACCACAATACACTCGTTATAAAAAAATAAGTTGAACCGACGTGAGATATTCGGCTGGGTAGAATAGACCACTCTCATTAATTACCGAAGTGTCGTAAAAACCAAACAACCAAAAAAAGTTGACGTCAGACAGGCGGTCGGTCATAAAATACTATTCCAGACATGTACAAACATGTTTAAAGCATGTTGTGCCGGCCCTGCTTAAAGTGGGAAAAGGGCAGGAGAATGATCATGATGATAGAAGGTGACCAAAGCAGTCCATACCCTTCCACTGTCTACCATGGATTTTATCACCGCAGGCAGAGAGAGGTCGAGTCCCAGCCCCTAGGCTCACCCGTTGCATTGATAGCTTCTTCTTCTTCTTCTTATTCAACCGATGGAGGTCCACTGCTGGACATAGGTCTCTTAATGGGATCTACATACGTCACTATCTTGTGTCGCTTGGATTTAGCAGCTCCCTGCGGCCATCTTGAGGTCATTAGTCCTCCTCGTAGGGAGTCTAGCGATGCTGCGTTTCCTGGAGCGAAGTCACCATTCCAACACCGCAGTTGATAACAATTTAGCCTAATATTTATTATATACTATACGTACTTCTGCCCTATTGTATTATTTAGGCAGTACAACATTCTTTGTTACAATTTATTTTGTCCAGGAAAAAGTAGAATGGATATTCATGGGCATATTTACCGGGGAATGCGTGATGAAGATCATCGCTTACGGCTTCCTCCTGCATCCCGGCGCTTATCTCAGGAACACGTGGAACAGTCTGGATTTCACTATCGTCACTATTGGGTGTGTATCCCACCAATATTATAAGTTTTGAAATGTATATGTGTTTCTGTGAGTGTGTGTGAATGGCTCCAGGTAGGTCTAAATTAGGAACATCACTAAGCCACTTCTTTCATTTAAAGTCCACGAGAGTCCCGGAAAAAAACTAGATTTTCCTCTTTTTACCGCCTACTTATAATGTATGTATTGTTTTTGCAGTACATACAAAAAGACAGCTGTGATAGTTGTCCGGTGAGATCATCTAAGCCTTACCAGAAGGTGACAGGTTTAATTCCCGTGCACGTACCAATTCCTTTATATCCAAACTTATGTGCCTTATATTAACAATTTATAAAATTTTCGGTGAAAGAAAGTATCGTGAGGCAAATTTAATATCTGTGGGGAAATTATGGCATACATGTAATTTACTTCCGATTCTTATGGGTCTAAGCTAAGCCTTATCTCTAAAAGGAGATAGTAGGCCTACGCCTAGCAGTTTGTCATAATTGTTAATAATGTATACACATTTTTGCCCAAACTATTTTATTATGGGCAGCCACCCAGCAGACAGTTTACTAACTCAGTTTAGTAGACTTTAGATTTTTGTTGCAGCATAGTCAGTCAAATACTTCAAAACATATCTAAAGACCTCTTTGACGTCAAGGCCCTGAGAGCTTTTCGTGTGCTGCGACCTCTCCGTTTGGTATCAGGAGTTCCAAGTTGGTATATCTTGTATTTCATTGTAAGATGAATTTCTATAAGAGTCTTCTGACCTTACCTTAATGTTCGATTCTACAATGTCAAAGTGGTAGTTTGAAGTATTTTTACAACGTTTAATTGCATAAACATAGCAAGATGAATTGTATTAAAAGTGGGATTCAAAATTTTATCTCTAAGTTAACCTTGGAACGTGTAATAATAAATATATATTACACAAAGTCCAGTAAGCAAACCATTAGCGTCTTTCAAAAAAATTGTGAGATCCGCCGTTGGAGCACGCTATGTTTAAAGAACAGACAAACGAAACAGAAGTACAAAAGTCAGCTTTTACGGAATAAAATCATAATTGGGATGATTCATACAAAACTAGAAATATAACCTTAAAATATCGTGTCATGAAGCTAAAATTACAATTAACATTGTAATTGTTTGAGTCCCAAAATGTTGAATATTCATTCTGCATCTACAATTTCCAATAGAATCCCATTAAGTGTACAGAAGACACTAGAAAGATGCAGAGTCTCACTGGATCAAAATGCAGTAGATTGTGTGCGAAGGGTTTTTACGTAAAAAACCCTTCGTCTTTATTTAATTAAATCAGAAATGGGAAATTCCCAAAAAATAACTTTTGTTCTGACATTAAAATTTCATTGGTGCATTCAAAAGAAAGTCTGCACTTAGAATTTTCAATGTTAGTTTAACCTCACTAAGTGTAAAAAAACATAATTAAAATCTGGATTCAGGATATTTATATCGTGTGTATTGTCTTAAAGAGGCTTTTGTCCAATACTGGAAGAAGTCATCATTCTTTTATCATTTTCAGGTCTCCAGATTGTATTGAACTCGATTCTCAAAGCAATGGTACCATTGTTCCATATTGCCTTTTTGGTGCTCTTCGTGATCATTATCTACGCTATTATCGGCTTGGAGCTTTTCTCCGGACTCCTTCACACTACATGCTATAGAAATGATACAAGTAAGCATAAGACGTCTATATATCTTCTTCTCCTTTAATGGATGGACGTCCAC
The DNA here is from genome assembly GCA_947086495.1 of Morpho achilles. Classification (NCBI taxonomy): domain Eukaryota; kingdom Metazoa; phylum Arthropoda; class Insecta; order Lepidoptera; family Nymphalidae; genus Morpho; species Morpho achilles. Next base: position 10,256,919 of record CAMTZB010000026.1, read on the forward strand.
TGCTTGACATAGGTCTTTTCACGGGATTTCGACATCACACGGTTTTGTGCCGCTTAGATCCAGAGGCTCCCCGAGACCTTTTTGAGGTTGTCAAGGTACCTTTATATGCTATATAGAAATGAAATGATTTATGTAAATCACACTAAAACTACATAACGACTAAATAGATTTACTAATTGTCCTTTTTAAATATTTGTAAAAGTTCAAGAAAGGTTCTAAAACCAGAAAACATGAAGAAATTGTACGGAAAATAGTAAAATCAAAAATGTTATTTATTCCATACAAACTATTTGTACCGATCAAACAGGCTGCGTTTGCAAATTTAATATTAGACAAGGACTTGGCGTAGACTATAATATATTAAAATACCCGTAGCATGATCATTCAGGGCGACACAAAGTTCACCGGGTCAGCTAGTAAATGCAATCCTCCGAATCAAAATTAGCTTCCTCGACAAAAATACTTGAAACTTAACAACTTGCAACATGCATAAATTTGAATTTGAATCAGAATTAATAATTTTTAAAACAAAATTCTCTCCAGATGACATGATGGATGATCCAAAGCCCTGTTCTAGTGATGCAGACGTGGGCAATCATTGTGATGACGGATATATCTGCAAGGGTGATTGGGATGGACCCAACTTTGGCATTACCAATTTTGACAACATTGGATACTCTATGCTGACTGTCTTTCAGTGCATCACTTTGGAAGGCTGGACTGATATTATGTACGCTGTAAGGAAAATTATAATTTTATTAACATCATAATTAATTTAGAATATTAGCTAAAGCCTTCTTTCTCCGTTTTGGACAAAGGCTTTTGGTAGACCTTATGTTCTGCTCCATGTTTGTGATTTGTATTCAATATTAATGTCGCAAAGGGTATCATAAAGCCTGCTTAAAGTTTTCAATTGTTCCATTCTTAATTTTTATTGCAGATTGCAGATGTTAAGGGTAACAGATGGGTGTGGATATATTTCATCACTTTGGTTATCTTTGGCAATTTCTTCGTCATGAATCTTATTCTCGGTGTGCTGTCTGGGTAAATTACCTTATTAAACAATTAGTTTAAATGAGCATTTTCTCGAATACTTCATTTAGATATTTATCCGGTATTTTAATCCATACTATTATAAATGTGAAAGTTTGTCTGTCTATAGATAAGTCCTATTTTTTCGTGTCTAATATGCTTGAGCAATATTGATAAAATAATTTGGTACAATTGAAGCTTATCCAGCTAACATATAAACCGTTTCTCCTTGGAGATCAGGAAAACAAATAATTGTGGTTATTTTAAAATTAAAGTTGACGCGATAATGAACTTGCGGGTAAATATAATAAATAATGATCGTATAAGTGTTAGCAATATATAATGTACTCTGTGGTCGGAAGTTTAAGAAGTAAGACCTATTAATTAACATTATTTTTAACATTATTTCTTGAATGTCGAGTACCTATTGTGAGTGAATATTGTGTTAATAAAAATTTTATTTAGTCCATGCATCAATAATTTTGTCTATAAAACTTATGAAATAATGTTTCCTTAATTTAAAGAGAGTTTTCCAAAGAAAGAGAGAAAGCAAAAAATCGAGGAGATTTCCAAAAGTCCCGAGAGAGGCAGCAGTTTGAAGAAGATCTTAAAGGTTACTTGAATTGGATCACAGTGGCTGAAGAGTTGGATCTTGAAAATGATCAGGGACAGAAAGAGGAAGATCAGGGCTCTCAAGGTAAAAAGATGTTACCTGAATAATTAATAATTGACTAAGAATAAGATAAAGCGGTAAGCCGTGATAGCACAGCGGTAACACCGTGTAATTCTGTCGAGGAATTGACAGGTTCAAACCCCTGGCCGGCATTAATGGGTTTCTATTAAAACTTTGTGTGTGATTGATAATTTCAATCTATCAAACGCTTTTCGGTGCAGGCAGACATCGTGAGGAAACCTGCATATCTCTAGAGAATTCTGAGGATATGTGTAACCTACCAATTGTATTGGAGCAACGTGGTAGGTCTTAGCTCCAATCCTTCCTCTCCAAAAAACGGAGAGAGGAGGATTTTACCCAGCAGTGAAATAGTAACGTTACTTTAAGATCAAAGTATTATAAAACTGAAATCAGATTCTAGCTAAATTGCAATCATAAGCGGTGAAGAAACCACAAAAGTTTGTAAAATATCTCAACACAATGATAAAATTAACACTACTAGTAATTACAAGGGGCGAAGACAAACTTTTTAAAATCTCGTTACTAATGTTTTAAGCTGTATTGTTTCTTCTATTTTTATAAATAAAATAATAGTGTTGTGTCTAAATTATTCATGATACTAATAGTTATTCCAGTGCAATTTTTAGGTAATAAAAAGGAACGGAGAAGTAACGATGAATCTAGAAGTAATATTAACGGGAATGGAGATATGCCACCTGCTACGACTTGTAAAATGTATTGGCAAAGGTTTGATAAGGTAATAGTGTTTTTATTTAATACATATTTCTTATTGCGTGATGCTTACTAAGATTAAAGTTTATATATCTAGATATAGAGATTAATGACATTCATCTTCTGAACAATATTGATGATTGTATGAACTTCAAAGTATCCTCCCTTACATAATCATTTTCTATAGTACGACTTGCGCTGTGTATATTAACATAGAAATGAATTATTAATAACAAACGTTGAAGTTGATTGTTTAAATAATAATCTTTAATCATTGCCATCATCATATTGGACACAATTTACAACGGAACTGAGAAAGTAAAATCAGAGAAGAAACATAGAGTAAAATAAAATTAGCACAAAGGTGGATTTATCTCAAATCAAGATCTCTTTAATTTCAAAAAATAAAATTTATCAATCAATTAACCAAATTTATCAACCAAATAGAAAGGAATATATATAGGAAGGAGATTTATAAATCACACAGATCACAGTTTAACTGATTAGCCAGCAAAATCAAGTTTCACATTGCAATAAAAGATGTTATCGTTTCCAGGTTAATCGCCGCATGCGCAGAGCTTGTAGAAAAGCTGTAAAGTCTCAAGCATTCTATTGGTCTATAATAGTTCTTGTCTTTCTAAACACTTTGGTTCTGGCAACTGAACATCACAGGTATATCAATTTCATCACAACTTACATAACTAAAATTTGATTTTTGATGGTAGCTAATTTGCTGAAGACCTTCAGCTACTTTGGTTAAATAATTTGAAATATGTAGATACCGTAAATTTTTCTTGTAATTGATGGTTTATAGATATGAAATTATTTTTATGGTTACTTTTGTAAACTTTGTAAATATTTATCCATCTTTTCTGTAACTAGTGCCTTTATATTTTCAGACAAGAAGAATGGCTCGATCTTTTCCAAAATTATGCAAACTACTTATTTGTGGTTCTGTTCACGATGGAAATGTTGGTGAAGATGTACGCGCTTGGTTTTCAAGTAAGTTAGTTAAATTGTAAATTATATATATAATTAAATAAATAAGTAAGTTTAATATATGAACGATATAAAACATAAAATTTCTAAAATTATAGAATGAACCCATCTGGAGTTTATAGAATTAGGCTTTAATATGCGGAGATCCATAATACAAAAGTAAAAATAAAATTATTTTGCTATAATCCGCTATGAAGTCAAATAGAAAATATATATACTGCTAAATGTAAAGTGGACAATCCGCAAAGCTGCGGATTGCAATTTTGTCGTGGAGTCTATCTCCTTATGATGCTTTGGTTGCGTGGCGTTACGATTGTTGATAGTGAACGTATTAGTGGTTGGGATTGTGGTGGCGGCGCCGGAGGTTTGAACATGTGTTTTTACGAATCCTGCATGTATCAGGTATAAAAATGGATTGTCCACTCTAAATTTAGCAGAATATATATTTTCTATTTTACTTCATCGCGGATTATAGCAAAATAATTTTCTTATTTTGTTCAATCTGTAGTTGATATTGACGAGCTCTCAATACATTCATGTCAAAACGGATATTTACGATGCAAAGAATGGAGATAATGAGATGGGCGATGGAAGCTATGCGCCCACTGAATCTCTGGGCTCACGAAATGAAAATATACTTCTTTGATTATATCGTATTCCACAGTGACAGCCAAACCTAAAAAAGTGTTTAGGAAAATTCATATCTATCTCAAAAATTCTGATTTCCGTTTGCCCTTGTCACCTAAAAAATTATGTGAAACAAACGAATCAACATTTTGAATAGCTGATATTAAAGCGGATTTAAATCTTTTTAAATGTAAACCCTACGACTATGGGTTGCAATTACCTTCATAAAAATATATAATGATTCTATTTATATTCTTTCTTGGTATAACTATTGAATTTTCTCCTTCCAGGGTTACTTCGTCTCACTCTTTAACCGTTTCGATTGCTTTGTTATGGTGTGCTCCATCATTGAGCTAGGTCTCACCACCTTCCATACGATGCCGCAATTGGGTATCTCCGTGCTCCGGTGCGTACGTCTCTTGAGAGTCTTCAAGGTCACTAAGTAAGTGGAACATTGTAGACAATATAGAGTGAGCATCTAAAAATTAGTCTATTTATTAGCGACAATTATAGCGTTTTAAATAATAATAGTTTTACTATCAACCATGCATTCTTATTAATGCGATCTAATCAAACTCAAACTCAAAATATTCCTTATTCAAGTGGACTGTTTACAGTACTTTTGAATCGTCCAATGTTTTAAAGAAGCTACCACTGATTCGGAATTTTGCTCCTACCGAGAAGAACCAGCAAGAAACTCGGCGGCTAATCTTTAAAAAAAAATATTTACAATTTGATTGATGGTTACAAGATATTTGCAGCTGAATGCGTAGCAGCTGCAGTTAAGATATGTACCTTTCTTGATATGAATCATCTTTGCGAATAAGGTGAAATTTTAAATCGGCTAATCAATTTTGGGACTATGACGTCGGTCCATATTTCTCTCTGACGATCTTTCTTGAACTATAATTTAGTAGAAATAGAATGAGTTAATATTCTATACTTGATTTGTTTTTTCAGGTACTGGCGCTCACTTTCCAATCTTGTCGCTTCTCTTCTCAACTCAATTCAGTCTATCTTCTCCCTTCTTCTCCTGCTGTTCTTGTTTATCATGATATTCGCGCTCCTCGGCATGCAGGTCTTCGGTGGTAGATTTGATTATGATCCTGAGGAGCAAAAGGAGAGGCATAATTTTGACTCCTTTTGGCAAGCTGTGCTTACCATGTTTCAGGTATGAATTTTTGATCCCTGAATATAACAATAAAAGCAAAAATTATCAACGGTTTCTTTACTTGACAATCAAAGCATCTGAAGAATATCTAATTTATGTGACCAAATAGCAAAACCTCTTTTACCAAGAACACCCTTATTTATATAAATTGGGCTTCGTTGATTGTATAAATCCAGTATTTCAAATGGACCAGTATTTCAGCGGTCTTTATGCAAAGATCAATATTTTATACTGCTTCTCTTTTTGATCATATTGATAAATACTTTTTCCGGTGCCTTCTGCTCTGTACTCGCCATTTTGCATTGCATGGTATATTAATTGTTCAGAATATGACCAACTATTATTAGTACAAAAAATAAAAAGTCTATCATCTCTTTATTATTTGGTTTTTACACTTTTCCAAATTAATGTGAATCAAGCATAATTTTTTGAAATAGATTTTTCAAAATTCTAGATTCTGACTGGCGAGGACTGGAATGTGGTAATGTATCATGGTATAAACGCCTACGGTGGTGCCGGAACTCCTGGAATGTTAGCATCCATATACTTTATAGTTATCTTTATTTGTGGTAACTGTATCCTTTTAAATTAAACGATTAATACAATATTGAATAAAAAATTGTCATGATGTCAGTTTTCTTTAGCCAGTATGTCTATATTTATAAGATTCATTAATCTAATTCGTTAAAACTATATCATAGTGTTTTAAAGTAAACTGCCTTGCCTATTTGAACAATTTATCGTAGTAGTATTATCTGAAATTTTACACTAAATATTCCCAATTTTAGACATTATAAATGTTTAAATTCGTGAGTCTTCTACTGTTGTATGTAGAGACTCCACAAAAGCTAATCAAAGATTTAATAGCGTAGTCATATATTACTTTATATTTGGCTTCCATTTATAAGTAGCTTTAAGTTTATCATAAGTAAGCTTTCTGTAAGTAATACGCATACTCTTTAATATCAATTTGTAGCTTGTTAAATTAAGAGTAAGTTTCAATAAATAAACTTGTTATTGACATTATTATAAGTTCTACCTTAAAAATACATACAGACATCCTCCTGAATGTGTTCTTGGCTATCGCTGTAGACAATTTAGGTGATGCAGAAGAAATGGATGCGGCAGAAGAAATAGTTAAGGAAAAAGAGGTAAAACATTTGCTTCGTAAATTAGATGAATTATATTCTAGCGATATTAAATGTTATCACAAACAAAAATTTTCTTAGATAAAATTTAAATTATTCTATATCTATCAATTCATAGTAAAGCTTTTACAGAATGTCGAATGGAAAAGAAAATTTTTGTGTATCTAATAATGAACGATGATAGCCCTAAATTTCTGATAGCTGACAGGATTGTAACTTTTTAGTTATCTACCTATAAACTTAACTTATTAATTAATATTATTTTTCGCAATTGCAGTACTACTAAACCTAGTAAAAATAGCTCAGAAATATTACTCAATTTTACTTACTGTATTGGTAAATGCCTAATTTAAAAAATACTTATGTAGGATGCTGATAATCCTGAAGCTGGAAACCCTAAATTAGACGAAGAAAGAGAGGAAACTGATGATGAATACGTTAATGAAGAAGAAGGATATTCCAGTGAAGGGTAAGTTATTCCTATTGCGTTATCTAATGATCGAATGTTACATAATATAATTATTTCATATTCGCATGCAGCAAGAAGTACACAGCGTATAAAAGAGTGGCAAGGTAAATAGACAATTATTTATATTATTGATAAATTAAAAAAAACCTATGACTATATGTAGTTTCTAATTTCAATTGAATTTCATTCAATTTTATTAGTGGTAAGACGACGAACGTTTTTACAACGAGATTTATACTTATAAATAGATAGAGAACGAATTATATTTATAGATTTTAATCATTCAATTTTTACATTCCTTCTCGTCTAACAAGATAGCAGACTTATTTTGCTGATGTTTCTATACATATATTATCACTTTGGGGGATTTTCCTATCATCGTTCTTTCACTCGAATATTAAATAACGTCATATGGACCGAACAACGTCTTTTAAGGACCGAATTCCGATTTTTGATTGATAAACGATTTTTATTCAAAAAATATATTAAAGATATAAATCGTTTAGATTTTTTGAGCTTTTATTGTGTGTTGCCTTTATTTATATGTAGATCATGATAAATGTATGTTATATAGTTAATATAGCGCATATTAATTTGCATATTCCAAATATTTTCTTTAGATCTGAACATGAATATGATGAAGAAACTGGATGGGAAGGTATAGATGAGCAGGAGCAGGAAGAAGAAGATAACGCAAATAATGTTTTAGTAACCGTTGAAAAGAAAGAAAATGGTAAGGATGCAACAGAAAACTAAATATTGACTGAAACAAAATTTGTTGAACATACTAATGTAATTACTAGGTATAAAAATTTTATGGAGTTTGATTGATTATATTTAGATAATATCGACTTCATTAGATTTCTTAACAAACATATTAATGATATTATTAATTTTTGACATAATCATGTGACATATTATTGAAAGTTAAGTATTGCTTTTTTAATTTCAATTTCAATAATGTGGTAAGGTTAATTTAGTTTATCATGTATACAGGTGACATAAAGAAAGAAGAATCACCTCCTCCAAAGGTATCAGCGCGACCACGCCGATTGTCAGAAGTTGAAATTAAATCTGAGGAAAAACCTATACCCGATGGAAGCAGCTTTTTTATATTTTCAAAAACTAATTGGTAAGGGATTCGTGTTGATATTTCTGTACCTGTACACAAGGTACGACTAGAACATTTCACTTTAATTATGCCCGTATACCTTCCTACAGCTTCTTAATGAGCTCTTTCTACAGTATCGTCGGTTACGGTGAAGATGGTTGATTAAAATTAATAATAAACGAGTGTTGCTGTCTTTATAAATGGCATATAAAGCCATTTCATTCCATTCCATAAATTTTATACCTTGATTCGTTCATTATTCTGTTTTTTGATCATTCTGTTAACTTAAGTTTGTTACACACCCTTTAAGAACTTTGTCAAAAATACTCAAATAGATATAGTCTGCACAACGTAAATTTGCAAAAGCAATTGGTTTGCAGTGTTTTGTTGTTGAAAATCCGTCTACTTTTTCTTGATTTCTTATACTAGTATTTTGTTTATTTCGTCGAAACGTAATTTACCATTCGTGTATTTTTTAGCTTCCGTGTCGCCTGTTACAATATTCAAAACAACTCTTGGTTTAGAAATATGATTTTGCTGTGTATATTGGCGTCGTCCCTCATGTTGGCTATGGAAGATCCAGTGGGTAGTAAGGAAAATGAATCCACTACTGAGGTAAGATTTTAAGTTTTATGAGAGACAGTGATTCTTTTTTCTGTCTCTAGTTGATTTTTTTCTGTAATAAATCTTTTTTTCTTGTATTATGATTTTAGTGAAATATATCACAATTGATATACAAATACAATCATTTTATTTTGCTTCACAAAAGCTATGAGATCTAGTAGAGTTCAGGTTTAGTTCTTTACAACTTTGTGTTGTTATAAATTAAATTTTTTATCATTAGAAAATTGATATTTACTTTTTGTTTTGCCCAGATTCTACGGAAAATTGATTATTTCTTCACAACTGTATTCACCATAGAATTATTGTTGAAGCTCGTCACATACGGCTTCATTCTTCATAAAGACGCCTTCTGCAGATCTGCTTTCAACCTCCTTGACTTGCTTGTTGTAATCGTTTCTCTCGTTTCCTTAAGTGGGTGAGTATTTTATTTGTACATAGTTAATTTTTTTAGTTTTACAAAAGTAATAATGAAATTATTTTGCTATACCTAATTATTACTTTTGTATTATGGATCTTCGCAAAGTAACGCCTAATTGTATTTAAAAAAAATATGATATTTTTTAGTTATATTTATACTTAGTTCTAATAAAACAAAACAAATTATGGATTTTGTTTTCTTTAACCAAAAATTTACATTACAATATGTGCTTTAGCAATTTGGCTAAGAATTTGAAGGGCATGAAAAGACATTGCTATTGTACAATATAGTTCAGCCTACACATAAAGTTAGTCTGATTAATAATATTCTTTGATATCTGAATGAGTGAAAGAAAGATTGCAATCATTTCTTTATATTAAAAGTTAAGAAAAAACTTCACAGTGTATTCCGCAGCATTATGTGGAAAAGTTTTCTCGATGTGCTTGATTATTGGCAATATATACATATTAGCACTGATAGTTTTTCATATACATATAACTGATATCCTTTTTCAATGATGCAACATTGATAAGATTAAGAATTAAATTATTTTTATTATTTTTACCACAGATCGAATAATGTATCTTTCATCAAAATATTGCGAGTATTTCGAGTTCTCAGACCTTTGAGAGCTATTAACAGAGCTAAAGGATTAAAGGTCAGTATAATATACAGACATATCTAAATTAAAATTTTTCTTAAAATAATATATTAATGAGTTGACCCTTTTCTGAAGAAATACAAAACATTTATCTTTATGGTAATCTAGAAATATTGTTCGCCTAAATTCTATCACTTATAAAAAATATTAAAATATTTGTAAATTATGCATTTACGTATTTGCAATCATTCATTGCTTTTTAAGCACCAATTATTTCGAACTTATTAGATAAAATCTCATTGAAGTTTTAAAATATCGTTGTTAGTATATAATATTTTGATTTTATTTTCTAAACTCATTACTCTGTACTTACTTATTCTTTAACAATTCCTTCAACTATCACATAAACTTCAACAATAATTGTATGAATTTTATTAAAAGTGGATTTAATAACATCTCGTTTTGCGACATATACTTGTAGTAAAACTATCTTTTTGTCGATTTCTAGCACGTAGTTCAGTGCGTGATCGTTGCTATTAAAACGATAGGCAACATATTGCTGGTGACAAATCTTCTGCAATTCATGTTTGCCGTAATGGGTGTGCAAATGTTCAAGGTAGGGAAACAAAACATCTGGTCAATTATAATTTCCTATATCACCAACGACACCTTTGGGTAATTTACTGATATTAAAAATCACTTTAATTGGAAGTAAGTATTTTGCACTCACCGAGTTTGCATCACGGTTGTTTTGAACGAACTATTTTTGAAAATTACGAATTACGTCATAATAAGTCATCTGATTTCGTTTCGTGTGTGTGAGGCTTTTTACGTGTTTCAAGAACTAGTATACTAACAAAAGTTTTTTTTTGCTTGACTGTGAGTCCAAAAATTCGCTTGTAGGAGATTGCATGTTTTGGTTTTTCCTTAATATAATTTAGCCCAAAGGTGTTGTGTGCTGTTTTGAAACGTCTATGATTTGTGATTTTTTGGACTCAGCTAAGGGCTTAATGTGTTTCTTTTGCACTATCCCTACCTGGACATTTCCACTCGTATACTAGGAGTGAGGTACTTACGAACACTGATTTTGGTTCATTTTTTGGGTTACTTTTTGTTGTTTGATTTTTTACACAGTCAGATCAGGACACTGGCAGTTTTTTTATTTATGTTCATAAAACGGTGAACTAACGCCATGTAAGTAGGCTGTTTTATTATCCCATGTTTAACCTATTGTTTTTTTTTTATTTTTCTACACAAAAATGTCCCTCGCAACATGTACAACTACACACTTTGGGATTAACGGTTGAACCCTGTGGCCCGGTAACGTAATTTTGTGTGTTAACACTTTGTTTTGCATTTGTGTGTGTGCGTGTATGTTTCATACTTGTGTGTGAACAGTACGTCGTCAAGTGTGTATTCGCTTCTATAAAGTCTATTGGCAATATTCTTGTTATAAATCATGTACTTCAGTTCATGTTCGCTGTTGTCGGTATACAGTTGTTTAAGGTATTTCTTACAACTATTATATTAATTGCTTATATCGATGTACGGGTAGTTTCAAACATGTGTGCATACGACTTAATATGTATCTTATATTCGTATAAACGACTATTTGTTTCCGTAATACGAATGCGATCGATATATTCGTTATCATTTCTATTATTATTTTTTACTTTAATATCTTTAATCTTAGTCTCACAAATGACAGTGTTTTTTTTAATTTCTTATACTACAAATATTCGCGGTGTATTTGTGTAAAATTTGTTCCTACATTATGTTTCTACAATTTTAGGGCTCCTTAATGAGATACGCACAGGAAATTAAGAGTAATGCCCAGAAACTGGCAAATTGTGCCTTCAGATGTGCAATAATAAAAAAATAAAAAAAATTACATTTAAAACAGGAAATCAATATCGATATCATTCTGGCTGTGAAAACTGAGTTGTTACTAGAATATAAAGCATTACAGTTAAAACTATTTAAATAAACATTGTATTGAATTTATAAATTTTTGGTATACTAGACAATTTAGGTGGTAAAGAACTGTCACGTAGCTTGTTAGGATGATAAAAATGCCTGAATTTGAAAATCCTTTCAGCTTCATACAAGACTGCGGTTTAAATAATGTAAAATTGAAAATGTTCTAAAGATTGACCGGCGAGTTTCTTGTTGATTATTTTCGGCAAGAGCAACATTCCTAACCAGTTGTAGTATCATTGATCATATTGCTCCTTGACGATTCAAAATTGCTTGAAAGAGCTTATTTGAATAAAGATAATTTTGTTTGTATTCTCGTCCAGTGATTGTCGTCTCCTTAATAATTGCTTCTGTTGTATTGCAATGGAATGATGCTGATCGTTTTTAAGAATATAGTTCTTGGCATGTAAGGCGTTCAAGATTTATAAATTCTAGCAAAGACCTTAGTCTTAGTCTTGATGACCCATAAAACTTTCTCCTTGTAAAAAGTCGGTGTTACATAATATATTTCCAGTGAACAGAATAAGTTGAGACGCTTGACCAGTGCTTTCTCTTTTGTAAATATGAAAGACTAAATGTTATCTGTTCCTACCAATATTGTTAGTCATTTTACTAGGGTAAATTCGGTCATATTAGCATTGACCAAAGTGTTTAACGTTAGTTCGTTGGGAATAAAATTAACAGGCAAAAGATATTGATCAAAAGACAATGTTACGTCTCAATATTAATACAAAATCAATTCAAATTAAAAATATTCTCCATTCAAATAAACTGTAAGTAAACAAGTGCTTTTGAATCGTCAACTCTTACTGCTTAGTAAATAATTGAATTAAGACGCGTCAGATGTTTTTTATTTTCATTTTAAAGAAAAGTAAGTAAAGTATTTTCATTTATATTTAATATAAATAGAGTTATTAGTATATTTTTTTGAAGTTAACAAATAGTTTTTAATTATTTAGCTAGACATGCGCGTTCGGACTACAGAAATAAAAATATTATTTGATTTCATGCAAACGTACAAAATCTTTTGCGCATGTGATTGAAGCTATCCATTAAAAAAGCGATATTTTAACTCTTAAATTGTGCTAATCGTTTCTTAGCTTAGCTTTCCAAGTGAAAAGAAACGAGGTCAGGTGATTATTATAAGTTTTTCTTTTATTTTTATAAATCTACCCCCTTGTATAATACAGAAAGATACGAATTTCATATTTTATTATATTTTAAAGACGTAATTTATTTTGAATTTGTTTTATATTGTTTGCTGTTTGGTATCCGGTTGAGTAGAATAGACCACCCTCTTTCTTACCAAGGTGTCGTAAACTAAGACTAAGGTAAGTTGAGGTCAGGCAGGCGGCCGGTCGTGAAACGTTTCCAAATCATGTGAAAACATGTTATGCCGATCCAAATTTGAGTGGGATAAAGGCAGGAGGATGATAATGATATTGTTTAGAATAATTTATACCTTTTAACTGTCGAAAGTTATCGTAAGTACATAATCTAAAATTCTCTGTTCTTTCTATCTCATTTTTTCAATTTTTTTATAAATATGAGGGTATTTATCGTTAACTTGTCAATTTCTTTGTATTAAAATGAAATTGTTTTCAGGGTAAATTTCATAAATGTACAGATATTACTAAAGTAACAGCTGAGGAGTGTCAGTAAGTAAAATTTTTTTAACTTTTTAAAAATAACGATACTTCTACTATTTTATACTTCATCGCGGATTATTGCAAAATATTTTAAAATTACTGTTAAATCGAAACTTTCCTCGAGCCCTTTTGTTACATAGTCACAGTAGAACTCAGAAAGAGCTAGCTTAAATTAATATGACTCTTTAATAACGGCTTTACCTAAAGGTGTACTTTAACAATAAGAAATTATATGCCTCGGGGATTCCCCGACCCAAGCTTTACTCTTATCAATATTATCAATTAATAGTACTTTTAGCTGCTCATACTCATTATTTTCAGGGGTACATACATAGTATACAGCAATGGTGAGCCCCAGATAGAGCATAGACAGTGGATCAACTTCAAATTTAATTTTGACAATGTGCTTAACGGAATGCTTACATTGTTCACCGTTTCCACATTTGAAGGGTGGCCGGGGTTGGTATATTTTATAAAAATAGTTTTATTCTTGTATTTGGACAAAAAATACTAACATACAAACATTTGTATGTACAACGCAATTTTTGCTGTAAATTGTCAGCTCAGCATAGCTTATTTGGGGAACGGGCGGTCTCGAGATATGAAAATACCTTGGATCAAACCCCAATTATTTTTTCTTATTTTTTAAGTTTTTTTTTTTTAAATTACTGAGTAGCCAAGTTCTCTAGTATTATATTAAGCCTAATGAACTACGCCAATATTGATGAGATTTTGTTTCATAAAATTTTACTTATCATTACTTACAATTTAACTTATCATTACATATAAGGGGAAGTCTGAAAGTTGCGCCCATTATAGAAAAGTCGAGAAGTGCAAGATTGAGATGGTATGGATATGTAATGAGGAGGGATGAAAATCATGTGATCAAACGTGTGTTAAATTTGAATGTGGATGGATATGTGCCTAGAGGGAGGCCTAAAAAGAGATGGTTGGATTGTGTGAAGTATGATATGCATATAAAAGGAGTGGCGCCAGAGTTGACGAAAGATAGGACAGAATGGAAGAGAAAAACATGTTGTGCCGACCCCACTTAGAGTGGGATAAGGACAGGATGATATGATATATACTGTCTTATGTTCACTGTAAAACACAATTATATTAATCGTACAATATAAAATAACTAAAAGCTTTAACTAGTAGTTGTATTTAACAAATTTTTAATTGATGAATTTAACTATTTTTCAGGTTATTGTCAACATCAATGGATTCTAACAAAGAAGATTATGGACCGATTGAAAATTCTAGACCTTTAGTTGCATTCTTCTATATAAGTTACATTATTGTCATAGCTTTCTTTATGGTGAGTGGAATTAACTGATAACCCAATATAGTTGTCCAGAAAGTTCGTGCCGATTGTTGAATGAAAATTATCTACACTGTACAACACAAAAGTAATAATAAAATTATTTTGCTATAATCCGCGATGAAGTAAAATAGAAAATATGTATAATGTTAAATGTAGAGTGGACAATCAGTTATCATACCTGATGCATGCAGGATTCGTAAAAACACACGCAAAAACCTCCACCACCACTACCATAATACACAAGCGGCTTTGTGATTTTGTCGTGGAGTCTATCTTCTGATGATGCTTCGGTTGCAGAGCGAAACGATTGTTAAGTTTGTGATAGTGAACGTATGAAGTGCTTTAGTGCAGTGTCATTACTTTCATTTCGATTACATCCAATACATGATTTATTTCAGTCCATATTGTCTAATCTATTACTAAACCAAATCAAAATATTTTCATCCGGTCCATTGTATATATATTTAACCCAAATATATTTTTATCTAACCAAATATATGTCTTGTTAAAATAATACTTTATCTGCTGCGTGTATTTGGCAGCTTCGCTCTAATTTTTCTGTTGAGTGTGGACCTATTTGACCATTATTTTAATTCAATCTTTTTTTTTGGCTAAATAGGCATTATTTTTTTTTTTAGTTCTTTCATTTTATATATCCCTTCATATACAACAGTTAATTCTACAGCTCTAATCAATTCAAACAATCCGAAATCCTTAAAAACAATTTATAAATACTATCCTTTCACTGTAACTAAGTTAAAATTCAGTAACTGTATAGGATGTCATCAAATATTGTTTAATAACTATTTATAGTAACTTTCAATTTACTAGGTGAACATTTTCGTTGGTTTCGTCATAGTCACATTCCAGAAAGAGGGTGAACAGGAGTTCAAAGATTGCGAGCTTGATAAGAACCAAAGAAACTGTATTGAGTTTGCGCTAAAAGCAAAGCCTGTTCGGAGGTAACTTTAATATTGGAAGTGTAAGCATGTTAATTTAATAAGTGATTGATGAAATAAAAAAAATAATCTGCTAAACTCCGAGTTAAGTAAAGTGACTTTTTATGTCGTTAGCAAAATCAGTATAGGATTTTTTTTATAAATTTCTGTCTCTTTATGGTCCGTTATTTCTTACCGTTGCATTACTTTTGATATCTTCCTATTATACTACTTCTGTATGTATTAGAGCTAATATTATATATTATACTTTTAATTTAGCAAAGATTTTCTTTTTATCACGATCTTTACCAAGTAATATTTCTTTCAAATTATACTGACTGTATATTTTCTTTAAAAAGTTAAATTAATATTGATTATAATAAATAATAGTTCACCTTTTTAATCCATGCATTTAATAATTAGATAATATTCCAGTCATATTTTTAAAAGTGATCTAATTGTTGTTCAGGTACATTCCAAAACATCGCATCCAGTATAAAACTTGGTGGTTCGTGACTTCGCAGAGGTTTGAATACGTTATATTTTTCTTCATCGTTCTCAACACTGTCGCCCTTATGATGAAATATCACGAAGCGAAAGCTGATTACAAGAAGGTTTCTTTACTTTATTATTACTTTTAAATTTATTTTCAAGTTAACATTGAAATGCTTTAACGTCTGCATATCTGATTTTATTACAGGTTCTGGATTACTTAAATATGCTTTTAACGACAGTTTTTATGTTAGAATTTGTATTGAAATTGGCAGCATTCAGATTTAAGGTAAAAATACTTATATATACATAAGATTACTTTTCTAAACTTCAATCATTTTCTATGTTCTCTTCTTTGAAACACATACGCTCAGATGAAACATCGATAGATACCGTTGGATTCAATTAATTAAATAATTAAGATATTTCATTACAGAAATTTATTTACATTACAGTAATTTAATTAAGTTTTTATAAAATGTCGTGTAATGTGGAACATATGTAACTGGTTATTCGTATTTTATTTTATATGCTTTAATTTTACACCTTTTTGCACTTTATCTTATTGGTTTCAATTATTTACAGTGTTCTTATCTATCAGTGTGTAATCTATTCAATTTATTATGAATGTCTCTTAACTTACAGAATTATTTTGGGGACGCTTGGAACACAACTGATTTCATCCTAGTCGTTGGTAGTATCATAGATATTGTTGTAACGCAAGTAAATGAAAATGAAACAGCAGAAGTAAGTATTAAAACTTAAGGCAAATTATCTAAGAATAATGTAATATGTATGGGATTATAAATCATTTTGTCTATTTTGCAGCCCAACGGTATTCTACCAAAAGACCATCATAGGGAGGTTAGTTTTTGGTCCTTCTTAAATCTTATTAAATAGAAGTTCTTAACTTATGAGTAGTTTAACTTATGTTATGAATAATCTTGTGTTATTACGATGATGTATTTTATCTCTTCATTTCAGGGCAGTCTGTTGAAATACATTACCTTCTTCCGTCTGTTCAGAGCGATGCGTCTCATTAAACTCCTCTCTAGGGGTGAACGTATCAGGACTTTGCTATGGACTTTCATCAAGTCATTTCAAGCTCTGCCCTATGTCGCACTGCTCATTGTCTTGCTGTTCTTCATTTATGCTGTGGTGGGCATGCAGGTGGGTTTTGTTTAGAGATATCAGTTATAAATTTATCCAAATCCTAAAAATTTTACCATCTACTTAGTTAATTTTGCCAAGTAGATTAGTCAATCTACTTGGCGCTATTAATACCCTACTACTTCAATTGTAAAACTTTGCATACTACAAAATTATCTAAGGAGATCCATAGTATATCAAGCATAACCCTTATTATTGCCAGTTTATTGAGCGTAGACTTTCTTATGAGGCCCATAGTTAGCGACCAACCCTAAAATACGCGTTACATTGCTAGTGTTTTGAGATTCTTATTTATCAACTCTATTATTATTACATTTTTTAAAAATATAAATCGGATAATGTTATTTTACAGTTATTCGGTAAAATTGATGAAGACGGAGATACTATAACAGGGAACAATAACTTCCGAACGTTTGGAGGTGCTTTGATGGTGCTGTTTAGATCTGCTACAGGTAACTTGTATTGCTTTGTTAATTATATATGTAAATCTTTATGACCACATACATATAAAACCTAGACAATAATAAAAGCACACAATAAACGAAAGCGGCAAAAGGCAATCGCCAATCAACTTATTATAAATCACCTACTTAAATGCTGATTTTCATTCTGCTATCCTGAAAATAAAGTTTGTTGAGGATTTACGTTACTGTGGTGCTAATTTTGGCTTCATATTGAACTTTAAACATTTTAGGTTTCGATCGGTAGGAAATTCCAACATTTCATTGACGTGTAGCTGCCTGACGGAGCTACAAATACGTTACCTTTGTTTACCTATTAAAGCAAATACCATATACCTTGTACCTGAAATACCATTACCAGGAAATAGGAAAAGGAGTAAATGAAACGACATACCAATGCTTATTATCTATAATCAGAGAAGTTTGGTATAGCGACAGATATATATTCTACGGGAGAATAAAACATCACACCAAGGCTATAGTTTATTATGATGCATCTGAGAAGGCTTGCAACTTGCTGGTTTTATTCACTTACTACTAAAGCATCCCTCCGATAGTCTCCGCAGAACCCCAGCTCGCTAAAACTGGTGACCCTACAAAGAACAACCGAAAAATCTTTCAAGCAACCTCAATCAAATTATGGAGCAAGCACAAAGAAAAACAACACCAGCGCAACCTGAAGTCGCCGGAATCGCTCTATCACTGCGAGTTCCACCGTTCTGGAGAGATAAACCTCGCCTATGGTTTATTAGCTTCGAAGCCGCCACATCTGAACTTAAGAGAAGCCAGGAACAATTAGCCCAGATGGTCATCGCTCAGCTAGAGAAACAAGACATCGAACAGATCTCCGACCTGCTATATAATCCACCAGAAAAGGAGCCATACGTCGCGCTAAAAAACCGCCTAATTTCTGCTTATGAAGAGTCCGACAGCCGTCAACTGCAAAAATTACTATCAGAAATCGAACTGGGAGATCAAAAACCGACACAGCTATTGCGCCGAATGAAAATTCTCGCTCGCGACAAAGTTCCAGACTCGACGCTTAGAATAATGTGGACGAATCACCTTCCGCCGCATGTTCGATCAGTACTAGCAGTCAGCGAATCCTTCAGCACACAAACTGCACTCGACGAACTAGCGCTACTAGCCGACAAGATGATGGAAACAAACAACGGTTCGCAAGTCTCAGCCGTCGAAGCTTCTACCTCACGCATTCCGAGTACCGAAACGCAATACCTCACTGAACAAATCCGAAAATTATCGTTTGAAGTCGCCGAAATGCGAGCCTCACAGGAAAATTTTCGTTATCAAAATCATAGAAGAACGCCGTTCCGAAGAAACAATCCTGAAAATCGAAGAAACAGATCTCGAAGCCGAACACCGTTACCTTATTGCTATTACCACCGCCGATTTGGTAGCGAAGCCAGAAGATGCACACTACCATGCTCATTCAAGAATGAAAATAAGAAGTCGGAAAACTAACAAGTACGCTCGATGAAGCGGGATCTAGCGTATCTGAAGCATCTTACCGCTTATTTGTCACCGACAAGAAAACGAAGACAACATTTTTAATCGACACGGGCGCAAATATCTCCGTCTTACCACCAAGAAGAGGTCAAACACAGCAACCACTAGAATTCCAACTTTACGCCGCAAACAATACGGTAATCCCAACCTACGGAGAGAAAACCCTAGAACTAGATCTTAACTTACGAAGACCTTTCAAATGGAGATTCATCGTCGCGAAAGTCAGCAAACCAATCATCGGAGCCGATTTTCTCGAATATCACCAGCTCATCGTCGATATCAAGAACAGAAAACTAATTGATGGCAAAACCAGTCTCACGTCACAGTCTTTCGTCCGAGCAACGAACACACCGACAATAAGAAGCATAGATGTTCAACAGTCATACCACGACATTTTGGCCGAGTTTCCCGGAACTACAAGATTAACCTCAATGAAATTGACACCGAAGCATAACGTCGAAAATTATATCGAAACTACGGGACCACCACTTCACTGTCGCGCTAGACCAATAGCACCTCATCGCTATGAATTCGTTCGCAAAGAATTTGAAAACATGATCGAACAAGGATTATGCCGTCCAAGCAAAAGTCCTTGGTCTTCGCCACTGCACATAGTACCAAAGAAAAATGGTGATCTACGAGTCTGTGGGGACTATCGCAGGCTAAATAGCGTCACTACACCCGACCGCTATCCAATTCCACGAATCAAAGACTTCACCTTTCAACTAGCAAACAAAACTATATTTTCAACAATTGATCTCAATAGAGCATATCAACAAATTAAAGTACGCGAAGAAGATATAGCCAAGACGGCCATAATCACTCCCATGGGACTATTTGAATTCCCAAGAATGACGCCAGGTCTGAAAAACGCAGGCCAGACATTTCAAAGGTTCATCCATGAAGCACTACAGGGATTAGATTTCGTCTACGCATTCATAGACGACCTTCTAGTAGCAAGCACTGACAAGAAAACGCACGAAAAACATTTACGAACTGTTCTACAAAGATTAGAAGACAACGGCATAACAATTAACCCAGCTAAATGTAATTTTGGAAAGCAAGAAGTAAAATTCCTCGGTTTCACAGTCAGTCAAGAAGGTATAAAACCGCCTGTCGAAAAAGTCACAGCAATACGTGATTACCCCAAACCGAAAACGATCGAAGAGCTCAGACGTTTTCTCGGAATGATAAATTTCTACAGAGAACATATTCCGAAGGCCGCAGACATTCAAGCACCACTTCACGCTTATCTTCACAATTCTAAGAAGAAAGATAAAACGCCAATCAACTGGACAGACGAAGCAACAAAGTCATTTGAAGCATGTAAAGTTGCTATCCTAAACGCTACTTTACTTGCTCACCCTATACATGAAGCTACTCTCGCAATCTGCACCGACGCATCAGACCTCTCAGCGGGAGCAGTCTTACAACAGTACGCCCGCGGAAGATGGCAACCGCTTGGTTATTTTTCGAAGAAATTCTCAGACGCGCAACGCAACTACAGTACATACGACAGAGAGCTACTCGCTATCTACATGGCTATCAAACACTTCAGAAAAACATTCGAGGGAAAAAACCTAATTGTTTTCACCGACCACAAGCCGCTAACCTATGTACTACAGAAGCCACCATCAGCAACAGAAACACCACGTCGAACGCGCCAACTAATTTTCATCAGCGAATTCACGAGCGATATTCGTCATATCAGCGGAAAAGATAATATAGTCGCAGACGCACTAAGTCGCATACCCATTGACGTCATAAACTGTCCTACATCGATCGACTATGAAGAACTTTCAAAAGCGCAAGAAAGAGACAGAGATAGCATCGAACATCTCGCCAAGCAAAGTAATATCACTCTAAAAAAAGTAACTCCACCTAATTCGACTTCCCCTGTCTACTGCGAAACTTCTACTTCATTCATTCGACCCTATCTCACTGAAGAATTCCGACGAATCGCATTTGAAGCAGTCCACAGCATTAGCCACCCTGGTATCCGAACAACGCGCAAGCTTATCAGTCAGAGATTTTTTTGGCCTTCAATGAACATAGACGCTAAAAAATGGGCAAAACAATGTCTACAATGTCAACGGTGCAAAGTTCAACGCCACACGTCAAGCGAAATTTCTTCATTTCCCCCGTCAGAAAGATTTCAACACGTTCACATAGATGTCGTCGGACCCCTTCCCACTTCACCTGACGGACATAGATACCTAGTCACGATGATAGATCGAGCAACTAGATGGCCTGAAGCAATACCGACGCACGACACATCAGCCGAAACAATCGCAAAAATAGTTTACGAAAATTGGATAACTAGATTTGGCTCACCGAAATTAATAACAACTGACCAAGGAAGAAATTTTGAAAGTCGCCTATTCAATAAATTACTGAGTACTATGGGAACAGAGAAGACGCGTACAACACCTTACCATCCTCAAGCAAACGGAATAGTCGAACGCTGGCATCGCTCGCTTAAAACATCATTAAAAACTCGTCTATCGCAACATACGAAGTGGATCGACGAGCTACCTACTGTACTACTGGGTCTTCGCGCCGCAACTCGCACCGACAATGGCGTTAGCGGAGCCGAGCTAACCTACGGCTATAACCTACGTCTTCCGTGTGATTTCTTCACGAAAACACCCCGAAACGAGCAAGACGTAGACTACGATTATGTTTGCCAATTGCGAGAAAGAATTGATTCAGCAAAGCCTATTAAAACTCCTATACACGGAAATAAACGATCCATATTTGTTCATAAAGATTTACAAACCTGCGAGCAAGTCTTTATAAGAAATGATACTTTCAAGAGAGGGCTGTTACCGACGTATGAAGGACCGTTCAACGTGCTAAAGCGAGACAGCAAGACTTTCACCATACAGCTACCGCAGAGGCGATCGGCCGTAATATCAATCGACCGGCTCAAACCCGCCTATACGGTCGACGATAGCACAGAGAAAAGTCAACAAACGCCACTAACGAGCTGCCAGAGTACAACTACAGTCACTCCAGCAATAGCGAATAAACAAAATACCACAAACTTAACAACAAAGAAAGTTACTCGTTACGGTCGTGTCGTCAAGCCTTTGGTACGCTTTCGCTAGGGGTGGAGTAATGTAGCTGCCTGACGGAGCTACAAATACGTTACCTTTGTTTACCTATTAAAGCAAATACCATATACCTTGTACCTGAAATACCATTACCAGGAAATAGGAAAAGGAGTAAATGAAACGACATACCAATGCTTATTATCTATAATCAGAGAAGTTTGGTATAGCGACAGATATATATTCTACGGGAGAATAAAACATCACACCAAGGCTATAGTTTATTATGATGCATCTGAGAAGGCTTGCAACTTGCTGGTTTTATTCACTTACTACTAAAGCATCCCTCCGATAGTCTCCGCAGAACCCCAGCTCGCTAAAGACGCTAATCTATAGGTTCAATGTAGAGTTGTTGTACACGAAGACGCCCATGTTCTGGATGACCTACGATCCTTAGCTAACTTAATTTATATCACATCTAAGGATTAAAGTTTAAATACCGTTTTCAGGTGAGGCATGGCAGGACATAATGATGGCACTCTCACCAAATGAGGATGAGCGTCCGGGTTCGCCCCCCACATGTGTAAACTCCGATTCTTCCACCACCGAAGTAGAAAATTGTGGGAGCAGACTCGCTTACCCATATTTCATATCTTTCTCATTGCTATGTACTTTTTTGGTAAGTTTCATGATCCAATATTCTATAAACAGTGTAAAGTTTACAAGTGGCAGAAGTAGCTCAAAATTCTTTCAAATACTGAGGTTAATACATACTAAAAGTTTAAAGTAAAATTCAGCAGAAGCCAAATTCTAAAGTTAAGTAGTAGCAGCTTCAAAATCTACTTTATTTCTTTAAAGATAAAGATGATTATAATTGTCAGAATATACAAACTTTGAAACTTGTAATTGTTTTATTACTGTCCCGACTTATTTGAATATTTAATGCAGCATGTTGTTGGCATAATTTCCAAAATTTTGCTTAGCAGGAGCATTACTCTAAACTAGTTACCTGTGATAGACCTGTGAATTATAGATTTTAAATGTATACTTCAACCTGTTGCACGTTACAAGCAACATGTTGTTTAGTTTCAAAATTTCTCTAGTAACTTTGTTATCGACATTTCTCCTTCCCATAGCTTTTAGTTCGGAATGTATTTTTTGTGTAAAATAATAGTTATATAAGTAAACTAAATATGAACGGTTTTTTTTTAGATCATCAACTTGTTTGTCGCCGTCATTATGGATAATTTCGACTATTTAACAAGAGACTGGTCTATTCTTGGACCCCATCACTTAGATGAATTTGTTAGGTAAGAACTAATTAAGTGAGTTTGCTTATCATTTTGTCGTTAGGCATCTTTATAAAATTTATTTATATTGAAACGAATAGAAAAAAAGAGGAAAAAGACCCAATTTTGATGTGACATGAAATGAATTTTCAGATTGTGGAGCGAATATGATCCAGATGCTAAGGGGAGAATCAAGCACTTGGATGTTGTTACATTGCTAAGGAAAATAAGTCCACCCTTAGGTTGGTATAAAATGTATTAATTCTTTTCTATAATACTTATATCTCCTAACAGACGTTATGTTTTAATAACCCAAAATCTACTTTATAAACATTAAATTCATCATCATAAGATTAGAGATCTTTTAAGATTTTGAAAATCAAAATTTCCTTTCACTTTTCACTATTGATTGATTAAACTTCTAAAGTATCTGGTCGATCAACATTTTCGACAATTATATTTATTTACTACTGTTTATCATGGATTATAGCCAAATAATTTTATTATTACTTCTGTACATATTATTCAGATCAATTTTAACTGTATTTTTAAATTCCAAAAGTTCAATAGAGTTTCGTTTTTACCAGGTTTCGGAAAACTATGTCCTCATAGAACTGCATGCAAGAGACTCGTTTCAATGAATATGCCACTTAATTCAGACGGTACAGTCAACTTCAATGCCACACTGTTCGCTGTTGTACGGACGCAGCTGCAAATAAAAACTTCAGGTTTCTAAGAATTTATCTTATGAGAAGTTTTACCTGGTTACCTACCTAAATAGCAAATAGTAAAAATTTAAGGTCACTACTTTTGTTATAGTATAACTTACTAAATTAGTCTCAAAGTATTTTGCAAAATTTGAAAACGAACATCATATCAAAACTTTATGATCTTAATTTTGTCGTTGCTTTGCTTAATCTATTGAGTTGTACGTATGCTACATAGATAAGAGATATAGTTAAATCAAATTTAGTATATCAGCATAATTAATGTGACACAAATTGAAGGCAAGGTGATAAATAAGTTCTATATTCCAATCTATTTCCAATTTTGCAAAAAGTACGATTCTTCCTTGTAAGGTGATGATGAATAATGATAAATCATAATTTACGAAACATCATCAACAGATTAATAAATTAAAGGCATCATAAATTTTAAAATTAATGACTCGATAATGATAATGCAAACAATGAGATTGTTAAAGGCAACTGAATTATTATGGTTAGACTCGATATATGAAATGATACAACTAATTACCTTGTAATACATAATTTAGGAGTGATAGACGAATGCAACACGGAGCTACGTGCGATAATCAAGAAGGTTTGGAAGCGGACTTCGCCAAAGCTGCTAGACCAGGTAGTGCCGCCTCCTGGCGATCCTAACGAGATCACCGTTGGAAAATTCTACGCTACGTTTCTTATACAGGACTACTTTAGAAGGTACATTGTCTTTGTATATTAAGTATATATTTTAAATATGTTGGTAGATTGATCCATTTCCGATGATTTAGAATTAAAAAAGTTAAAGAGAGATTAAGGTTAAGGGTTTCCTGAGCAGTCCTAATTTAGGATTTTTTAAATGACATCGGAAACTATCATTATTACAAAATTTAAACGAAATATTAAAAATTATAATTTGATTTTTTTTTTGTTATAATTTTAAAATTTTAGTCTAATAAACAATAAATGAAACAAACTGAATTGCAATAAATACAAGCTTCTTCATGGAAGAGTTTGACAAAATTGGCTCCACTACAAGTAGGAATATAAAAACCAGAACAATCTTTTTTGCTATTTATATTGTCATATATTGACAGTTGATACAATAGTATGCTTATTTTAATGAATATATTGAAATCTTTATATTTGGCTTATTCAAAAAAGTTATCAGCTATAAGAGGCATCGAAAAGATTATTTTCTATAGGGTCAAATTTTCTAAAGTCGATATTGAATATATTTATAATACAGAGTACCAAACTAGAGGAATTTAAACCAGATGAGATCTGAGATACCTCAATTAGCAATATTTAATTAATTTTTAATGTTGTCAAGAACAGAAGAAGGCTTCAAAAATAAGCGAGTGTATTAAGTTTCTTGTAATAATAAAAGAGGATTATGGGTTCTTTTTGTTTTCTTTAAAGATTTTTAGTTTTTGGCTTTTCATTTGACAAATGTTTGAAGTCTCCAATTTATAATTTTTCAAATTTATTTTCCCTTCCCTGTTCTGTTACTTTAATTTAGATGCTTTCTATATTTCTGCCTTTTGAATTATATGTACTTTTTGTTCAATTATAAGAAGTAAAATTATTCTTTCGCTCTCTATTTTCTACATAGCTTATTATTATTCTTCTTCTAATTTTAAAATGTTATTAAACATATTTATCAGTATTATTACACTGTTTTGCTTATTTGATCAAATGCAATGATCAATTTTTTTTTATGAATTTCATGGCTGTTTGTATTATTGTCATTAAATATGCAATATTGTTATTATTTATTTAACTGTATTGTTTCGTTATTTTATGGGTATTCGACAATAAGCGTTATTTAGTAGTTAGTTTATGTCCAGTGTTAGTAGTTGTAATTGTATTTAGTACTAATTCAAAATTAACAGAATTATTTCTATTTTTATAGGAACCATGCGTAAGTCAACATTCAACTTTTATGCAACCAATCTTCAAACCGCTGTATTTTACGCTTGCTTAATTCTTGGCGCACCTTTATGACGTTTTGAAGCCAAGAATTTTGCTTTAATTAGAGATTTTTTCCTTTGTTTCTTGATTATTATTTATGCAATTTTTAGAAGCTTTAAATTCATACAATCATCGTATTTTAACTTAGTTACACGATTGAATTGAAACCTCTGCATCTAACATTTGTAAATACAAAAATTATTAAGGCCTTTGAAATTAAGATATATTAGCAATAATTTCAGCTTCAATGATTGTATGATTTGAAACATATTTTAAATGAACAGCTTTCAAATTCCAATCACTTCAAGGCATGTCTTTCGAATTTAAATCACTTTTACATAATTCCAGAGCATGTTTTCTCCGTGTATTATTTTCTGTTGTTCCTACTATAGTTAAGATTGTGCTGTTTTTAAACGCTGATCTTATGTTTATTTGCGCGTGCTATCAATGTGTTCAATGAATTTTTGCATGTACAGATCGGCGTAGCCATTAGCGTCACTAACATGTTTTCAATTATTAACATAGAGAAGACATGTTTTGGAGATCAAATTGTATTTCATAACTTACTTTACCATTCTCCAATTAAATATCTCCACGCCCATACAATAATACAATTTAGCACGATTTGAAGACCATTTTAGTGGAAGATAATAATTTAAAAATAATATAAATAATATTGGGAATCCTAATAAACAGATTCCGCAAGAAAAAGGAGCTGGCAGCTATTAAAAATAATCAGACGACGTTGCAAGCTGGACTCCGAACGTTACACGAAGCTGGGCCTGAACTAAAGAGGGCGATATCTGGGAATTTGGATGAAATAGTCGCAGAAACTGAAAAACCCATGCATAGGGTATGTATAGTAAAACAAAAACAAAAAAAATGGTAACGATCTTGAAGTCTTTATTAATTAATAGTGATCAAGAATTGGAATATCCACTTTTACTAGTTAATGTCGGTTTTTGGTCTGATGAAGCATTGGCGGCAACAGTAGTGTTACCATTTATGATAGTCGACTTCATCATTTTCATTTTGCTTTTCAACTAGCTGCTTCAAGTAACTGCAGTTTAACTATTTTATTATCCCTTATTGCAGCGTAATCATACGCTGTTCGGCGCTGTATGGACAAGTATAAAAAAGGGCAGAGAAACATTCTACCGTCCTCCGTTACAGAAAAAACCAAAAGGTAAATAAATAAGTTGGTAAAAATATTTAGAGTTTTAATTTGTAAAATTTTGTATTTTAAATTTTTAGGTTTGCGTCGCTGTTAATTTTTGGATTTTTATTGGAATTGTTTTAACTCCCTTGTACGGCAATGCCTCCTGCTTGTAGTACAAAGCCAAATACATAGTAGAAATTAGCCTCATAAGAAAACAGATGAGATTGAACAGAGAAGAAGCCTAGTTATGGGCGCGACATAATCGGATATTGTAGTGTTCGTACACGTTTAGACATATGGATAGACAACCCCAAAAAGTTAATGCATTCGAGCGGACCATGACAATATGTGGTGGAAATTCCAAGGAACAATAGCTGACATCTATGGATGTAAAAAGGATAATACTACAATATATTTAACTTAATGACGCTGTTATGATATGAAATACTATCGGCGCTTTGCCGAAGGTGGCTGTGAAGGCAAAGGCCTTCAGTTTCAGCCACGTGTTGCGATTTTGATTTCCGCCGAGGCCCAACATTTTCTAAACACAATTTGTTGGTTCTTCAAGTCACAGTGTATTTATGTTTTTAAGTATCTATTTAAAATTATATATTAACTAGTTATCCCTCACCCACAACACAAGTATAAAGTTACTTAATTTGGGGATGGGCAAACGTGTGTGTAACTACTATAATATTTAGGTTGTATAAGGAAAAATTAGTAAATAATTATGTTTGGTCAGGTCCTATAAAGAATAGCCAGTCGCTGAGTGTTATGATGCAAAGAGAACTTGGCTTAGATGGGGCCCTGCCTTATGATGATACGTGAGTAACTTTTCCTTTGATTGACTTTTAACTAATACTAATAATAGAAAATACATTTCTTCACTTTTTTCCTATACAACAAAATACACAAGTTTAAATATATCTAATATTTCCAAAGTAAACATGATGATGGGAACCAAAGCGAAGAAGAAGAGATTGCAATGCAGCCGCTCCTCCACGGAAAGGACTCCGAGAGGATATTTAAAGTTATCGAGTAAGTTTCAACTGTAGTTAACCTTTTACATCATAATAAGGCCTTTTCTGTCAATAATCTTCAAATCGAGAAATAGCATTGGCGTTGAATTTAGAAGCCCCTTATTGGCTTCTAAATCTTCAGATTTGAAGGCTCCGATCAATTTAATCAATTGTATATTATTCATTAAAACTGTATTGTTATAAACAAATTGTATGTATATCATTGTTGTCCCGTGTCTTTTATTTCAGTCACATCATGGCACATTAAAATTATTTTTCATAAAGCTTTCTTTATATTGATGCCATTGAGTTTGAACTTATGTAATTATTTAGGAAAAACTGAAAAATTTCTTCATTAGTTACCGTGAGACTTTATTGACACAAGAATCAATCAATCAAATCACTCAAGATTTTAACATTTCGTAAATAACTCTATAGTTATTTCTGATGTTATATTATCAAAAATCTATCGCGTAACTTCGTTTAATTCTTTTCAGCTAGCAATAACCTTTTTAATAATGCACACATTTGCTTAATTACCTTCGATAGGACTTTAGTTCAAAATAATAGCAATAAAGTTTACTATATATTAAATAGATCTGTTGATTAGGTTATTTACGTTTAACTAATTCTTAGTCCTCTTTATTAAGTTACTAACTTTTCGCCCGTGTAGTAATCAGGGTCTCCCAAAGATTTTCCGGCGTGAATCTCAACATTGTAGAAATTTCACCTTAAGGTACTATTAACCTAATCCTTCCTCATGAATTGCACTACCTTCTAGTAAAAATTATAAAAAATTACTTCAGTAGCTTCTATCACATACATACAGACAGCTTTTGGAGACGCTGTTTTATATGTATTCATAAATAACGATTTCTTTAACCAGTCTTTTGATTTTTCTTTTAAATTGGATCATTGCTTTGGTTAATCCTGTATTTGGTTAGACCTTTTTGGCATCAGCGTAAAGATGGTGAATTCTATTAACGTTTACAGAAAAACGTCCAACGATTTAATCCAGAGTATGCGAAACAACTGTAAGTGCATTTTAGTGTGTTGTGATTGTGCATACAGATTTACTATTTAACTTGTTTTATTATTAGTGATTTTATTTTCAAGCTTATTAGAGTTGTCCGAGTTGACTTATTATATTTAATACCATATAGTATTTTAGAGTTCTGTTTTTATTTTGTAATTTACGTTGGTGTTATTAACCGCATGGTATTTAGTATGTAGTTAATAGCTTCGATTATCGATCGATTCTAAAAATGCATGGATTTGAAAATCCTTTCAGCTTCATACAAGACTGCGGTTTAAAAGTAAGTAAGTAAGTAACGGCCTGTTACTATCCCACTGCTGAGAATAGGCCTCTTCTCTCCGTTTTGGGAGAGAAGGATTGGAGCTAAGACCTACCACGCTGCTCCAATGCGGATTGGTAGGTTACACATACCTCCAGAATTCTCTAGAGATATGCAGGTTTCCTCACGATGTTTTCCTTCACCGAAAAGCGTGTGATAAATTGCAATTATCAACAAGACTGCGGTTTAATGAAGTAAAATTGAAAATGTTTAATTGACCGCCGAGTTTCTTTCTGGTTCTTCTCGGTAAGAGCAATATTTCGAATCAGTTGTAGCTTCATTAATCATATTGATAATTGACGATTCAAAAGTGATTGAAAGAGCTTATTTGAATAAAGATTATTTTGATTTGATTTGACTATTTAATTATAAAAGGTATTTTCTTTGTTAAAATTAGATTGTATTATACCTAAACAGTTATATTATATAAAATTCTGGAATGGTTCAATGTAAATTACTAACCTAATAATAAAATAAATACAAATAACAATTAACAATAAAATAACATTTGTGTATAAAAATTTTGGCATTGTGTCTTTTTAGATCAATAAGTTAACTGCATTTTGATTGTTGAGGACATAAATGCATAAAAATTAATAAACCTCCAACGACATATGTTTTAATTTTCTATCAGGTATGAGACCAGATCTACCATCATCATCCTCCTGCCCTTATCCCACTCTAAGTGGGGTCGACACATGATTTGGCAACATATTTTAAGACCGACCGCCTGCCTGACCTCAACTTACCTTAATCGTATTTTACGACACCTCGGTAAGAAAGAGGGTGGACTTTTCTACTAAGCCGGATACCACATGGCGGGTCAATTTATCTTAGTCACCTTTCACGACACGTTGAAAAGAAATGAGGGTGATCTATTCTATTCAGCCGGATACCATATCGCAGCCGGATACCATATCGCGTGTCGACTTATCTTAGTCGCCTTTCACGACACGTTGGAAAGAAATGAGGATGGTCTATACCACGCGGCGTACACTCCACATTTATTTACTATTTATATATTTTCTACTATCGCGGTTTACAGCAAGAAAACATTATTATTACTTTCGTATTATGAATCATCGCAAAGTAACGCCTAATGTTAATTATTAATAATATGTATTAAAGTATGGGTTGTATAGATTTTTGTATCTGAAACTTTTTTGGTTCCGCTTTTAACACATTGTCGCATTTGTAGCGTTCTAACAAAGCATGGCATAACAGCCTATGTGCCATTTACAGAAATAGTAAAGTAGTTGAACTTAATGAAGTAGTAAGTACATATAATTAGTGTATTTAGTGTATAAAGTAGATATAATTTAGTGTAGATATAAATTATTGTGTGTGCAAAAATGCGAAATAGATATTTACATTGTTTAATAATTAATTATCTACTTAATTTATTCGAATACTATGTAGTATTCAGACCCGCCGTGTGGTATCCGGCTGAATAGAATAGTACCACCCTCATTTCTTACCGAGGTGTCGTAAAAGGCGACTAAGGTAAATCGACCCGCCGTGTGGTATCCGGCTGAGTAGAATAGACCACCCTCATTTCTTATCGAGGTGTCGTAAAAGGCGACTAAGGTAAGTTGACCCACCGTGTGGTATCCGGTTGAGTAAAATAGACCACCCTCTTTCTTACCGAGGAGTCGTAAAATACGACTAAGGTATGTTGACGTCAGGCAGGCGGCCGGTCGTAAAATACGTAGCCAAATCATATGACAACATGTTTGTAACATGTTGTGCCGACCCCACTTAGAGTGGGATAAGGGCAGGAGGATGATGACTATGTAGTATTCAGACATGGACATCATTTTTATAACATGTTGTGTTGACCCCACTTAGAGTGGGATAAGGGTAGGAGAGTATATCTAAATAATACTTTTGTCATTTTAATAGTATGAACTGCTGCATATGATATGCCAATAATTAAAAAAAAATGAAAATTAAAAAAAACATTACATACTATGATATGAATAAAAAGAAGTGTGCGTGTTTGTGTGTGTGTGTGTGTGCATGTGTGTGCGTGCGTGCGTGCGTGCGTGTGTGTGTGTGTGTAGGTATGTTAGTAACTTCACAAAATTCAAGCATTAAGTTATCAATTTGTCGATGGTTCATTTGCTGTAGCCAAGTATTTATACAAAGTATTATTATTATTTTGACTGACCCGTTGGAGCAGTGGGTAGTGACTCTGCCTTCAGCTCCACGGGTTGCGGGTTCGATTCCCGCCGAGGGCCAACATTTTCTATAAATGAATTTGTTGGTCTTTGAGCCTGGGTGTATATTTGTATTTAAGTATGTATTTAAAAAAAATATAAGTATATATTCACCAGTTGTCTGTCACCCATAACACAAGTATTAAGTTACTAACTTTGGGGACGGACGACCGTGTGTGTAAGTGTCCCATATATTTATTTATTATTTATTTATTTATTCCAGATCGTGACAGGATGCCAAAACAGAGAAACGACGTGCCTTATTGTGTCGAGAATCCAGCGGAAAATCTAATTACACGTGTAAGTAGCAACTGTATTTTTTTTAGAATTGACTAATCTGTTAGCAATAATGACAGCTCATCAGAAGGACGGGCGAGCCCAAAAGATTCGCCGATCATTGATTTAGTCGATAGCTTTATTATTGAAGATTATTCATATGTATTTATTTATTTATTCCTTAAAACTACCAACAGACATGTTACTTTAGTTACATGTGTAACTAAAGTAATATGGTTATATTTCCTAGGGTTGCTAATAACATATAAATATAATTAAAAGTAGTTACAGCGTGCTTAAAAGGTAACGAACATATAATAATATGATATATAATATACTAGCTTTTACCCGCGCAACTTCGTTCACGTGGACTGTAGTCTTGAAATTAGGAGTGGCTTCTGTCACCATCCAAACCTTCAAATATCTCCATCACAAAAATTAGATCGATCCGGGATGAATCAGAGGGATTTATCGTTTGATCAAGAGCTTAATATGATAATTTTAGTAAATAACGTACTTACATGAAATATATTAAAAAAGCGCAGTAAAAGGAGTACAAAAACTTTATATACATGAAAAATTCATAATGTTTTAAATATCTCTATAAATATTATAAGCTTTGGAAACGTGTTAGAAAACTTATTTAATAATAACATTTATACGTAACGAATCAACTGTCAAATAGTCAAATAATTTTTTTTTAATTACCTATACGTACGGCGCTGGATTCCAACGTTTTTAGTATAAATACGAAAAATTAAATTTAAATTATGTTTTTGTAAACATAATATTTTAAAATAGGTATCGGAAAATATATTAAACTTGACTTTATTAACTATAATGACTTTTCAAATATTAAAAATGGTGTTTAGAAATAAAATACTTTTTCATTAGCCGTATGGCTTAATTTCTATGGGATTAAATTAAATAAAACTTCCCAATACATGTCAATTAATTGTCGTTTATTTCGTACTTGCCATAGACTACTAACTAAGACCGTTTAAGAATGCGTTTTCTTGAAATGTCTGTTTTTTTGACAACAAAAATTATATATGATTAAATTTTACTTGAACTTAAATGATTATAGCTTATTGTTATATTTTCACCACAAATCCTATCTTTTTAATGTGTTATTATGGTATTTAGCTAGTAATTGTACATGTACATAACCTCAAACTATAATAAATAAATAAATATTAGATAAAATAATAATTGATACTAAGATAACAAATATTTTTTTATTTAACAACATTAAAATTATTACTCTGGTCAGGGCCAAAAGATTTTACATACATCATTTTGGCGGTCTCTTTTTTATTAAATATTTTTCTCCGGTTAATGAAATAAAAAAAACCGAAATATTAAAAAAAATAATAATAACGTTTTTTAAGATTTCTATACGTTACCCCGGTATATAAACATTATTATGCCAAATTTCATCTATATTAGTTCAGCGAATTGACCATGAAAACGTTAAAAACAGACTTTCACATTTATAATATTATTAGTTTATTTATTTTACTAAATAACCCGTATTACTTATATTAATAATCCATTGTTATTACAATGTTAAATTTTCTCAGTGAAATTTGTCCAGTAAACGAATAGAATAAAATAAAATAAAATATAAATACTCTTTAAAGATAACTCTTTTCACGTAAGCCGAAAAACTTGGAATCTGAATACTTCGTAAATACAGATTTGACTTGATTTTGACACATCGTAAATAAAAATTAGTTCCATAGGTTTATTATAGATGGCGAATGTCATCGTATTTAATTCCTCCTGAATTTAATTCTTGTTGAATTAACAGGATTTATATAGCCTATATGTTACCCCGCTATATAAGGAATATTTATGCCAAATTTCATCGGTATTGGTTCAGCGGATTGCCCGTGAAAACGGAACCGACAGACAGACAGACAGACAGACTTTCCCATTTATAATATTAGTAAGGATACTTGGTCTTTGTTGGTCTTTGAGCCTGGGTGTATAGTTGTATTTAAGTATGTATTTAAAAAATATATAAGTATATATTCACCAGTTGTCTGTCACCCATAACACAAGTATTAAGTTACTTACTTTAGGGACGGACGACCGTGTTTGTAAGTGTCCCATATATTAAAAAATATATATATACTTGGATTTGAAAATCCTTTCTGCTTCAAACAGGACTACGGTTAAATAATGTAAATAATAATGTTCAAAATATTGACCGCCGAGTTTCTTACTGGTTCTTCTCGGTAAGAGCAACATTCCGAACCAGTTGTAGCTTCTAATGAAGCTACAACTGGTCTACCTATCTAATTAATCCACGACGATTCAAAAGTTTATTTGAATAAAGGTTATTTGATTTGATTTATGTGTTAAGCTGTGGTAGCCCAGCGGTAACATAGTGCAACTCTTTCGAGGAAGTCACGGATTCAAACCCGGGCTGACACCAATGAGTTATTCATTTAAAACTTATGTGTCTGTAGTGTTTGTGTATCAATTGTATTCCTTATCTATGATATATGCGTTGGTATTGTATCTATGGTTATTACTTGTCGATGTTATAATAGGAAGATATAATGTCGTCTCTGAGACACACGGAGAGTCGGGAGGAAAGGCTCGTAATAGCTACAGGCAAAAACGTTCACTTGATCACTGGAAGTGGAAGTGACACATTACCATAAGTGAATAGTACGTACAGAGAAGTACTACAGTCTCTAATTGATAATTGCAATTTATCACACACTTTTCGGGGAAGGAAAACATCGTGAGGAAACCTGCATATCTCTAGAGAATTCTGGTGATATGTGTAACCTAACAATCCGCATTCGAACAGCGTGGTAGGTCTTAGCTCTAATCCTTCTCTCCAAAAACGGAGAGAAGAGGCGTATTCTCAGCAGTGGGATAGTAACAGGCCGCTACTTACTTACTTCCGATTATTATAATACTTGTAATTTAAGACTGTATGTTAGTGTAAGGATCATATACTTGCTCGCAGGTTCTGACGGAGCAAGGCTTGGGCAAGTATTGTGACAGGGAGTTCATCGCGAGCACGTCGCGCGAAATGCAAGAGGCGCTCGACCTCACCCAGGAGGAAATGGACACGTGAGATTCATCATCCATCATTAACAACACCCCCCAATCCCCCCCCACCCACCGTCTTATCTCCAAGAGTCACGTATGCTTCGAGTGAACCGTCATTTTTGTCATTATGATTTCTGATGGGCTTCAGCGTACTTTAGGTCTTCAGCGCTAAAGCCCACTAGCAAAGGCTTCATCATCACGTGAACATCGAGTCCATCCAGCTTCTCGATAACACTGGACTCGTAAGAAGACTTAAAAGGACAAAACCTTTTGAGTTAGTTTAATATAGTGATAGTGTAGTGCTAGTGTTACTTGAAAGAACACAATAACAAAGTGTCTCGCATAGCAAGAAAGACTTAGATAAGTTACTGGACCTATTCTTAGATATAAGCTAATTTATTAATTTACGCCGTGTGGTATCCGGCTGAATAGAATAGTACCACCCTCATTTCTTACCGAGGTGTCGTATAAGGCGACTAAGGTAAGTCGACCCGCCGTGTGGTATCCGGCTGAGTAGAATAGACCAACCTCATTTCTTACCGAGGTGTCGTAAAAGGCGACTAAGGTAAGTCGACCCGCCGTGTGGTATCCGGTTGAGTAGAATAGACCAACCTCATTTCTTACCGAGGTGTTGTAAAAAGCGACTAAGTTAAGTTGACCCACCGTGTGGTATCCGGTTCAGTAGAATAGACCACCCTCGTTCTTACCGAGGTGTCGTAAAACACGACAGAGGTAAGTTGATGTCGTGAAAACACAGCCAAATCATGTAACAGCATGTTTATAACATGTTGTGCCGACCCCACTTAGAGTGGGATAAGGGCAGGAAGATGATGAAGTTAATTTATTAATTTCGGGCATCTTTAAGTTGCTTATTACGCTCTTGGCTAGATCGCAACGTCAATAAAGTATTTCATTTTGGTTGTTCTTTATAATAGCAAAAAGAAAATCATTTCTGATTAGTAAAATTAAAAATTTATTCCTCGTTTAAGAAAAGAAAGTTCGTAAGCGTGCTATGGTAAAATAAACGTACAAATGTTTTCATCATCTTCCTGCCCTTATCCCACTTTAAGTGGGGTCGGCACAACATGTTATAAACATGTTGTCTCATGATTTGGCTACGTATTTTACGACCGGCCGCCTGCCTGACGTCAACTTATCTTAGTCGTATTTTACGACACCTCGATAAGAAAGAGGGTGGTCTATTCTACTTAACCAGATACCGCACGGTGAGTCAACTTACCTTAGTCGCCTTTTACGACACCTCGATAAGAAAGAGGGTGGTCTATTCTACTTAACCGGATACCGCACGGTGAATCAACTTACCTTAGTCGCCTTTTACGACACCTCGGTAAGAAATGAGGATGGTCTATTCTACTCAGCCGGATACCACACGGCGGGTCGACTTACCTTAGTCGCCTTTTACGACACCTCGGTAAGAAATGAGGGTGGTACTATTCTATTCAGCCGGATACCACACGGCGTAAACGTACAAATGTTTTATAATACCTAAATTAAATTAAATTTTTACTAGTGAATCATTACTGTAAGATCGGCACAACATGTTTTAAACATTAGATGATTTGGTAATTTGACAAGTGCCCGCCTGCCTGACGTCAACTTACTCGCCTTTTATGACACCTCGGCAATAAATGAGGGCGGTCTGTTCTACTTTATTTTACGATACAACTGTTGTATTTTACGATACCTTAGTAAGATGGTTATTTATTCTACTCAACCGGATACCACACGGTGGGTCAAATTACCTTAGTCACTTTTTACGGCACCTCGGCAAGAAATCAGGGTGGTCTATTCTACTTAGCCTGATATCACACAAATGCCCAAATAAAGTTTTTCTTAAATTAAAAGATGGTTTGCACATATCGCAAAGAACTTATTTCAATAAAGATTATTTTTATTTGATTTGATCCTTCGGATAGGGCGATATATGTGCCATCTAAATGATTTATTGATCTTAAACATTGTTTTTCAGCGCGGCCAACCAAATAATACTGCAAGAGCGTCTGATGAATACTCCAAGGTACCCTGACATGGTAAGTGACCTAATAATTCATTCATATTTAAAAATGCTACTAAAACGTTCGCGACAGCATGTCTCTATCACTTATGGTTAACTCACAATATCTAGTTTTAATCTAGGGTAATATATTATAATAGTTGTGCTGATTTGCCTGCGTGGAAATCGGTGTATTTAATTGATATTGTGAACATAAAATTATCTATTGTGAGTTAACCATAAGAGCTAGAGATATGTTGTACAAAACTATTTTGTAGTATTTTTGTAGATTTACAATTCTCTCGTACATTAATTTAGTGTATCTTTACTGTTTTACGCGACACACGCTACTAAAGTTCCCAGCAGGCGAGTTTACAACTGCGCGTCCTCTTAGCTCGCTTAGACCCTGTACAAGACAGTAATGACTAACTACTAATGTAACTAGTAATAAAAATATATTTTTTAAAGACCAATCGCCGAGTTTCTTGCTGGCTCTTCTCGGTATAGCTTTCCGAACCAGCAGTAGACTAGACGATTCAAAAGCACTTGTTTACAAGTTTATTTGAATCTTTAATATTTAAATGAGTTAATGTATATATATATATATATATATATATATATATATATATATATATATATATATATATATATATATATATATATATATATATATATATATATATATATATATATATATATATATATATATATATATATATATATATTTCCGAATCTCGGAAACGGCCCCAACGATTTTCCTGAAATTCAGCATGTAGGAGGTTTTGGGGGAGAAAAATTGATCTAGTTAGGTTTTATGTAAAAAAAATATTGTTTTATTCCTGTTTTTGGGCATTTTTTTTTTTTTTTAAATGGGACACTTAGGGCAGCCTCGAGAAATGTGAATGCCAAGGATCGATCCCCAACTAAATAATTGTTTTTCCTTTTTTTTTAAGGTTTTTTTTTCTTTTTTTGTAAAAAATTCCCGAGCGAAGCTCGGTCACCCAGATATTAAAGAATAATTTGAATTGGAATATAATAAGTATCTGGGATTAAATTAATGTTTTCCTTTCTAGGAGGGCCCCATACTGTCAAGGCAGTACCACGCTTTCCACCAGCCACAGTTGCAGCCTCCTCCCAGACAGAAATAAACGTATAATTTGTGTTTTTATTGGATCCCCTTTGTCCCTGTACGGTTGACAACCGTACAGGTTTGTAACCCTGATGGGTTTTTGTACGCTTCGGCTTTGAGGCAAGAGGCGGGAAGAATATTATGGAATACTTTAAGTTGTTATTCGTCCAAGTTCAGTTTTGTGAGAATTATTTCTTTTTTTTAACTTAAATAAATGATTTTTTTTTACAAAAAGAGTGGATTTCGATAAAAATCAAAGTTTTTTTATGCCAAAATATGAATAATTATTTATTTTCACATATGTTATACTAATAAATATATAATACGATTGATATATATCGAAGACTAAGGTTTTTTGTCTTTGGTTATATAAAATGAGTTTGGTTATAGAAAAGTTGTCTTTATCTTCTTTTCTTTTGTCTTTGGTTATATAAAATGAGTTTGGTTGTAGAAAAGTTGTTATCTTTTTCTTTTTTAAAGTTATTATTGAAATAAATGTTTGATAGTTTTTTACGTTGTAAATACAATGTCATTTTTTGTTGATTAATACTGACAAAACACGTGTGGAAGTATTAAATTTTAATTTACTAAAAACATAGACTATTAACAATAAACCATAAACTATAGATGTAGAACGTTCAATAAATCGATCGTCGTATTAAAATTAGAGAAACGAAATGTTTTTGTTTTAGTTTTGAAAAAGTTTTTAAACATTTCAAACAATAAAAATTCTATTAAAAAAAATATTAAAAAGCCAATTTAAAAATTGGCAATATAAACCTCAAATTAAAATATCCCATAGATATTTTGTTTTTTTTTAAGTATCGAAATGAGCTAATCGGTATTTTGTCGTTAAATGATTTAAATAACTGTACTGTGTTATCGCATATTATTGTATAACTTGGATTTTTGCAAAACTGATTTGGATATCACGTTTAGTTTAAGTTTTAAAGGTTTATTAGAAGTAAGTTTCCATTTTTTGTATCCAGTTTTATTAATTTCTCATTTATCTATGCTTAATATAATTAGTAGCGTTTACAAGAAAAGTTCGGCTGCTTTTAGATGCTTATGTTATTGCAATAAAAAATCATAAATATTATATGCCAACCATATTTTTCCTTTTTATTTATTTAAAAGATAAGAAACAATTTA
The DNA here is from genome assembly GCA_947086495.1 of Morpho achilles. Lineage (NCBI taxonomy): Eukaryota > Metazoa > Arthropoda > Insecta > Lepidoptera > Nymphalidae > Morpho > Morpho achilles. The sequence continues at coordinate 10,296,501 of CAMTZB010000026.1, forward strand.
CCCAAAAGTCAATGTATTTATTGTTTTATTACAATTTGCCAACTCCACGCACAAATCACGATTACGTCGCTAGCACTCTCTTCTCCGCGCCGCACCGCACCTCTCTGCCCGTCACTACATTCGCCCCAGCTATTTTCGTCTCTATACTACAGTACCACTCCTCCTCGCTTTTCTTTCCGTTACAAGATATATCCAAAATCCTAATAAAAAGAAACTTCAAATATAAATTGTATATATCACATAAACAACCACAGCACAACAGTAATGTATTTTGTATATTATTTGTCTTAGAAAACCGTATTTTTCTCTTATACAGCTCATGGGATGAAATAGTGCCACAACTAAAAAAATCATGTTTTCAGATTTTCTTGGTAAGGAAAATGCATCAAAAATACTTTTGCTTTTTTAAGCAAAAGGTCTAATATTGGATTACGAGTTCTGCTGAGTATTGCTGCTGAAAAGAAGGTGTATTTTAAAAGCCTTTATTCAACTTTTAATGTAAAGGAATCATCCAAGTCAAATTTGGCCTATTTCACGGTGTCCGATTGAAATTTTACATACTGCTCCAGTCCTAATGACAATGTATTTTTGTGATAAGCATGACCTGATGCTGCCAAGATTGGCTCCAGATGAGGAAATTCCTCAACGGTTAACAGTAGGGACATGAAATTTTGTTAAAAGCTTTTTTAAAATCCTTTTTAACTTGTAACATTTAAACTTGTTCCTATTCCAAAACACGTCTTTTTGAGTTATGCTACTATAGCGATATGTTAACCTAATATATGTGACAGTTACACCAAATTTTATTTATATTATTGCAGCGGATAAGCGATGAAAGCTAAATACACGGATACACTTCCGCATTTATTACACTGTTCTTTTAAAAATACCTAATAGAGTTTTATAATCGCTATTTATGAAAGTATTTTAACTTTTTAAACTGTTCAACAACTAAATAATTTAATAACACCTTTAATTTTAATAAGGTTTTAATAATACCTCATTTTTATTACTAAATAAATAAAATAAATTATTACATAAAAACGTCCGTCCTTTTATACATGAAGAATTTCGAATGCTATAAATTTTTGATAAAATATTACTATAAAAATATTTGAGTAATATTTATAATGATCATAACAAAATATTTCATGTAATATAGTAAATAATATTGATTTTTTATCCTTTAATAACTGTTTATAAGGAAAAATATATATACTTATATAAAAATAATATACTATGACATTTATTGTGTAATGAATGATTAGGTGTCTTTGACGACTTCCGTGATGAAGTATCTTAATAAATTTGAATTGAATTTGAATATATTTTCACAAGTCGCAGGTTGATCAAATTATTTTTCCAAATATTTTTCCAGTGCGAACCTTTGGTCATGCCAATTTTAATATCTTGTAGGTATTACTAGACGCTGAGGTTACCAAGTTTATATTTACTACAGTATTTTACTATTGTTTATATCGAGATTTAGTCGTGAGATTGTGGTTAAAGGTTAACTGAAAAAAATAGCGAACCTAATATATTGGTCTTTATAATTATTTATACAAAAATTTTTAACTGTACAAGCTTTCTATTATTTATACAATAATGTCATAATCTATCTTCGCTTCTTACTAAATATATCGTTTTTTAAGCTTTATATATATAGTTTTTATTTTAAATGTGTTAAATAAAAGTCTTTAGTTTTAAATCTGACTATTCACTCTAAATGTAAATGTACTGTATATAATTGTCTCAAAGCATAAATATCTAGATAAAATTATACTAAAATGTTGTCTATTTAATAAAATAATTAATAAATAGCTAGGAATAGGACCGAGAACGCTGGTTGCGTTTATGCGTTGATCGCTATACTTAATCTTAAATTATATTATAATAATAATATAATAGTTATACATTTAATAAAATACATAAATATACACATTGAATAAATTTATTTTATTATTTATTTATTTATATATACATATATGCTACATTTGCGAGGATGGCATTAAGATAGTATAAAACTGTGTGCATAAATAAAGTCAGACGTTGACCCGAATATAAAAGATAGGTTCGGAAAAATGCTGCTGTACAATTAAACGCTATATATGTATGCACGTATATTAAAATACATATAATTAAAAAGACTATATTAAAAAAATATTATTATGATATGAAGATGTCCTATCATGAATTATGCAACATGTAACAAAATTTCACTAAAACCCGATTTAGAGATTCTATTATCTGTAGAATTTCGTTTGTATCCACAATGTTCGATAATTCAAACATAAATATAACTGGTTTCATTCGAAACTACGCGTTTTGTAACAGATTGAAGCGTAGCTGCGCGATTTAAACCACTTTGAATTGAAGCTGCGCACTTCAGAAACGTTTGCATAATTTGGAATACTTTAAGTGAAACTACACATTTAAAATACCAAAAAGAAAAGCTGCGCGTTTTTACGTACTTTGAAGTGAAACTGCGATTTAAAACAAATCTATACAATAATAATTAAAAGTTTTGGTCATTTAGTCTATGGAAAAATATATAGTAAAATCAAAAATTTACCTTTTAGTTTCTTAGAAACTGTTGTCTTAAGTTTGATTGTTTAATTGTTCATCCTACGTATATAAATTTGTATAAATATTGAATATACAAACATGTACAAATATGAAGTAATATATGCTTCTTTATATTTGTAGTATTAACAAACGCGCAAACAGCGCTATGCTTCGATCTGCTTCGTCCAAAAAAACATTGTAGTATAAATAAAATAAAATAAAATATGCTTGAATATTTCTAATATTAAAATATTGATGCAAAATTTATTAAGTAAATATTTATAATATGTTAAAAATTATGCTACGCATAAATTATACCTTGTAAAAATATTCTTATTATGGAAAACATTAAGACATTTTAAAGGTCGAATACATAATATATTAAAGTAATAAATAAAACAGCGTGGCTATGTGCCTTATATATTTGGAATATAGATTATAAATGGTGCCAAAATATTTTATAATATATTTAAGCTTATATTTTGGAATATGTAAATTGCTTTTAAATATGTTTTCTTTCCTGCCCCTTGAACATAAATTTAAATATGATAAAACAATGCATATATATGCTTATAATTTATTGTTAATAATGCGTTTATATTGACAAATATTGTCTATGTATTTGTGTATTAATTTTTTTTCTATATAATGTAGTAAAGTATAAGAGAATTATTTCCTTACATTATTATTAAATATATTAAATCTTAGATTAAATACTTGTTCAAAACGATTTTCTTTATTGTAATATTATAACCGTCCAAATTGATATAAGACCTCAGATCATTTTTTAGGCAGATACGGGACTAAAAATGTATCATTTTGATAGCTTATTTTTGACAAATACTTATACCATAGATTTATTATAACTTTATGATTAGCTTACAGATATTTTTTTAATTTTGAACCCTACAAATATACAGTCATAAAATATTCACTCCTTCACAAGTCATGAGCCGTTTAATTTTAAATTAAGAATTATTTGGTGATCTAAAGTTAAGCAAGTCTTTTTGTCGGTCATTTGCAGCGTTTTTCATAGTATAATCTTTCTGGACATGTGTTTAATCTAAGATCAATTAATGTATGCGTAATTTTAGAATTTATTCTAGTCAACTGCCACTCGCTTGTTTCCGTGTTTGTATGAATTTTATTGGATAAAGGAATATATTTGAGTGTTGTATTTTGTATGGAATATACTAAAATTGTTATCACCAATAAACTTTTTGAAAAAAAATGTGTTTCTCTTGCCTGGGATATCTTCTAGAAGAGAGAGTTAAATTTAGTCATGCACGTATGCTTTTTATAAACACTTGTTTTATACAAATCTTCATGCATTTGTGCGTGAAGCGATAAAACCTGCACATTTCATAAGATTTCTTAGGACATATTGTGACATGTTTCAAATACAACCTGCTTCAAATAATATAAATAACATTGTAACTAGTTAATTGTAATAACACAACTATTAACAACTTTATATCACCAAATTTAAACATTATAAAGGCAGAGGAGGGAGTCCATCTTATCTCGTAAAACTTTCGCTTTCACAATGTTCAAATAGTCTCTTTCGCATGTAATGCATGCCATAGGTTGTTGGGGATGCGCGAGCCATGATAGATAAATTTTGAAAAATAAATTTTGGACCATCCCAGTTCGCGCATATGCCGTCATAGCGAACTAGACGGCAAGTGCTACGCGTACCTGGATGGCGAGACTCCGACAATCACGTCCACCCATCTCACGTAATAGTTCCGAGTCGTAGCCACACTTGAAGGTGGCGCTAAGTCCGAATTTTTACCGTAGTTGCTGACAGAAGGTTGGCAACTTGGTAGTAAAGTAATTTAATAAAAAGTAACTAATAGAGTAATTTAAAGTAACAAAATTTTTTTACTTTAAATTACCTTTAGGAGGACTTTTTGGGATACTAAATCAATTTTTAAATTTTAAAAATATGCTAGGATGCCAAAGATATGGGCGGATTAAAATTTGGAAAATTCTATTTTAACTTAGTAAGGGGTAGACGGAAATAACACCTTATCCGGCCCAAAAGTCAACCTCACCTGCACGCGTCGAAGATTCAATATGAATGGCCGACGGCGGTGTCCACTGGGCACCGCGGTGCTCCCTGCTAGATAACGAACGAGGCTCTGGCGACCGAGCAATGGCGGTATAACCATAATACCGGTCGGAAAACCGACCGAAGAGGTGTCAGCGGCCTTGGAGTACAAATAACTTCAAAAAAGTCTGGGGCAGAAGGCAACGGGAAACCACTGCTTCTATTTCCCAAGAGAGTCAGCATGGAAGGTCTAAGAACAATAAATAGCATGTCTGGTGATCCGGCTGACGCCCGGCGCCATCACTCCGGGATAGATGGTGTGAAAAATGCTACCGGCCATGCGCTCGTGGCTCGTCAGGCGCCGCATGGAAATTTAGCTACTGATGACTTAAAATCCAAATCGATTCGGCATCCACATCGAATTGGTACATGGAATGTGCGCGGTCTCAATCAACCTGGCAAATTACGAATTGTGGAGAATGAGATGCAAAGGAAGAACATTCACCTGCTGGGGATAAGTGAAACACACTGGAAAGGACAAGGTCACTTCACATCGGATCTCAAAAATACCGTGTACTTTTCGGGCCTGGAAAACGATAGCAGTAGAGGAGTCGCCTTCGTAGTGCCGCGGCTGCTGAATAAATTCGTTATGGGATAATCCAGTTAGTGAGCGTATTATAACACTTAAACTTAACACTATACCGTGCAAACTCAATATAGTGCAGGTATATTCCCCCACAGCTCAAGCGAGCGAAGAAGAAATAGAGGAATTTTATGACACGTTAACTACGACACTAAAAGGATTTCCAAAACGAGAAATTACTATCATTTTAGGAGACTTCAATGCCAAAGTTGGAGATACCACAGATGATGTCCACCTTCGTCGCGTAGTTGGTCAATACGGGATCGGGGAACGTAATGATAGGGGCGAGCGTTTGTTACAGTTCTGCTATGAAGAGGACTTTACCATCACCAACACCCTCTTCAAACATCATATCCGTAGACTCTACACCTGGATATCTCCTGGCGACAGGTGTAGGAATCAAATAGACTATATACTAGTGGGAACGCGATGGAGAAGCACAGTTACAAACGCTACAACCTTCCCAGGGGCAGACTGCGGTTCCGACCACCAGCTTCTCGTAGCCACAGTTCAAGTTCGGCTGAAAAGGATACATAAACCTAAAGTAGCTCAAAATATGCAAAGCATAAATATGGCAGGCTTCAGAAATAGTTTTGAGAGGAGAATAGCATGCTTTCCTAATAACACGACAGACAGCGACGGCAAATGGAGATATCTGAGAAGCATAATAGAAGAAACAGCTAGGGACAATAAAATGAAAAAGCCCGTTATGAAAGATTTTATCACATCTGAGACTGCTCAAATAATTCTGGATAGAAGGAAATTGAAGGAGAGTGGTACATCTTCACCTGATAAATTGCAATGGTATGCTGAACTAAGCCGTCTTGTACAACGACACTGTCGCAAGGACTATGACAAATACATCAACGAAATCTGTCTCGAACTCGAACAACATTCAAGGAAAAACGAGTCCAGGTATTTATTTCAAAAAGTGAAAGAATTATCTGGAATACGTAAGCCAAGAACCTGTGCCATTGAGGACAAAAATGGACATCTGCTTACAGATCTTACTCAAGTGTTAAACCGCTGGAAAAACTACTGCTCCGAATTGTATGACACGGGAGCGTCAACAAAGGTTGAAATAACATGGTCCACAGAGGAACCTGATATCTTACCATCAGAAATTGAGTATGCCATCAAAGCTCTTAAATGCAAAAAATCGCCGGGTAAAGATGCTATCCCGGCAGAACTTCTTAAAAACCTAGGCCAGCAAGGCGAGAAGGCTATCACCATAATCTGTAACACTATATGGAAGACTGGGAGATGGCCGCAAGACTGGACAGAGTCGGTGTTTATACCTTTGCATAAGAAAGGCTCCTCAAAAGACTGTGGAAATTATAGGACCGTAGCGTTGATATCCCACGCGAGTAAAATCCTCCTCTATGTAATTAGCCGACGTCTTAACTATTTTCTAGGCCGACAGATACCTGAAGAGCAAGCTGGTTTCGTTAAAGGCAGAGGAACGCGGGAACAAATATTGAATGTCCGACAAATAATCGAGAAGAGCAGGGAATTCAACAGCCCCGTGGTCATATGTTTCATCGACTATACTAAGGCATTCGACTGCGTGCAATGGGACAAACTATGGAAAGTATTAATTGAGATGGGAGTTCCTGAACACCTCGTTGCGTTGATCCAAAGTCTGTACACTGAGAATCGCTCTTTCATCAGGATAGGTACTGAATGCTCCAATATGTTTCAAACCAAAAAAGGAGTGAGACAGGGCTGTATCTTGTCTCCGGCACTCTTTAACATATATGGAGAATATATCATTCGGAAGGCACTCGAAAATTGGGAGAAGGGTTTCCCTATAGGTGGAAAAAGATTATCAAATCTTCGGTATGCCGATGACACCATTCTTCTGGCAACATCGATAGAAGATATGAATGAGCTGTTTCAAAGACTCGAATCAGAAAGTAGCAACATAGGTCTCACAGTGAACAGAGCGAAAACTAAGGTGATGATAGTGGATCGAGCCAAGAAACTAACAAATGTCACCAGCAACATTCTTGGAATTAACACCGTCGATCACTATGTATACCTAGGCTCCCTAATCTGTAATGATGGCAGCTGTGTCCCTGAGATTAAAAGGCGAATCGGGATGGCTAAAGATGCTATGACCCGTCTAAACAACATCTGGAAGAAAAGAGGAATTGGTATCAAAACCAAAGTCAGATTGATACGTGCTCTGGTATTCCCTATCTTCCTGTATGGAGTGGAGACGTGGACAATCCTAGCCCGGGAAAGGCAAAGAATTGATGCGTTTGAGATGTGGTGCTGGCGACGTATGCTGAGAATACCTTGGACCGCGAAACGCACCAATGCATCAATCCTGACCCAGCTCCAAATAAATATTCGTTTATCTACGATATGCCGACAACGCATCCTTTCATATTTCGGGCACACGGTACGCAGAGGCGACGAAAGTTTGGAGAAACTTATTGTGGTCGGGAACACTGAAGGAAAACGATCACGCGGTCGTTCCCCAACAAGATGGACTGACCAAATAAGAAACTTGTCGTCCTGTAAAATTCACACGATCGTAAGAGAGGCAATGGATAGAAACAGATGGAGGCATATCATCAACTCCAGACACAACCCTGATGCTGACCACGATCCTCAGACATGAGGGACCGACGATAGAGAGAGGGTTATAATAGGTCGCGCATTTCCCGCCATTTCCCTGAGTCGGGAAAACTGAGACTAGGAAAATTTTTGTGGGGGTGTTTAGGTGGACTAACTGGGCTATGGGGATCCGTTTTTAAATTTCGAAAATATTGGGGGATGCAAAAGATATGGGTGGATTACTTTTTGGGGAATTCAGATTTTAAGTTAGGTTAGGTTAGGTTAGGTTTCCAAAGAGGAGAGGCAAGGGTGGTGATGGCCCGAGGGTCCCCTCGCCACCTGCTAGCTCGGCTCTAGCTTCTACGAGCCAGGCCTTAGGGGAATCCATGGAGGTCGTTGATTGATGGCCTCTATGAGATTCCTTCAGGCGAATATCATGCGCTCCATTAGGGCTCAGGACCGGCTATTTCAAGCCTTAGCGGAGCGTTTGGTACATGTGGCTGTTGTCTCCGAACCCTATTTCGTTCCGTCGGGCGAAGAGTGGTTCGGAGACTGTGTTGGGCTAGTGGCTATTGCATCTAGGGCTGCAGTCAGCTCCCAGGCCTTGGAGCGCCTGGAGAGGGGGCGCGGATACGTCTCCGCTAAGATTGGAGACGTATCCGTAGTTGGGGTATACTATTCGCCAAATGAATCATTCACCGGCTTTGAGCTTTTAATGACCCGAGTCGGCGATTTGGTGAGTAGATTGCGCCCCGGCAAGGTGATTGTGGCTGGAGACCTCAACGCCAAATCCACTGCGTGGGAGTCTCGAGTCACAGACGTAAGGGGGAGGTTCTTGGACGGTTGGTTAGCTTCGAACGGGTTGGTCGTCGTAAACCGGGGGACGACTGACACATGCGTGCGTTGGAATGGCGGCTCTGAAGTCGACGTCACCTTTGTTGACGCCGCCATGTCACCATGTGTCAATAATTGGGAGGTAATGGTGGGTGTGGAGTCACTCTCGGACCATCGCTTAACCTAACCTTATATTTCTAAGATCTTATCCTACTCAGCCGATATTTACAAACTGTTTTGCCTTGTTTAATTATTGTTAACAGTGTTTGATCTGTTCATACTTTATTACGCCTGGGTCTTAATCTATCCATGCGTGTGTGTTGTGTAGTTGTGTGTGTGTGGAGGGTGTACTACCGGCACTGATGTTAACGTTGTGGTTCAGAAGGATGTGTGCCGAGAGCCAGCCGCCAGAGATCCGACCAGCGGTACCACGCGAGGGCGAGGCATCGCAGAATTGCCTCGCGCCCGCCTAGAAACCGCAATCGAACCCGTAGTCGATCCGGCTCTCGACATGCAGCTTCTTAAAATGTAAAGTGGTGCATTCGTCCGACGTTGCCTCGTGGTGCGTTGCGGTGGCTCGTGGGACTTCATTGATGCAGTTATAGCACCTAGGCATCTTCTTTGCGGCCTTATCTGGGCAGTGTTGTTTCGTGTGACCCGGTTCACTACAATACCAGCATGGCCTGATCGCGGAGTCGGCTCTGCAGTGCCGCTGCGTGTGTCCGAATTTCAGACACGCATAGCACTGCAAGAAGGGAGAGAAATATTGAACGAAGACCCTCTGGTAGTCCACGTTGAGGCGTTCCTGCTCCATCGCGGCCCTCCAGAAGGTTGGCTCCGCTTCAAATACTACATTGTACAACCCAGGGTTATTGTTTTTCCGCAAAAATTTAAATTTTAATAACTCAGTATTTCCCTCCGTTCCGGCCCCTAGATCAGGGTTCTGCCGGGTAATGATGTTCGGCAGCTCTTGGCGAGGTACATCCCGCGATACCCCCTTCAGGATGACAATAAGCACTTCGATCCCGCTGGCCATGGCTAATGCATCGTCTCGCTGCTCCTCGTCCTCGGGCCCATAAGGACGATCGCGGAAACTACACCCCTTACGAAAGAGTGGCAAAGCTACCTCTCTAGTTTTACCCGGCTCACTGGCCCCGATAATGATGGCGGGCCTAGGCTTGATCCTAGCTATCGGCCACCTCGGGTCCGCATATGGAATATCTGGCTTGGTCGAGCGCGCCGCCGGCTGCGCGCTGGCGTCCGCCTGGCCATTGGTGCGCGCGGTCACCGATGCGTAAGTGGGACGTGCCGTTGCCACCTCGGTCGCGACGGCGCGTTTCACCCCGACCATGGCAAAGCACTACGCGTAACCGGGTGGCGGGACTCCGACTATTACGTCCACCCATCTTGCGTAATAGTTCCGAGTAGTGCCGCGCTAGGAGGTGGCGCCAAATCCGAACCTTCACCGTAGTTGCCACCAAGAGGTTGGCCTCTTGTTAGCAACCACGGTAAAAATGTGTTGTTAGCAACTCTTGTTAGCAACCACGGTAAAACTTGATAGTAAAGTAATTTAATAAAAAGTAAGTAATAGAGTAATTTAAAGTAAAAAATTTATGTATATGCCTTTAGGAGGACTTTTTGGAATACTGAATCAATTTTTAAATTTTGAAAATGTGCTAGGATGCCAAAGATTTGGGCGGATTAAAATTTGGAAAATTCTATTTTGACATACTTAGGGCTATCATAGGTCACGCATTTCCCGCCATTTCCCTGAGTCGGGAAAACTGAAACTAGGAAAATTTTTGTGGGGGTGTTTAGGTGGACTAACTGGGCTATAGGATCCGTTTTTAAATTTCGAAAATATGGGGGGATGCTAAAGATATGGGTGGATTACTTTTTAGGGAATTCAGATTATACTTTCTATGAGACTAGGTGGGGCATGTTTGGGGAATGGGAGTGGGCGCGGGAAGTGATATGGAGAGAAGGCCCACCCGAAATCGGGTCCAAATACTCAAGCATCCAATCCCGATGTCGGGTCGGCCGTGACGGCCCCGTGCTCCATCTCCATACAAAATACTTAAATTGTGACGTCATGGGCCTGATCCGACTCGCGCCTGACCAAAACTGATGGTGATGTCACGAATACGGCCACGTGACCGCCTTGGGGCCGCGCCCTATAGACACGTAAAAACACCCCATTTCGGCCATTTCGAGGTTTTTTCCTGGACAGAATTGGACCGAACAAAGTTTATATCCAGGAAGGAGAGGTCTTAATAATGGGTTATGCAAATTTCTGTCCCCGTAGGTCCCCGGGAACATATTAAAAACCCGAGTAAACAAAAACTCCCCATTAAAAACACCTCATAAAAAGTTATATCGGAGTCGGTCAGAAGGACGACTCTCGACATTTTTTAAATTTAATAAAAAACTAAAAGCCTCCCGGGGCTGAAATTTTGCTTAAAGCAACTAGGATCAATAGGGAATCTAATAATATATATATCACTGCCACGAAATTATAGGAAAAGGGGGGAAATTAGACTAGAAAATCAAGACATCCCTTCTCGGGACCGCACTTACCCCTGTTCTCTAATGCACCATCGTTTTATCAGAGCTCTGCATGTACCAAAATGTAGCTGAAAAAGCGCCCTTTCTACTGAAAGCAAACATGATGCCCAGCACTGGGACTGCGGGTGTGGAAAACCCACTTATAGTTCTGAGTGGAGTTTTTGTAAAATGTTCAAAGCGGAATATCTTCCGATCCTAATGTAGTAAAAATCCAATTTAACCTGATTCAGGTCCGTTTTACTGCGCACTACACACATATATATTTTTAAAAAATTTTAGGTCAAAATTTGAATTTTTTTTTTACAAAAGATTGCTTTTATATAGGAATTTTTTTGACAAAAATGCTCACAGTAACTTTGTTTTTTGATTTAAAAATCCGAAATTTTTTGCACATGTGCTCCGTTTAATAAGACACCTCACTGCATTCCAAATTTTGGTAGTCGTCACTGAAAAACTCGCGCCGCACGCGGATATGTCTGAAAATCGGGCGAGTGGTTTTTGTTTTTTGTTTATATTTTCGTTAAATATTGTCCGATTTTGATAAAAATTGCACCGTTGTGTAGGAAATTTTATTTTCTACACAATGATATATCATTCTTCTTAAAAAAACTGATTTTACCACTTTTATGATTTTTCCAACACTTATATGGGCCGCCGCGGCCTTTGTGCGCGCCTGACGCTCACGGGACTTAGCACGCGACTGGTTGGCTAGGTCAGGTTAGGTTAGATTGGGTTGGGTTGGGGTGCTTTAGCAGTTGGCCTCCTCGTGGCGCACCCTGGGCGGGTCTACGGAATAATGAAATATGTATTCCCTGGACCTGGCGAACGGACCGTGGGGTAGGGGGGTAGGGTTGCTGATTCTGACTGTCCCTCTGTTAGCAGAGGGCAATTCTGATAGGCTGGGGGCTCTGGGGGGGAATGAGTCTTCAACTGGTTGGCGCGTTCGGTTTTGGCTAGTTAGTCTTGCTGGACACGGCTTCGGCCTCCGTCAGCCAAACCCGTAAACCCAGCGATGGGAGCGGGGACCTTCGGGTCGCGAGGAAGAAAACCTCTCTAAAAAATTACCCCTAATCCCAAGGTTTTGGGGCTCGCCGAGGGGATGAGTGGCTGGGGGGGAATCCAGTCGCGAGGGCCTCACCCAATCTTAAGGTCATACCCGCCGACAAGATGAATGGCCGATGGGAGTTCGGTCGTTAGGGTAACCAACAAAACTTATGAGCAATGGACAAACTTAAAGTAATAACTACCCAGGAGGGTCCCGGATCATCCGGGGAATCCCTCACCGAGACCAGTGTTTCATCGCATTCCGCGAATTTAATTTTGCGGGAGCCGTGCAATACTGGCCTCGGTCGCGCCATCGTATCTGGGGGGGCAACCAGTGCTTGTGGAGATGGAGGAGTAGAGATCTGCGAAATTGAGACCGGCTATGCTGGTGTTTCTGCGGATCCAGTAAAGACGAGGCGTGAAACGACACGCCATATTAAAGACAGGACTATCAGCACTCGAAGTGCTAGTGCAGGATCATACAACTCCGCGGATATGTCAAGATGTGTATCAGCGGAAAGCTTAGACGGTATGAAAAATCGTACCCGGTCTAAGAAACGGCTGTGGGCTGAATGCGAGATGCGGTTCCACCGACTCCCGGAATTCCGGTTCGACTAGGTCCAAAAGTGGGCCTATCAATTCTGAAAATCCGGAGTCATTGGACATGGCTGACACGACACGTGTTTGTGACGTGCTCACCCAGAATATGGAAAAGATGCGGCTGACTTTGGGTAAGTCGAAAAACTTAAATGGTAGGTGCCGAGGAGCTCTTAACTCGGTCGCTGAATGCGTGGAGGAGGCGGTCAAAGTCCTCTTAAAGCGAACATCGTCAGAAGAGGTCCGAATTTTGAGGGCTGAAAACGCCAGGTTGGCAGGGGTGATAAATAATCTCTCTGTGGAGATCGCCACGTTAAAAGAGATGATCACCTCAGCCAATATGGGGTCTTCTGGGAACGTGGTGGTTCCGCCAGTCCGTTAGCCTGAGAAGAGCCTGACAGTTGAGGAGGAGATTGTCAGGCTCCGTAATATGTTCTCGGCTCGACTGGACAATATGGAAAGTCGATTGCCTCCGGAGCCAAGACTCCGCCCTCCGCTAGCCGCGGATAAAAGAAATGCGGCGGCGGAAACAAGGACAAGACAAGAGAAGAGTTCTGCGGTTGCGGTTGTCGCAGCACGTTCGCAGGGACCTCCACGACCGCTAAAGAAAACGGCGATTCGGGTGGTTGACCCAGCTGCTGACAACAGCGGAGGGGCCAACCAGCCGAAAAAAAAGAAGAACACAAAGAAGAAGGGAAAGGTTGTGGAGAAGCGACCTGAGCCCCGCCCGTTGCCGCCAGCACCCGCCTCCATGTGTGAAGGGTAGAATGTGGTAGCGAGGAGGGGTACAAAGAAGAAGAAGGTGCCGCCTATACAGGTAGTGCCTGTTGTCGCCACGACCAAAGCGCAGCCGAAGCAAGGGGGGAGGAGACTCCAGCCTCCACGCTCGGCTGCAGTCGTGGTGACCTTGGGGGAGGAGGCAGCCGAAAAAGGCCTAACATATGCCGACATATTGACCCGGGCCACTCGAGGTGTGAAAATCGATGACCTGGGTCTGGATGTCGGCATGCGCCTGAAGAAAGCGGCGACGGGGGCTCGGATGTACGAAATATTCGGGCCCCAAAAGGCAGAAAAGGCGATTGCCCTGGCCGGCCGGCTCAGAGAGTTTTTCTCTGACGAGCCGGCAGTACGTGTGTCCACGCCCACGAAAACTGAAGAAATTCGCATCGTGGGCTTGGACGATGCCGCCACCGAAGAGGACGTAGTCATCGCCGTCACCCGGGTCGGTGAGTGTTCCACTCACGACGTACAGACCGGGGTGATTCGTAGGACAGGGAAGGCTTTGGGCTCTTTGTGGCTTAGGGTCCCTGTCGCGGTGGCTAAGAAGATGGTGGCGGCTGGCAGGCTGCTGGTGGGCTGGGTCTCGGCTCGGGTCCAGTTGCTCGAAGCCCGCCCGCAGCGCTGCTATAAGTGCCTTGAGAAGGGGCACTTAAGAGCCGAGTGCTCTTCGGCTATTGACCGCAGCGGTGAATGATATCGCTGCGGTCAAAACGGCCACAAAGCTCGATCCTGCTCGGCAGCTCCACATTGTGGGACCTGCGCACGGTCGGGACTAAAGGCCGACCATAAGGCGGGGAGCGGGCAGTGCAAGGCACCGTCCGCTCCAAAGAGGAGGAGTAGGAGGGGTGATGGCCCAAGGGCCCCCTCGCCACCTACCGCCGGCCCGGCTCAGCCCACAGCGAGCCGGGTTAGGGAGGATCCAATGGAGGTCGCTAATTAATGGCCTCCATCAGATTCCTCCAGGCGAACATCATGCGCTCCGGCAGGGCCCAGGACCTAATCTTCCAGACCCTGGCGGAGCGTATGGTGCACATGGCTGTGATCTCCGAGCCCCTTTTCGTCCCGTCGGGCGAGGAGTGGGTCGGAGACCGTGCGGGGGATGTAGCCATCGCGTCCAGAGCCGCAGTTGGTTCCCCGGCTCTGGAGCGCGTGGTGAGGGGGCGCGGGTACGTCTCCGCTAAGATTGGAGACGTATCCGTCATCGGGGCGTACTTTTCACCGAATAGACCGTTCTCTGACTTCGAGCTTTTTATGGCTGAAGTCGAAGACTTGGTGAATAGGTTACGCCCCGGCAAGGTGGTCCTGGCCGGTGACCTCAACGCCAAATACGCCGCGTGGGGGTCTCCGGTCACGGACGTGAGAGGGAGGTTTCTGGACGGTTGGTTGGCCTCGACTGGGATGGCCGTCATGAACCGAGGGACGGCTGACACATGTGTGCGATGGAATGGCGGCTCCAAAGTCGACGTTACCTTTGTCGACGCCGCCATGTCACCATGTGTCAGAAATTGGGAGGTAATTGTGGGTGCGGAGTCACTTTCGGACCATCGATATATATGGTTCGAGGTGGCCGCACGCCATGCTCCCATTTCCCCTCGGTCGGCAAGAGATGATGGCCCTCGGTGGTCCGTCAGGAAAATGGATCCCGAGTTCCTCGTCGAGGCCGCAATCGTCCAGGCGTGGGCCGCTGGGTCCACGGGTGGGGAGGTTGCCGCGGAGGTCGAGGACCTCCAGCGGCGGATGTCGCTCATCTGCGACGCCAGCATGCCGAGGGTGCGAAGCACAGGGCCGGCGCGCGGGGTGTACTGGTGGTCGGAGGAGCTGGCGCGGCTGCGTGATCAGTGCGTGGCCGTGCGCCGCCAGTACACTCGGTACAGGCGTCGTAGACGACGCGACGTCGAAGAGGAGAGGCGCCGTTACGAGGCTTATCGGGCTGTCCGCGCCTCCTTACGGACGGCGATCGCCGAAGCTAAGGACAGGGCCCACAGGGGGATGGCCGAAGAGCTCAGTCGGGATCCGTGGGGGAGGCCGTACAAAGGTACCCCTCACCGAGAGCCTTCGGCCGGATTTCCTTGAATCCGTGGTGGACGCCCTGTTCCCGCAGGGAGCCGAGGTGGAGCCGCCTCGTATGGCGCCTCTCGAGGAGGAGGATGGCACTGGGTTAGGTGCGCCGGGGGTGTCGGAGTGGGAGTTGGCCGGGGCGGTGAGTCGCATGAAAGCGAAAAATACCGCCCCTGGCCCCGACGGCATCCCAGGGCGCGCCTGGTCTCTTGCCCTGGGTCCGTTGGAGTCTGGACTCAGGGCGACGTTCAGTGCCTGCCTCGAGCAGGGCCTCTTTCCCCGTAGGTGGAAGACGGGGAGACTATTCCTGCTCAAGAAGGAGGGAAGACCGACCGATACACCCTCCGCGTATCGGCCCATTGTCTTGCTGGACGAAGCGGGGAAGCTGCTTGAACGCGTCATAGCTTCCCGCATAGTCCAGCACCTCCGCGAGGTGGGGCCTGACTTCAGTCGTTTCCAGTGCGGATTCCGCCAGGGCAAGTCCACCCTTGACTGTATCGAGGGTGTGAGACTTCTGGCGGAGGAGGCGACAACCCGGCGCGAGGTCGTGTTGGCGGTGTCGTTGGACATCGCTAACGCATTCAATACCTTGCCCTGGGGAGTGATAAAGGAGGCCCTACGGTTCCACCGCATACCCATGTACCTGCAGCGTGTGGTCGGCGACTATCTGTCTGACCGCGCTGTCAGGTACCCGACGGCTGAGGGTGCGTGGAAGGAGCGGAGGATGTCGTGCGGTGTTCCGCAGGGGTCGGTTCTTGGCCCCCTCCTGTGGAACATCGGTTACGACTGGGTGGGGCAAATGCTTCCGGGGGTGCGTCTGTTCTGTTACGCAGAAGACACCCTCGTGACTGCCCGCGCTAGCACCCACCGGGAAGCCCGAGTGCCTGCGACCGCGGCCACGGCTCACGTTGTGGCCCGGATTCGCCGGTTGGGACTGGGGGTGGCCTTGGAGAAATCCGAGGCCATTTGCTTCCACAGGCCTCGGATGGCGCCCCCAGTGGGCTCCCGGTTGTTGGTGGGCGGGACGTCCATCGAAATCTCGGGTACACTACAGTACCTGGGATTGCTCCTCGACAACCGATGGACGTTCGAGGCCCACTTCCGGCGGCTCGCCCCCAAGCTAACGGCGACCGCCGGAGCCCTGAGCAGGCTCCTCCCGAATTGGGGAGGGCCTAATGCAGGCTGCCGGCGCCTATACGCCGGGGTGGTTAGGTCGATGGCCCTGTACGGCGCTCCCGTATGGGCGGAGCGGCTGACCGCCAGATCCGTGCCCCTGCTGCGCAGGGCGCAGAGGGTCATGGCGGTCAGACTTGTGCGGGGCTACCGGACCATCTCCGGCGAGGTGGCCTGCGCCTTGGCCGGGTCCCCTCCGTGGGACCTAGAGGCCAAGGTGCTAGCTCAGGCCTACCGCCGCAGAGTTGAAGCCCGTTCACCGGGGGGAGACTCAGCGGCGGTAGAGGTGGACTGGCGGAGGGCAGCTCAGGAGGAGCTCCTTCGCCAGTGGAGGCGGCGGCTGGAATCGCCCAGTGCAGGAGCCTGGACGATTTCGGCCATCCAGCCCATTCTCCAGGGCTGGGTCGCCAGGAGGCATGGGGTCCTCACCTTCCGCCTGACACAGATGCTTTCCGGACATGGTTGCTTCGGGAGGTATCTGTGGCGGGTGGCCGGGCGCGAAGCGTCCGGTGAGTGCCACGAGTGCGGCGCCGATTCTGACACGGCGCGGATCCGATCCGCCGCAGGCGAGCCGGGCGCAGGCGACTCGTCCAAGACCATCGCATGCCGCCCTAACGGGGACCTTCTGGGCGTTCCGAACGGGGTTAATCGGACGCCCTCCTTATAAGGTCCCCGAGGCGTTCGATGCGTCTGGTGCTCCCGATGCATCGTCCAGCGGAGGGAGGGGCCACTTTTAGAGAGGCCCCGACCCAGAAGTGGCGCACTCTGGGGTACAGAGTTGCTGCTGGCGGGGATGGGGGGCATGTCTTCATGGGTACCCTATACCCGCCACCAGCAGCGTGGTGGAGCATACAGGTTGTTTTAGTCGGTGCGAGTCCGACATAACCACCGATCGTCCCCGTCGGTCGGTGGTACCCATAAGGGGTTTTTTCCTGCATAAAAAAAAAAGGTTAGGTTAGGTTAAGTTTTTTTTTTTTAATTCTAAATACCTGTAATTATGTTAAGTTACAGCCTGTTTTTGTCGAAGTCAGTCATTCCAGTTCTCGCTTTTGTTCATTCTCCCATTCAACATACTTATTCTTTCTTTTATACCTCATCTTGCACAACTATTAAAGGGTGGGAGTCGCTTCTACTTCTATACTTCCTAATACTTATTATCAGGGTAATAAGATACTCGTTATTTATTTATTATACATAAAATTCAATTACAATTTTAGTTTATCTTTATACATATGCTATACTTATTTTATACAATTTATACAATTGCTGATTAATTTTAAAAACCAGTTTTAGTTTTGACATTTATATTTTGACATTTATATACATAATTTTGCTCCGGTATATCATACAGTATTTGAAGATATAATAATACTATTTTAAATATTTTTCTAAAATTTCATTTGGTGTTTAACTTTATAATGCGACTTTTATTTCAAAATTTTTATTACATTGTGTCTCAATTTGTTTTGGCTCTCTCGATTATTTTGGGCTAACGAATGCAGAGTTGTATCAACTGACCTTTTATTCACTTGTACCCAATACGCTTTTATGTAATAAGGCGGGATGAAAATCATGTGACCAAAAGAGTTTGAAATATGAATGCAGATGGATGTATGGCTAGGGGGAGGCCGAAAAAAAGATGGATGGATTGTGGAAAAAATGATATGCATGTTAAAGGAGTGGCACAAGAGTTGACGAATGATAGAGGAGAATGGAAGAAGACATATTGTGACGACCCCACTTAGAGCGGGATAAGGGTAAGAGAATGATGATGACCCTATACGCTTTTCAGTAGGTCAGACATAGCCAGTCTCTTGCCGAACGACTATTACGGATTATTCCTGGAACGACTATTAGATGCTGATATCTAGGTCGTCAGCTAAGCTAATGTGTCGTGTACTGGGCTAATGGGTGGAGGTGATAGCGTATGTATTGCAGAGCCAAAATAGACTGTGCCACAAAATTTGTATAGGAACAGCGACTACATCAAATAATTTAGGGGTTCAATCTATTGCAAGAGCAATAGATTGAACCCCTAAGATACGACGTTTTTGCCAAACAAAATAAAGTTGTAAACCAAAATGACGTATGAATTTCATCATCTTCGTGCCCTTATCCCACTCTAAGTAGGGTCGGCACAATATGTTATAAACATGTTGTCACATGATTTGGCTGCGTTTTTATGACCGGCCGCCTGCCGACGTCAACTTACCTCAATCGTATTTACGACACTTCGGAAAGAAAGAGGGTGGTCTATTCTACTAAACCGGATACCACACGGTAAATCAACTTACCTTAGTCGCCTTTTACGACACCTCGGTAAGAAATGAGGTTGGTCTATTTTACTCAGCCGGATACCACACGGCGGGTCGACTTACCTTAGTCGCCTTTTACGACACCTCGGTAAGAAATAAGGGTGGTACTATTCTATTCAGCCGGATACCACACGGCGGGTCGACTTACCTTAGTCGCCTTTTACGGCACCTCGGTAAGAAATAAGGGTGGTACTATTTATTCTATTCAGCCAGATACCACACGGCGTAATTACAGTAAATTAAATGTAAACACGTATGAATTTATTTGAAAATTACATAAATAGCAAAACTATTGAGTTTTAGAAACTTTTCTATGTTTCCTATTTATTTTTTTATTTCCTCCTTGGAATTATTCAAAGGCTTCACGTCATCCTGCTTATTGATTCTTTCAAAAATTTCAGCTCTCAATTCTGCAAAAACAAGACTCGTGTCACTTGGCTTTATACTTTCACCTTTCGAACTTACAACTTCGCTGTCCACATCATCCCATAATAAGGAAAAATTTCTTCTAATTGCTGCAAAGTTATCTTCAAGCACTGAAGTACTTGTAGATTCAATATCGGGATCACTAAAAAGAGCAGGATTTATATTTAAATCATCACGAAGAACACTGTCGTTGATATCATCAGATGTGTATTGTGCGTTATTGTGTTGATCCTCTATTTGTGGGCTAATGTAAGGTATGATGATAGGATATACATGACTGTTTGTCTTATTCGAACCTCCTGGTAGACTTTCTTCGTTATGTTCAAAATTGTAATGCGACTTTGTAAACCATTCTCTCAAACCATCCTCTTTCATAGGTTTGTCGACTTCACTCGTCATGTCAGTAATTTCATCTTGTAAACGTTTTATCAAACACTCTAAATCGGTGATTTGTCTATCGATATCGTGCGATGGTTCTGTAGGTTGTGGTTTGAGTGGAGATTCAACGGTAAGTCGTCTAGTGCTTTTAAAGTCCTCTTCAGATTGCCTGCTAGTTTCTAATCTAAACTTTTCTATAAGCGAATCTAGTTTCATGCTAAAACTGCTTTTCGATTTATCCATTCTTACATTTTGTATCTCTTCATCCTTTCCTTGCATTCGGCGATTCTGTCTTTCTTCGCTAGTTCTTCGCAAAGATCAGGTTCAGGTTCCGGTGGTAAGGGTGGTGGAGGTTGGCAGCCTGGCCAAGGGATTTCTGGATGCGCAGCGGTTATATCTCTAATCTCGTCACACCTAGCAGTTCCTGTTTGTTGTCTCTCAACTATACAAACGACTGGTTGTTCTGTCACTGTTACAGGGAGATTCTTTATCCTCTCAATGCACAAGCCGTGACAGGATGGTGGCGGTGGGGGTGGTTCAATTGGTACTGGTGGGCATATTTTAATACCAGCTTTTATCTTCTGGTTAATTCTTTGTTGCTTGCATGGATCGAGTGGCGGTGGCTCCGGTGTGGGATCTACCGTGCATCTCTTGGTCTTCATAATTTATATCATCTTTAGTTTTGAAATTGCAATGAGCTTAAAGGCTTTAAATTTAGTTTCGAGCAAATTTTAAAAATTACTGATACGAATTTGCACAGAAATTTAGAAAATTGAGTAAAGAATTGACAGTAGGTATGTCAAAAGATTTTTCTGTCATATGGAAATATTTCTTTATTGTATAAGTCCGTATATATCATGTTTCGTTTGAAGTAGACATTCTATCACTTGTCGCTCCGAATGTATGATGAAAATATAAAAATTTGAAGCAAATTACATGTTTTAGTACTTTACATCATCTTTTATGAGAATAGAACACTAATTTATTATTATTTACTTCGGTAATATTCGGTAGTATTCGGTAATTAAATCTATGGTGAATAGAGTGTGATAGATTAAATAAACTATTTTTTATTTTCAATTGGTATTTTGAGACGAGTATTTATAATTTCAAGCGTTGTCTATCATAACATACAAAACCAATGTTTTATTTTATCAGGAAATTACCATAATACTAATAAATTAATTAAAATTCGGGCGTTTCAATAGCGATCTCCAGAACGGAAAATATAGCGTTGGTAGACCCTACAAGTTGGACAAATTGACTCAAAAGGGTCGCAAGAAGTTGCTGGATCACCAAGGGCATTATTGTTTGAAGTGCAAATCAATTGTAGAGACAGAAAATGTAGCTGATAGCCGCCAAGCTTATGCCATATGATTCTGCTGCTTGGCATAGGTACATATGAGTGTGAAAATATGTATAGAACAAAAAGCAATATTTTCAACAGAAGTGCTCGATACCACCAACTCTTAGACAATCGTGAGCTCATAAAAGGTAATCAATTATAAAACTATTATGATTAATATATTTTTTTGAATAATCGAGAGATAACTTAACGTTATGACTGATCACAGTATTTATCGAATACTTTTTCCGCAGACTCTCCGTCGCTATCTTGATCGTTTTCACCTTGACAGGTCTCTTTGTTGTCAGCGAACATTGAAAATATTTTTGTCTTTAACATAGTAAAGACACTGGAGTTTTCATTCGGTTCGTGCTCATGGCTTATATTTTTCGGTGGAGGTGGATTTCTAGAAATATTGGGGTCATCATAAGGTGAACTCTTGTCTACTTTTGAACTGCAGATATTATCTGCTGACTGATTTTGTATACTGTCTTTCACTGCAGATGCTGTAGATGATACAACAGAAACCACTTTTCCAATCATTGCTAGCGCTGGTTCTACAATCTTTTCTAAGCTTACACTTTCACTGGCGTCTGAATTTTTATCTTTGCTCTTGGATTTGTCTGATAAAATACTTGCTATCTTGTCTAGACTTTTGTTTTCACAAACTTTCGTTTTACTTTTCTTCTCTACAAGCCCTAAGTGTTTGCAGCTTTCACTTTTTATAACATTAACAGTATCTTTGGTCTTATTTATAACGGTGCCCATTAAATCTTGAACGGTGGTAGTAATGTTTTTCAAAGTTTCCGAATTAAAAATATTGACATTGCTTTGAGAAATATTTGCACTCGTCTCGCTTTTAGGTTTTTTCAATACGTAATACGTAGGCTTTTCTTCACCGCACTTTGGTTGTTTGATACCAATAACCTTTTCACATTTTTCAAGACAAGCTGCACTGGTTTTCTTAGCCATTGTTACTGTTGTACTTACACACGATGATAAGTAATCCTTTAACTTTGCTTC
Source organism: Morpho achilles (assembly GCA_947086495.1). Lineage (NCBI taxonomy): Eukaryota > Metazoa > Arthropoda > Insecta > Lepidoptera > Nymphalidae > Morpho > Morpho achilles. The sequence goes on from CAMTZB010000026.1 coordinate 10,318,865, forward strand.
ATCTGCATATTGAGGGCATTTAGGCTTGAATTCTTCACAATTTGGTGTTTGTTGTTGGCATTCCTTTTTAGCACTCCTAGGAGGAGGACATGTTCTTTTCTTTTCATCCTTCTGGGCGCCAGATAGAGAAGGGTTCTCAAAAGTAGTTTTACTTTCGTCGCAATCTGTTTCACTTTCTACATTATCCATTTTGATCTTTTTACTTTGAGAAGTGTTTGATGGGGTTTTTAATATTTTATCAGTTGAAACAGGATACTTTGGACATGCTTTTGAGAAAGCTTTACAATATGGCTGAATGACCTCTCTACGGTATATGTATCTGTTATGAGTGGGTTTATCAAAGAACGAACCTTGTGAATTTGTAAGAACTTCTTCAGTAAAAGTTTCTTTGACTATGCTAACGGAATCATCTTCAGGGTCTTTGATTATTTGACAGAACTCGAATACTTTTATATTATCATCTTTACATGATGTATTCTTTGGTACAGGTTTCAATGGATCGTGGTCTGCCGACATCAATTCTACAGAATTCGATTTATTTGTTTGTGTCTCTTTATCAGTTACAGATGTATCTGAATAAAACCATGGATCACTATTTGACGTCACTGTGTCTTTATTCATAATATATTTTTTGTTTACTTTTAATGGTCATTTTGTTATCAATTAATTTCATTTTTTTTTGTGTATTTACATTTTTTAAGTAAATTTTGGCCACAAAAGTTTGATTTTCTAGTCAAATTATGATTGACATCTAATATTTTCGTTGTCTATTGATAGAGTTGTACTATGTGTAAAGAGGTAAACTAAACTTTATATTTATATAAAATATTTTTTATTATAACAGTTTATTTCTTTGATTTCATGTAAATGGGATGAATTTATTTTGTTATCCTAATTTCAGTATAGTAATTGTTGTCAATTTCTTCGCTTACCTGACGTTATAGTGAGATGTGTAAAAAAAAGTTGAAGAAAAGGTTAAGGTGAAAAGGTATTGGACACTGTTTAGTCTAAAATACCCTGACATGACTATGTAGTCCCAAATAAAAAAAAAACGTATTAAAAACTCATATGCCTTTATTTCGTACTGGTGCATTTGCCTTACAAATATACTTAGTACAAATAAAATGAAACTATTACATGTAGTACTTATTATTATGACGTGAAACGTATCACTTAATCGATATGCTTTCGGAGACAAAAGCAAAAGTAAAAGCCTCCGCCCACTACATAGAACTTTACTGTCTGAAACCAAGCGTATCGACTCTTCATTTCAAAATGATGTAAAAAAAATTCTATCCACTTATTTTTAACACTGAAATATGACAAAAAGGAGTATTTTTAAATAAATAAGTTGAATTTGAATTCTAAATTTAAATTCGAATCAGTGGCACTTTTATCAAATCAATCCATGCCTATCCAAAAGTGCTTTACAAAAGCTATTCTTTTCACGACTAAATTTTGACTTTCTTTGATTTGATTATGGTATTACCGGCTACTGGGATTAAATATTTTTATATCGAGTATTGATTAAGAAAATTGCATTTGACATAAATTAAAAATATAATCTTCATTTTTCTCTTTAGCAAAGTCACAGGTAAAAAGTATATTTCTTAATTTGAAAGAATGTACATCGTGACATTAATATATTCTATATTACAATTGGATATGGATGGAATTGGATAAACGAATAAAAATAATTAATATAATAATTTCTCAAAATTTGAACTTAAAGCCTTTAAATTATAAATATGAAGATAATAAAAGGTAGAAGGTTTCCTTGAATTATGATTTTAAGAAAAGAAAAATAGCCGATGATATCTACAAAAATATTCCTATTATATATTTTAATAGATATTTACATTCACAATACAATCTTTCATTTTCAAAAATAATGTTATAATAATTAGTGTAGACAATGGTACATATTTTTACAACACTGTGTAGTGGACGGAGACTTTTAATTCAATAAATAGTAAACATAACATAATTTTATCAATATTGAATCATTTTTAAACATTTTTACTATGGACTTTCACAGAGTACATAACATTCTGAACATTTAATTAAAAATTATAAAACTAAATGAAGCAAAAATTGTACATAAAGCAATAAATAAATGTATAAATCTCTATAATAAATTTCTAGCTTTAATAGCGTAATGGTTGAATTGCGGTCTGAATTCTGATATAAAATCAATTGAATTATTATTAATTAATTATTGTTCTACATATTAATCATTTCGTATAGAAATTGTTGCCATTGAATATCCCACCGCTGGGAAAGGTAAAAGGAGTTGGTTCGACCACGCAATACATATTTGTGGATGAAATTTCTTGAGATATCCAGGTTTAATCACGACGCCTTTCTTTATCGAAAAGCGCTTTGTAAAGAATAATTGTGAATATCAATTATGTACATATTTCTGTAGTCTTGTTGTTAAAATATGTTGTAAATAAGGGTAGAGCTTGTCTAACTTTAAATGACGCGCCCCACTAATTTAATAAATTAATTAATAAATTGCTAATATGTAATATAACTCTAGTTTATAAAAAGTTGCATTATCGCCTTCTCGCGCATTCGGAGATAATTAAACTTGAACAATAAATACAAGAACAACCGTTACTTAAGTACCTTGTCTTCACCAATTGATTGACCAATACAATTGCATTTTTATGTGTATTTTCATACATATTTTAAATTTGGGTAAATACGAGAGTGGGGCGCGTCGTTTTAGCTTAGACCTCGACCAGGCGAGTCTAAGTTCCTAGTAAATATATTCATCATCTACAGTTTTATTTTTATATAAATAAAATAACTATTGAAATAATAAAATGACATGAATGAGATATTAAAAGACATGCCAGTGGAAATATGTGCCACCTGCAATAAAGTCCTTTTAGCCGATTCCCAGCGGTAGAATATCGAGAAGCTTTTGATAATTTGTATATTGCAAATTTCAATACACTATAAAATGGCTGATTTGTTCGTATAAATGAAAAAATTAACCTCATTAAAAAGTTTTTCTTGCTTCTAGTCGATTGCTTGCTCGTGACCGTTATGAAATGACGTCATATTTGAGTTTTCAATTTCTGTAATTTAAGATACACATATAAACTTAGTATGTTAAAGCCGTGTGGTATCCGGCTGAGTAGAATAGTACCACCCTCTTTTCTTACCGAGGTGTCGTAAAAGGCGACTAAGGTAAGTCGACCCGCCGTGTGGTATCCGGCTGAGTAGAATAGACCAACCTCATTTCTTACCGAGGTGTCGTAAAAGGCGACTAAGGTAAGATGACCCACCGTGTGGTATCCGGTTTAGTAGAATAGACCACCCTCTTTCTTACCGAGGTGTCGTGAAATACGACAGAGGTAAGTTGACGTCAGGCAGGCGGCCGGTCGTAAAAACGCAGCCAAATCATGTTACAGCATGTTTATAACATGTTGTGCCGACCCCACTTAGAGTGGGATAAGGGCAGGAAGATGATGATATAAACTTAGTATGTTAGTTTAGAATTTCTTATGGGTATATTGCGGTATTATGTAATTGCTAGTAAAGGTTATAATAATTTATTGTTGCAAGAGTTATTTCCCTATGAGAAATTATCTTATATCTCTATCGAAACTTTTCTCTGAGCATAGTAGGATTATCATTTTTCTTCAGAAATACCATCTTTCATTTTCAATAACAGTGTTCTATAAATTAAATATGAATTTTATATAAAGACACGATAATTTAAAATATAAAATATCTGTACTTGGCTATATTTAAAAAAGCCTGAATAACCTGTTAGATTATATTATTTTTATTATATATTTAATAAAAAATAATGTAGTTAACTTACATTAAATATATAATATAAATGCCTCAAAAATTGCTATAAATTTTTTTTTTCATCAGTACCTGATAGTAAAGTACAAATAACAGTCACGAGGGGCAATCGTAAAGCAAATAGACAATACTTTAAAGAAGGTGGTTAGTATTGACTTGTATGAGAAAATTTTATTCGAGCGACGACGCCATTTTCATAAATAAATATATTGTATTACCTAACTTTCTGTTTTGTTAAATTTTCAAAAATATACCACAAATGTCCACAATGTCTTTGGTGAAAATTATTGCTTCACATAAAATAAACTAAAATACACAAGGATCGCATAAAGACACCACTACAAGTCTTTGGCATACCTCTAAACTGTATGTTATTATGAAAAAAAAAATGGATACAATTCTCAAATACAGAATATCGTTTAAATACTAAGCAATATTTACAAAAACAAATTGAACAAAATGGACGGAAATGATAAGATTTCGAAATAAAACATTCAATAATACAACTAAAACAATATCTATATAATACATTTGAACATATAATTTTCACCTATCTATGGTGATTATACATTTACATGTATTCTCAAAAGACGCTTATTATAAAAAGTACAAAATGAACAGGAATAATCTCAATGTAATTTCAAATAGAAATCTACAAACAAATCCATTATAAACATTGTTCACAAACATTGCCGACATAAATATATATTGTTATTAATTAAAAACAATATAAAAATAATAAATTAACTTATACAAACAGTAACAGTATATGTCGGAACAACATAGTTGCGCTTAAGACAGCCATTAAACAAATACAATCAAACATTATTATTACATAAAATATTCTCTATCTGAGGTAAAAGGAAATAAAGACCTTATTCCTAAATTCTGACATTAAATGAAATATAATAATCGTTACATTTATTTACATCTTACATTTTAAATGTATTAGAATACTTTGGCTCTCTCATTTCTTTAACGTTTTCCATTTAAAAATAATGAGTATAAATGAATCGCTCGATAATAAAGTTGAGAAAGCGAAAAGAAAGCGATACTGACCTCAGAAATAAACAAGTTACAGACATATTGTACACATTAATTTATCTACATATAATGAGATTTTCTAAAGGAATGATAACGTTTTAACTGAAACTGTCACAGATTGTTCTGTCAATATTAGTGTCTCTATCACTTTTCGTTGTGGCACGCCGACAGCTATTGCTCGCACGGCGCCCGCTGATATCTGAAACATTACATTTAATATTATAATTTCATTTAAAACAGTAAAACAAAACACCATTAATAATAGAGTAAGTATATATACAGTAAAAGAAAACACCATTAATAATAGAGTAAGTAAAGGCTATATATACTGTGTAGTATAGCTTTACTGTGACAGTGGTCCATACAAGGCAACGTTAGGCTGTAGAAAATTATAGTACGATTAATTCGTAAAAATAAATAAATTAAACATACATATCAAATATAGCCTAAATAAAAATAAACGGATGAAAGAAACATAAAAGTAAAAAAGAAAGAAAAAGTAAATCAATGATTATCGCAGCATTAAAAGAACAAGGAAATGTATAGGTATGATTCATTTGCCATTTGGGATCTAAAGAAAAACACCTCATCTCTGCTAGAATATGTATACTAATAAGAACAGAATATAAGGAAAATCGATGGTACTCCTTTACGATTTAGCAGATTTTATATATCCCTAAATTCCTTAGCATATGTCAAATGTAGATATATATAATCCAGGCATTCCAATTAACTTATGATGAATAGAAAATATCAAGTAAGCACATAAGATCTTCAACTATTCAAATAAAATCAAATTGAAATAATCTTTATTCAAAAAACCCTTTTATAAGCACTTTTAATAGTCAAGAATCAATTACATTTACTGAAGCTACAACTGGTTCGAAATGCTGCTCTTACAGAAAAGAACCAGCAAGAAATTCGGCGGTCAATCTTTGAAACATTATTTAAACGCAGTCTTTTGTTTGAAGCTGAAAGGATTTTCAAATCCAAGCATTTTTCGTCATGGCTTAAATAATCTTCAGTTGTGTAGTATGCTTTACGTATAAGCATCGTTCGGAACCAAACTTATAGGTTTCCAAATCCTTTAGATAGCTTTAACCATTGGTAAAGCAATTGTAAACAATAGGATAAAGGCATTACAATAATCGCATATCACAACTATCAGATGAATGAAAAACTCCACAAAATTGGAACGCGAAATATCTGAGCCTTTCCCTTTCAACCGTATTGAATCCGTTCAAAGACCCCCGCTTTGGAAAACTTTAAAAGCAGCGGAATCACTTAAATTTAATGCCCTATAAGTTACTCAGAGTCCCGAGGGTACACGCCCTTTGTTAGCGTCCCGCGGGAGAAGGGACAAATCGGCAAATGTGCGAAAGAATTGTTGCTTGTTCCAACTGGCCCTTTTGTTTCTGATTGGGAATTATTTAGTTTTCCCTTTTTATTTATTACCTTCAAGGATACAGTTTTACCAAATTTTACATTAAGTGCGTGGCTAGGACTTAAAATTACTTTTATGATTGGAGCGTCATTGTTAACTAAAGTTTGTTCTCTAATTAATAATTTGCGATAGCCTAGTGATGTAAACGTGCGTTCTATTAAAACTTATGTATTTAATTAATATTTAAAATTTATAAGACGCTTATCGGTGAAAAAAAACATCGCGAGAAAACCGGCATCTCTAGAATACGTGTTACGTACCAATCCACCCTGGAGCAGCATGGTGGTCTAAGCTCCAAGCTTTTTCTCTAAAAACGAAGAGAGGAGGCCTATGCCCAGCAGTGGTATAAGAAGAGGCCGTTACATGACAAAGATTAATAATAAGTATAACCAAAGGCTGTTAGGGCCGTAAGTACTCTGTGGCCGTTCCTTTCGACCCCGAGAGAAAACGGAGCTTGTTACGGACACAAGCTCCTTACTATATTTTATAGAGCACGATGTGCACGGCACTAGAGAGACTTCGGTGCAGTTCGTCAGAGATCCTGGGGCCTCTTTGTTAGTGCGGAGGCTGTCCATCGAGGGGGTTTTAGTGGGTAGAAATCCTACATAACCGGATCTCACCCCTAAGAGTTCCGGTATCTTTTTTAAGATTTCCCCCCCGTAAAAAAAGGGGTCGTAAGTTCTAATTTTCTGGTTCTAATGGGCTTAAGCTCCATTCTTTTTTTAAAAAAGGACGTGTATCTCGGCTAAGAAAGTGAGAAGCGATAAAAGATGAGCTGAAGTACATGCTTTAGGATTTGTTCAGTACATGCAATTTGTAATGTATTAACATTTACGTAGTGTATTAAAACTACGTAACTGCTTCCTAAATTTAAAGACAAATTACTAAATAATTACGTTAAATTATATCAGATATATAATCGCTATATATCAGATATATAATCGATAGCTATCAATTTACAATTATTCCAAAAATTTTGTATCCAATAGTACGTACACATAAATTATTTTACTGTTCAACGAAGGTTGTATATATTGCTGATACATCGGTACTCTAATTGAGGGAACAAAGAGAGTTATTGCTCTTTGTTTCAGGTAAAAAAATACCAATTAACAGGTGCAATTTAAGCGCGATCGAACAGGAAAACCGCAGGCGCCAACATATCTCCCTGGCGCACACCAAATTATACACCATCCAGATAAAAACATTTACTCCTATTTCGTTCTTAATGACTTGGTTGTAAAGACTATATTGCTTTGATACTATTATTAACACTGCTAGTTCGTACAAAGGTAACCAGTGATAAAACGCGCAGATTTATTTCTCCCACACGATCATTTGTATCGTTGAGGCTGTTAAACGTAGAATGGTTAAAGGGCACTAAAATTTCCGAAATTTAACACATGCGGTCGAGGATCTAGTCTTTAGAGGATTAAGTTAATACATTGAAACAATTTAATTAACTCTGATTAATGAAGCTTTTAAATTAGATGGAAGTAATTCGCCAAATAAAGATAAAGTTATATAATATTTACTAATTTTAAATACAGAGTCAATTTCACAATAATATTATTAGGGATCATTAACTATGCTAATACTGCAATATTATGCGTCGACAAACGAGTGTAATGTTGGTTACAAACAATACAATACAAGTGTATATATAGGAAAAATGTTGAGCATTGATTTTTCATTTATTTTGACATAAAACATCAATAGGTCAAACACATGAATCTCAAAAACAAATGAATAACTGACTTACTATAAATACTGCTAACTATTTAAATGAAATTATCATCAGGCTCTAGAATTATCTTAGTATTATTAACGAGCATGTAGTTATACAAAGCGGTAAAAATAATAAAATTGAAAAATAATTTTAGTTATTCAGATCAAAATATAAATAAATCTCCGACAACTGGTTTTGTCCTGCGGTTTGAATATTCCGAATTACAGTAACATTATAGCGTTTGAATCTTTTCTTTGACGATACGGGCGTTAAAAAAATCTAATAACATTTGACAGAATTTCGAATTTTTGGAGTAATGTTACAGAATTCCTAATTTTCCCAGTAATGTTACAGGATTCCAAATTTTTCTAGCAATGTAACAGCATTTTATGCTTTGTCAGTAACGTATTATGTTATATATTATGCCACTGCTGTATTATATTACTAAAAGGCGTCATAAAAGGAGTATGTAATTGTAATAGACAAAGTAGGAACCGACATAAGCATGCGGCCCCTGTTTTGCGCCTTGCTAAAGTACGTAAGTCGTTTGTGGGTCTGGGTATACAATTCTATAATAATATCCGTAATCAAATTTAGCTTTTCCATTAGAGCAATTGAAGAACACTGTTAAAAAGCAGCTAATTCAGAAAGTCTACTATACTGTTGAGGATTACTTAGATGATAAGAATGCGTGGACATAGCTACTCTTTGACCCTGTAGAAGTTAAAAGTTAAAGTCAAGTAGCGACCCATTATTCTCCTACTGCTGGGAATCGGCCTCCTCCCTCCGTTTTTGGGGAGAAGAATTGGAGCTAGAACCTACCACGCTGCTCCAATGCGTATTGGTAAGTTACACATATCTCCAGAATTCTTTAGAGATTTACAGGTTTCCTCACGATGTTTTCCTTCACCGAAAAGCGTGTGATAAATTGCAATTATCAATTAGACACATAAGTTTTAACAGAGAAACTCATTGGTGTCTGCCCGGGTTCAAACTCGTGACCTCCTCAAAAGAGTCACACGCTGTTACCGCTGGGCCATCACAGCTTATAGAAGACAGACCCTGTAGAAAACTGTAATAACTGAATTCAACTAGTTATAAGAATTATATTTTGAAAAGACTGCCTGCCGAGTTTCTTGCTGGATCTTCTCGGTAGGAACAGCTTTCCAAACCAGCAGTAGAGTTGACGATTCAAAAGCACTTGTTTACAAGTTTATTTGAATAAAGAATATTTTGAATTTGAATAACACTCACCACTTGGTCAGCAAGCCGGTGGCAGCGGAATGTGAGTAGGGACCGCCGTAGGGGGAGTATTGGGAGTAGGGGGCTGCGTACGCGTACTCGCTGGCCAACGTTGCCGTACCTGGAATAGAGAAAAAAATTAAAGAAATTAACATATACCCAACAGTGCGTGTTGCCAGTGATGACATACGTAAATGAAATGTCATCGCTGACTATGATCTTCATAAGAAAGCTCAGAGTCACTCAGCGGGTGATAGACCGAGCTGTGCTTGGAGTATAATTGCCCAAATACACCAAATAGACACCTGAATACATAAGTACGGTAATGAACCAGGAAGGTTTCAGAAAATGTTCGCCCTCATTGGTTATGGAATCTTGCACTTGAACACTTGCAGACAGGTTTAAATTACAAGTCAGGAATTCATATTAATATTATAAACGCAAAAGTCTGTCTGTTTGTTACTCTTTTCTGTAAAAGATTGATGTAAGTATATTTCGCTGGACCGATATTGATGAAAATATTACAATTAAAACTTATATACTAATATATAGGATAGGGCTAATATATAGGATAAAAAAAACCGATTTTCTTTCGGGAACATGAATAGAATGACATAGGTTTAAAACTATGATTGAATCTCATATTTCCCGCCTAAGCTATTAAAGTTATATAAATGGGACGATAATATTTATAAACTCAGAAACCCATAAAATCATCAAACATTAACAAAGTCACGCAGCACCGCAACCGCGTACAATATTTACAATCTACCCTCCATACCGGTTGAAGAGCTTGCATCTCGGTTCGTTAACCATTCAGACAAAGGCCGTATGATATCCCCCCCGAAAATTATTTGCATAGCCCCGAATGAGCTATTAAACACCCCCCACCCCGCCCCGGGATAAGCAGATTGCGGTAGATTAAAGACTAAAAGCATAAAGTGGAGATGGATATGTATCTATCAAACGATTTTAAGGTTTAATACACAAGTATGAAGTGCGAAATTCGTGTAAACATGTATCTTTTATGTTTATATGGAGGGGAGGTTTCGGAAAATTAGATTTCCGCTGGAAAGCCTCTTAGCGTGAGTTTGGTGAGAGTTCGGAAAAATTTCGTGTCTTGATTTCGCTCTTTACCTTTTTTTTCTCTTTATCTCAACGATTTGATTGTTTACGCAATTTCATGATGTCTGTGATGAAGGCAGTCGTTTTAACAACTTGTAGATTCGGTTTGATTTAATTTTATAACACTTTTAAAATAGATACACAATTCAATGTTGTCTTTAAATAAAATTCCTTGCCAAGCTAAAATCAAATTCACCTTTGCGGCTAGAGCTGTTAAAAAGAACTATTAAAAGAAGGCTGATACAGACATACTGTTCAAAATTACATAAATGATAAGAATGCGTTGATATAGCTACTGTTCAAACCTCTAAATAATAGTTATGAAGAAGGAACTGAGTTATATTTTTATAGATTAAGAGTTATATTTAGAAGTTTACTCACAGAATATTTAGATTAATGATTAAAATTTGAAATATTCTTTATTCTTAGCATAATTCATTATGCATTATTCTTAGTAAGCACTTGTTTACAAGTGCTTATGAATCTTCAACTCTACTATTGTTTCGGAAAGCTGTTCCTACCGAGAAGAGTCAGGGAGACATTTGGTCGTTGCTCTTTTCAAAATATAATTTTTATAGCTAACTATAAATACATTGAGTTATTACTATGTTGTAAAGGTTAGAAATTTAAAATCAAATTTAAAATACCTTTATTCAAATGCACTTGTAAGTAAGTCCTTTTGAATTGTCAACTCTAGTGCTGGTTCGGAAAGTAACATATTGCGACCTAACAAGAAACTCAGCGGTTGCTCTTTACAGAATATCTTTCCTATAAGTAAATACAATAGTCATTAGTACTCCAGAATTCTTATCACCTATGTAGTCCTCAACAGTATCAAGGCTTTATGTATCAGCTTTCTTTTAATTATTGTTTTAAACTGCTGCAAATTTTTTTATCCGTTTTAACACCTCGGTTAATTGCCTCTTCAGGGGACAAGAGTGCTGGCTCCTTTTTCACACAAAGAATAAGCTTAGCGATTCAACGTGGAAACGCTGCCAGCATTCTTGGGACCATTCCACGTGGGCATGATTTGTATAGTCCTCGCGTGTAAGATAGATTATAACTTGTATATTTTAGCTGTAAATAAACTGCTGTAATGACGAAGCTAAAAATGAGTGCGGAATGTTATTATAGAATCTTATACCCAAACCCTAACGATTTCAAGTGAAATTTAAATTTATAATATTGTTTAAAATCTGTTACTTACGCCGTTTGGTATCCGACTGAATAGAATAGTACCAACCAAACGACTGAGGTAAGTTGACGTCACGCAGGCGGCCAGTCGTAAAAAAGCAGCCAAATCATGTGACAGCATGTATAAAACATGTTGTGCCGACCCCACTTAGAGTGGGATAAAGGCAGGAAGATGACTTTATCAGTCACGATGCACAAATCAAAATAATCTTTTTTCAAATTTGAATAGTCAGGGATATTAATGAATGATACATCTGACTCACAATCATTTCGTCCAACTCGTGGGATAAGGGCAGGAATGTGATGATGAGATGATGTTTAAACTCTGTTACTTACTGTCATAATGGGCGTAGGGGGGGTACGGTGGTGCTGGGGGCTGTAGAACCACCAGGGCTGCTGCATCAGGACTGCCAGCAGCTGACGGAGGCTCTCCCCCTGCTGCGGTAGATCCCGTCGAGTCATTCGTGGCTGAAAATTATGTTTACTTAGCAATGTATTCTTTTGAGTAAAGTATTTGGTTTTTATTTCATCACACACGATACACAAATCAAAATGAGCTATTTCAAGCACTTTTGAATCGTCAAGGATCAATGTTAGTGAAGCTACAACTGGTTCGGAATGGTGCTCTTACCGAGAAGAACCAGCAAGAAACTGGGCGGTCAATCTTTTAAACAATTTACATTATTAAACCGCAATCATGTATGACGCTGAAAGGATTTGCAAATCCAAGCATTTTTAATTCAAATAATCTTCAATTTTGTAATATGCTTTACGTATATGCATATTTCTTAAAAATTTAAAAACCACATTTGATTAGATATGAAATCTTAACAGCCAGATAGCCAAGTCAGTTCTGTACTTAGCCAATTCTTGTGACATCATGTTTGTACATGTTTTGCCGACCTCACTTAAAGTGGGATGATGATGAGCATCATGAGCCATTAACTTAACCTAACCACAACAAATCAACAGTATAAACAAAGTAAAGTAATTTACTTTAATATAAAGGTCACGACACAAAGCTGTATTTTACCAGCACCGCCGGTTGTCATGATTAGTCACGCCCCGAAAGGCTGCGGTCGCAGGTATGGTAAGTGATAACTGTGTATGATCTGCGGTTAGGGACTTTAGGTCAATGTTGGCACCGCTAAACGGTTTCCAGCAGCTGTTTTTCAAAATGAGGTCAGTAAATATAATTTTTATAAATTATATTTCCTGAAGGAAACAAGGGATTTTTTATCCTGTATGTTAGCCAGTATAACTGCCAAACGGAAAAGTACAGACAGACTGCTAATTTCTCACATATATAATATTACTAGCTATGTCCACTGACGAAGCGCGTGGCACAAAGTTTTTCCCGCGTAAATCCCGACCCCTCAAGAACTTTAGGATAATAAGTATTCTATAATTCCTCTACAGCCGTCTCTATCCAAAAGTAAAGGTAAAGGTCCCATTAAAATCGGTTTAGCCGTTCCGGAGACTGTACTATAAACTTTGATCTTCCTCAATAATTGCACTATCTTTAAGTAAAACCGTACAAAAATCCATTGAGAAAATAGATTACTTACAAACAGACTGTGAATAGAGGGGAGCCTAAAAAGAGTTGGTTGGATTGTGAGAATGAAATGGATACAAAAGAGTAGTGCCAGAGTTGATGAATGATAGGAGAAAATAGAAGAGAAGAACATATCATGCCGACCACAGTTAGAGTGAGATAGGGATAGAAGAATACAGACAGAAAGCTTTTGGGGACTTTGTTTTCTAATTGGTATAGATTATGGAAAATGGAACAAGTAAGTCTTGATTTTGGCCTCAAGATTAATCACAGTAAGATACAGATAATGATTGTCGGCCATGCAAATCAAAACTTGCTAAAAGTCACAAGAATCGCGGGTTGCGACGTCGTACAATCATATATCTACATCGGAGTGCCGATTTACCAGTGGCGGATCTATTAACGAAATTAAACGGCGTATGGTTATCACCAGATCATCCATGGACATGTTGAGGAAAATATGGAAGAATAGAAACATCAGCAAAGCCACAAAAATTTAATTACTAAGGACTCTAGTGTTTCCCATATTTCTCTACGCTTTGAGACGGTGGACGCTACGGAAAGTGAGAGGAAGCGGATAGACGCTCTTGAAATGTAGTACTGGAGAAGGATGCTTGGAGTTTCATGTACTGAATTTAGAACTATGGACTCGTTAGTTCGAGAACTCGGCATCAAACAGCGTTTATCCTCCATCGTTCAAGGTCGAATTTTCACTGTTTTCGGACACGTGTCTCGTTGGAGAAGATGCCTCTGTGGAACGCCTTGTAGTACAGGGGAAAATCTGCACAAGACCGCGCAGATCACCAATGCGATGGAAGGACCAAGTGATGCCTTGACGGCCCTCTTCCTAAATGTACCAATTAGTACAGCTGTCCCCAAAATAATGGCTTCGAATGGTCAAGCCACCAACCCTACACACGACCGCTCTGCCAAGAGTGAAGCGACCAAGAAGATAGATTATGAAAAGTTATATTGATCCTGTTTTATGTAAAACCACAAAAAAATCCACGTATTTCAAGTATGGATCGAATTTCATGATATTATATCCTCCTGCCCCACTCTAAGTGGGGTCGGCACAACATGTTATAAACATGCTGTTACATGCCTGACGTCAACTTACCTTACTTACCTTAGTCGTATTTTACGACACCTCGGTAAGGAAGGTGGTCTATTCTACTAAACCGGATACCACACGGTGGGTCAACTTACCTTAGTCGCTTTTTACACCTCGGTAAGAAATGAGGGTGGTCTATTCTACTCAGCCGGATACCACACGGTGGGTCAAATTACCTTAGTCGCCTTTTACGACACCTCGGTAAGAAATGAGGGTGGTACTATTCTACTTATTAGCCGGATATCACGCGGCTAATGGAATTTCACGATAGTAAGGATCAAATATCTTCCCAATCAGGTATTACGTATTCTAAAAGATAAATAGGACAATAGATAAAAGGAAAACCGGCTACACGTAACAAAACTAGGCGTCAGTTGGGTCCAGTTACGACGCGCACGCGTCTTGTATTACTGGGAGAGGCGGGATGTGGTCGAGACATCTTATATTGTTTTGTCATGATTTCCGTTGTTTTCGACGTGATGGCGCAGTGGTCACAATCTGAGGCCGCAGCCAAAAGTTCAAGTACCAGTCCCATGAAGTCGAAATGCAAAAAAAATATCCATTTTAACGCCTCGGTAAATTGTCTCTTCAGGTGACAAGAGGGGTGAAGAATCAGCTTAGCGTAGAAACGCTGCCAGCATTCTTGGGACCATTCCACGTGGGCATGATTTGTATAGTCCTAGCGTGTAAGTAATTTAAGATAGATAAAACTTGTACATTTTTGCTGTAAAAAAATAAATAGTCTCAGTTGTCAAGGGAAATGCAGTTATGATTTAAAATTGGGGGCCTTAAAACATCAGTGGAATCGCACAAACACTTTATACCTTACCAGATTAATATATAGGAACTGTATGAAAACAATACATGACTGTGGCTACTTTAACGCTTAAGTTGACGTGGTCCAAATTCAAATTATTAATTCAAGTTGGCCTTGACAAGCACTTCTGAATTGTCGAATTATAATAAAGGTACGACTGGTTCGTACAAGGTGGTGGTTTAGAGACGTAAAAGGCGGCTAAGGTAACTTAACCCGCCGTGTCGTATCCGGTTGAGTAGAATAGACCACCCTCTTTCTTACCGAGGTGTCGTAAATGGCGAATAAGATATGCTGACGTAAGGCAATCGATCGTAAAATACACACAATTTATAACATGTTTACCGACCACATTTAGAGTGGGATAAGGGCAGGAGGATGATGATAATTCTTTGACAAATTAAAAATTACAACACACAATTAATACAGCTGATTATAGTAAAATTAATGAAACATCGATTCTCGATAGTTTTAAAATGTTAACACCGATTCCCATAACTACTATACACTTTTCCCATGGCGACGCTCCGTGTCTCAACCGCACATCATCCTGCGGTCAATACTATAATATCATATCCGTGTATCCCACCTGTTCCACACGGAAACATATTCCCAGCCTTGTTAAACATAGACCCCAGGTTATCTATCTAAATAACTATTGGGTTTCATTTACACCATTATTTGACTGGAACAATTTGCACTTGACTGTTATTTAGCTTCATAGTTGAAGCATATAACAGACAAAGTAGAGACAAACCTAAGCTTGCGGCTCCTGCTTTGCGCCTTGCAAAAGTAAGTTTTTTTGTGTGTTTGGGTATAAGATTCTATAATAAAATTCCGCAATCAACTTTAGCTTTTCCATTACAGCTGTTGACAAACACTGTTAAAGAGAGGTTGATACAGAAAGCCTACTATACGGTTGAAGATTACTTATTGCAGAAAACAGTAAAAAAAAAAATTAAGAAGAAATAAAAATTTAAGAAGAAATAAAGGGATTAAAATGTTAGAAATGCGCTCGGTGCATGGCGTAGAAAGGAAGGGGTCTTTAATTCAGTGTTGCCAATATTGTAGTAATTCGTTTAGAAACATTTTTAGTGTCTTTAACACTTAAATGCGTGGAATATAGATATTGTTCGACCTTGTACAAGTTAAAAACTACTTAATGTAACTAGTTATAAGTATTATTTTGAAAACCCCCGAGTTTCTTGCTGGCTCTTTTCAGTAGGAACAGCTTTCCGAACCAGCAGTAGAGTTGACGAAAAGCACTTACTTACAAGCTTATTTCAATATATTTTGAATTGAATTGAATCATGGTAGATCATCTTGATATCTGTTACAATGGAAGCTCATAAATTTGAAAGGAGAAACCGCCTAGCAATTTTGGAGTCTATCTCCTGATGGTGCTTTGGTCACAGGGCAAAATGATTGCTGACATTGTCATAGTAAATGTGTAGTGTGTGGTTGTAGTTTTATTAAAAACTTATATGTCTAATTGATAATTGCAATTTATCACACGCTTTTCGGTGAAGGAAAACATCGTGAGGAAACCTGTACATCTCTAGAGAGTTCTGGAGATATGTGTAACCTACCAATCCACATTGGAGCAGCATGGTAGGTCTTAGCTCCAATCGTTCTCTCAAGAAACGGATAGAAGAGGTTTATCCCCAGCAGTGGATTAGTAACGGGCTGTTACTTTACTTTTTTTATGAAATATTGCTACGTCTATTAGCTACCTCTATTAATAACTAATAATCTTTTAACAAAATTTCATGTCCCTTCTCTTAAGCAGTTCTCTCTCGTCTGGAGTCAATCCTGGCAACAGCATCAGGTCATGCTTATCATAAACATGCATTGTCATCGGGACTGAACCAGTATGTAAAATTTCCGTTCAATCGGACACCAGGAAGTGGGTCAAATTTAACTAGCAAGATTCCACCTTTACATACATGCCATGCAAGTTAAATAAAAGCTTTTAATAAAAAGAGAGGGCAGTCTTACCAGAATGGGGGGTGTAGTGGTGGGCGGGGTGCTCGTAGGGAGCGTCAAACAGCTCGCCGTAGTAGCCCGTCCCTCCGCCTAGCTCAGACAGCAGCTTGTATTCATCTTTGAGACTCCATTTTGACGACGACCAAAGCTGCAAGGAAACGGTTTATAGAAAAACTTCATGTAACAATAGTAAAGTTATCATCATCCTGCCCTTTTCCCACTCCAAGTAGGGTCGTTTGGTGGGGGCCAAATCATGTGACAACATATGATAAACATGTTACCACATGGTTTGGCTTCGTATTTTACGCCTGACGTCAACTTACCTTAGTCATATTCTACGACACCACAGTAAGAAAGAGGGTGGTCTATTTTACTCAACCGGATGTCACACAGCGGGTAGACTTAATTTAGTTCTTTTACAACACCTTGGTAATAAATGAGGGTGGTCTATTCTACTCAACTGGATATTATACAGCGGGTCAACTTACCTTAGTCGCCTTTTACGATACCTCGGTAAGAAATGACGATGGTCTATTCTACTCAGCCGGATACAACACGGCTAGTATAAAAATAGTAAAGTGTGAAGCAATTTCATTTTTGTACATAATAATATAAAGAATTATAAAACAATAGGTGATGTATACAATACACAAAGTAGGAACCGACATAAGCTTTCGGCTCTTGCCTTGAAAAAGTACGTAGTCGTTTGTGGGTTTGGGTATAAAATTCTATAATAAAATCCGCAATCAATTTTAGCTTTGCCATTACAGCAATTTAAAAACACTGTTAAAGAGTTTAAATACAGAAAGCCTACTATACTGTTGAGGATTATTTAGACTACACGAATGTAATAACTAGTTATAAGAACTATTTTGTAAAGAGCAACCGCCGAGTTTCTTGCTGGCTCTTCTCGGTAGGAACAGCTTTCCGAACCAGCATTAGAGTTGACGATTCAAAAGCACTTGTTTACAAGTTTGCTTGAGTAAAAAATAATTATATAATGACGATTTCTTCATTATATAATTATTCAACATTAATCATTGCTTACGTTTTTTAACGTATCATATAACATTGATTATTACTTACGTTAGAATTTATTTATTTTATTAATTTTTACTTACGTTAGAGTATATTTGATCCCCGTTATAATGACTCCTTTGTCTCTTCACATCATCTTCCGAATGGCTATTGAAATCTCTATTTTCATCTGTGGACAAAACATATATTAACACTCATATATTTAACACTCGTTTGTTCATGATTTTCGTCCCTCCTCATTAAAGGATGATTCACGCTACACCGTGTCGCGACCGGGCCGTGCCACGGCCGGGGCACGGCCACCGTGCGCCGGCCGTGCCAGTCATTCATGTTACACCGGGCTGTTTGGGTTTATTATTTGCACGACTTATATCTATGTTAAGTAGCTTTTGTCAGCAAGTGATTTCATCTATCGATAGACTTGACGCCTAAATAAATATGCAGTTTCACAATTTGAATTAGCAGCTATTGCAATTGCCATCGATGATGAAGTATTGAAAATTATTTTATTTGTTTTCTAAATACTTAGGATGGCTCATGTCGTAAATCACAGAGCAAATTACACACATTCTAAACAATTTGCATTGTCCATTTTGCTGTTAAGCTTCTAAACTCACCAAGATTTGACGTTGACTGCTCTGCGGGCGCCCGGGCGCATATGTTTATGTTACAACGTGTCGGGGCCGAACCGTGCCGGAGCCGGGAAACAATACCCACCGACATTTCAACGCCGTGCACCGGCCGTGCACGGCCGGGACACGGCCGGGGCACGGTTAGGCATGAATCACTTCATACCAAAAGTATACCATAATGTTCGACCGTGCCCCGGACGGGGCACGGCCCGGTCGCGGCACGGTGTAGCGTGAATCATCCTTAAATGTCCATACCATCTTGCATTTCTCACCTATTTTAAAATGGACGCAACAATGCATTGTGACAATACTATTCCTACATAAGTAAGATATTATTGGTAATCTTATATCATTGTTGTCGGGAACGAAAGAAGTCAAATATCATTTCTTTAGTTTTTAATACCGGATGTACTGACAACGCGATAATCACGTGACCAATAAAAAGGAGGGCTAGTTTGTAAATACTATAAATGTGATTGTCATAGCGTAGTCTTATTACAAAACTCGACTTAGAAGGTTATTAAACACTCACGTGTTTAGATTGTGTTACAATTTGTATTATTTAGACAAGATGGTTAAATTACGGTGTTGTTAAATACGGCTAAGGAAAGTTGACGTCAGGCTGGCGGCTGGTCGTAAAATACGTAGTCAAATCAAGTGATAACATGTTGTGTTGACCTCTTTAGAGTGGGATAAGGGCAGGAGGATGATGAGACAAGATGGTTAAATCTAGTGTAGTCATTGCTAACCCAACTTGTGTCTTTTGATACTGTGACTAAGGATATGACTTGGAGAAACTAGACTAGAAGAAATCGATTAATAAATAATCGATTTCTATCCCTTTAAAAATGATCGATTTTTAAAAAAATCGATTATTTCATAACAAAATAATAGATCGATTATTTTCTGAGTATTTCAAAAGTTGTCTTTTTTAATATTAATAATTAATTACAATCAATATAGGCTAATTAAAGTGGACAACTACCAAGAATTATTATTAGATGCGCTGTTTGTGAAATTGGATTAAAATGTGTAGTTTGGCTAAATTGGTTTCATCCAACAATGCATATCTAATCTTAAAAAAACAAGAAAAAGAGTAAAAAAGAAGGGATACCTAAAATAAACGATTTAAAAAAAAAACGATTTTTGATGAAAAAATTTATCGATTATTTTGAAAAAATAATGGATTATTTAAAAAAAATTATTATTTTTTTACATCGCTAACTGTGATATCGCTAATGCGTATGTTAGGTTAGTATTGTCACTATAGAAGTAGGGAAAATTCAAGAGAAGTTATAACTTAATATAATATGGTCACAATTCGTGCAGCGGTTTAATAGCACACTAAATCTTGCTGTTCCGCTCAGCGCACACCGTGGGTAGGCATGGGGTGATATCGATAAAATGAGCATATCTTTTATCGATGAAATAAAAATTTGTATTTAGACATCTATAAATGAAGTTGTAGCCTATTATTTTCATAAAACGTTAAATTTATTTACTATATTGTTTTTATATAATTTCAGATTAGATATAAAAGTAATAATAAAAATTTATCACGGAAATTTTATTATTACTTTTATATTATTGATTTCCGCAAAGCAACGCCTAATTCTATAAATTAGTTAGCTTAGCTATTGTTACTAGAGCAGAGAATCCTAAAAATATGTAAATGTATTTAATAATTGATACAATTATTAAATACATATAAATACAAGAGGTATAATTTAAATTGTAGCCAGTAATATTTATAATCAAAAATATGTAAAACATGTGATATTTGTTTGCCTGTGTGTAGTACTTAGATGAAATTTTTTTCATGTTTTTCTATTATGATATAACAACTATTTGACCCCATATGGAAGCTAGGGAAAATGGCGCTATTGTTTCATTTATTTCTGTACATTTAATGTAGTTTATTGTTTGTTAGCAGATCAGCATCTGACCGTGTCACTAGAGGACTACGATAATGTTACACACGTGGAGTCAGCACATGTTATAAACATGTTGTGATGTGATTGGTCTAAGTATTTATGACTGGCCGCCTGCCTAACGCTAACCTACCTAAACCTCGGTAAGAAATGTGAGTGATCTATTCTACTCAGCCAGATACGATACAACCCTATTCGCTTTTTACGACACCTTGGGAAAAAAATGAGGTTGGAGTATTTTACTCAACCGAATACCACACAGCGAGTTTATCATTCTTTCATAATAGGTCAACAATAATAGGTCGTTTTTTATGGTATAAGGACAATTGAATAAATGGAGTACAACATAAGCTAATCGATAATTCGGACTGAAGCTAGTTAATTATAAAAACGGTTATCGATATACCGTAAGTCGCATCCCTATTTTGGCAACATCGCGTTTCCTCGCGGGGACCACAAATATTTAATCCCTATACTCAAATATTACTTTTAAATTATCTAAAATAGTTTCAGAGGTTTGATTATGACTTTTTCAAACCAACAATCGTTTCGCCCCGATCCAAAGCATAATCAGGAGATAGACTCCACGACAAAATCACAAAGCAAAGTTTGTGATAGTGGACGTATGTAGTGCTTGTGTATTGTGGTGGCGGTGGTGGAGGTTTGTGCATGTGTTTTTACGAATCTTGCATCAGGTATGAAAACGGATTGTCTAATCTATATTTAGCTTTATATATAATTTGTATTCTACTTCATCGCGGATAATAATTATTATTACTTTTGTACAAACTATTAAGTTAAATTGTTAAGAATATTCTGTGCTACGTCTCTATTTCCCTGAAGACGTGATTGACTCTTACCCTGGTCTTCGTGCCTCTTCCTCTTCAGGCCGTTCCCGTTATGGAGCCCGTCCACCTGCTCAATGCCCAGGATGCCATTGATGCTGTAGCTACCAGTGTTGTTCACGTGCTCGGTAGTAGGAGATAGAACAGCGGTGGTACCGGGCGCGTTGCCAGCATGGGTTATCACCTATACAAAATGATTTTAAATTAAGAGTAAGAGATATGCTTATACATAAAGCATATTACACAATTAAAGATTCTTGATAAAAATGCGTGGATTTACAAATCCTTTCAGCTTCATACAAGACTGCGGTTAATGATGTAAAATTGAAAATGTTTAAAAGATTGACTGCCAAATTTTCTTTTGGCTCTTCTCGGTAAGAGCAACATTCCGAAATAGTTGTAGCTTCATTAACATTGATCCTTGACGATTCGAATGAATGGAGGAGAATGATGAGATAAAATCGCGAAGCTTAATTGGCAATGGGCACGGCGTAGTACAAACAAACGCGAGTTCCTAGTTGTGAGAAGTAGAGACTATTACTGAAAAATTAGTGATGATAGAACTTCCGTTTAGAGAAACCTTTTGAACCATTGGCAATTGCTAACATCTTGGCCAACCGATGGATGTCCACTGCTAAACATAGGTCTATTCTTGGGATCAACACAACGCACGGTCTAGTGTCACTTGAATCCAGCGCCTCGCCGCGACCTTTATGAGTTCTACAGTTCACCTTGTAGGGGGTCTACTGACACTGCGTATTCTGATGCCTTGTCGCCATACCATCTTGATCGATTCTGTTATCCGATATGTAACTCACCCATCGCCACTTTGCGATAATAAGCTATATCGATGACTCTGGTTCTTCTACGGATTTCATTTATGATTTGATCACTCAGAGATATTCCAGGCATAGCTCTAGCTTCATCTCCCGCTGAGCGACTCTCAGCCTTGTTATAAGGCCCATTGTATTAACTTCAATAAGATTTGGCAATTCAAAACTTGAATAGTCGAGGTAGAAAATTCTAAATTTAACAACACAACGTTAATATTCAAGTTTTTACTTCTGCCGGTACTATCGGAGTGCAACTTGTTGATTTTTTTCTGTTTATGACAAAAGCAATCTACATGTCTTCTAGTTAGAATTGTTCTAGAACTTACGGAGACAACGCTGCCCTGCGCTGAGCTGATCTCTTGCTCTTGCTGCTGCTGCTGTTGCTGATTGTGGGCGTGCTTCGCTTTCTCCGCTGCCTTATTACGGACGATCCTGGAACAAGATTATAAATAAAGCATCATTATCCTCCTGCCCACTCTATGGCTCGGCACAACATGTTGTCACATGATTTGACTACGTATTTTACCACAGCCACCTGGCTAACAACTTATCTTAGTCATATTACGACACCTCGGTAAGAACCTTCGAGGTATCATAAAAGGCGGCTACGGCAGGTTGATCCACCGTGTGGTATCCGGTTGAGTAGAATAGACTACCTTCATTTATTACCGAGTTTTTTTATTTACAGCAAAAATGTACAAGTTATATATATCTTAAATTACTTACATGCTAGGACTATACATCATGCCCACGTGGGATGGTCCCAAAAATGTTGGCAGCGTTTCCGAGCTGAATCGCTAAGCTGATTCTTTGTGCGAAAAAGGAGCCAGCCGTTACTGAGTTGTCGTAAAAGGCGACTAGGGTAAGTTGACACGTCGTGTGGTGTCCGGCTGAGTAGAATGGACCATCCTTATTTCTTACCGAATTTTCGTAAAAAACGACTAAGGTAACTTGACGTCAGACAGGCGGCCAGTCGTAAAATAACTAGCCAAATCATGTAACAGAATGTTTATAACATGTTGTGCCAATCCCACTTAGATTGAGGTAAGGGCAGGAAATTGCTGATGATGATCATAATATTATGTAATATCTGCGTGACAGAGCCTTGCTCAGTAATTTTTTACAAAATAAAAAAAAAACTTCAAAAAAAGAAAAAACAATAGGGTAGGTGGGGTGGGCGTATTTTCATTTCTCGCGACCGACCGTTCCCCAAATAAGCTACGCCAACTTGACAGTTAATGGAAAAAATTAAATTCAATGTTAATTTTTAGGTTTTTTTTAATGCTCAAAAACAGGAATTTTCTTTCAAATAAAACATATCTCAATCGATTTTTCTCCCCTAAACTCTTACATGATGAATTTTCCGAAAATATAAATATACGTACAAGAATAACTCATTTAAATATTAGAGATTGTATGAATTTTCTTTCTTTATTTCTTTTATAGACAAATAGCTGATATAATCAAGTCGTAAATTCAATAATTACCAAATATTAGCAGCAACGACAAGAAATTTCCATTAGGTTAAAAAAAAAACTGCATTTCCCGCGCCACGTGCCGACATCAACATGCAATTTGGTCGCGGCGGTTGCGATTTGTTACGGCTCCGATACATTGTCGTCTAAAAAGTGTCGCGTGGCAAAGATTTATTGCTCTACGATGTGCTTGGGCTTAGGTATCCTATAATTATTATAACACCGATTTACTTTCTGGTTCTTCTCGGTAAAAGCCATTCCGTTAATTAATATTAACAGCTTAATCATATTGATCCTTGAACGCCGTGTGATATCCGCCTGAATAGAATAGTGCCACCCTCTAACTTACCGAGGTGTCGTAAAAGGCGACTAAGGTAAGTCGACCCACCGTGTGGTATCCGATTGAGTAGAATAGACCACCCTCTAACTTAACGAGGTGTCGTAAAATACGATAAAGGTAAGTTGACGTTATGCAGGCGGCCGGTCGTAAAATACGTAGCCAAATCCTATGACAACATATTTGCAACATGTTGTGCCGACCCCACTTAGAGTGGGATAAGGACAGGAGGATGATGATGATGATAAATCATATTGATCCTTGTCGATTCATAAGTGCTTGAAAGAGCTTATTTTAAGATTATTTTGATTTGAGAACGAAAGAAAAAAATACATAATATTATTATCATTATCAACATTGTCCTGCACTTACCCCACTCTAAGTGCGGTCGGCACAACATGTTTTTCGCTTCAATTCTCTTCTGACAATTGTCAACTCTGACCTTTTATATGTATGTCATACTTCACACAATCCAACCATCTATTTTAAGGCCTTCCCTTACATTCATATTTAACACTCGTTTGGTTTAATATTTATAGTATAAACTTAAGAAAATTGTTGTAGCAAGTTCTTTCATATCTTTAATTTGGATTCAAACTTTTTACGGACCCATCGGCGAAGGTGACAGTGCTTTCAGCTTTGGTTCAAACCTGGATTCAAATCCCAGGCTAAAATCGACGAGATTTTCTATTAAAACATATGTGTCTAATTTATATTTGCAGTGGTATCCGGCTGAGTAGAATAGACCATCCTCTTTCTTACGGAGGTGTTGCAAAAGGCAACTAAAGTAAGTTTTTGTCAACCACACCGCCGGTCATTTAATACCTTGCCAAATCATGTAAAAGCATGTTTATTTACTGGGCCGACCCCACTTAGAGTGGGATAATGTTAGGAGAATGATGAATGATGATCATTTGAGATGTTTAAAAAAAATTGATAACTCAAAAGGAGATAACTATGTATATGTAATTACATCATCATCCTGCCCTTATCCCACCCTAAGTGGGGTCAGCACAACATGTTATAAACATGTTGTCAAATGATTTGGCTACGTATTTCAAGACCGCCTTCCTGACGTCAACTTTACTTAGTCGTATTTTACGACACCTTGGTAAGGAAGTGTACTCTACTGTACTCAACCGGATACCACACGGCGGATCAATTACCTTAGTCGCCTTTTACGACACCTCGGTAAGAAATTAGTCTGGTCTATTCTCACCTGGATACATATTATATTTTTTCTAGCTTCACTTTATGCGTGACGTGAAAATTACATTATTTACAAAACCAAGGTCAGAAAATTAAATACTTCATGTATTAAAGAAAATATGAAAAAGTTGCTAATATTATTTTTGCTGACTAGCTACATAAAGATCTTCCTAAGGGATCGACAATGCAATGTCATTATTTCGTGTCGCGGCCATTTTGTCGTCGCTCAGTTGACAGTTCATTTCCCGCCATGATGGATAGCGGCCGCGTTGAAATATTGCCAGTATCTCCCGGGTTGACATATGCAAAAATTGTTTTGCTAACTTATCAAAAAGGTCAGATTGGAATTAGGGTCGTAATAGACTCATCACGTTCCTGATGGAATAGGGTGATTTATTAAATTTTTTCTTTAGTTTTTTTAACACGCAATGATTGAATGCCTTATTTATTCACAAAAAACCAAGTTGTTACTTTAAGGGTGTTTTAATATGATCTATTACCAAATTTAAAAGTAAGTCTTCTATTTATTATTAAAAATGTACTTAAACTTATCAAGTTAACTGACTAACTGTCAGAAATGCTTTGGTTTTTTCACATGCAATGATTGAATGCCTTATTTATTCACAAATAACGAAGTTGATACCTTAAGGGTGTTTTAATATGATCAGTTACCAAATTTAAAACTAAACCTTCTATTTATTATTAAAAATGTACTTTAACTTATCAAGTTAAGTAACTTACTGTCAGAGATAATGGAAGTATGTGAAAAACATAATGTTAACGTCGTTATGTTCTTTAATGTAACTTAAGAATAAAAAATTGTACTACACCATATATGGTGTTTAGTAAGTTAACAAATTAAAGGTGCCATAAAGCATCACATATTTGTTTATTTATTTTATGTATGTATATTTGTAGAGAAAGTATAATAGTTGCAAATAAAAGTGATTGTGTTGTGTTGTGATTTGAATTGATTTGATCTGATATTATCAATTTGTAATAATATATGCGGAAAATCATTTTTACTAACTACAAAAAATGGGATAGCCATTTTGAAATGCCGTTACTTAGGATATCAGCACAAAAATGTGCAAATAAAAGATCTGCGAGCGTTGAGAATAACGAATTGAGAATGTTGTATAATAAAATTCAGAATAATAAATTTATTTTATTGAAAGAGCTAGCTAGAGTATTCAAGAAATAGCCACAATGCTAAATTTATAAAATTAAAATAATTATTATAAATTCGGTGAGCACTAAATTATTTTTCCCATAAAAGGGATATATTTTAATAATAGCAATACTGCAAAAACCAGGAACTACGCTTGTATCCGGTCGAAAGGGTTACTTTTGTACTTTAACATTTTGATATCTTCCTGTACGATAATGGCATTAGCGAATATTTTTATTTATGACCCCTACCTAAGAACCGGAAAGCAATAAAAGCGGTAACTTTTAATGCGTATAATGTAAGTTGTATCGTCTTAACAACGCAGTGGTCATCATTTTTTAACCATTAGTTAACCAGAGCTTTTATATTTGTTGGCCAGTTTTATCGAACAATTAATTTTCATATGTATGGTTTTAGAATTTTGTCATCTTGATAATTAATGTAATTCTGTGGTAGCCCAGCGGTAACACCGTGCGTCTCTTTCGAGGAGGTCACGGATTAAAATCCGGGCAGACACCAATGAGTTTTACTGTTAAAACTTATGTGTCTAATTGATAATTGCAATTTATCACACGCTTTACGGTGAAGGGAAACATCGTGAGGAAACCTGCATATCTCTAGAGAATTCTGGAGATATGTGTAACCCACTAATCCGCATTGGAGCAGCGTGGTAGGTCTTAGCTCCAAACCACCTCTCCAAAAATGGAGAGAAGAGGCCTATTCTCAGCAGTAGGATATTAACAGGCCGCTACTTACTTTTTTATTTATAATTTTTTTTATTTAACAATAGAACTGTACCATCGAAACTACAGGCACAGAATCGTGTAAGGATAAATATAAGCAGTTTTTTACTGGCAGGAGCCAAAACGCAATGATTCTTAAAATTATTTGAAACAGACATTAAGAGATTCTACGATACTTTTCACTATAGCCAAAAGTAGGGCCTCGTTAATTGGATTTAAAAGGAGAATGACTATCTTTTTCGATTTACAATTATTCTTAAGGGGCAGGTGTACACAACATGCATAGTTATGGTGGAGATGAATAGGAGAGGAGCAGCAGTAAAAAATATATAACGTAAACGGCAAAAAATTAGGCTTTCCTTGCGTGCGCTAAGTAAACGGTGAAAGTTATTCAAAAACTATGTACTACAAAATTGTTCCCTTATAAAAGTTCTAAATAAAAGTCCGCGACAGCATATGTCTAGCTTTTAAGGTTAACACACTTTAATCATTTTTATGGTTATCAAAATACTATATTACGGTTTTAATCTTGCCGCGCAGGCAGAGCCGCTAGCGAATTTTAGTTTTCAATAGTGATGAATGCTCAGAAGAAATTCTTTCAACTTAGTAATCACAATAAATTACAGCTAGTAAAGATAATCAATATTGTAGACAATAGAATAAACTATAATAAACAACCCTGTCTAAAGCTCTCGACCCCATAAAGAACCTAACCCAAATTATCCTATCTGACAAATTATTCAGTTTTCGCGCGGCAAAAAAACCAAATGTCAAAATGGGGCTGCCAGAATTATTGCTTCAATTACCCGACGGCGGGCCGCCCCCGATTAAAAATGTCTTCACGTCTCGCGAGTCGGCGTTTTTTACTGTTTTTTTTATTATTATTGTTTTGGAAGGGTATTTTTATGGTTATGATTTTTGCGGTGGATTTTTCTTGGCAATGAAATGTACACTGTCGGCCAGTTTACGTTGCAAAAATAAGAATGGTATTGGAATTATCCCTGACAACGTTTGTTTCATTCCAAACGAGAAATTTTGTATTCGATCTACAATATTAGACTCAGGTGACAAAAGGGTTGGCTCCTTTTTCGCACAAAGAATCAGCTTAGCGATTCATCTCGAAAACGCTGCCAGCATTCTTGGGACCATTCCACGTGGGCATGATTTGTAAATGAAAAAACTAGTTTTTTAATAGTTCCTAGCGTGATTTCGTAGATATCATTGAAATAAGGATTACAATGTATCTAACCCAATTAGACCTAATTTGAATTAGGTCACTTTAATACTAACCGTGCGATATTAGACAAAATAATGTAACCATTGCTTTTGTCAATCAAAATACTTTTAAAAACCCCTGTTTAATAGTATAAAGCTAATCATTTCGTATCGAATCGGATCCAAAAATGTGAAGGGTCGATTTACCCTGAATACTTCACAAAATAGTTTCGTATTTATACGTCATGAGACCGCAGGATGGTCGTCGACGGGACATTAAGGGCGCGTGTCGGACACGTGTCGGGGGGTGGGAAGCTGCTTTTGTCGAGAATTGCTTTAAAATTGACTACGGCTTTTGAAATTTAAGCAATTTTGTTTATACAATTGCAATCTACCCATCTCTACATACCAGTAAAGTAAAAAACTTGACTAGATATGTCGATATCTCAAAGAAGTTATTGTTTTCCTATGATCTTGTAAATGCCGCTAGGTAACATCACCTTATTTCTACACTAGATGTGCCACTGGCCTGCTCACGTGGAAATCAGTGTCACAATTTTTTTCCGAAATTTTTAACATAAAAATAGTTTTTCTTTTTTATATATTACTAGAATATTAATCTTGGTTTTTCTTTCATATTGTGGTAATCCAGAGCATCTATATTGCTTAACAATGTATGGCAAAAAAAACAAGTCTGCAGAATTAATGATAATCCTAAACACAAGTTTCTTAGTTAGGCGTCAGATGTCCTCCCACTTCAACGGCCAAATTATAACTTTATTTTTAATAACTTCTTGTTAATATGGGTAACGCAATATTTTTGTAATTAATACGAAATAAATAAAAATAAGTTATAGTGAGTTAACCATAACTCATGTGTAAACTTTTTCGAAGTATTTTTGTAGATCTACAATTCTTTAGGTAATGTACTAAAGTGTTAATGTACCTCTTTTGGTTTACGCGAAACACGTGACTAAAGCTTTCAGCTGACGTGTTTTTGTAACTACGCGACATCTTTAACACAATTTACAATTATGACATTAATCTAAACCTTCCAGAAGAATTGGACTAGGTTTTAGTAAAACTTTACAAAAAATCCGTTAAGTAGATTTTGAAAAAATTGATCACATACACACAGACGACTTTCGGGGACTTTGTTACATAGAAGCATAGATATATGATATTCCCTATGTGTGAACAGCTAAAGGCCACTTAATACAGCTAAAGCATTCTCAATAGGCGTGGCTTTTAAAAGAAATAAGATCCAAATGTTTTTACCGAATCTAAGCGAATTCGCCCTTTCAGGGAAAGTTTGCAAACTGTTTTACGCAGTTTTAATGTAAATAGAACCTTTTTGTGTCGTATTAAAGTATATTTTCCTACTTTTCGATGGATAAATGGGAAAAGAGTTGGGTTGGGGCCATGAAATCGGCGAATTTTATTATTGGATTTTGTATTAGCATTTATATACGACTAATATAAGAAAAGTGAAATTTAGTATTACGCTGTGTGGTATTCGGCTCAATAGAAAAGGACCACCCTCATTTCTTACCGAGATGTTGTAAAAGGCGACTAAGGTAAGATGACCCGCCGTGTGGTATCTGGTTGAGTAGAATAGACCACCCTTATTTCTTACTGAGGTGTCGTAAAAGGGGACTAAGGTAAGTTGACCCACCGTGTGGTATACGGTTGAGTAGAACAGACGACCCTCCTTACGTAAAATACGTAGCCAAATCTTGTGACAACATGTTAATAACATGTAGTGCCGACCCAACTTAGAGACGAAATGTATAAAGTATGAGAACGGTGTTTACCTCCTGATTAGCATTACATAGATATTCTTAACAAACACAGGTTAAATAAATAAATATATTGGACATTTACACATACGGTCATCTGTTCCCAAAGTAAGTAACTTAATACTTATGTTATGGTAGACAGACAACTGGTGAATATATACTTACATATATTTTTAAAACATACTTAAATACAAATATACACCCAGGCTCAAAGACCAACAAATTCCTTTAAAGAAAATGTTGGCCCTCGGCGGGAATCGAACCTATGACGTGAAACCGAAGGCAGGGTCACTACCCACTGCGCCAACGAGCCAGTCACTATAGCCAAACAATTCTGTCATAACCTTTATAAATATAAACGCTACTACTACTTCTATAAATTATTATCAGTATTAAAACGTAGGTTTCATGGCCCCAGCAAGGGGTTGCGTGACTTCACGCTCGCCGGAAAGAGGGAGGGCATCAAAGATGGCGGCACCGGAAGAGGACACGTGCTCCGAGCTCTCCGGATGTCCTGAGCCTTGCATCCATTGAATTATTGCTTGAGTTATAATAATAATCGTATAACTATCGTCACTTTTTCCCCATTTTTAGGGTACTTGGGAAATTTTCTAACATGGTATTACGATTAACGTTTGATTGTTGAAAGATAATATATAGATGTTTGTAATACTGATGCTAATATTTAAATGAGTTAATCTTGTATATATATATTTTCTGAATCTCGGAAACGGCTCCAACGATTTTCCTGAAATTCAGTATGTAGGGTGTTTTGGGGGAGAAAAATCGATCTAGCTAGGTTTCATGTAAAAAAAATACGTTTTATGCCTGTTTTTGGGCATTAAATAACACTAACATTTATATTGAATTGAATTTTCGCCATTAACTGTCAAGTCGGCGTAGCTTATTCAGGGAACGGGCAGCCTCGAGAAATGTAAATACCAAGGATCGAACCCCTACTCAATAAATTTTTACTTTTTTTTTTTTTAAATTACCGAGCAAAGCTCGGTCACCCAGATATTATTACTAATAGGTTCATCCTCCTGCCTATATCCCACTCTAAGTGGGGTCGGCACAACATGTTACAAACATGTTTTCATATGATTTGGCTACGTATTTTACGACCGGCCGCCTGCCTGACGTCAACTTACCTTAGTAGTATTTTACTACTCCTCGGTAATAAAGAGAGTGGCCTATTTTACTCAACCGGATACCACACGGTGGGTCAACTTACCTTAGTCGCCTTTTACGACACCTCGGTAAGAAAGAGGGTGGTCTATTTTACTCAACCGGATACCACACGGTGGGTCAACTTACCTTAGTCGCCTTTTACGACACCTTGGTAAGAAATGAGGGTGGTACTATTCTATTCAGCCGGATACCACACGGCGGATTACTAAAAGGTTGTTATTATCAATAAAGGGTGTTTTGAAGAAGCATTATCGGTTTAAAAAAGGAAATATAAATATTTATCTAGAAATTACATCGTGAGAATGCGAATTATTGATAGGAAATATAATATATTAAAGCTTTTCGAGACAACAGAAATGTTAGGTGAAACATAGTCAATAGTTTCAATATAAAAAAAGATTTTTGGAAAGAAATTCAAAACAAATCATCCTCCTGTCTTATCGCACTCTAAAAGGGTGACCCCTTTTAGAGTGCAATAAGGCACAACAAGTTGTCACATGATTTGGTAACGTATTTTCCGACTGACCGCCTGCCTGACTTCAACTTACCTTGGTAAGAAACAGGTCTATTCTACTCAGCCGGATACAACACGGAAAGCGGATTTGCAACCAAATGTCATTTTAAAAGTGACTATACTGATAAAATTTATTTATTTTAAAATGTTTACTTATAACAACATACATTGAAGCATTTACAATTTCTTATTTACTTGAACTTCTTTATAATTGTAATAGTTATTTAAAAGTAAACACCGCATCATAAAAGAAGCTTACGTGTTAAAAAAAAGTTAAAAGCAAAAACTATAGAACAATATAAACAATAAACAAAATATTATAAATGGTATGGTAATGGTATGGTTTATGGTAATAAATAGTTAAATCACGCCGTGTGGTATACGGCTGAATAGAATAGTACCACCCTCATTTCTTACCGAGGTGTCGTAAAAGGCGACTAAGGTAAGTTGACCCACCGTGTGGTATCCGGTTTAGTAGAATAGACCACCCTCCTTACCGAGGTGTAGTAAAATACGACTGAGGTAAGTTGACGTCAGTTAGGCGGTCGTAAAAACGCAGCCAAATCATGTGACAGCATGTTTATAACATGATGTGTAGACCCCACTTAGAGTGGGATAAGGGCAGGAAGATGATGATGATTATGAATAAATAGTTAAATCATATTATATGAAGTGTTCAGAGGGCCATTCGAGTATGCAGTATTTAAAGAAGAAAGAAAAATAATAGATTTTTGAGATCTTATTGCTTGGGAAGATCTTCAATGCGAGAGCATTGAAGTATTCACTCATACATTAAATCACATAAGTACATTATGACGTAAATAGCAATCAACACAGTTTAAATGACTGAAAGTGCGAACCTATTTACTTTATAAAGTTATAAAGTCTTTAGCCACTAAAATATCAGGGCTATATAAATTAGTTTACTAGCTCGTAAACAAACAAATATTGAATAATATAATATTCATATATCGGTGTTCCTTATCAGAAAATTCCACTTCAACTCAAGTGTTACCCGCATTAAAAATCCACGGATCCAATTACGCGTAGTGTTGCCAGATAAGATAATAAATTGTTAATATCATATGTCAGTTTGTAATCTATGCTACCGTTTATTAATTTATTTATCTGTAGATAAAGATTGTTTGTTTTGGTAGTTTAGATAGTGGAAACTGTTTTACTACGAATTGTCTATAAATTTCTTATAATATAGCTGTGATAGCCAAGTGGTGAGATCGTGCGACTCCTTCAAGGAGTCAAGGTTTCCAATCCCCGGCAGGCACCAATGAATTTATTAATTAATTAATTTTTTTGCATTAATTTAAAAAATTAAATTAAAAATCTTTATTTACCAAAAACACATTTAACAATAATTTAGGAGTATCCGTAGGAACTCCCACTAGGTATTCCTGTGCTGTAAGTTACCTTTCGAGATTTAACATTACAGTTTTTTGAATTGCGCACGGTTTTACTTCTATGTTAATTAATTCTAAGTAATCTTAAAATGAAAAACTTATATGAGATGCGACAAAATATATTCAGTTGTATCGTAATTTAAAGAGGTCAGCCAAGAAAATATTTTAGTTTTGGCTTCTTTGACACGCACGGGCTACTTTATTATAAATAAATGAGTCGATATAAGGACTGAAACGTCTGGCGAAGCGAGATCAATTATGTATTAAAACTTAGGAGTCTTATTGATAATAGCAAATTTATCACACGCTTTTCGGTGAAGAAAAACATTGTGAAGAAACCTGCATATATCTAGAGCATTCTAAAAATATGTGTAACCTACCAATCCGCATTGTAGCGTGGTAAGACTTAGCTCCAATCCTTCTCGCCAAAAACTGGGAGAGAAGGCCTATGCACAGTGGGATAGAACAGGCCACTACTTTTACGTAAGTCGTCTGTGGGTTTGGGTATAAGATTCTATTATAACATTCCGCAATCAATTTTAGCTTTGCCATTACAGCAGTTTCAGAAGAGGCCCATTTCCAGCAGTGGTATAGTAACAGGCCGTTACTCTTTGTAATAATGCATGCTGACCTGCATGTTTGTACGAAAAAAAATGAAAAAATTAACAAAAAAAGTCAAAAATTTAAAATTATAAATAATTGACTTTCTTGGATTGGAAATATGCTTTGCTATGCTTTTATGAAAAATGAAGTAAGAAATCCTTTTCTTTGGAGAACTAATAGGATTTTGTAACCCATATATTCACATCAGAATATAGTGATTAATCTCCTATTCTCCAATTCTCCAAAAGAAGAGAGAAGGTCTTTCCCTACTTCTTTATCTTCCCTTATTTCACTTATGTCCACACATCTATCGATTTCAGCGATGTAACTAGGTATTTGAAACCCTCAGAAACATTGACACCGAGCACTTTATCCCCTTTGAAGGGGCTTTATTAGCGAACAATAAATGGTATCAATAAACAAAGGAGGGTAGTTCGAATCGTATTACACGATAAAGTAGTTCTTGAACACCCAAATAATAAAAAGGATGCAGAAGTTATATCGCCGAATCCAACTTGGGTGGACAGCGTTTGGGAAGCTACGCGAGATCTTTTCATCCAAAATACCTCAGTGCCTGAGAAAAGTCTTCGAACAGTGCGTGTTGTCAGTGATGACCTACGGATCCGAAACGTGGTCGGTGACTATGGGCCTCATAAGAAGGCTCAGAGTCGCGGGCGATGGAGCGAGCTATAATCGGAGTTTCTCTACGTGATCAAAAATGAGGAGATCCGTAGAAGAACCAGAGTCACCGACATACCTCAGCGTGTCGTGAGGCTGAAGTGGCGATGGGCGGGGCACATAGTGCGAGGTGCTGGTACTCAAGGTGCTGGAATGGCGACCCCGCACCGGAAAACGCAGTGTTGGCTGGCCCCCCACGAGATGGACTGACGATCTCAAAAAGGTCGCGGGGAGCCGCTGGGTTCAAGCGGCACAAGATCGTGTGTGGTGGAGATCCTATGAAGATACCTATGTCCAGCAGTGGACGTCCATCGGTTGAGGAAGAAGAAGAAGTTATGGTAGATACAAAATCGTACGACTACGATTTTGTCGTGAAGCCTATCTTCCTAATTCAATTTAAAAAAATCAAAATAAACTTGTAAACAAGTGCTATTGAATCGTCAACTCTACTGCTGGTTCAGAAAGCTGTTCCTACCGAGAAGAGCCAGCAAGAAACTCGGCGGTTGCTATTTTAAAAATACAATTCTTAATACTAGTTAAATTTAATCGTTTCTATCTTATACAGGATCGAGCAATATATATATCCACGCATTCTCATCGTCTAAATAATCCTCAACAGTATAGTAAGTAGGCTTTCTGTATTAGCCACTCATTAATAGTGGTTTGAAACTGCTGTAATGATGCTTCGGTTTCGGGGCGAAACAATCTTAGCAATTCTGCGTGTACAGATAATGAGAACGGATTGACCTTTGCACATTCAGCATTTTGTAGATTTTATATCGCCAGGATATCTGGAACTAAAAGCGCTTTCTTTCTTTTTAAGTAGCGACCCGCTGTTACTCTCCCGCTGTTGGGAATAGGCGCCCTCTCTCCGTTTTTTGAGATAAGGATTGGAGCTACCACGCTACTCCAATGCAGATTGGTAGGTAACACATATCTCCAGAATCTCTAGAGATGTGCGGGTTTCGTCACGATGTTTTCCTTCACCGAAAAGCGTGTGATAAATTGCAATTATCAATTAGACACATAAGTTTTAACAGAAAAACTCATTGGTGTCTGCCCGGGTTTGAACCCGTGATCTCTTCGAAACAGTCGCACGGTGTTACCGCTGGGCATTTTTATGTATTTGTAAAATTACGGGGAAGACTCGGTCACTCGAGGTACTGAGTTATTTAAACAACAAATGAAGTCCGACAATTTGAAAGTCCGACACATTTCATAACCTAATTATGGCTTAATAAATAATATCTGGGTAACTTTTCACATAATAAAAAAAAAAATAGGGGTAGGTGAGACGCGATCCTTTTTTTTCATTTCTCACGACCAATAAGATTTTTCATTTCTCACTTTCCCTGAATAAGCTACGTTGACTTGGCAGTTAATGGTAAAAATTCAAATCAAGATAAATTTTAGTATTTTTTAATGTCCAAAAACAGGAATAAATTGAATTTTGATTTAAATAAAACTTAGCTAGATTTATTCTTCTCCAAAACCCCCTACATGCTCATTTTCAGAAAATTCGTTGGAGCCGTTCGCAACGCACCGCTAGCAAGTTTTTGTACAGAGTGTTAACAGCAGTAAATGGACAAAGTGCTAGACTAAAATGGACCAGTTGTAGCTTCATTAATCATATTGATCCTTGACGATTCAAAAGTGCTTGTAAGAGCTTATTTGAATAAAGATATTTTGATTTGATTTGATTTGCTGGATCCGACATCACAAATAAGTGCCTCCAGCCCTCTTTGGCAGTTATTTTTTCCCGCCCAGTACCAGACGGCTGCCATATCCTACCTTGTTATTTGCAAGTATTTTGGGGGTTTCCGCGAACCAGCAATAATAAAAAATACTTCTTCTTCCTCGTCGTATCACTCTTGTCGTGGTCGTGGTCATCATGAAGTGACTTTAGGGGCAGATGTTATACTCCTCACAAGCATTCGCCACTTATGTCCACTAGCTGATAGCCTGGTACACTGGTGTAAGGGACCACCAACATCAGCCTTAATTTGGTCAGTCCAACGCGTAGGAGATCTCTTAATATATAATACAGATAAAAAATACAGTCCACTTCATTAAGGCTCGGGAGTAATTTACACTGGGCCCCTCGCCCGCATGTTCAGAAAGATATTAAGAACTTACCTATTTATACTAGACACGGATGGTACGTTATCCTGGCTGCATATCCCCTCGCTCAGGAGTCTATCCCGTATTTCCCAGGCAAACATCGTCGGGTTTTCCCTCTTGTATGCGGCAATCGCGTCTACGACAGGGGGGGTCGCCACTTTCGGCTTCGAACCACCTATCACGCCAGCTTTGAAGCTCCCCGTTTCATAGTACCTACAAATAAGAACTTATATAAGTTGATATCTTTATTATATTATTGTACCTGTAATGAATAAAAAAAGAATTGATAAGAAAAATTTAAAAATAATAGGGGTGCGATCCTAGGTATTTTCACCTCTCTAGACCGCCCGTTCCCCAAATGAACCACCATGACTTTACGTTTGACAGCGAAAAATTGTGATTGTATTCAACGTAAATTTCAAAAAAATTTTAGAGCCCGAAACCATGGATAAAACGACATTTTTTAAAAATAAAACTTATCTCGATCGATTTTTCTCCCCCAAAACCATCTACATGCTGAATTTCAGGAGAATCTTTAAAGCCGTTTCCGAGATTACAACTACAAAAAATATACATACAATATTAACTCATTTAAATATTGAAGATATGTACATATGAGCCGGATACCACATGGCGGGTCAACTTACCTTAGTCGCCTATTACGACACCTCGATAAGAAATGAGGATGGTCTATTCTACTCATCCAGATACCACACGGCTATTTTTATACTAAACAGTCATAGAAATTATACTACTTAACAATATAATCCAAAAACAATAGTAGTTTTGTATTATCTGTGTCGCTATATTTTATGTTAGCGCCAAATCAATTTCAAATTTGGAATCCTCAACAGATTAAAACAAGCAATTCATTACAAACAACAAAAGGCAAAGGAATCACACCATACTGCGACTGGGATATTCCCAAATCAACCATAAAGGTGACCCTACACTCACGCCCTGCCCAGGGGACGTGGCATTAGGATTGGAGAAAATTAAATTCTGACTGCTCAATAAAATAATGAGAGAGTATTATGACAATTCGATTATGTACCCCTTTTATTATGTGGGTGCTTTTTGTTTATTTTTTTTTCGCTGATTTCTTTTTTTAATTGGATAAACGAATCATCATCTTCCTGCCCTTATCCCACTCTAAGTGAGGTCGGCACAACATGTTATAAGCATGTAGTCACAAGATTTGGCTACGTATTTTACGACCAGCCGCCTGCCTGACGTCAACTTATCTTAGTCGCCTTTTACGACATCTCGTTAAGAAATGAGAGTGGTCTATTCTACTCAGCCGGATATCACGCGGTGGGTCGACTTACCTTAGTCGCCTTTTACGACACCTCGGTAAGACATGAGAGTAGTCTATTCTACTCAGCCCAATATCACGCGGCGGGTCGACTTACCTTAGTCGCCTTTTACGACACCTCGGTAAGAAAAGAGGGTGGCACTATTCTATTCAGCCGGATTCCACACGGTGGTACTTGGATAAATGAATAAACCTATAAATTATATCCTATTCTATACTACTTATATTATAAATGCAAAAATTAGTGAGTATGGATGTTTGTTTGTTAGTAGTACTTCCGAGCAAATCCTCAAAGGATTGATCGATGGTTCAAAGGATCTAGCGAATCCTTTGAACCATCGATGAAATTTAGCACAATTATTCCTTATACACCGGAATAACATATAAGCTATAGAAATCCTATTACTGGAATACGATGACATTGAAAAGCGCCAACTATTACCAACCTATTACGCGACAACAGACCACATTAACGAAATTGCGGGTCAAAGCTAGCACATCATAATCGAGATATTGCAAACTATTTTTTTTAAATTTGTGAGCAAAAAGATTTTACTTACGTTTTTAAATTATATCTAAATTTAAATAATTTTACATTATACCTAGATTGTAAATTTTTATATTGATTACATAATTATGTTTTGCTTAAATTAGTATTATACAAAAAAGTGACCGCCAAGTTTTTTTCTGATTCTTTTCTGTAAAAAGGCACCTTTCCAAACCAGTTGTATTTTTTTTTATAATTTGACGATTCGTAAGTGGTTGTAAAAGCTAAATACAATAAAAAATAATAATAATTTTAATCTATCAATGGTTTGTATGAGATATAATATTATCAACTACTAGTAAAATCTGTTCTCGTAAACATAAGAAATCGATTTTTTTATTTTCTATGGCGAAAAATCGTACGTTGCTATATTATTTACATCATCATTCTACTGCCCTTATCCCATCTAAGTTCTGTCGGCATAACACGTTTTAAACATGTTGTTAAGTTATTTGGTTAGGTATTTTATGACCGGCCGTCACGTGATAACGTTGACTTCCCTTAACTTTTTACGTCACCTCAGTAAGAAATGAGGGTAGTGTATTCTACTCAGCCGGATACCACACGGCGGGTCAACTTACCTTAGTCAACTTTTACCACACCTCGGTAAGAAATGAGGGTAGTCTATCCTACTCAGCCGGTTATCACATGGTGGGTTAAGTTACCTTAGTGACGTGATCTATTTTACTCAGCCGGATACCACACGGCGGGTAAACTTACCTTAGTCACCTTTTACGACACCTCGGTAAGAAATGAAGGTGGTCTATTCTACACAGCCAGATACCACAAGGGATTACCAAATCGAACTACATTTTATTTATCTTATTATATTGTTATTGGTTTTTTTTAACAGAAGCAGAAGTATACTACATTGAATTTTCTTATCATGGTTTTAATTTATATTTTATTAAAAACAGAAGCAGAAGCGATGCTAGATTGAGCTAGTTATATTTATATTTGTAGATGACAACTACAATCTATTATTGTCAAAGAGATACTCCCATCCCCTGGGACGAGAAACCCCGGCTCGCTTCATCACTTTATACGTGTAGATAGACATTGGAAAACATCAGTGTGCGCGTGTCTTATAAAAATTCCCATTCTCATATGTACATAGCTAGTTTTTGGCTAGATCAGTTTGGATGTAATTTATCTATAATTTGTTCTGTAAACGGGACTGCTTGTGGGAGTTAATTTTTTTGTAGCAAGTAAATTGGCCTACCGTGTGGTATCCGATTGAGTAGATTAGACTACCCTCTTTCTTACTGAGGTGTTGTAAAATGCCACTAAGGTAAGTTGAACTGCCGTGTAGTAGCTGATTGAGTTGAATAGACCGCACTAGTTTCTTACCGAGGTGTCGTAAAAGGTGATTAAGGTAATTTGACTCAATGTGTAGTATCTGCTTGATTAAAATAGGCCACCCTCTTTCCTACTGAGGTGTCGTAAATATCACTTAGGTAAATTAACGTCAGGCATAAGAAGGTAAGTTAAAGTCAGGGTAAAATACGTAGCCAAATCATGTGACAACATGTTTATAAGACGTTCTGGTGACTCCACTTAAAGTGGGATATGGACAGAAGGATTATGAAATATTTTTTAAATATCACTTCATTGATGGATACCCGCGATCTTTTTAAGAAAATATATATTAAATCGTATTGCACTTTTAGGCTAAAGCTTCCGAAAGAATTGCTCTACCTTTTAGTAAAAATATTACAAAAATCCGTTTTGTAGATTTTGAGAAAATCGTTCACATACAAACAGATAGCTTTTGGGAGTTTGTTGTACTATAAGTATAGATTTGTAAATTTTTAGATTGTTGCATTTTTTGTATGTTCAAAGTAAGCAATATCTACAGAATTTGTGAACAAAACGACATTAGGGTCATATCACCCTTCGTGT
The DNA here is from genome assembly GCA_947086495.1 of Morpho achilles. Taxonomy (NCBI): domain Eukaryota; kingdom Metazoa; phylum Arthropoda; class Insecta; order Lepidoptera; family Nymphalidae; genus Morpho; species Morpho achilles. Next base: position 10,359,454 of record CAMTZB010000026.1, read on the forward strand.
AACAAAAAGAGCATATTCAAAATTGTTGCATTAGCCAACCCTAAAACATACCCCGCGAACATCCCCGCGGGCCTACACTAGGCTTATTACGCACCCCAGTAATATGGTGTAGAAAATTGTTAAAAATATGGTGTAAATGATTGGTACTATTCGTTCTCATACCTGATACATGCAGAATTTGTAAAAACTCATGCGCTACCTGCCACCGATAACATAACAATACAGAAGCACTGCACACATTCACAATCTCAACAATTGTTCCGCCCCATAACCGAAGCATTGTCAGAAGATACACTTTACGACAAAATCGCAAAGCCACAATTTTTTTACAAATTCTGCATGTATAAGGTATGAGAACGCACTTATCACAAAACATTGCCACTAACAACACACTACACAAGCACTACACACAATCCCTTCGACAATTTCTACGATCGATACTCCCCACAACAAAATCTCAATGCCTATTGCGATTTTGTCGTGGCGGTGGCGGTGTGATACGTACAGCAACTAATCCTGCATGTATAAGGTATGAGAATGGTTTTGAGTTCCTACACTTAGCATCACATAGATTTTCTTAACAAACGCGAAAAGTAATTATATGCATTACTATTGTAATATGGAATTCCGCTAAGTGGAGTCGGCACAACATTTTATAAACATGATGTTACATGATTTGGCTGCGTTTTTGCGACCGGCCGCCTGCCTGACGTCAACTTACCTTAGTCGCCTTTTCCGACACCTCGGTTAGAAATGAGGTTGGTCTATTCTATTCAGCCGGATACCACATGGCAGTTATATAAATTATTCAATAACATTTAATAAGAATAGCACTTTTATTCGTGATAATACACTCGTGAGTGTAGCTTAGGGTGTGATCACACTTATAATTGACTTATCCCGATCGCCCCACTCCAAATTACTTAAGTGCGGCATCGGATTATGTTGTTTTTATCTTTGTAATCTTGTTTATGGTTTGACTACTTAGATATATTTGCTTTTAAGTACCACAGACAAGTGGGTGTTGGCTATAGAGTTATTATAATAGAATAAAGAAACCAGCCTAAAATGTTCCCTATCTTTATCTTTAATATTTAAATGAGTTAATCTTGTATTTATAAGTAAGTAAGTAGCGGCCTGTTACAATCCCACTGTTGAGAATAGGCCTCTTCTCTTCGTTTTTGGAGAAGGTTCGGAGCTAAGACCTACCACGCTGCTCCAATGATTGGTAGGTTACACATATCTCCAGAATTCTTTAGAGATATGCAGGTTTCCTCACGATGTTTTCCTTCACCGAAAAGCGTGCGATAAATTGCAATTACCATTAGACACATAAGTTTTAATAGAAAAACTCATTGGTCTGCCCAGGTTCGAACCCGTGACCTTTTCGAAATAGTCGCACGGTACCGCTGGGCTACCCCAGCCGGCTGTATGTATATATAAATATATTTTCTAAATCTGGGAAACCGTTGCAACGATTTTCATGAAATTCAGCATGTAGGGCGTTTTGGGGGAGAAAAATTGATCGAGCTAGGTTTTATTTAAAAAAAAATATATTTTATCCCTGTTTTTGGGCACTAAAATAGCTACTTAAATAGGAACAGAAAGGAATAGATATTTGAGCTGTCAAATGCAAAGCCGTGATAGCCTAATGATAATGCTTCTTCTTCTTCTTTGTCAACCGATGAATGTCTACTGCTGGACATAGGTCTCTTCATGGGATATCCACCATACACGATCTTGTGCCGCTTGGACTCAGCGGCTCCCCGCGACCTTTTTGGGATCGTCAGTCCATCTCGTGGGGGGTCTGCCGACACTGCGTTTTCCGGTGCGGAGTCGCCATACCAGCACCTTGAGACCCGAACGCCCATCGGTTCTCACTATGTGCCGTACCCATCGCCACTTCAGCCTCGCGACACGCTGAGCTATGTCGGTGAATCTGGTTCTTCAACGGATCTCCTCATTTCTGATTTGATTACGTAAAGAAACTCCGAGCATAGCTGAGATATTCTGAGGCCCATAGTCATCACCAACCCGCATGCCAAGTGTGGTGATTACCGGGAATAACTTTATGGCATCTAATGATAATACGCGAACCAAAAAAGTTCAAAACCTGGGATCGATTTCCACATGTCACCCGTCGCCTTATATATATAATAAAGAGAAATAAATATAAAGGAAATAATGATCGATCCGGGATAACTTACATCTATCTATAGACTATAGACTAAACCATTCTACAAGTCTACTATAACTTTATAGAGCCCAGGACCCTACTATAACAGTGCTATAAGGTAAAAGATGGCCGACATCCTACAGCTGATTATTACGAAAACAACATTTGACGTATTTACGGATTGAAATTGAAGTGCGTCAGTTGTCGTTTGTTTTATCAGGGATGTGAAAAATTCGTTTTTTTACATTAATCGATAATTTCAGTAAAATGATCGATTTTTAATAATCGTTTTTTTCTTATAAATCAATTTAAAAAAGAACGATTCTTTTAATTATATATTATTATATCTTCTTATTTACGTCTTTTTTTTAATTTTTTAAGATAAGATTTGCATTAATGGATCAAAACAATTTAGCCAAATGTAGACATTTTAATTGAATTTCACAAATAGTGCATCTGTTATTATTTATTGGTAGTTGTCCACTTTGATCAGCCTTTATTCTTATTAATTATTAATATTAAAAAAGACAACTTTTCAAATATTCAGAAAAAAACGATTATTTTGATACGAATATATTAAATAAAAGGGAAAAACTGATTATTTATTAATCGATTTTTCTACTCCAAGTTACATCCCTATGTGAAAGGCGACCCCGTGACGTAGACAATAAAATATTTTTTAATCCGTAATAATGTCTATGGTAATACTTAATCGGTATGTAGACGCATATTATCTGTGGCAAATTCGGTGTGATCGGCCAATCGGAAGCCAGTATTCCTTACAATGGCAACATTCGGATTTCGATTTTCGGATCGAAAAAACAAAAAAAAAAATAGAAGGTTTATGAATAAACAATTTTATGGAACGTCTTATAAGCTTATAGAGCATTTTAACTAAAACGTGTCTAAAACCTTCTATAAGCTATTTTTATGAATAAGACCGTATATCTCCAACCGGATAATATCCAATATAGATTCGCTAACATTACAATCCATTTACGCTCCGCCCTTATCAAGATTGCCAATATGTTTGTTATTCAATACCAGCAAATTGAAGCATGTAGATAATTAATAGAATTAGGCGTTACTTTGCGGAGATCCATAATACAAAAGTGATAATAAAAATTGCTATAATCCGCGATGAAGTAAAATAAATTAAATTGTTAAATTAGGAAATTTAAATTTATTCTTGGGACCATTCCACGTGGGCATGATCTGTATAGTCCTAGCGTGTAAGTAATTTAAGATAGATATAACTTGTACATTTTTGCTGTGAATAAAAAAAAAAAATTAAAAAAAAAAAAAAAATTAGGAAATTATTAGTAAGGTAATTCTAATTCATAATGTTTGATATTTGCGTACCAACTTGATGATTGAAATCATGTGACAACACGTTGTACCAACCCTTCTTAGAGTAGGATAAGGGCATAAGGAAGAAGAGAAGAAGAATATATCTAATAGATAATTGCAATTTATAATACCTTTTTCAGTAAAAACATAGTGAGGAAACTTGCATATCTCTAGGGAATTCTGGAGATATGTGTAACCTACCAATCCGCATTGGAGCAGCGTGGTCTTAGCTCCAATTCTTCTCTCCAGAAATGGAGAGATGAGGCCTATGCCCAGCAGTGGGATAGTAACAGGCCGTCACTTTTTACTTAAATTTTGTATGACATTGGGGTGTTAGGGCAAAGCTCGTCCCAGTTTGTATCTGAATTGATAATTTCATTCATCTTCCTGCCCTTATCCCACTCTATGTGGGGTCGGCATAACATGTTATAAACATGCTGTAACATGATTTGGCTGCGTTTTTACGACCGGCCGCCTGCCTGACGTCAAATTACCTCTGTCGTATTTTACGACACCTCGGTAAGAAAGAGGGTGGTCTATTCTACTAAACCGGATACAACACGGCGGGTCGACTTACCTTAGTCGCCTCTTATGACACCTCGGTAAGAAATGAGGGTGATACTATTCTATTCAGCCGAATACCACACTGAGTCTGAATTGATGATTTTAGTGACAAAAATAATTTATAGAATTATTTACTTTGCGGTGATCTTCCGGTTTCGAATTAAAACCGAAATCGCCAACATATTAATGAAAGTAGCACGGTCTTGTCCGTATACTATAATAATTACACTGTTTTTTCTACCCGTCTGTCTGTACGCAGAAAGCGTATCGTCCGACTCACTTCCGTTTTGAACACAACATCAAGCGATTTTGAACTATATCTTAACTGTATTAAGTTCAAAATTGAATAACAAATTTTCAACTAAGTACAGACAGCAACAAAGTAATTTACATTTATTTTCATAAGCGAAAATAGCTTTTATAAACTAAGTTTTAAGAACTGTTTTTCTATGTATATAAATGTGTTTCAAAATATCAATCATGTTGTATGTTTGTGTTATTTGTATACCCACTGAGGTAATGGTTTTTGAGAAATAATTACTATTATAAATTGTCTTAGAACTTAACGCCTCGGTAGGTAGCCTGGTCTAAACCTACATAATCCATGCAAAGGATTTTAAACTCTATTCCTCAGTAATAACATACTATAATGCCTTAACAAAAAATTACATAAAGTTTATAAAAAGTTTGGTCTATCGCGGAACTCATAACCACTGTTGATTCTAGTTCAAATTCTAATTCTAAATATTCAAAGTGAAGAAGTGATGATTTTTTTTATTATTCCGCGATGAAATAATATGCATCTATGCTTATTATAAAACAGTGCTGTGTGGTATCCGGCTGAGTAGAATGGACCACCCTGATTTCTTACTCTCCTCAAAATAATATTATTATTACTTCCATAATTAATGTATAGAAACCGGCTATACTCACGTGTTATTTTATCGGATGAGCCGGACTAGTTTCAAGCCCATACGGGGCTCTTATTCATGAGCTCATGAATAAGAGCCACGTATGGGCTTGAAACTAGTCGGGCTCATCCGATAAAATAACACGTGAGTATAGCCGGTTTCTATACATTAATTATGAATTCCACTCACGATAGTTTAAATTCAAAAATTATTACTTCCATCATCACCATTCTATTGCCCTTATCCCACTCTAAGTGAGGTTGTCACAATATGTTATAAACATGTTGTGATGTGAGTGTATTTTACAACCGGTGGCCTGCCTGACGTCGACTTATCTTAGTCGCCTTTTTCGACACCTCGATAGGAAATGAGAGTGGCCTATTCTTCACAGCCGGATACCACATGGCTGGTCAATTTACCATAGTCGCCTTTTACGACATCTCGGTATGAATGAGGGTGCTATATACTAATCAGGCGGATACCACACGGCGGGTCAACTTACCTTAGTCACCTTTTACGGCATCTCGCTAAGAAATGGGAGTGGTCTATTCTACTCAGCCGGATACCACATAGTGGATTATTATTATTACTTACATATTCTTCGAAAAACAAATAAAAACGCCGTACTTTCGTCGGAAATAGACAACACATAACAAAACATTTTTGGGGGTATTTTAGCATTTAAGTTGATAGAAATAAAGCTGCAGGCATCAGAAACAATGAAAACAAAAAAAGGCACTGTAATATCGAGCGAATTCAAACATTCAAATAGGAGAGCGCGCGGGGCAAATAAATTGAAAAGCAATAGCTGCTGTTCGGAAATCCCTCGGGAATAGTGATGTGACGACGGGATAGTTATCCCGGGAGAAGTTTCCTTATTACAGCAAAAAAATCAATAGGATATTAACAAAAGTAATGAGAATATTATTTTGCTATAATCCACGATAGAAGAAATAAATAAATATATGGGACACTTACACACACGGCCGTCCGTCCCCAAAGTAAGTAATTTGATACTTGTGTTATGGTAGATAGACAACTGGTGAATATATACTTAAATATTTTTTAAATACTTAAATACGAATATACACCCAGGCTCAAAGGCCAACAAATTCATTTATAGAAAATGTTGGCCCTCGGCGGTAAAGTACCTCCGCAGACCTCCGCTAAGTAACGCCTAATTCTATAAATAGAATATTAACAATTTGAGCAGCGTATATGGGTTTTCTAAACTCTGTTGTACCATTTTGTAATCATTTTCTATTGTTGTCCCCTCTAAAAAATTTTAGGGACCTTTATTTACTACTAGCAATCACCAGTGGCTGCGCCCGCGTTGAAAGATTTAAACCGTAATATAGTCTTTTGATAACCATAAAAATAGGTAAAGTGGGTCAATCAATAATCAATAATAAGTTTTTTAAGATTGACCCACTTGCTTCTGCAAGACTTATGCTGTCGCGGACTTTTATTTAGAACTTTTAGAGAGGAACAATTTTGTAATACATGATTTTTGAATAGCTTTCACCGTTTAGAGTACACAAGGAAGCATTTTGCCGTTTTCTCAATATTTTTTTTTGCTACTCCTCCCTTATTCACATTAGTGTGATGTTATATATCCTATAGCCTTCCTCGATAAATGGACTATCTTACATTTAAATAATTTTTCAAATCGGTCCAGTAGTTCCTGAGATTAGCGCGTTCAAACAAACAAACTCTTCAGCGTTATATATTAGAATAGATGTACTAGTGGCTAGTGGTAGTAAAAATGGTTAACGTGGGTTAACCTTAAAATATACATATGCTGTTTAGTTTTAGTTACCACTTTTGGAGGGTTACAATTTTGTGATACATGATTTTTTAATAACTATTACCGTTTACTCAGCGCATACAAGGAAAGCTTTAAATTTTGCCGTTTTCGTAATATCTTTTATTGCTGCCCCTCTCCTATTCGACTTAGCACGATTTGGCTGCGTTTTTACGACCGGCCACCTGCCTGACGTCAATTTACCTTAGTCGTATTTTACGATACCTCGGTAAGAAAGAGAGTGGTCTATTTTACTAAACCGGACATCAGACGGTGGGTCGACTTACTTTAGTCGTATTTTACGACACCTCGGTAAGAAAGAGGGTGGTCTATTTTACTAAACCGGATATCACACGGTGGGTCGACTTACCTTAGTCGCCTTTTACGACACCTCGGTAAGAAAAGAGGTTGGGCAATACTACTTAGCCGGATGCCACACGGCGGGTCGACTTACCTTAGTCGCCTTTTACGACACCTCGGTAAGAAAAGAGGTTGGGCAATACTACTTAGCCGGATGCCACACGGCGGGTCGACTTACCTTAGTCGCCTTTTACGACACCTCGGTAAGAAAAGAGGTTGGGCAATACTACTTAGCCGGATGCCACACGGCGGGTCGACTTACCTTAGTCGCCTTTTACGACACCTCGGTAAGAAAAGAGGGTGGTACTGTTCTATTCAGCCGGATACCACACGGCGTATATACATACAAGATTAACTCATTTAAATATTAAAGGTATTGATTTGATCGTACAAAGACCAGTTCCGGATGCTGCGTCACATCACTAAAGTCGATTTTCAATTTAAATCAAACAACGGTCAGTCGGAGTGGGACTCGTTTATACTATTGTGAGGCGCCGCCATTGTTTGTCGGTCAGTTTGTCATAAACTCCATTGTCTATTTATGATGGAATATAATAAAGGCATAAGCTGTGGTAGCCTAGCGGTAACACCATGCGAGGAGGTCACAGTTTCAAACCCGGGCAGACTCCAATGAGTTTTAGCATACAAATATTAAGTTACTTACTTTAAAGGTCGTGTGTGTAATTATCCCATATTTTTAACTGTATACCATATTGTAAACATAAAAGATAGTCATAATGTAATGTAATGTAATGTAAGATAATAAGCTGTGATGGTCCAGCGGTAGCACCGTGTGGCTCTTTTGAGGAGGTCACAGTTTCAAACCGGGCAGAAACCAATGAGTTTTTCTGTTAAAACTTATGTATCTAATTGATAATTGCAATTTATCACACGCTTTTCGGTGAAGGAAAACATCGTTAAAACCTGCATATATCTAGATAATTCTGGAGATATGTGTAACCTATCAATCATTGGAGCAGCGTGGTAGGTCTTAGCTCCAACCTTTCTCTCCAAAAACGGAGAGAAGAGGCCTATTCCTAGCAGTGGGATAGTAACAGGCCGCTACTTTAACTATTTATAATAAATGCAACATCATCATTGGGACAAGTGATTGGGAATGTCTGATACAAGTCAAAGTAGCCTATTGCTATGCCACTTCTGAACAAATTCGATCTGTAATAACGCAGAGAACTAAAGAAACCGTGTGGTATCCGGCTGAGTAGAATAGACCACCTTCATTTGTTACTGAGGTGTCGTAAAAGGCGATAAGTTAACTTGACCCGCCGTATGGTATCCGACGGAGTAGAAAAAACGGAATAGACCAACCTCATTTCTCACCGAGGTGTCGTAAAAGGTAACTAAGGTAAGTTGAATTGCCGTGTGGTATCCGACGGAGTAGAATAGACTAACCTCATTTATTACCGAAGTGTTGCAAAGGGCGATTGAGGTAAGTTGGCCGGTCGAAAAATACGTAGCCAAATCATATGACAACATGTTTATAACATGCTGTGCCCGACCCCGCTTAGGGATAAAGGCAGGGGAATGATGAGTTTACAATTTTGATAATGTGTTTTGAAATAATGTGCAATATAGTTCTACAAACATTACAATGCGCACGAGCTAAAGATATTCCTATCATATAAATATGTACCTTATTACTAACGTCATACATTCTACAATAGCTTGTTTTGGTAATGTGAATGTGGAACAATAGTCTAGTGACGTAAGCAGAGGGTCACCATAAAAATACCATAATTGTGGGACACAGGGACATGATTTCTAGACGTTTTACTCCCCATAAAAACCCCATATCATTAAGTGTTTAGAAAGTATTTTTTAATGATTCAAAAGTATGAAAGGATGAAGGAAGAATAAGAGGGCGTGAGCGTTCTTCGCATAATATTCAAATTCAATTTTTTTTAAATTAAATAAACTTTTAAACAAGTGCTTTTGAATCGTCAACTTTAGTGCTGGTTCGGCAAGCTGTTCCTACCAAGAAGAGCCAGCAAGAAACCCGGCGGTTGCTCTTTACAACATAATACTTATAACTAGTTACATTAAGTCATTACTATCTTGTACAGGGTCGGACAGTAGCTATATCTACGCATTCTTATCTATATATCTAGTCTAAATAATCCAACAGTGTAGAAGCTTTTTTGTCCGCTGTGTTTTTAAACTGCTGTAATGTCAAAGCTAAAATTGATTGCGGAATGTTATTATAGAATCTTATACCCAAATCCACAAACGAATTTCATACCTTTGCGAGGCACAAAGCATAATAAATACGACCTATCTATGTGTTTGTCAATATATCGTAAGGACTAATCCGCTGATAGAATGTTATGTCTAACAGGCAAGACATAAAGAAGAAAAATAAATTGACGCAGGTTTCCTAATATGGTTTTGTACAAGATGCAAGTTAATTTTTCCATTCCAAGCAAGTATCCTAGAGGGACGCGGAAATTATTCTGGGAGAATGTCGCTAGGACGAATCTAGGGCATCACTCTCCTCTTAACAGGGTTGTGCGTAACTATAACCGATTATCAAGTAATCTGTCTATAGATATTATGGGTGATTCAGAGTACTTTTTTAGAAACAAAATTATTCAGTATTTCCTCCTAGACAAGGAGGAGAGATCTTGAAATACTATTTAAATTTACAGTCATAACTCCTATATTTATATTTATATTTATAGTTTTCAATTGTTCTTTTTTGCCGCTTTATTATATATATTTATTGTATTTATATTTAGATCTTATTTTTTCTCAAATTTATTATGTTGTTTATGTTCATTGTCACTTTATATAGTTGTTGTCAATCTGCGCATGCTGTTGCCATCTATAACTAATATAGCACTTAATTATAATAATCGTTTTACATTGTGTAGTTGTATCTATGTGGTGTTTATATTGTTGATGGCCTTTTTTAAATAAATAAATAAATAAATATTTTTTTGTTATTTTTCGGAGACCGTGTCCGGAGACTGAAGAGAGTAAAAATCCAGTTAAGTAGACTAGACCAACCTCTTTATTGCCGAGGTGTCGTAAAATACGACTAAGGTAAGGCCGCATGCGGCCGTATGGTATCCGGCTGAGTAGAATAAACCATCCTCATTTCTTATCGAGGTGTCGTAAAAGATAATTAAGGTAAATTGACGTCATGCAGGCAGCTGGTCGTAAAATAAGTAGTCAAATCATTTGACAATATGTTTATAACATATTGTGCCGACCCCACTTAGAGTGGGATAAGGGCAGGAAGATGATGATTTTACGATGATGATACACAAAACCACGACAAAAAAAGTGGAGTTTATCTTTTGATGATGCTTCGGTTGCGGGGCGAAACGATTGTTGAGTTGGTGATAGTGAACGTATTTAGTGCTTGTGTAGTGTGGTGGCGGTGGTGGAGATTTGTGCATGTGTTTAACGAATCCTGCATGTATCAGGTATGAAAACGGATTGTCCAGTTTACATTTAGCATTCAATATATTTTCTATTCTACTTCATCGCGGATTATAACAAACTAATTTTATTTTTAATTTTGTATTATGGATCTCCGGTAAATAACGCCTAATTCTATAAATTAATAGTAAAGCTTATAAGAAACTAAATAATGTTAAATCTATCCAAATAGAAAAAAATAATTACATATACTTCTTTTACAATTTAATACTTAGGGTCTGTTTATTTTTACGCTTTAAATAACCTCGATTTGTAACGTTGATGATTTTTTAAATATAATCAACAGAATTTGAACAATCCTATGTAATTTACAACAATTATTGTAAGCTATACAGATACAATTAGTGGAAAATCTTGTACATTGTAATGTACATGATAATATACGTCTCTGTATAATTTTTTTTTTTGGAAAAATAATTAGAATTTAATATATGTTTCAAGTTCTCATTTACCTATGAGGACAAATTAGAAAGTATTCAATTAAAACTCGATCTTGTAAAGTGGAAAGCCGTTATCCGTTGGAAGGAGGGCGTGTGGCGACCCTACGTAGGTATAATGTAACGGATGGCACAAAATGTGCGCACGCGCCGGCTTGCGCGGTGGGCGGAACGGACATACATGCTTTATATATTACTGTGATACATTATTACTGTTACGTGGAGATGGTCTTAATGCCCGCTGTGTGGTATACGGTTGAGTAGAATAGAGCACCGTCACTTCTTACCGAGGTGTCGTAAAAGGTGACTAAGGTAAATTGATTCACCGTGTGGTATCCGGTTAAGTAGAATAGACGATCTTTCTTATTGAGGTGTTGTAAAAGGCGACTAAGGTATGTTGAACCGGCGTGGTATATCCGGTTAAATAGAATAGACGACTCTCTTTCTTACCGAGGTGTCGTCGAAGGCAACTAAGGTAAGTTGACCCACAGTTTGGTATCCGGTTAAGTAGAATAGACGACCGTCTTTCTTACCGAGATGTCATAAAAAGGGGATTAAGGTAAGTCGACCCTCCGTGTGGTATCCGGCTGAGTAGAATATACCACCCTCTTTCTTACCAAGCTGTTGTAAAACGGCGACTAAGGTAACCCGCCGTCCTCATTTCTTACATATTTGTCATAAAAGACGAGTAAGGTAAGTTGGACCCACAGTTTGGTATCCGGTTAAGTAGAATAGACGACCCTCATTCTTACCAAGGTGTCGTAAAAGGCAACTAAGTTAAGTTGACGTCAGACCCAGCCGGACGTAAAATACCTAGCCAAATCATGTGACATGTTCATGACATGTTGTGCCAGTCCCACTTAGATGGGATAATTGCAGGAGAATAAATTATGAATTCAAGAACCATTGAAAGTTCTGGATTCAAGGTGCTAGAGTACAGACCTTAACCCAAGCAATTTAATTGTTATTGAGTTTAATTACTTAAGTTTTTTTTTATGTCAGGATAACCCATTATGGGTAAGTTGACCTGCCGTGTGGTATCCGGCTGAGCGGAATAGACCATCCTGATTTTTACCGACGCGACGTGTTGAGGACGAATAAGGTAAGCTGATGTCAGGCCAGCCGTTCGTTAAATATCTAGCCTAACAGCATGAAAACATGATGTGCCAACCCCGCTAAGAGTGGGTTAAGGTGTTGGTATTGGCGGATTTATTTACATAGATTACATAGATTCTCTTATTACGTGGATTAAAGTAAATTAATTCTATTGTAACTTTTGTACCAAGGAATCGACTTCCCGAATCCGCCCGCCGTCTCCTTCCGTGAGATTGCGTCCTCGCATGTAGTATGGATAGCAAGTCTATCAATCTCACTTGCAAGTGATGCACCTTGCTAAGTAACGGACGAGTCTTTGATAACAACAGTTCCTCTTTTGAGGTTGCAGAGGTCAGACGGCAGTCGCTCTGCATAAAACTGTGACCGCCAAATCAAAAATGGAAAGTAGTTATGTTCAAGACCGGACAAAGTGGATGAAAATAAGTCGGAAAGTGGACCCCGGGTCTTCGGGAAATCTCTAAGTAGGAAGAGAGAGAGAGATGTGGTCAGACAAGTTGGATAACTTACCGGGACAGTATCTTGGACACACAGCCGTGGGACACTCGCAGCTGCCGACTGATATCGCAGGGTCTGACCCCGCTATGGGCCAACTCCACTATCCGTTGTCGCACGACGTCCGGTAAAGGTCTGCCGTTGACGAACACGCCGCCCAGCTGATTGACACCACCGTGACCTGCGAAAGAACATTATATTGTTAGAAATTAAGTCTAAACTCAATTTAAAATGAAATCAGAATGATTCTACTACCAGTTCGGAACACTGCCACTTGAGAAGAACTGGAAAGAAACTCAGTGGTTGCTCTTATCAAAATGTTGAAATGGCGACCCCGCGTCGAAAAGCGCAGTGTTGGAAGACGCCCTACTAGATGCACTGACGACCAGAAAAAGGTCGCGGGGCGCCGCTGAATACAAGCGGTACAAGATCGTGTAGTGTGGAGATCCCATGAAGAGACCTATGTCCAACAGTGGAAGTCCATCGGTTGAAGAAGTACAAGCTTTTATCACGAATGGCAATTATTTGGGGTTAGATTCTAATACTAATAACCCAAAATACAAAAAAGGTCATACAAACACGTCTTCCACCTACGAATACACGCCAAAAGAGATCGACGACGTCAGCCATCGTCTTAAACAAACTACTACCTAGCTTTTACCCACGACGTCTTTCGCGTGGTCTGTTCTCGATAATAGATGGCGCTTTTCAGTTTCATCCTATTCCTGTAGAATTAACAGGATTTCTACAGCCTATATGTTATGACGGTGTATAAGGAATAGTCCTGCCAAATTACATTCAATTATTTACAGGGTCGAACAATATCTATATCCACGCATTCTTATACTCTTAATAATCCTCAACAATATAATAAGCTTTCAGCCTCTCTTTAATAGTGTTTTTAAACTGCTGTAATGGCAAAGCTAAAATTGATATTGGTTCAGCGGATTCGCCGTGAAAGAGATACAAACTCACAAACATACTCACAAACTTTAGCATTTATAATATTAGTATGGATTAGTTGGAAAATGGATATCTTAGAGATACGCAAGTTACTCGGCTATACACAGCTTTGTAGGAGACGAACCAGGCGTGACGATCGACCGGTCACGCCCCGCGCTCCGGTCGATACAGTATAACCGGGTTTGTTTTCATCTTAACACATCGCTGATTACCGGATTATACGGTCAGTTATATTTTAACTAGAGAACCTGACTAGGGTTTGTTAGATCGGTCTGTTTCGACTCCCTCTCTCCTAGTATTTAGCTTAAATAAATAAATAAAATAAAAATAGCCTTTAATTTTTCAGTCACATCTAAATTCATTACATTAGTCATCATATTAATTATTAAGAAATGTCAGTTAATGTTATATACATTTACCAGACAATTTAAAATGCTTCCGTCAAATATATATTTATTTTTTGTGAGACTGCTGTCTTTCGACAAAGGCCTCCTCCATTTTTTTTCCTCCAATATTTAGCTTAGTTTATTATATTATTTTATTACGTTTATTTAATTTGCTTTCAGTTTATAAGCTGTAATAGACAATCAATACAACCGTTTGACTGTTTCACATCAAGGGTTCAATTGAACGCACTAATCTCAGGAACTACTGGACTGATTTAAAAAAAATTGAGTTTAAGATAGTCCATTTATCGAGGTAGGCTGTAGACTATGAAACATCATGCTAAAATGGATAGGAGAGGGACAGCAATTACGAAAACGGAAAACTTAAAGCTTTCCTTACGTGCGCTAAGTAAAATTATTCAAAAATAATGTACTACAAAATTGTTCTCTCTAAAAGTTCTAAATAAAAATCCGCGACAGCATATATCTAAATTTTAAGCTTGAGTCACTTTAACGATTTTTATGTTTAACAAAATAGTATATTACGGTTTTAATCTTTCCACGCGCTGGTGATTGGTATAATATATTTTTATTATTTGAAGTATCTAAACGTTATTCAAATTCAAATTCAAAATATTTTTTATTCAAATAAACTTGTAAACAAGTGCTTTTGAATCGTCAACTCTACTGCTGGTTCGGAAAGCTGTTCCTACCGAGAAGAGCCAGCAAGAATCTCGGCGGTTGCTCTTTTAAAAATATAATTCTTAATACTATTTACATTAAGTCGTTACTGTCTTGTACAGGTTCAAAGAGAGCTATATCCACACATTCTTATCTTCTAAATAATCTTCAAGAGTATAGTCGGCTTTCTGTATCAGCCTCTTTTTAACAGTGTTTTTAAACTGCTGTTAAACTAACTGTTTTTAAACTGCTGTTAAACTATGATAAAACTAAGAATGTAGGCAATATTGTTTTGCGAATCATCCGCGAATGTAATCCCAGCCGGGTATAGTGTATCGACCCGGGCGCGGGGCGTGACGGGTCGATCGTCACGCCTCGCGCACACCCACCCGGGTAACTTAAAAGTTGGACTGCGTTATGCCGAGAGATGGAAAAAAACTTTAAATTTTATAATAATAATAATACAGCTTTATTTAGTCTAAACATATAAAATATAATCGAATAACTAAAACTACAATATATTATACAAAATTGCATTAACTTTAAATTGAAATGATATTTATAATGTGTCAGCAGATTGAGTCTCGGGAGTGGACTGTATTTCTTGTGTAAACATGTTTTATAAATGCTTTTTTTTAAATCCATCCACTCATGTGTATGTGAAGTACAAAATATGTGTATCTTATGTAGTATTTATTGTTAGTGATTATTTCTCTATTGTATTTTATTATTTTTTATATTTTTAATTTAAGATGCTCGTTTAATGTTGTAATATCTGGGTGACCGAATTTTGCTCGGTAAGTTTTAAAAAAATAAAAAAAAGATACTACAAAAAAAAAAAAAAAAGGGTAGGGTGAGGCTTGATCATAGATATATTCTTTTCTCGCGACCACCCGTTCCCCGAATAAGCTACGCTGACTTGACAGTTTATGGCAAAAATTCAATTCAATATAAATTTTAGTATTTTTTAATGGTCAACAACAGGGATATAATGATTTTTTTAACTGATAGCTAGCTAGATCATCACCTAGATCATTTTATTTATTTATTATGAATCGCCAGCGAAATTGAATGAAATTTTTGAATAACTTTCACCGTTTACTGGACCGCAAGGAAAATTTTGGCGTTTTCGTAATATTTTCTATTGCTGCTCCTCTCTTATTCAATTTAGCATGATTTTATATAGCCTTTCTCCACTATCTTACACTGAAAGAATTTTTAAATCGGTCAAGTAGTTCCTGAGATTAGCGCGTTCAAACAATCAAACAATCGGTTTGCTATAACAAGGTTTAAACTAATATTAATTACAATAGGATAGGATTGGTTTGGTATAAGGTTTAATGGCAACATTTGGCCATGACCGGGTGACGTACGGATCCGGGTGTAACAGATTGGACATCGATCCCGGCTTAACCGGGCGCGTCCGGGCAAATCGGTATCCAGACTGTTGACCTTTAGACTATTGGAAATGAATATACCTCACTAATAAATCCCGAAATCGGTATTATAAAACGACGGCTTTGGGGTTTTTGTCGTGGAGTCTATCTCCTGATGATGCATCGGTTGCGGGGCGAAACGATTGTTGAGTTTGTGATAGTGAACGTATGTACTGCTTATGTATTGTGGTGACGGTGGTGGAGGTTTGTGTGTTTTTACGAATCTTGCATGTATCAGGTATGAAAACGGATTGTCAACTCTACATTTAGCATTATATATATTTTCTATTTTACATCGGGATTTATAGCAAAATAATTTTATCATTACTTTTGTATTTACAAGAACCTTGAATTCAAATTCAATGTATTCTTTATTTAGGTAAACTTGTAAACAAGTGCTTTTGAATCGTCAACTCTACTGCTGGTTCGGAAAGCTTTTCCTACCGAGAAGTACAAGCAAGAAAATCGGCGGTTGCTCTTTTCAAAATAATTGTTATAATTAGTTACATTTAATTATAACTATTAAAAAGATTGAAGAGTAGCTACATCCGCACATTCTTATCATTTATATAATCCTCAATAGTATAGTAGGCTTTCTTTATCAGCCTCATATTAACAGTGTTTTTAAACTGCTGTAACGGCAAAGCTAAATTTGATTGCGGAATGTTATTATAGAATCTTATACCTAAAGCCACAGATGACTTACGTACTTTTGCAAGGCGCAATGCAGGAGCCGCAAGCTTATGTCGGTTCCTACTTTATCTATTATATATATCGCTATTTTTTTATAATTCTTTATGGTTTATGCATAAAAATGAAATTGCAAAAATTTAGTGTAAAGCAAATTTAAGAATACCTATTTCCTTAAACTTCTGTCGCAGGGAGTAATGTGAACTTAAATTGTAAATGCCTTGTATGCCTCTTTTTTGTAATACAAAAATTTATTCACTTTGCGATTTTGTCGTGGAGTCTATCTCCTTAAGATGCTTCAGTTGCGAGGCGAAACGATTGTTGACTTTGTGATAGTGAACGTATACAGTGCTTGTGTATTGTGGTGGCGGTGGTGGAGGTTTGTGCATGTGTTTTTACTAATCATGCATGTATCAAGTATGAAAACGGATTGTCCTCTCTATATTTAGCAGCATTATATATATTAGCAGCATTATATTAACCGCGCATTTACTCTATAGCAATATTCCATATGACATAATGCTATGGAATCAAAATAAACAACTTTTGCTGTTTCCAACAGCATAGGCCGCTGAACTAAGTTTCCCTGCAAGAGTTGTTATGTGTGTGCTCCAATGGAGTTTTTTGTATCCAAAAATACAGTTTAATTTAAAATTATATTATTCAAAATGAAAGAATAGGTACCTAGTTCCTTAAACTTCTCTAGCAAGGAATAACGCGGTCTTATACTGTAAATGTATTTGCTTTTTTTTTGTAATACAAAAATTTCCATTACACGTAAATAAAAAGTAAATTACCTTCCCCATTAATTAAGGGAAACTTTCTCGAAAGAAATGTTGAAAACATGAAAATCCCCATCTCATTAACTCGGATATATCTCGGCGACACGAGTGGCGACACCTGGCCCAACATCCGCTTATCCCCGCTTCCGGTGCGCCATCTTGTGCCGCCATTACAGTTAATTACAAGGGAGCTTAGTTTATATTGCTAATAGCTATTTTGTTTTTGAGAATATATTTCGGGGGCCTCCTTTTTAATTGGACTTAGATGAATAGAATACTTTGATACTGGATTGATCTAAAGGTTTAAATCACTACATGGTATAAAACAAAGTCGCTTTCCCTGTCTGTCCCTATGTCCATATATCCCTATGTATGCTTAAATCTTTAAAACTACGCAACAGATTTTGATGCGGTTTTTTTTAATAGGTAGTGATTCAAGAGGAAGGTTTATATGTATAATAACATTCAATACGGAGTAGAGAAATACTGTAATTTTTGAGGTTTCTAATGCGATGTCGTAAATAATTACATTTTTTTATGCTTACATTGCAAACGCAGGTTGAACCTTACGAGATTTATCAAAATTATTTACTGGGTGTTTGTACACCTTGAAAAGGTCTACAGAAAACCCATAATAGCACTTTTTTGTCATTTACTTTGACGAAAAATAATTCCTTATTTTCGAAGCAATTTTAAACAATACAGCATTATCCTTATTCAATTAAGTACCTTAAATACATTTTTGATTTAATATAGATCAATATGGCCGTTTACTCCATGTCATTTAAATGAACATTTAAAAGATATTACAGATTTAAAATGCAGGGGCATAGAGGTTTTTTTTACTCCAAATTTAACGCGTGCGGGCCACGGTCAGTAACGGATGGCACTTTTTTTTCTATAGCCTATATGCTATACCGGTGTATAAGGAATGATTGTATCAAAAGAGAATTCTGAGGATATAGAAAAAAGAAGTTAAATAACGGCCTGTTACTATCCCACAGCTGGGCATAGCCCTCCTCTCTCCGTTTTGGGAGAGAAGGATTGGAGCTAGCACCTACCTCGCTGCTCCAATGCGGATTGGTAGGTTACAAATATCTCCAGAATTATCTAGAGATATGCAGGTTTCCTCACGATGTTTTCCTTTACCGAAAAGCGTGTGATAAATTGCAATTATCAATTAGACACAGAAGTTTTACTAGAAAACTCATTGGTGCCTGCCCCGGGTTTGAACCCTAGACCTCCTCGAAAGAGGCGTACGGTGTTACCGCTGGGCTACCACAGCTTCCGAGGATATTTATAACCATTCTTATGGGGATGCGTCTATAGGTATATAGGTCTTAGTTCCAACACTTCTACCTAAAAACGACGAGAACCTATGACCAACAGTGGGATAGTAGGAAGCTGTAATTTTTATGCCTGTTTCGTAAAATTTCCCACTAAAATGGGTGATTCTAGAACATTTATTAATCCGCGGGATACAGTCACGCGAGGTCAATTTTAGGGGAACGACGGGCGCTTCCGTTTCCGGTTAGGGAATCCATGTCCGATTCGAGTGATCCCGACTATTGTTTGAGAAAAATCCTGTATTATTTAATACTAGCGGCACAAGTGACTTCGTTCGCAATATGTGTATAATGCAATATGTATTTTTCTTATTCCCGAAAGAAAAATGGGATTTTTTATCGTACATGTTAGTCCGATATAAGCTTTCTTTGAGCTATGTTTCATCAATATTGGTTTAGCAGATGAACCGCGAAAGCGTAACAGACAGACATAATTTCACATTTATGATATAAGAATTTTTTTCGTGCGTTAATTTATGTATTAAAATGCCCCCAAAAACCTTGAATGTTTTTTCCCATATCTTTACAATAAACGAGGTTTGTGCTTAATGTCAATCCGGTATGTAAAAGCTTTGGTAAAATTTAAAATGAAATTGTTAAATTCAAATTCAAATTTAAATTCAAAATATTCTTTATTCAAGTGGACTGTTTACAGTACTTTTGAATCGTCAAATGTTTTAAAGAAGCTACCACTGATTCGGAAGTTTGCTCCTACCGAGAAGAATCAGCAAGAAACAACGATGTAAGGACGTCAGGCGTGTGATATCCGGCTGAGTAGAATAGACCACAATCATATATACCGAGGTATGGGCGACTAAGTTAAGATGATGAGGTATGCGACTGACTAGAATAGACCAACCTGATTTCTTGCCAAAGTGTCGTAAAAGGCGACAACGGTAAGTTGTCGTCAGGCAGGCAGCCGGTCGTCAAATAACTAACCAAAACTTATTCTACCGACCCCACTTAAAGTGGGATAAGGGCAGGAGAATGATGAAAGAAAAAGGTAAAATTTGGTAACATTAACTTACCAAATTTTAACCGTGTGGTATCCGGCTGAATAGAATAGTACCACCCTCTTTTCTTACCGAGGTGTCGTAAAAGGCGACTAAGGTAAGTCGACCCGCCGTGTGGTATCCGGCTGAGTAGAATAGACCACCCGCATGTCTTACCGAGGTGTCGTAAAAGGCGACTAAGGTAAGTTGACTCACCGTGTGGTATCCGGTTTAGTAGAAAAGACCACCCTATTTCTTATCGAGGTGTCGTAAAATACGACTACGATAAGTTGACGTCAGGCAGGCGGCCGATCGTAGAAACGCAGCCAAATCATGTGGCAGCATGTTTATAACATGTTGTGCCGACCCCACTTAGAGTGGGATAAGGGCAGGAAGATGATGATTAACTTACCGAATTTCACCGATTTTGCTATAGCAGATCATTTGCAAAAGCGTTACAGACAGACCCGTTTAGAAAAATTATCTTTGACACACCGAGAATAAAAAAAAAACCTTGATATAATGATAATAGATGGCGTTTTTAATGTCATCCTATTCCTGTTGAATTTACAGGATTTATATAGCATATATCTTACCAGGTGTATAAGCATTAATTGTGCCAAATTTCACGTTATTGGTTCAGCGGATTCGCCGTGAAAACGTAACAGACAAACATTTATAATATTAGTAAGGATATTTGCATGTCATGGAATGTATCTCCCCGTTCAAGGACTCGTCATGCGCCAGCGCACACCCCTGCATACCTGATGCCTACCTGTACATATATTTTGAATTCGAATTTGAATTTATAATTACATTCCTTCACACAATAATGTTTGCATTCCTACACTATGAATTTATTATTTGATATACGCCGTGTGGTATCCGGCTAAATATAATAGTACCACCCTCATTTCTTACCGAGGTGTCGTAAAAGGCGACTAAGGTAAGTTGACCCACCGTGTGGTATCCGGTTTAGTAGAATAGACCACCCTCTTTCTTACAGAGGTGTCGTAAAATACGACTGAGGTAAGTTGACGTCAGGCAGGCGGCCGGTCGTAAAAACGCAGTCAAATCATGTGACAGCATGTTTCTAACATGTTGTGCCGACCCCACTTAGAGTGGGATAAGTGCAGGAGGATGATGAATTTATTATTTGATATAACCGCTTTGACGAATGTATCCAATCGCGGTTTACAAAAACGCGATCGTTTTTGGGTTTTGGTGTCTTGATTGCTCATGCTCATGCTTGTTTGTGTGATCGTGTATAATCGGCACGATCATCGTGCAAGTTTCAATACGATCGTCAGTATAATCAGAAATCTTTCTAGTATCTGAGTAATATTATAGGCTGAGTAAATAGACCACCCTCATTACTCATTGAGGTCTTGTAAAAGGCGAGATATACCAGGGACTAAAAATCTCTGGCTAAAATTTTTGTATGTGATATTTTTAAAGGGCTTTGTTGTGGCGAAAAATAATGAACCAAATTAGGCCTTTTGCCATCCAAAGAGTGAATTAAAGTGTGGATATGTGTTTTTATTGAAGATATAGTGAAAAGGATATACGCCGTGTGGTATCCGGCTGAATAGAATAGTGTGGTATCCGGCTGAATAGAATAGTACCAACCTCATTTCTGACCGAGGTGTCGTAAAAGACGAATAAGGTAAGCCGACTCGCCGTAGAATAGACCCACTTCATTTCTAACCAAGGTGTCGTAAAAGGCGACTGAGGTTAGTTGACGTCAAACAGGCGGCCGGTCGTAAAAACGCAGCCAAATCATGTGATAGCATGTATGTAACATATTTTGCCGACACCACTTAGAGCGGGATAAGGGCTAGACAATGATAATGTACTACGAATGTAACTTAAAACTTTCGACGAAAAGCTCTGCATTACCATGTTACAAGGTCATTTAATAGACCCTCCGTCATGCGCCCACGCACACCTGTTTCACACCGATTTTATAGTTCACCATAGGGTCATAGGTTCGCATTGACCTTGGGCATATATTAATCAAATCAAGATCTTTATTCAAATAAGTTTTTTCAAGAACTGCGATTTTGGTCGTGGAGTCTATCTCCTGATGCTTCGGTTGCGGGGCGAAACGATTGTTGAGTTTGTGACAGTGAACGTATATAGTACTTGTGTATTGTGGTGGCGGTGGTGGAGGTTTGTGCATGTGTTTTTACGAATCCTGCATGTATCAGGTATGATAACCGATTGTCCGCCCTACATTTAGTATTATATATATTTTCTATTTTACTTCTTCGCGGATTATAGGGAAATAATTTTATTATTACTTTTGTTTTTCAAGAACCTTGAATTCAAATTTAAAATATTCGCTATCCAAGTAAACTTGTAAACAAGTGCTTTTGAATCGTCAACTCTACTGCTGGTTCGGAATGTTCCTACCGAAACCATCTCTGCGGTTGCTCTTTACAAAATAATTCTTATAACTAGTTACATTAAGTTATTATTATCTTTTACAGGCTCGAAAAGTAGCTTTATTTACGCATTCTTATCATCTAAATAATCCTCGACAGTATAGTAGGCTTTCTGTATCAGCCTCTTTTAAACAGTGTTTTTAAACTGCTGTAATGGCAAAGCTGAAATTGATTGCGGGATTTTATTATAGAATCTTATACCCAAACCCACAAACGTCTTACTTTGGCAAGGCGCAAAGCAAGAGCCGCAAGCTTATTTCGGTTCCTACTTTGTCTATTATTTATTATATACATCACCACGTTTTATAATTCTTGAAACGTCAAGGAATAATAACATTTAACGGCCCATTAATATCCCACTGCTGGGCCTCCTCTTCGTTTCTGGAGAAAAGGATTGGAGCTAAGACCTATGGTGGTGTTCCAATGCGTATTGGAAGGTTACAAATATCCCTAGAATTCTCTAGAGATGTGTAGGTTGCGTAAACGATGTTTTCCCTTACCGAAAAACCTAGTGATAAATTGCGATAATCAATTAGACCCATTTTTAATATTTAAATAAGTTATTTAAATGAGTTAAGTTAATATTTAAATATATATATTTCTGAATTCAGCATGTAGGGGGCTTTAGGGAGGAAAATCGTTCCCGCTAGGTTTTATTTAAAAAAAAAAATTATCCACGTTTTCTGTCATTGAAAAAATGCTAAAATGTAAAATTCAAAGAAAATGACGTTTCGGCTGTCAAACGTTATGCTGTGATAACCTAATGGATAACGAGCGGAACAAAAAATCCTAAACTAGGGTTCGAGGCTCGCTTGTCACCAGCACTTTTCTTTATTTTTATTTTTTTTTATTTTGATATCTTTTAAAAAATTAGCAACCCTTGAACCCCTCGAAAATGTCGCAAGGTCTCGCCGCTGAGCTATCACAGCTTTTAACATAAACATTAATATAAAAACTTTTTATTTAACAGAATAACTTAATAATGGGAGGATGGTAACTGGTTTATTTCCAGAGATAAAAACGCGGCTAGAGGAAGCCGCATTACCATACTGACCGGAAACGCGCCCGACGCCATTCTCCGCCATCTTGTTTTGTATGAAACACGTTTATTGTGGGACTTTTTAGTTTAATGAATTTCCTGTGAGGAAGATTATTTTGTAACGCCGTGTGGTATCCGGCTGAGTAGAATAGTACCACCCTCATTTCTTACCGAGGTGTCGTAAAAGGCGACTAAGGTAAGTTGGCCCACCGTGTAATATCTGGCTGAGTAGAATAGACCAACCTCATTTCTTACCGAGGTGTCGTAAAATACGACAAAGGTAAGTTAATGTCAGGCAGGCGGCCGGTCGTAAAATACGTAGCGAAATCATGTGATAACATGTTTATAACATGTTATGCCACCCCACTTAGAGTGGGATAAGGGCAGGACGATGTATGTATGAAGATATATTTTTTAAGTCTTATAAAAAAAAATCTGATGCTTAGTTATTATTGCGTAAGCTGTGGTAGCCCAGTGGTAACACCGTGCGCCTCTTTCGAAGAGGTCTAGGGTTCAAACCCCGGGCAGACACCAATGAGTTTTCTAGTAAAACTTATGTGTCTAATTGATAATTGCAATTTATCACACGCTTTTCGGTGAAGGAAAACATCGTGAGGAAACCTGCATACCTCTAAAGAATTCTGGGGATATGCGTAACCTACCAATCCGCATTGGAGCAGCGTGGTAGGTCTTAGGTCCAAATCCTTCTCTCAAAATAAATGCCCAGCAGTGGGATAGTAACAGGCCGTTACATTGTGTAAGATAAATTCAAATACAAAATTTTCTTTATTCAAGTAACTTTAAAGGGCCAACATTTTTTATAAATATTTGTTGGTTGTAGTCTCGGTGTATATTTGTATTTAAGTATGTTTTAAAATTATATATGTATATATACACCAGTTGTCTGCCCATAACACAAGTATTAGGTTACTTTGGGGACGAACCGTGTGTTTAAGTGTCCCATATATTTATTATTGAAACTTGTATACAAGTGCTTTTCAATCGTCAAATGAAAATTATAATAATCTTTTAGTATATTTATACTTTCGAATGGTCAAATTGTAATTAAGTAACGGACTGTTACTATCCCACGGCTGGGCATAGGTCTCATTTCTTTATTTTATATACAAAAGGGCTTAAGCTATAACGCTGTGTCAATGCGGATTGGTAGGTTACACATATCCCCAGAATTCTTTAGAGATATGCAGGTTTCCTCACGATGTTTTCCTTCACCGAAAAGCGTGTGATAAATTGCAATTATCAATTAGACACATAAGTTTTAACAGAGAAACTTATTTGCCCGGAGAATCAATGACGACCTCGTAAGAAACACAGAGGTTCTGATAAGTTAAAAGTTAGTTCATTGAAGAATAGTTCATTGAAGAATAGTTCATTGCAGAATAGTTCATTGAAGAATAGTTCATTGAAGAATAGTAGAGATTTACGCAATTCAATTGTTGACTTTACTTCGCGTGGTATCCGGCTGCATTGAATAGATCACCGTCATTTCTTACCGAGAAAAAATGGAGACTAAGGTAACTCGACCCGCCGTGTGGTATCCGGTTGTTTAGAATACCTAGACCAACCTTATTTCTTAGCGAGGTGTCGTAAAGGTGGCTGAGTAGAATAGACCATCCTCTTTCTTACCGAGGTGTCGTAAAATATGGTCGTAAAATAAGTCGCTTAATCATGTGTCGCTAAAACATGTTGTGCCGACCCCATTTAGTGTGGGATACAGGCAGGAGAATGAAAAAAGTGTTGACTTTACTCTAAGTTTTCATAGAATCTAATCTGGGGTTTGAAGTTTGAACCCACAAAGCTATAATCATCCGTATACAATGGTCATATATAATACAAATATATTATCAGTATATGTTACGTAAATAAAGATTTTTACATAACGTTAAACATCAACGCAACCGACTGGTTCGAGTTTCGACACCGGTTTGACTCCTTTCTAAAAATCTGGAAGATTTAATGTATGCGCACGCGCAGACCAATCGCATCGCAGCGATTTATGTGTGCGTAACGTTGTATTTACACTGTACGTTAACAGTATTAGTGTGCGTGACATATGAAACCTCGCATGTAATTTGTCTCGACTCACCGCAAAGATAATTTTGCTGTTAAAATAGTATTATTTATTCAATTTTAAGCTTTATGTGGTTGTAATAAAGTCTTAGGTATTTTTAGTAGTTGATAAAAGTTTTGTGTTTAGTCTGTCATTCACTGTAAAGGCGCGGCATCTTGTATATTTCACTTTATGTATATCTGTATATTACACTATTGTTAGGAACAATATCAACGTGATCTATGACTCAGATTTTTTTTTATACAGGAAGTTGTTTTTTTTTCGCCGCCATTGTTTCGGGAGTCGTGGTTTTTGAGTAAAAATTTTGTAATTTGTCATTGTTTTGTACGATTATTATAATGGATGCGACATTTGGTAATTTTGATATGTAGAACGCGTTTTAACGAGTTGCGACGTAGTGGTGATACACTAGTTTTATTTACCACTAGCAGTCGCCAGCGGCTCCGCCCGCGTGGAAAGATTAAAACCGTAATATATATAGTATTTTGATAGCCATAAAAATTTTTAAAGTGGGTTAAGTTTAAAAGCTAGACATATGCTGTCATGAACTTTCATTTAAAACTTTTAGAGGGGAACAGTTTTGTATTACAACTATCACCGTTTACTCAGCGCACGCAAGGAAAGATTTAAGTTTTGCCGTTTTCGTAAAGTAAAGTAAGTATCTTACACTCAAAGAATTTTACAAATCGGTCCAGTAATTCCTGGGATTAGCGCAAATCAATCAATCAAACAAACTCTTCAGCTTTATAAATGAGTATAGACAAAAAACGTTAAAAAAAATTTATATATATATTATATAACAACGTCCCCAAAAGCTGTCTGCGATCGATCTCAAAACCTATAGAGGGGATTTTCTACGCCGTGTGGTATTCGGCTGAATAGAATAGTACGACCCTCATTTCTTGCCGAGGTATCTTAAAAGGCGTCTAAGGTAAATCGACCCGCTGTATGGTATCCGGTTGAGTAGAATAGACCACCCTCACCTCTTACCAAAGTTTTCTGAAAGGTGACTAACGTAAGTTGACCCACCATGTGGTATAAGTAGAAAAGACCGCCCTTTTTCTTACCGAAGAGTCGTAAAATACGACTAAGATAAGTTGATGTCAAGCAGGCGGCGGGTACCTTAAAACATTGCTAAGGGTCATATATTGGTCTTATATCCCAAAGCGGTCTGTTTTCGAGTAATTACATAGGTAGGTTTACGACACGGTATGTTTACGACACCTCAGTAAGAAATGACGGTGGTCTTTTCTACTCAGATGGATACCACACGGTACCTCAACTTACTTTTACAGAATAAAATATTTACTAACTAAAACTTAGCCAACTATATTATTTATCTTTAGATCGTTCTAAAGATATATTTTATATCTGTAACATCATAAAACAGTTACGTTTTTAGTACCTAGAACAATTTAGTTTTAATTACTTAACATAAAAACATTGACATGTATTAAATTTAGTTTTGTTATTTACATCACAGAGATTCTTATCAGTAGTATATGTTATGTAATATATAATCCTACTAATATAATAAATGCAAAAGTTAGTGAGTATGGATGTATGTTTCACGGTGAATCCGCTGAACAAACATCGATGAAATTTGGCACAATTATTCCTTATACACTGGAATAATATATAGGCTATATATGTAAGTAGTAAGTAGGCTATATATGTAGGCTAGTAAGTATGGCTACTTAGCTTTTTACTTAGTAGTAACTGGCAGTTACTATCCCACTGCTGAGAATAGGCCTCTTCTCTCCGTTTTTGAAGAAAAGGATTGGAGCTAAGACCACGCTGCTCCAATGTGGATTGGTAGGGTTACACATATCTCCAGAATTTTCTAAAGATTTGCAGGTTTCCTCACGATGTTTTCCTTCACCGAAAACCGTGTGATAAATTGCAATTATCAATTAGACTCATAAGTTTTAACGGAAAAACTCATTGGTGACAACAGTCCACGCGAACGAAGTCGCGATTAAAAGCTAGTATATTTATATTTGAGGGATTTTATATTGAGACATGTAGGTGAACCATCTAAAATACATTTTATACAACATCCCAAACCAATTGTATCTTCATTAATCATATTGATCCTTGACGACTCAAAAGTGATTGAACGAGCTTCATCATCTTCCTGCCCTTATCCCGCTCTAAGTGGGGCCGGCACAACATGTTATAAACATGTTGTCATATGATTTGGCTACGTATTTTACGACCGGCCGCCTGCCTGACGTCACCTTATCTTAGTCGTATTTTACGACACCTCGATAAGATTGAGGGTGGTCTATTCTACTTAACCGGATACCACACGGTGAGTCAACTTGCCTTAGTCGCCTTTTACGACACCTCGGTAAGAAATGAGGTTGGTCTATTCTACTCAGCCGGATACCATACCACACGGCGGGTCGACTTACCTTAGTCGCCTTTTACGACACCTCGGTAAGGAAAGAGGGTGGTACTATTCTATTCAGCCCGATACCACACGGCGTAGTGCTTGAACGAGCTTATTTGAATAAAAATTATTTTGATTTGATATCTTAAACATTATCAAATTGTCACAACACGTTAATGCCTAAGAAAAGTTTTCTTTATTTTGCCTTTGAGATATTCAGATGTATGAATAAGAAATTTTGGGTAAATATTTGTAATAAACATGAAATTGGCACGCATATAACCATAAAAACAATGTTACTCGAACGAACCAAACTTCAAAACTTTGAATTTCCAAACCAGCAGTAGAGTTGACGATTCAGAAGCACTTGTTTACTAATCTATTTGAATAAAAAATATTATGAATTGTAAGTAACACTGAGTAGCGGCCTGGTACTATCCCACTGCTGAGAATAGGCCTCTTCAAAGGTTTGGAGCTAAGACCTACCACGCTGCTCCAATGATTGGTAGGTTACAAATATTTCCAGAATTCTCTAAAGATATGCAAGTTACCTCACGATGTTTTCCTTCACCGAAAAGCGTGTGATAAATTGCAATTATCAATTAGACACATAAGTTTTAACAGAAAAAATCATTGGTGTCTGCCCGGGTTTGAACCCGTGACCTCCTCGAAAGAGAATTTTAGATAGATTATGAATTGAATTATCGTGTGGATACTTGAAACTTGTATATTACTAGAGAAAATTTATTGATAATATAGTGTAAGCTTTTATTCGTAGGTATTAGAGAGCGTATAAGCTCCTATTCTTCTATAGTCAAAGGAGATACGAGGTTTTTGCACAATACCAAAAGCATTAGCTTAGTTAAATGACGTAAAACTTTATACACACAGATATAATTGACGCTCGTTAAAAATGAAGTGTTTAATAACGAAACGAAGACGCGGTTTTCATTAAAAAATGAAGTGTATAATAACGTCTCTATATATCATCGACGTAAAACTTTATACACAAATATAATTGACGCTCGTTAAAAACGAAGTGTTGAATAAACGTCTCTGTACCATCGTATATAATATCGTATGTTAAATCCAGTCATAACATCTCGATTTCATGCCGCCATATCCCAATTTGTTATACGTAAGGCACCATGCATACAGCCTTACCTCGAAATTGGCACGCACACATACACACAGCCCTGCCCAGTTTGAACGGGCCAATCAGAAGCCGCCGCTCGCCCTCACACCACGACGCGACGCCGCCATTGGCCAAAATTATAACGATCACGATATTTTGGAGGGAATTTTTCGGGTGTTTTATGAAATCACGACGCAGATGTGCGGGCGATGTTACGAGGTATTTTATAGAGGCATGATTGTATGCGGTTTTTATGTTTTGTCGTGCTGTTATGATAATCTCGTTATGGATGGAGCGGTCGTTGTTTTTGCATAATGGCGACCCTGTTTTTTTTTTAGAGGTTTTTGAGATAATTGCGTTTTTTAAGCGTCCTCTTTTTATAAGAAGGGACCTATTGTTTTTTTAAGCTTCGTCTTTTTAGAAAGGCGTCTATTACATTAAATATGCTAGGTTTTTGAGATAATTGCGTATTTTAAGCGTCCACTTTTTAAGAAGGCGTCTATTACAGTATCCCTTAGTAAGCGGTGTATAAAATTGCATTTAGTTTAGTATACGTAAGGTTATAGATGCTAGGTTTTTGAGATGATTGCCTTTTTTAAAGCGTCCTCTTTTTATAAGAGGCTCCTATTTTTTTTAAGCGTCCTCTTTTTAGGAAGGCGTCTATTAAGTTTCCCTTAGTAAGCGGTGTATAAAATTGCATATAGTTTTGCATGCATATAAAATGCTTTTCAAAGAAACAATTTAGAGAATTACACTATGCTCTGT
The DNA here is from genome assembly GCA_947086495.1 of Morpho achilles. Lineage (NCBI taxonomy): Eukaryota > Metazoa > Arthropoda > Insecta > Lepidoptera > Nymphalidae > Morpho > Morpho achilles. Next base: position 10,389,275 of record CAMTZB010000026.1, read on the forward strand.
GGAATAAAAATACTATTATTGTTTTGATATGATTTGTGGTTATGTACTATGTATAAGTGAACTATGACGTTTCTTATCTTATAATGTAAGATTTGTTAAACGAAAGTTTATGTTATATAAAGGTCCAGTTTCACAAGTTATCACTAATAACCCGTCAGTTGACTTATTCGGAACATATCTGACACATATCGAGGAATTTTGCGTTTCTCCGGTTTCTGATAGGCTTATTCAGCACTTAAAGTCCATAATAAGTTAACAGGTAGATCATGTGGCTGTTATTTTGTTTATCTGCTGGATAGCAAATACCTATTTTAAAATGGCCGCGATTTTTTTTTTAATTTTCACTTGTTAGAGTCTCTGTTTAGGAGACATTTATCTGCTACTTAGTTTATTTGTTGGTTAACTATCCGACACTTTATCAGTAACTGTAAAACAGGCCCTAAGCTTATAATTTTACTATAATATTACCGATTATAAGTGTAGGAAGCAAAAATCATTCATATACCTCACACATGTAGGATTAGTTACCGCACGTATCACAACGCAGTACCACCAATAACGCAACTAAACAAGCACTACACACATTCACTACGACAATCCCTACGATCGTTTCGCGCTGTAACCGAAGCGTCATCATGAGATAGGCTCCATAGGAAAATCGCAATTTTGTTTTTAAAATAAAATCACCACAATCACTGCACACATCCACTATTGCAATCCCAAAATCGTTTCGGCCCGTAATCGAAAGGTCGTCAGGAAATAGACTCCACGACAAAAATAATAGATAAAATTGGTTTTGCCTGATTTTCACAATACACAAGCACTACACACGTTCACAAAGGGATTTTAGTCTTAGATTCTATCTTCTGATGGTACTTCGGTTGCGGTGCCAAACGATTGCTGAGTTTGTGATAGTTAACGTATGTAGTGCTTGTGTATTGTGGTGGTGGTGGTGGAGGTTTGTGCATGTGTTTTTATGAACCTGCCTGTACCTATATGTATATAAAAACGGATAGTCCACTCTACATTTAGAATTACTATATAAATTATCTACTTACTTTATTGCGGATTATCACACTCTAATTGGGGTCGGCAGAACATGTTATAAACATGTTGTCACCTGATTATGCTAGTTATTTTACTACCGGCCACCTGCTTGACGTTAACTTACCTTAGTCGCCTTTTACGACACCCGGTAAGAAATGAGGATGGACTATTCTACTCAGCTATTACTTCTTAATATATTATCCTATTAAAAGAATATTAACTTCGCAAGTTGTTAATATAAAATAATAAATATATATAAATATAATGTTCGAAAAGCCGAACTTAAGGTTCTTAATAATATTCACTTACATGTATAATATTCCATCATATTTTGATTATATCTGTAAGCGGCGGACAAATCCACGCCGCCGCCGGCCCTTAGCCCAAAAAGGGCCGCAAAAGTGGCCTTGCTTTGGCCCTCCAGCTTGAACACTTCAACGTCACTTATTTAAACACTATCACTTTAAATTAATCACACCAATCGTTACACTTTAAAGAACCTCGTCCGCCATTTTTAATGTTTAAAATTAAGCGCGCTAGTCTCCATAACGAATGTTCCAAATTTGAAATAACATATTAAACTCTTTTGTCACCGTTTTTTCTTATGCAGAAACATTTTAGATATCTACTTATTGGTCCCATTTCCTAATTAGAAAAAAATATCGAATATAAACACTAAAACAGAGTATATTTAGGTAAAAAAGGTCACAAAAAGCTTGTGATACCTGTGTCGCGACTCAGCAGAGTAGGCAACTCATTCGATGGTCTCGGTATTCGCTTTTACAATAAAATTCCGCAATCCATACTAGACCAGTTAGACAGAAAGGTTAAGTTAAGTATAAGTGATGTACTTATACGTAAAGCATATTACAAAATTGAGGATTATTTGGATGATAAAAAAGCCTGGATTTGAAAATCCTTTCAGCTTCATACAGGACTACGGTTTAATAATGTAAAATTGAAAATGTTTTAAAGATTGACCGCCGAGTTTCTTTCTGGTTCTTCTCGGTAAGAGCAACATTCCGAACTAATTGTAGCTTCATTAACCGTATTAATCCTTGACGATTCAAAAGTGCTTGAAAGAGCTTATTTGAATAAAGATCATTTTGATTTGATTTGATTTGCCCTTAATTAACCAAAAAACAAACTCAAAAAAAGCAGGGCTTCCTCATTAAGCCATGATTAAGCGATTCTCATGAGAAACGGCCATATCCACCTGTCTATCGGAGCGGAAATGATCAAATACCGGAAAATTGTCAAATCGTAAACTAACCGGCGAAATTTAACAAACGAATCGTTTCTTATGATCAATGGACCTTAGTTTTTGACTTTCACACTCCATGATTTTTATTTTTAATCTTAACTGCCTAAAAATGGAAATCGCTTGTGCGTTTGTAAATTCCGCTTTTAGCAGTAAGTTTTACAGAATATTACAATTAGATTTAATTACAATACATTCCTGTTACTAAAATGAAAAATATAATAATAAACATTTTCAATATTACATTATTAAACCGAAGTATTGTATAAAGCTCAAAGGATTTTCAAATCAAGGCATATTCATCATGCAAATAATCTTCAACTTTGTAATATGCTTTACGTATAAGCATCTCTTAAACTTAATTTAAACCTTTCTGTAGTCTGGTCTAGTATGGATTGCGGAATTTTATTGTAGAAGCGAATACAGAGACCATCGAATGAGTTGCCAACTCTGCTGAGTCGCGACATAGGTATCACAAGCTTTTTGTGACCTCTCGTATGTCTAGGCAATCTTAATCTATACTAATATATAAAGCTGAAGAGTTTATTTGTTTGTTTGAACGCACTAATCTCAAGAACTACTGGACAGATTTGAATTATTTCAGTGTAAGATAGTCCATTTATCGAGGAAGGTTATAGACTATATAACATCACGCTATGATGAATAGGAGAGAGGCAACAATAAAAAATATTACGAAAACGGCAAAATTTAAAGCTTTCCTTGCGTGCGCTGAGTAAACAGTGAAAGGTTTTCAAAAATTGCTTATAATTAACTCACGATTACTACTTTTATGTTCGAAATTTCATCGAGGTATCGTAAAATGCGACTACGGTAAGTCGACCTACCGCGTGGTATCCAGCTAAGTAAAATAGACCACTCTTTTACCCCCTAAGGTAAGTCCACGTCAGGCAGGCAGCCGGTCGTATATTACGTAGCCAAATCATTTAACAACATTTTTATAACATGTGCCGACCCCACTTACAGTGGGATAAGGGCAGGAGGAGGATGAAATTGAATTATTATCGTTAAATATAATCACATAACACATCACTAAACTCCTTAAAAATTTGCACAACTGCACATTACAAACAACCTGTCCAAAAAATCTGTACATATTAATAAACTTTGTAACACATTTAAGCACGATAAAGAACCTTGCAAATCTATACTAATATATAAAGCTGAAGAGTATGTTTGTTTGATTGTTTGAACGCGCTAATCTCAGGACCTACTGGACCGATTTGAAAATTCTTTCAGTGTAAGATAGTCCATTTATCGAGGAAGGCTATAGACTATATAACATCGCGCTAAGATGAATAGAAGAGGAGCAGCAATAAAAAATATTGCGAAAACGACTAAATTCAAAGCTTTCCTTGCGTGTGCTAAGTAAACGGTGATAGTTATTCAAAAATAATGTATTACAAAATTGTTCCCCTCTAAAAGTGCTAAATAAAAGTCCGCGGCAGCATATGTCTAGTTTTTAAGGTTAACCCACTTTAACCATTTTTATGGTTTTAATCTTTGCACGAGGGTGGAGTTGTTGGCGATTGCTAGTAATTGTATATAATCACAAAACACGTCACTTAACACTTAAAATTACAAATTTACACAACTGCACATTACAAAGAACCTAGCAAAAAATCCTAAAAGCGCGATTGAACCTTCCAAAATTACAGATATATCTAAAATTAATTTTGGCCACTCTTAATACGTGTTAATCACTCGATCGTCACTAAGATCTGGTACATTTTGAGTTATATTTCACGGTTGGTCCGGCTTGGACCGATGGATTGTGACCGGGGATCGGTTTTCCGATATTTAAGATGTCCGGTACCGTGAGATTGTTTTTTTGAAACCAATCTATACTAATATAAGCTGAAGAGTTTGTTTCTTTGATTGTTTGAACGCGCTAATCTGAGGAACTACTGGACCGATTTGAAAAATTAACAAAACGATGGTCCATGTATCAAGGAAGGCTATAAGAATATATAAAGGCCGTGTGGTATCCAGCTGAGCAGAATATGATGATAAAGAAGCCTGGATTTGAAAATCCTTTCAGCTTCATACAGGACTACGGTTTAATAATGTAAAATTGAAAATGTTTAAAAGATTGACCGCCGAGTTTCTTTCTGGTTCTTCTCGGTAATGTCATTCCGAACCAGTTGTAGCTTCATTAATGATATTGATCCTTGAAGATTCAAAAGTGCTTGAAAGAGCTTATTTTGAATAAAGATTATTTTGATTTGATTTGATAGAATATATCACCCTCATTTCCATTTTCTCACCAATGAATATTACTAGTAAAACCTATATCTAACTGACAATTGCAATATATTATTATTATAATATGTATATTAGTAATATATAAAGCTGAAGAGTTTGTTTTTTTGGTTTGAACGCGCTAATCTCAGGAACTACTGAACCGATTTGAAAAATTCTTTCAGTGTAAGATAGTCCATTTATCGGGGAAGACATCAGAATATTACATCGTGCTAAGATGAATAGGAGAGGAGCAGCAATAAAAAATAGTACGAAGCCGGAAAAATTTAAAGCTTTTGACGTGCGTTAAGTAAATGGTAATAGTTATTCAAAAATCATGTATCACAATTGTACCCTTTAAAGTTCTAAATAAAAGTCTATGACAGCATATGTCTAGCTTTTAAGGTTAACCCATTTTAAACATTTTTATAGTTATTAAAATATTACTGTTTTATCCTTTCCACGCGGAACATCCGCTGGCGATTGCTAGTACTAATATATAAAGCTGAAGAGTTTGTTTGTTTGATTGTTTGAACGCGCTTATCTCAGGAACTACTGGACCGATTTGAACAATTCTTTCAGTGTAAGATAGTCCATTTATCGAGAAAGGCTATAGACTATATATTAAGAAAACCTTGTGGTATACGGCTGAGCAAAATAGATCACCCTAATTTCCATTTCCTCATATCCTCACCAATGAGTTTTACTAGAAAACCTATGTCTCATAGACAGTTGCAATCTATACTAATATATAAAGGTAAAGAGTTTATTTGTTTGATTGTTTGAACGCGCTAATCTCAGGAACTACTGGACTGAGTTAAAAATTTCTTTGGGTGTAAGATAGTCCATTTATTGGGGAGGGCTATAGACTATATGAAATCACGCTATCCAAACAAAAAAAATTCAACAATCGTTTCGCCCCGCAACCGAAGCATCATCACGAGATAGACTCCGAGACAAAATCGCAAAGAGTTTGTGATAGTGAACGTGTGTAGTGCTTGTGTATTGTGGTGGAGGTTTGTGCATGTGTTTTAACGAATCCTGCATGTATCAGGTATGATAACCGATTGTCCACTCTACATTTAGCATTATATATATTTTCTATTTTACCACATCGCGGATTATAGCAAAATATTTTTATTATCACTTTTGTATTGTGGATATCTACAAAGTAACGCCTACTTCTATAAATTATTTAAAAAATATTCTATCATTTGGACGAGTTAAAAACTTTAAATGGCTGATATTAAAATTTTCAAAATCGGAATGTTCTTTATTCTATTTTTTGTCTTTGGTAATTAAAAAATCATATCTAATGTTAAACTAAGAACGTCGTTCATACTAGGTACGCGTTATTACCTACCAGTCACAAAGTCAAGTAAGTCAATACTGCATGTAATTCTAATACAGGTTTATTTACTAGTATTATGTTACGAGAAACGGACTGTGTGAATATCATACCTACAGGTATTAGGTATCTGACAACTTGTTTTATATGGTCTTTATAGATAACTTTTTTTCTTTTTTTTTATCTTTTATATACTCTAAGCTCCAACGGTTATAACAGTGTCATCGAGGACTTATGTATATTTTTCGTCCTTACTAGCAATTAACATTAGCCGTGTGGTATCCGGCTAAGTAGAATAGACCAACCTTATTTCTTAGGTTTCGTAAAAGGCGACTAAGGTAAGTTGACCCGCCGTTAGGTAGCCGGCTGAGTAGAATAGACCAACCTCATTTCTAACCGAGTTGTCGTAAAAGGCACTAAGGTAAGTTGACCCGCCGTGTGGTATCCGGCTGAGTAGAATAGACCAACCTCATTTCTAACCGAGGTGTCGTAAAAGGCGACTAAGGTAAGTTGACCCGCCGTGTGGTATTCGGCTGAGTAGAATAGCAACGTGTCGTAAAATATCTACGACTAAAGTAAGTAGAAGTTATGTAGGCGGCCGGGCCTAAAATACATATTCTAATCATATGACAACATGTTTATAACATGTTGTGCCGACCCCACTTAGAGTAGGGTATGGGCAGGAGAATGATATCAAATGACTTATTAAGAGTGTTTAACTCTAAAGTTAACGTGAACGAGCTCGCGGAATCATTTCGATATAAATGTTAATTAATATTGTTATTTTATATGTAATTTATTTAGAAATACTGTGAATAGATGTATTTTTATTTATTTGGTATTTAATCAAATAACAACGCGATTTATTGTCAAACTTAACTAAAATACGATAAATTTTACGATTGATAATATGTATTTTAATTAATTAACATTTTATTTAATTATAAAAAGTTATCTTATTTTGATTTGATAAAATTGTTCTATTTTTATTAAATAAATTATAGACGCATTTAAAATAATAAATTACGTTCATTAAAACAGCATCGTAATTGTTAGTAATGTTATGTTTTAAAGTTGTATGCCATAAAGTACTTGATTCCAGGATGTAAATAATTTAAAAAAAAAAAAATTAATATACCTAATAGATAAATAATGTTTAAATATCACATTAGAACATCCGAAGTCCATTTCATAAATGGAACATAACAGGCATAGATAACATAAACAAATCACTGAACACGATACACAAACATTCCGTTCGAAATTCGAAATTCGCACTCGCGTCTCGCTCGACCGCGCGCGGCGGCACCAAAACACCCTCTAGCGCACGTGGCGCGCGGGACGCGCTCGGATACACCCTCGGGGTGATCGCGATATGTCATTTCGTAATTTAAATTGTTAAGAGATGTACTTGAGTTTATATGAAATATAATTGAGCAGATAAATATTATATATAGACCAAATTATTCGTTTGCAGATGCTGTCAACGTTTTTCGCATATTTTAATAATTAATTTAGCTTCATTTTATAATGATTGCCCATTATTACATAAAAATATAAAAAATAATGGTAAAATCTAATCAAAACTATTAAAATCAGTTTGGACATATTGGGATTTGAGCAAAAACAGTGAAATTATTTGTTTTTGAAAAGAAATAATGTTTCGACATATCAGAATTTGATTTAAACTACTCGTGACGTCATAAGGCACATGATGCATTTAAAAAAAATGAAGCTTTAAACTGAAAATTTCTTATAAATATGACAGCATATTTGAAATGATTATATTCCAGAATGTTAATATTTTAGTTTACTTTAAGTTGACATAATGGTGGAAATATTGGTGTTTGATATTTATCAACTCGATTGGTACCTAACCACAATGTCATTATAATAATATTTAGAAATATAAGAAATACTAGCAATCGCCAGCGGCTCCGCCCGTGTAGAAAGACTAAAACCGTAATATATTATAGTACTTATTTTGATTACCATAAAAATGCTTAAAGTGGATTAACCTTAAAATAAAGACATGCTGTTACGGAATTTTATTTAAAACATTTAGAGGGGAACAATTTTGTGATACATGATTTTTCAGTAACTATTACCGTTTACTCAGCGCACGTAAGTAAAGCTTTAAATTTTGCCATTTTCGTACTATTTTTTATTGCTGCTCCTCTCCTATTCGTCTTAGCGTGATGTTATATAGCCTATAGCCTTGCTCAATAAATAGACTATGGTACACTGAAAGAATTTTTCAAATCGGTCTTGTAGTTCCTGAGATTAGCGCGTTCAAACAAACAAACTCTTCAGCTTTATATATTAGTATAGATTATTGGGTCCTAAAAAACAATTTTGGTAAATTTTATCCTAAAATCTTTTTTTTTATTTTTTATTCTGTATTAAAGGGCTTTTACACTAATCCCAAAATCTTCACGGGTCTCCAGTCACATTGCTTTAATATATATTTATAAATTTATTTAACAAAAAAGTTCTAAGCTTTCACAAAGCCTTGAATTTGTTATAATCTACATCCATATCTATATAAAACAAAATCCCTAAAAGCTATCTGTCTGTATGTGATCGATTTTCTCCAAATCTACCGAGAGGATTTTTGTATAGTTTTTACTAAAAGGTAGTTCAATTCTTTCAAAAGGTTTAAATTAATAGCACTGTTTATATTATTACCGTTTTATGTAAATTGTGTTACAGAGGTCGTGCGGTTTGTTAAAACTCGCCTGCTCGGAACTTTACTCGCGTGCACCGCGTAAACCAACAGAGATACACTGATGTAATGTACTAGAGAATTGTAGACCTACAAAAAAGTCCGCGACAGCATGTCTCTCTCTTATGGTTAACTCACAATAACTACTTTTATTTTCAAAATATCCATACACTGTAAAAAGTAACCAAAATAACACGTACAAAATAAATCGTATAGTCATTTTCCGCATTAAAAAATTATCCTCATTTGAATCTAGATTGAATCCAATTAAAAATGTTTTTAAGTCGATAGATTGAGTCATATAAAATTATAGACATACATAATTATAATTACATCACGAACGCCGACCGGTTGTAAAGTAAAATTCACTGACGCAACCGCAAATTGTAATCAACAATGAATCAAACTCGTAAAATATGATTGTGATAGATGATTCCAGAAGTGTTTGTTTCATAAGCATAATAATTTTATAGCGTTACGCCTTGGTATCCGGCTGAATAGAATAGTACCACCCTCTTTTCTTACCGAGGTGTCGTAAAAGGCGACTAAGTTAAGTGACTCACTGTGTGGTATCCGGTTAAGTAGAATAGACCACCCTCTTTTCTTACCGAGGTGTCGTAAAAGGCGACTAAGGTAAGTGACTCAACGTGTGATATCCGGTTAAGTAGAATAGACTAACCTCATGTCTTACCGAGGTGTAGTAAAAGGCGACTAAGGTGAGTCGACCCGCCGTGTGCTATCCGACTGAGTAGAATAGACTAACCTCATGTCTTACCGAGGTGTCGTAAAAGGCGACTAAGGTAAGTGACTCGACGTGTGATATCCGGTTAAGTAGAATAGACTAACCTCATGTCTTACCGAGGTGTCGTAAAAGGCGACTAAGTTAAGTGACTCGACGTGTGATATCCGGTTAAGTAGAATAGACCACCCTCTTTCTCACCGAGGTGTCATAAAAGGCGACTAAGGTAAGTGACTCGACGTGTGGTATCCGGTTAAGTGGAATAGACCACCCTCTTTGTCACAGAGGTGTCGTAAAAGGCGACTAAGGTAAGTCGAGCCGCCGTGTGTTATCCGGCTGAGTAGAATAGACTAACCTCATGTCTTACCGAGGTGTAGTAAAAGGCGACTGAGGTAAGTGACTCACTGTGTGGTATCCGGTTAAGTAGAATAGACCACCCTATTTCTTATAGAGGTGTCGTAAAATACTAAGATAAGTTAACGTCAGGCAGGCGGCCGGTTGTAAAATATGTAGCCAAATTATGTGACAATATGTTTATGACATGTTCTGCCGATCCCACTTAGAGTGGGATAAGGGCAGGAAGATGATGAATAATTTTGTAGCGTTAGGAATGGTGATGTAATAGGCCATATATTATGTAGTGTTAGATAAATACCGAGTTAACTTTTAATCTGTGCTGGATGTTACTCGGATAAGTAGTAAGTAAAAATAAAATCCTAAAATAAATCCATCGACAATATAGAGAAAAAAAAATTGGTTTATTATCTATCTCTCCTTTATCAAAATGCATAGATTTATTAAACTAGAGCATGGTGTATAAGTAGAGAGGAGTCATGGCAAGGAGGTAAACCTAGTGCTTGTAAAAGTTAATAAAAATAAAGAATTATTTGAATTAGAATTTAAAGATGAAAGTTTATTTAAGTCTGATAAATACAATGAAAAACTAAGCCGTGTGGTATCCGGCTGAATAGAATAGTACCACCCTCATTTCTTACCGAGGTGTCGTGAAAGGCGACTAAGGTAAGTCGACCTGCCGTGTGGTATCCGGCTGAGTAGAATAGACCACCCTCATTTCTTACCGAGGTGTCGTAAAAGGCGACTAAGGTAAGTTGGCCCACCGTGTGGTATCCGGTTGAGTAAAATAGACCACCCTCTTTCTTACTGAGGAGTCGTAAAATACGACTAAGGTATGTTGACGTCAGGCAGGCGGCCGGTCGTAAAATACGTAGCCAAATCATATGACAATATGTTTGTAACATGTTGTGCTGACCCCACTTAGAGTGGGATAAGGGCAGGAGTATGATGAAATACAATGAAAAACTGTTATGTATATTACGGAACCTAAACGTACGAAGTTGCGGTTGGTTTTGTATTATATTTAAAAATAAATTACTAAATTAACACAGAATTTTCGCATCAGAAAATACCTTTGCTTATGAAGCAATTATGTATTTGGTACAACAAAAGAATTTTCTGTGTACAAATATTTTAGTTATGTTTATATAATTTATAGAATAACGTTACTTTGCGGAGATCCATAATACAAAAGTAATAATAAAATTATTTTGCTATAATCTGTGATGAAGTAAAATAGAAAATATTTATAATGCTGAATGTAGAGTGGACAATCCGTTTTCATGCCTGATACATGCTTAATAATAAATCGCTTTGCGATTTTGTCGTGTAGTCTAATTCCTGATGATGCTTCGGTTGCGGGGCGAAACGATTGTTGAATGTTGTGTAGTGTTTGTGTATTGTGGTGGCGGTGGTCTGTACATGTGTTTGCGAATCCTGCATGTATCAGGTATAAAAACGGATTGTCCACTCTACATTTATCATTATATTTTCTATTTTACTTCATTGCGGATTATAGCAAAATAATGTTACTTTTGTGTTATGTATATATTTCTTAATTCTACCATTAAACGAACAAATCTCAGGTTTGGTACTAAATTTAGAAAGCATAAACTAATCAGATATTAGGATTGAGTTACTTAGATTCACGTAACGCCTTATTTTAACAAACCTCAAAATAAAAAGATAATCTACTCATCATCCTCCTGCCCTTATCCCACTCTAAGTGGTGTCGGCACAACATGTTATAAACACGCTGTTACATAATTTGGCTGCGTTTTTACTACCGGCCGCCTGCCTGACGTCAACTTACCTGTGTCGTATTTTACGACACCTCGGTAAGAATGAGGGTGGTCTATTCTGCTAAACCGGATACCACACGGTGGGTCAACTTACCTTAGTCGCCTTTTACGACACCTCGGTAAGAAATGAGGTTGGTCTATTCTACTCAGCCGGATACCACACGGCGGGTCGACTTACCTTAGTCGACTTTTACGACACCTCAGTAAGAAAAGAGGGTGGTACTACTCTATTCAGCCGGATACCACACGGCGTAAAAAGATAATCTACTAATATTATAAATGCGAAAGTTTGTGAGTATGGATGTATGTTGGTTACTCTTTCACAGCGAATCCCCTGAACCAATATCGATGAAATTTGGCACAGTTATTCCTAATACACTGAAATAACATATAGGTTATAGAAGTCCTGTTAATTCTTTAAGAATAGGGCGACATTTTAGAGCGCCATCTATTATCGACCTATCACACGACGACAGTCCACACGAACGAAGTCGCGGGTAAAAGCTAGTTAATATATTTCTTTAAAAATGTTTTGCTAATGGACTAAAATTTCATAATAAACATAATATTTGTACATATAATATAAAAAAAAAAAAAAATGTTTAGGAAAATTATTAAAATTTTAAATTAGATACAGAAAGCCAACTATACTGTTGAGAATACGTGGATATAGCTGCTATTCGACCCTGTACAAGACAATAATGACTATATGTGACTACTTATAAGAATTATTTTTAAAAGAGTATCCGCCGAGTTTCTTGCTGGCTCTTCTCGGTAGAAACAGCTTTCCGAACCAACAGTAGAGTTGACGATTCAAAAGCACTTATTTACAAATTTATTTGAATAAAGAATTTGGAATTTGAATTTACTTTAATATTTATTCAAATTTACCATTATTAAAAAAAAATCCGATCAACGCTATACAGTTTCGGAACGCGCCGCCAATGATACAGTGCATCCCTTTTTATCTCTTACATTTGATATCATCTATCTCTCTCACTTTCGGATGTTACTGATAAGGCAATTATATGAAATAAAACTATAATTGAAATTTTGACTACACAAATTCTTGTATTTGATTTTGTTTTTATTTTTCCTATTATAATATTAATTTAATGCCTTAAACAGTAAAATAAATAATTTATAGAATTAGGCATTACTTTGCGGACAATACAATAGTAATAATAAAATTGTAAAAAACTGTATAGTAAAATGTTTGTTATATTAAAATGTTGGTCCTCGGCGGAAATCGAACGCGCGGCCCTCGAAGGCGAAGGCAGTCACTGCCAAATGCACCAACGAGCCAGTCAATCGAGAATCGAACTCTCTACGGGTAAATAAAGCTAGTAAAGACTTAACTGGAAATAGAATCAGCAACTACATTGACCACTACGCCATTGGTGTTCGAGATGTTAAGTTACGTCATTAATTACGTAATAAATTGACCAATCAATATAATAATTGATAATATATTTCGGCTAATGGTATGATTAAGTGTTTGGAGCTATATATTGACTACTTAGACTGAGGTCTTAAGCGATAAAGGGTAGCAAAAATGACTGTCAAAAATGTGTGTGTGTAGCAAAAATGTGTGTGTTTTGTGATACTTGGTAACTAATCCTGCATGTATAAGGTATGAGAACGGTTTTTGCTGCCTACACTTAGCATTCAAATTCAATTTTTTCTTTTTTGAAATAAACTTGTAAACATGTGCTTTTGAATCGTCAGCTCTACTGCTGGTTCGGAAAGCTGTTCTTACCGAGAAAAGCCGACTAGAAACTCGTTGCAGTCTTAAAAATATAATTCTCATCACTAGTTATTTAGTTAATATTGTCTTGTGCAGGGTCGAAGAGCTATATCCACGCATTCTTATCATCTAAGTAATCCTCAACAGTATAGTAGACTTTCTGTACTAACCTTTTATTAATATTGTTTTTAAATTGCTATAGTGGCAACACTAAAATTGATTGCGGAATGTTATTATGGAATATTATACCCAAACCCACGAACAACTTACGCACTTTAGCAAGGCGCAAAGCAGGAGCCGCAAGCTTATGTCGGTTCCTACTTTGTCTATTATATACATCGTCAATCTTTTCATAATTATGAATATTCTTATGCACAAAAATTAAATTGCTAAAATATACTGTGAAGCCAATGTAAGAACACCAATTTCATTAAACTTCTCTCGCAGGGAATCACAAGGACTTAAATCATAAATGACATATATGACTCATTTTTGTAATACAAATTGTTTTTAATGTCCGCACATTTACCACATAACAATATTCCATAAGACATAATGCTATGGAAGTAAGCAAATAAGACAAGTTTTGCTGTAAACGCACGACTTATAATTTATTAAGGCGCTACTTTGATATCTATATCAAAAAAGTAATAAAAATATTACTTTGCTATAATCCAATGTAAAAGCAAATAGAAAATATGCTTAACGCTTTTGCATTAGACATATTTTCTACTTAGATAATGTTGATATATTTATTGCCATTAAATAACGAACTATATTAAACAATAAATAACAGAATAATTGACAATACATCATTAATTCCTTAGCTTCTGAACTAAATCATTTTTAATTAATATAAGCATAGAATGTTTCAAAAATAAACCTTATTGGTTTAAGATAAAGTTCAGTTTTACTTTGAAAGATATTTTCAAACTTATTCTTCTATGAAGATAAAATAATTAAATTTATTTAAATAGAAAATTCCTATTTGAAATTCGAATTCAATTTTAAACTTTATACTTTATGTATTTAAAAATAAATTCAATGATATTTACTATTACTTAATTAGAGATAAAATTAACTTTACAATAATTGTCTATTGTTCGAAGTAATTTCACTGTAAGGGGGGTCGGCACAACATGCTACAAACATGTTGTTACATGATTTGGCTACGTATTTTACGAACGGCCGCCTGCCTGGCGTCAACTTACCTTAGTCGTATTTTATGACATCTCCGTAAGAAAGAGGCTGGTCTATTCTAATCAACCGGGTACCACACGGTGGGTCAACTTATCTTAGTCGCCTTTTACGACACCTCGGTAAAAAATGAGGGTGGTTTATTCTACTCAACCGGATACCACACGGACTTTTAAACTATATCAAAAATAAAGAACATTAAATTTGTACAAATAAATTATACAAATTATATAAATATATAATGTGCTGACTAATCACCCTCTTAATCATCATCTTCCTGCCCATTGTCCCACTCTTAGTGGGGTCGGCACAACATGTTATAAACATGTTGTCACGTGATTTGGCTACGTATTTTAAGACCGGCCGCAAGAATGACGTCAATTGATCTAAGCTGTATTTTACGGCACCTCGATAAGAAATAGGGTGGTCTATTCTATTTAACCGGATACCACACGGTAAGACAACTTATCTTAGTCGCCTTTTACGACACCTCGGTACGAGAGAGGGTGGTCTATTCTACTCAACCGGATACCACGCGGACTTTTAAACTATAACAATAATAAAGAACATTAAAATTATACAAATTAATTATATAAATACCTATATAATATGTTGACTAATCGCCTACTTCAATAAGTTTATATTCAAATGCAAAATTAAAATAATTTATGATAATAAAAAATAATTATTCCACATTTAAAATCCTCTTATTATTCTAAAATGTACTCAATAAATATAATTGAAATTATTAATATTGTGACGAATCAGCCATTTTACTTTTTTTTGATGTGAAATTAAATTATGGTACTTATGCTAATGACTCAAATAATTATTCCAAATTTAAATCCTTTTACTATTTTTATGACAGAATTAATCGTTAAATATAAATATAATTTTAAGTTGTGAATTATCATTCTTTAACAAGTTTAAATTACTTGAAATCTATACTAACATAATATAAAGCTGAAGAGTTTGTTTGTTTGATTGTTTGAACGCACTAATCTCAGGAACTACTGGACCGATTTGAAAAATTATTTCAGTGTAAGATAGTCCATTTATCGATGAAGGCTATAGGATATATAACTTTTCTGCGTGCGCTGAATAAATGGTGATAGTTATTGAAAAATCATATATTACAAAATTGTTCCCCTCTAAAAGTATAAAACTGCGCGACAGCATATGTGTTTTAATTATTTATATATTGTCTTTTAATATAGCTTTTAAGGTTAACCCACTTTAATCATTTTTATTATTATTAAAATACTATATTACGGTTTCAACTTTCAACGCGGCAATTGCCAGTCAGATATAATTATGATTTAAATTATTTTGTTTTGTATCTGTGACTAATCAGCCATTTTAAAATAAGTTTAAATTTCGAATGCGCGAACAGTTAGAGGTAATTGGTGAATGGGCTGTCAAAATTTGAACTAAGGCGGTTCTAATGAAGCGGAACCGAATGCAGCTGTTTGTCTCTTTCGTGCAACGGTGATTTTTTTTTCATCACGACTCGCTTTGAAAGGAAGTCCTATTGTCTTTATTGTTTTGATAAGTTAATAGACTGTTTTCTTTTTATTTTAAAAAATTAAGTTGTTAATTTAGCTGTAAAATGCTGGGATTTCACCGATCGCTTCTAATTATGAAAGTATCTCTGTTTGTTTGAATGCATCGATGTGATATTTACTAGTTGGTAGATTTATTTGTTACTTTTATATTAGAACGGATATAATCATTCTTTTCCCGCTCTAAGGATCGGCGCAACATGTTGTAAACATGCTGTCTCATAATTTGGCTAGGTATTTTACGACCGGCCCCATGCCTGACGTTAACCATAGTCGCCTTTTACGACACCTCGTTAAGAGATGAGGGTAGTCTATTCTACTCAGCTGGATACAACACGGTGGGTCAACTAACCGTAGTCGCCTTTAACGACACCTTGGTAAGAAATGAGGGTGGTCTATATACTCAGCCGGACACCACACGACATTTTCAAATTCAAATTCAAAATATTCTTTTTTCAAGTGGACTGTTTTTAGTACTTTTGAATCGGCAAATGTTTTTAAAGAAGCCACCACTGATTCGGAAATTTGCTACTACCACTTAGCGATTTTGTTTGAGTTTATCTCTTGCTGATGCGAAACGATTGAGTTTGTGGTAGTGAACGTGTGTAGTACTTGTGTATTGTGGTGGTGGTGGTGGAGGTTTATGCATATGTTTGTATTACCTGCATGTATCGGGTATGAAAACGGATAGTCCACTCTACATTTAGCATTACATATATTTGCTACTAACTGAACCAAAACATTTTGTCATTTGAATTATTGCTGCTCCACTCCTATTTATCTCAGCGTGATGTTTTATAGCCTATAGCCTTCCTTAATAAAGTATCTTACACTGAAAGAATTTTTCAAATTTGTCCAATAATTCCTGAGAACAGCACGTTCAAACAAATAAACTCTTCAGCTTTATATATTTGTAGAGATTATAGCAAAATACATTTATTATTATTTCTGTACGTACTAATTTCATTATTTTTGAATTTTAATATCAAAAGAGTGAAGTTAGAACATAACCTTTTATTCTTGCCTACCGAATAAAACGAACAAAAGAAAGAGAGCTTCTCACATCCAACCCGCCAGTCATCGTGTTGGTCACGCGCCGGGACCGAACTGGTGACCTTGCCTATTAAAAACATTAATTTATTCCTTTTTTTTCATGCCAGATGATTGAATTTTGAATAGTTTGACTACACATTCTTATGGGACGCGTTATTTTAAATTGGTCGCGGGTTTGATTTCCGCGTGTTCATTATATCAATTTTTGGTAAGTAAAATAAGTTATATATATTAGCCCAGCGGTAACACCGTGCGCCTCTTTCGAGGAGGTCTTGGATTCAAACCTCGGGCAGGCACCAATGAGTTTTCTAGTAAAACTTATGTGTCTAATTTATAATTGCAATTTAACACACGCTTTTCGGTGAAGGAAAACATCGTGAGGAAACCTGCATATTCTCCGCAACCGAAGCATCATCAGGATATAGAATCCACGACAAAATCGCAAAGCTATCAAAAAGCTTGTGATTTTGGTTGCGGGGCGAAACGATTGTTGAGTTTGTGATAGTGAACGTATGTAGTGCTAATTTATTGTGGTGGCGGTGGTGGGGTGGAGGTTTGTGCATGTGTTTTTACGAATCCTGCATGTATCCAATATGAAAACGGATTGTCCACTTTACATTTAGCATTATATCATCATCCTCCTGCCCTTATCCCACTCTAAGTGGAATCGGCACATGTTATAAACATGCTGTCACATGATTTGGCTGCGTTTTTACGACCGGCCGCCTGCTTGACGTCAACTTACCTTAGTCGCATTTTACGACACCTCGGTATGAAATGAGGGTGGTACTATTCTATTTAACCGGATACCACACGGTGGGTCGACTTACCTTAGTCGCCTTTTACGACACCTCGGTAAGAAATATATTATAAATTTATGTCTTTAACACATTCTTATCATAAAAAATGACACGTAAACAAAATATTCAATCAATCTTCAATAGTTTAAAGCGTAGTGTAATCGATACAGCCACCGCAGGCCACTTCCTTGGGAACTGGTTCGATTCCGCGTCGCACACGCTTCGCGGTCGACTTTTTATAAACCGAGATGAGAGCGGATGGGGGAATGGGGGATTGGGAATGGGTGTTTTAGACACCTTCTCAGCGTATTATCTGGCAAGATGTACTGGACTGTGCTTGGATTAACTTAAGTTTTGAAATACCATAATGATAAAATTATTTTACTATAATCCGCGATGAAGTAAAATAGAAAATATATATAATGCTAAATGTATGCCGTGTGGTATCCGGCTGAATAGAATAGTACCACCCTTATTTTTTACCGAGGTGTCGTAAAAGGCGACTATTGTAAGTCGACCCGCCGTGTGGTATCCGGCTGATTAGAATAGACCAACCACATTTCTTACCGAGGTGTCGTAAAAGGCAACTACTGTAAGTCGACCCGCCGTGTGGTATTCGGCTGTGTAGAATAGACCACCCTCTGTTCTTACCGAGGTGTCGTAAAAGGCGACTAAGGTAAGTCGACCCGCCGTGTGGTATCCGGTTGAATAGAATAGTACCACCGTCATTTCTTACCGAGGTGTCGTAAAAGGCGACTAAGGTAAGGCGACCCGCCGTGTGGTATTCGGCTGTGTAGAATAGACCACCCTCATTTCTTACCGAGGTGTCGTAAAAGGTGACTAAGGTAAGTCGACCCGCCGTGTGGTATCCGGTTGAAAAGAATAGTACCACCCTCAGTTCTTACCGAGGTGTCGTCAAATACGACTAAGGTAAGTTGACGTCAGGCAGGCGGCCGTTCATAAAAACGCAGCCAAATCATGTGACAGCATGTTTATAACATGTTGTGCCGACACCACTTAGAGTATGATAAGGGCTGGAAGATGATTAGTTTAGTAAATAGTACATAGTATATATTATTATTAGAATATTGATTTTTAATCAATTCATATTTTTTACTGTGTGTATATTCTACAGTCCACTTACGACCTAACAGGGGCTTTTATACAATATATGCATATAGCCCCATAAACGTGGCGCAATTAAAAAATAAATCTCAATGAATATTCGAATTTCGAATGGAATAGCTAGCTGACGTCACAAGATGGCCGCCGTTGAGAACCCTTCACAGTAGCCGGTCACGTAGCATTTTTTTCAACAGTTTCGCTTTCGACGCGCGTGAGCATCTCGTATTGAGGTGATAGAAACGAGAGGCGAATGAGTGGCGTTTTGATATGGCGAGACAACCTATTTTAAACTTTGTATTTTTAAAAATAAAGTCCAATTTTGAATGGGGACGGATGTAGGAAAAAATTAAGTTAAATTGTCAAACGGACAGTGTTCAGAATTAATTATTTTTGCAGTTAAATATGCATGGGATGATGGAATGATTATTTTCGTATTAAGTTTATCGTCTGACGCGATCAGTATATGAAGACGTGTTAATATTTAAATACCCTATATATGGATATTAAAGTTTAAATGGAATGTTGAAAAATTCCGTTTTTCTTTCGGAAATATGATAAAAACATTAATTTATAGAATTAGGCGTTAGTTTGCGGAGGTCCATAATATAAAACTAATGAAAATATTATTTTGCTACAATCCGCGATAAAGATTTAATCGCGGAATATAGCAAAATAATACACTCATTAGTTTGGATAAAAAGATTATTATCCTCCGTCCTGCCCTTATCCCACTCTAAGGGGAGTCGGCACAACAGGTTTTAAACATGTTGTCACGCGATTTGGGTAACTATTTTACGATCAGCCACCAGCCTGACGTCAACTTACCTTAGTCGTGTTTTACGACACCTCGGTAAGAAAGAGTGTGGTACTATTCTACTCAACCGGATACCTCACGGCGTAATTGGAACAATTATTGTTGAATAAATAACCGACATGGCGGTTATCCCATGAGCTAGGTCTAGATAATATAGGTTTAGTCAATAACTAGGTCTAGATGTTTAAGTAAATAAAAAAGTTTGGTAAGTAGCAGCCTGTAACTCTCCCACTGCTGGGCATAGGCCTCCTCTTCCCGTTTTTGGAGAGAAGGATTGGAGCTAAGACCTACCACGCTGCTCCAATGATTGGTAGGTTACACATATATCCATAATTGTCTAGAGATATGCAGGTTTCCTCACGATTTTTTCCTTCACCAAAAAGCGTGTGAATGCAATTATTAATTAGACACATAAGTTTTAACAGAAAAACTCATTGGTGTCTGCTTGGTTTCGAACCTCGAAAGAGTCGCACGGTCTTACCGCTGAGCTATCAAATTCAAATTCAAAATATTCTTTATTCAAATAAACTTGTTAACAAGTGCTTTTGAATCGTCAACTGTACTGCTGGTTCGGAAAGCTGTTCCTACCGAGAGAAGCCAGCAAAACACTCAGCGGTTGTTCTTTTTAAAAAAATACAATTCTTAATACTAGTTACATTTAATCGTTTCTATCTTGTACAGGGCCGAACAAAATCTATATCCACGCATTCTTATCATTTAAATAATCCTCAACAGTGTAGAAGGCTTTATGTATCGGCCTCTCTAGTGTTTTTAAACTGCATTAATGGCAAAGCTAAAATTGATATTGGTTCAGCGGATTCGCCGTGAAAGAGTTACAAACATACATCCACACTCACAAACTTTCGCATTTATAATATTTATTTATTGATTATGACAAGCCAATAGCATTTTACACATACTTATTAATACACTTTTTCATACGGCAAGTTCTAGGTAAAACACTTTTTAAGACGAGTACAGCGCTATCGTAGGTAGTTAGGTACAAAAAATATTGATATTACTAAAAGGTGACAAATTAAATTATACTTACAGGAAATTTTGATAAAAACTATTACTTAAACTTACTTACTTAACAATTTAAAGCAGGCGAATAAGTTTATTTTCATATCATTTTTTAAACTGCTGTAATGGCAAAACTAATCACAACTATCACAGCTAGATGTTAAGTTAATGCTAAATATTATTACTTTTATACTATTCCATGTGTAGTTCATTCAAGCCGTCGGTATCTGTGTCTGTGGCAAGTGAATGGGCCGTTTTTTGTCCTCTTGCACTTGACTAAATCGCTGTGAAATTACTTGCCCGCCGGCTGCACTTTTGTTGTATTGGAGCATGGTGGCTGTTATAGCGGAAACCATAGATACGGGTATGGTAAGAGTGTTTAAGGTTAAACTAATGTATAAAACTAATTTAATAAAATTATTTAAAAAATAATAAAACATTTTGCATCAGCATAAAAACAACTAAGTGTTGCCTCCTGTAGTTCTTATTAAGTTTATATATGATTTAGTTTTAATTGTTAACTTAGAAATTAACTTTTAACTATAACTCCGCACTTGCACGACATTCAGTCATGCTGTTTGCCAGTAATTGGACGTGCACAATTTGTATGTTCATATAATGTGATGTTTTATTGTATTATTAGTGTTATGTATGTTGGCAAACTGTTTAATAAATAAATAAATATAAAGCTGAAGAATTTGTTTGTTTTTTTGAACGCGCTAATCTCAGGAACTACTGCACCGATTTGAAAAATTATTTCAGCTTAAAATGGTCCTCTCTAGATAAGCTGTGGTAGCCCAGCGGTAACACGGTGCGACTTTTTCGAGGAGGTTACGGGTTGAAACCCGGCCAATGAGTTTTTTTGTTAAAACTTATGTGTCTAATTGATAATTGCAATCAAACGCTTTTCGGTGAAGGAAAACATCGTGAGGAAACCTGCATATCTCTAGAGGATTATGGAGATATGTGTAACCTACCAATCATTGGAGCAGCAGGTCTTAGCTCCAAACCTTCTCTCCAAAAACGGAGAGAAGATGTCTATTGAAATTGTCTTAGTTGTTAACGCACACACTATACAATAGCACAATATAATAAAATTATCATTATTCCCGCTCTGAGGTACACTTCTCTTGAATAACGAGTAAAAACTGAATATCACTGAAACGTTTTATCTATAGGAAGACTCGACCTGAAACAACAACGGCTCAGTGTTGTCACTATTTTAATCAAAAAGGGCGCGATACTCTTGTTTTATGCTGTGTTGCTATAAAATACAAAGCCGAAATCAATGGCGACAACATAGTTAATGTCTGCTTGTGGTTTTGTGATACGTGCGAGAAATAATCCTGCATGTTTAAGGTATCTGAACGATTTATTTTTCCCAAACATAGTATTATATAGATTTTCTTAACTAATGCGGAATATAGCAAAATAATTCTATCGTAATCTTTGAATAATAAAGTCGCACATTTGCCCGCTCTCACTAGAACCGCGCCCTACCTTGTATTAGTGAAATTACAAAATATCTCGCACGCTCTCACTGCGACCATGTCATGCTATATTTATACACTATACGTACTGATACGGTAGTCAATGATTCATCTGGAGTTACGCAATAATCAATACAACCAGATCACGCTTTACGATTGGTTTGTGTGAAAGTGTTTGTAAAAACTCGTTGGTAGTGTAGGACACCCTGAGACTCGTATAAATGACGATATACGTAGGACAGCGGGCAGTGGATGGAAGAAAGCCCAGGATCGGACTAAGTGGCGTATAACTAGAGAGGCCTGTGTCCAGCTGTGGACGAAAGTGGAAATAATAACCTCGGTACTAAATAAGGGTGATCTATTCTACTCAGCCGGATACCACATGGCAAATACCTGTTACATGCAGGATTCGTAATAATGTCTTATTTAAATATATTCTGTTTATTGACTTAGTATTGTTATATTAAATCTATGTATACATAATTTATTTTATATTTATTTTTCTTTCTGTATTGTCCCATGCTGTCACTGTCTTTTCGTTCTCGCACAATGGCAGCCACTGAAAATCAGTGCTAGGGTTCTCGCCCTAGCGTAAAGCTGAGTGGTCTACCATTTTGTGACCTATTATATTTATTTATGTCTTCGTATCTTGTTGCTTACTTTAAATTCTTTGTATTTGTTTTTTTTTTCTTTTCTTTTTTAAGTTTTATGTACGTTATGGTCACAAATAAAGGGCTTTGAATTTGAATTTGAATTAATGATGATGATGATGAAAAATGCGTTGATAAATACGAACCATTTTTAAAATGCTTCTGCACTCGCCTTTTCCTATTGTACGACTCGACTACGTTGTAAAAGTCGTTAGAAGCAATAGTATATTGTAATTTCGTAAAAAAAGAAAATCATCGATAGACTTTTTTTTTTCAAAGTGCCGTGTGGTATCTGGCTGAATAGAATAATACCACCCTAGTAAGTAATAAGTAAGTAACAGCCTGTTACTATCCCACTGCTGGGCATAGGCCTCCTCTCTCCATTTTTGGAGAGAAGGGTTGGAGCTAAGACCTACCACGCTGCTCCAATGCGGATTGGTAGGTTACACATATCCTTAGGATTCTCTAGAGATAAGCAGGTTTCCTCACGATGTTTTCCTTCACCGAAAAGCGTGTGATAAATTGCAATTATCAATTAGACACATAAGTTTTAATAGAAAAACTCATTGGTGTCTGCCCGGGTTTGAACCCATGATCGTCTCTAGAGATTCACACGGTCGCACCGCTAGGCCATCACAGCTTGTCAATACCACCCTCATTATAATTTTATTATCACTTTTGTCTATATATGGTATATTTTCTATTTTTTTTTTCGCGGATTATAGCAAAATAATTTTATTTTTACATATTGTAAAGTCTGTGTTGTGCGCTGACGTTTTATTAACAGAAATGAACGCGGTGAAAGTTTATTAATTTATTTCGCTAATTATATGCTATAGTTGCGTTGCGCAACTGTCTACGCGAGCAAATCTGAATGATATTACGTTACCATAGCTCTTAGAATTGTATAGATAGATACATTTATACTAATATATAAAGCTGAAGAGTTTGTTTGTTTGATTGTTTGAACTCGTTAATCTCAGAAACTATAAATATATGGGACACTTACACACACGGTCGTCCGTCCCCAAAGTAACTTAATACTTGTGTAATGAACAGACAACTGGTGAATATATACTTATATCATCATCATCTTCCTGCCCTTATCCCGCTCTAAGTGGGGTCGGCACAACAGGTTATAAACATGTTTTGGGTCTGTCACATGATTTGGGTGCGTTTTTACGACCGGCCACCTGCCTGACGTCAACTTACCTCAGTCGTATTTAACGATACCTCGTTGAGTAGAAGTAGGGTGGTCTATTCTACTAAACTGGATACCACACAGTGGGTCAACTTACCTTAGTCGCCTTTTACGACACCTCAGTAAGAAATGAGGGTGGTCCTATTATAGTTAGCCGGATACCAAAAGGCGTGGTGAATATATACTAATATATTTTTAAATACTTACTTAAATACAAATATTTATTATCTATTAAACCGATTTGAAAAATTCTTTCACTGTAAGATAGTCCATTTATCGAGGAACGCTATAGGCAATAACATCACGCTAAAATGAATAGGGGAGGAGCAGCAATAACAAACACTACGGAGGAAGGCTTTATAGCATCACACTAAGATGAATAGGATCTTTCACTGTAGGATAGTTCATTAACCGAAAATTTAAAGCTTCCTTGCAAGCGCTGAGAAAACGGTAATAGTTATTAAAAAATCCCCTCTAAAAGTTCTAAATAAAAGTCCGCGACAGCATATGTCTAGCTTTTAAGGTTAATCCACTATAACCATTTTTATGGTTATTAAAACACTATATATCGGTTTTAAACTTTGTTTGCAGGCGGAGCCGCTAGCGATTGCTAGTTTAATAATATATCGGAAGATATTATCGTAAAGTTAACATTCTCCTGCCCTTATCCCATTTAAGTGGGGTCGGCACATGTTTTAAACATGTTGTTAGAAGATTTGGCTGGTTTACTCATGACTGGCCGTCTGCTTGACGTCAGCTTGCCTTAGTCGCGTTTTACGACATCTCGGTAAGAAATGTGAGTAGTCTATTCTACTGAGCCAGATACAACACGGCGGGTCAACTTACCTTAGTCACCTTTTACACGTAGGTAAGAAATGAGGCTGGTCTATTCTCTTCAGGCGGATACCACATGGCGTAACTGTATTAAACTTTATCACATATCAACTATATATACAAAAATCATCTAATCGATTACTTGAATGATTCGGCCTACCCCAATACCGTAAAAGTGGTGACGTAATATATGGTGGTACTTACCATCGCCCCCCTGGTTGCTGCTGTGCGCGTGGTACTGCTCATCTGCAAATTCATACTCTATGTTAGATTAGACACATCTGCTCTCATAACAACTATAAATCTATATCTCTATACGTACATATTGTAACATCATTACTATCCTGCTTTTATCCCACTCTAAGTGGGGTCGGCACAACATGTTATAAACATGCTGTCACATGATTTGGCTAGGTATTTTACGACCAGCCGCCTGCCCGACGTCAACTTACCTTAGTCGCCTTTTGCGACACCTCGGTAATAAATGAGGGTGGTCTATTCTACTCAGCCGGATACCACACGGTGGAGGTACATATTGTAACATAGTCCCTAAAAGCTATATTTTTGTATGTAATCAATTTTCTTAAAATTTATACTATTTTTTACGATTTTACTAAAAGTACAATTTTTGAGGAAGTTTTGAGGTAATAGCTCATTCTTCGGGTTAGATAAACAGATTTTGATGAGACTTCACTCGATTAGAGGAGGTTGTGGACGAAGATATAGGCTCTTTTTCTTAGTTATGTGGTCATGATTTATGCGGGAAAACTTAGTGGCACACTGCTTTTCATGCGAAGTAGTGAGTACCGCTTGCACCTAAATAAATAAAAAATTTAAACTGGTATTATTCTGTTTTTTTTTTATAATTCCGCTATCATTTTTAAAATTGCCTTGATTAGGTATTTCTAACTGAGAAATCAGATTTAACCTGAATATGGATTCTAAGCCGTTCATAAAAAAAAACAAAACCTCATTCACCGCTAAACAATTCTTATTTACTTTTTCATTTAAATTTACTGTTATGATAATTCAATTAAGTATATTACCACAGTACTTTGTAAAATATTTTTCATAATCACAAGGTGCTAGAATATAAACCAAACACGGTGGGTCAACTTACCTTAGTCGCCTTTTTTAGAAATGAGGGTGGTATATTCTACTTAACCGGATAACACACGGCAGTTCAACAACGAGACGAGGTGAACTTGCCAAGGATCGATCCCATCTAAATAATTGTTTTTTTCTTTTTTTAAAGTTTTTTTTGTAAAAAATTACCGAGCGAAGCTCGGTCACCCAGATATTTCTACTTAACCGGATACAACACGGTGGAACAACTTACCTTAGTCGCCTTTTTACGGCACCTCGGAGTTTAAAGACACCTCGGTAAGATATGAGGGTGTTCTATACTACTTAACCAGATAACACACCGCTAAATTTAAAAATAGCCCATTCACCGCTAAACAATTCTTATTTACTTTTTCATTTAAATCTATTCTTATTATAACTCAATTCAGAATATTACCACAGTGCTTAGTAAAATATTTTTCATAATCACAAGGTGCTAGAATATAAATTAAGCGTGAATAAAATATATCATAAATGAGGTTAACTTATCTTTTCGGTTCCTTTTTTATTATGCGCAATATTGTTTACAATTTTTCTTTAGAAAGCAGTAACGGCTTTCTATCTGATAACAGTAAATGGTTATTATTTTAAAACTTTATTTTATATACATTTTACAATCGTGTATTCAAATAATTTATAGAATTAGGCGTTAGTTTGCGAATACTAATAAAAAAAGTAATACAAAAGTAATATTATTACTTTTGAATCGTGTCATCATCTTCCTGCCCTTATCCCACTCTAAGTGGGGTCGGCACAACATAGTATAAACATGCTGTTACATGATTTGGCTGCGTTTTTACGACCGGCCGCCTGCCTGACTTCAACTTACCTCTGTCGTATTTTACGACACCTCGGTAAGAAAGAGGGTGGTCTATTCTACTTAACCGGATACCACACGGTGGGTCTGGTTCAACTTACCTTAGTCGTCTTTTACGACAACTCGGTAAGAAATGAGGTTGGTCTATTCTACTCAGCCGGATACCACACGACGGGTCGAATACCTTAGTCGCCTTTTACGACACCTCGGTAAGAAATGAGGGTGGTACTATTCTATTCAGCCGGATACAACACGGCAATGGTATATTATTATTACTTTTGAATCGTGTATTCATTTATTTTTTTTAATTTAGAGATATATTGCTCTTTTATTCATCTTATCGTGATTTTATATAGTCTTTATAAATGGACTGTCTATCTACACTTAAAGAGTTTTTGAAATCAGTCCAGTAGTTCAGCGCTTTCAAACAAACTCTTCAGCTATATTGGTGTAGATATATTTTTATATTACTTTGTTTTTCTTAAAAAGCATAGTGTTATTATTACTTTTAAAAAGTCAGTATATGAAGCAAAGGCTCTATTAGTTCAGCCTAATAATATAAATTAAGTTTAAATCCAAATAATCATAGAGTTTTTTACTTAGAATAGCGAAGCAATAGTAAGGCCTGAAAATGACACAATAAATAATGATACGGAATATGATACTCATGGACGTAGTATATACTGGACGGCGCTAAAAGACGTTGCCGATCTTGCGTCTGTGTGTAAGCGATTTATCGTTTGTCTCTGTTCTTATCGCGAACTATACATAAGAGTGAAAGAGATTGTGATGAAGTTTGGCAACGTCGCTAAAAATGTGTCCAGTTGGTGACACCAAATGAGGCCATAACATTGAGTTAGTTGAAGATTATTTCTTGAAATCTAAAGGAAATACGAGTGTTACTGATATATTTTTTCAAAAAACGTGGAATATGTCGTATGTTGCCTTAACGTGTCCATCAAGAACAACGAAAGGAGGAGTTAAAAACACGGAATTACCATTTCATAAGTAAATCTTTGACTCTCATTTGCGTGCTAAATTAAAGCGTTTTATTCAATAAAGCGTTTCAGATTATAATGTATCAGTACAGTTTGATATTCTCTAGCCGGCACGAGTGTGGGATACTGATAAAACATAGAAATTAATCATTAAATATTCGATTGAATTGTGTTACCTACGTAGTGATGTACACACTAACGAATTATTATGTATCGATAAATATCAGTCAAAGCTATATTTACTAGCCAAGTAAATGCGAATTCTCTAATTTTAAATTATTTTCTTAGGTTTCCTAAATGCCCACATATAAGAGAACAGTGGATAAAAGCTGTAACCGGTCTCACGGATATGTAAATGTTGGGAATAATGTGGATCATGATATTGTTCAGTTGGCCACTGAAGCACTAACATTTATGTTAACATTTCATCTATACATAAAGCACCGAGTATGGGCTGCACCTTCGACTTTATTTTTAACGCTTCAAAGGATTCTTTGGTAAATCTAGGCTCACAGTCAATTGACTGATACCCTTTTTGAGAACCACCCATCACAGTAAGATATGCAGTAAAGATGTGCATCGGATAATTCATGACATTATACTGCAGACTGTACACTCAGGAAATTATGTCAATCTATTCAAATGTTTAAATCTATTCTGAACAGTAAACCAACAAGGTTGGTTACAACTGTATATTAACTTTACATTACCTGAGCTAGGCTTCGATAATTATCGACGTCTAGTTTAGCTTATCGATAAGCTAAGTACTTCCCTAATCACGCACACTAATGCAGTTCTAAAAGTTCACACAAGCATAAAACGGACACACAAAAATAGCTAAGGCGGCATCCAGTGTATTCTTTATCCAAGATGATACTCGTATACTTCATCTTTCTAATCACATATAAAAAAGAGAGACAGATGGATACATCGTCATTTGCTTTTTTTTCTCTTTATTTCATTATGGCGCATTTTAGACTTCCCTGCTCTAGGTAAAACAGATCTATGAAAAAAAAATCGGTATATGAGGCAAAGGCTCTCCTTCTTCTTTTAATGAATTAAGTTTAAAGAAAAATAAAACAGAAATATTACCTCCATTCCGATGATCAGTGCTGATCAGCTCCTGGCTTTGAATAGGTGCGTGAATGAGTACTTTTTGTTGAGGACTATGAGGATCTAAGCCTTCGACTTCCAACAATGGCGCGTGCGGCTCGTACCCGTGAACGACTAATGGCGGCGCGTGCAAATCCATTTCTAATCCTTTTGCATCACAGCCAACGATAATAATTTTTTAATTGGCACTTATAGCTTTTGGTCGTTGCTGTATATTCGTTGGAACACCACTTCTATTTTTTGTCTATGTTTATTTAATCTCACTTGTATGTCTATTAAAGTTCTGCGATCACTAGAATTGGCACTTTATAACTAGCCTAAGAGGATTTTTCGAGTATTATTAGTTTTGATTTAGCTTTTCACTGAACTGTCACATTGTTGCTGTCACCTCAGCCTTTTGCGGATCCTGGCGCGTACTTTCAACATCTTTCCTGGAACAAGAGGAATTAAATTAATCTCAAGATCTCATTTGATTATTTAAATACTAAGTAACGACCTCTCTGTTTTTGGAGAGAAGAATTTGTGCTAACCACGATGCTACAAAAAGTTTCACATATTCTGTAGAGATATGGCTTTATAACGATGTTTTTCCTGAAAATCAGCATGTAAGGGGTTTTGGGGGGGGGAGCTAGGTTTTATGTAAAAAAAAATCGTTTTGTCTCTGTTTTTGGGCATTAAAAAATACTAAAATTTATATTAATTTGAATTTTTCCGCCAACTGTCAAGTCAATGTGGCTTATTCGGGGAATGGGTAGCCTCGGGAAATGAAACCTACGATCGATCGAACTTCATAATTATTTTTTTCTTTTTTGTTTTTTTTTGTAAAAAATTACCGAGCAAGGTTCAGTCACACAGATATTGTATTAGAATTAATAAACAAATTTAATGGCAATAAAATATGGCATAACTAATCCACATTTTTATCCGACCTTTCGCTCTCATAAGCGAAACCTAGCGACAATTTATATTCAAGCGCAATTTTCATACATTTATAGCGAATTCGCTGTTCTCTTATAAATCACTTGTTCCGCTTTTGCAAATAAAATGTTTCTATTTGTTAAAACAAAATGGCGGATTCGTGGCCCGGCTGCCCATTGTTTGTTGTCTTGTCGTTGATCTATGAAACAATAGAGGTGGTATATTCCTGAATTTAAATGATATTATTATTATTTATAATATAAATGATAAAAAAGCCTTATGGTATCCGACTGAATAGAACAGACCACCACAATTTCTTACCGAGGTGTCGTAAAGGGCGACTAAGGTTAGTTGACCCATCGTGTGATATCCGGTTGAATACAAAAGACCACCCTCTTTCTTACCGAGTTGTCGTAAAATACAACTAAGGTAAGTTGACGTCTGGCAGGTGGCCGATCGTAAAATACGTAACTAAATCATGTAGCAACACGTTTATAACATTTTCTGCCAACCCCACTTAGAGTGGGATAAGGGCAGGAGATTGATGAATAAATTATTGTAAAATTAAGGCAAAAGTAAAGTCTATTTTAATTATAAAACAATATTTAATATTTAAATGACTTAATCTTGTATGTATATATATATATATATATTCGGAATAATGGAAACGGCTTCATCAATTTACCTGAAATTCAGCATCCAGGAGGTTTTGGGGGCAAAAATTCGATCTAGCTAGATAATACCTAGGGTCAAGCCCCACCTACTTGAATATTTTTTTTTCTTTTTTAAGTTTTTTTTGACGTGACGTCTTAATTTAGGTTGCGGCTCGGAGTCACTCATGAAAAAGTGTAACGCCCGCTCTCGTCTGTTACGATGAGTCACTGAACGAACGAGAGGCCCGCCGGACTGGCGAATGCCTTGCGTCTCTCTCCCACTCCAATCCATCACATTTAAAAAGACGTTGTCACGTAAAATCTTTGCCCGTAAAACCAACTTTACAGGCAACAGTTTTTTTATTTTGTAAAATATTACCGACCAAGCACGGTTAACCAGGTACTGAATATGTTTGAGTCATATCCAAACAGTGATGAATCAATGTATT
The DNA here is from genome assembly GCA_947086495.1 of Morpho achilles. Taxonomy (NCBI): domain Eukaryota; kingdom Metazoa; phylum Arthropoda; class Insecta; order Lepidoptera; family Nymphalidae; genus Morpho; species Morpho achilles. Next base: position 10,420,379 of record CAMTZB010000026.1, read on the forward strand.
TTTTAACAAAAGACTGTTGGTGAATCTATTGTACAGAATTGCGCTAGTACTTATAACCTTAAGCACAGTGGTTTATATGTCGTATAAGCTATGTACATAAAAATATAAAGAATTATAAAACGATAGGTGATGTGTACAATAGACAAAGCAGGAACCGACATAAGCTTGCGGCTCCTGCTTTGCGCCTTGCAAAAGTACGTAACTCGTTTGTGGGTTTGGGTATAAGATTCTATAATAAAATTCCACAATCAATTTCAGCACTGCCATTACAGCAGTTTAAAAACACTGTTAAAAAGAGGCTGATACAGAAAGCCTACTATACTCTTGAAGATTTTTTAGAAGATAAGAATGTGTGGATATAGCTCTCTTTGAACCTGTACAAGACAGTAACGACTTAATGTAAATAGTATTAAGAATTATATTTTTAAAAGAGCAACCGCCGAGTTTCTTGCTGGCTCTTCTCGGTAGGAACAGCTTTCCGAACCAGCAGTAGAGTTGACGATTCAAAAACACTTGTTTACAAGTTTATTTGAATAAAGAATATTTGAATTTGAATTTGAATTTATGCCTGTGGCTTGACCTGCGTAGAAATCAGTTCATTTTTGAAAATTTAATTATTTTTTTCATTCACAGTGTATTTTTGAAATTTTTAATTAAAGAAACTATTAATTTCTATTTGTTTGTGTTTGTGTGGTACCCGGTTAAGTAGAGTGGTATATTCTACCACCCTCATTTATTACCGGGGTTCCGTAAAAGGCGACTACGGTTAGTTGACCTACTGTGTGTTCCGGCTCAGTAGAATCGACCATCGTAATTTCTTACTAAAGTGTCTTAAAAGGCAAGTTCACGTTTAGCCGATCGTAAAACATGTTTTAAACATGTTGTGCCGACCGCACTTAGGGTCAGATAAGGACAGGAAAATAATGTAGGCAAAGTGTTATTACATGTTACATACTTTTACATTACATGTTATGAACATGTTGTCATATAATTTGGCTCCGTATTTTACGCCTGGCTGACCTCAACTTACCTTAGTCGCATTTCATGACACCTCGGTAAGGAATGAGGATCGTCTATTCTACTCAACCGGATACCACATGGTGGGTCAATTTTTTTTGGTAAATGGTAAATTTGCATTTTTTTTTTGTTCAGCTGGTAATTTTATAAAAAATCAAATCCTCGGAAGTCGATGCCTGCCATCTGACCATCCACAAAAGGTTAAGTCGACAAGGTCATGGGAAACGCTGCACAATGCATGCACCGCGGCCGCACACGATCCGACATGAGAACGATACGTCCAGAGATAACTTGACGAATGACAATATTGTTTATGTATATCCGGTGATATGTAAAAAGTTACGGCCTGTTACTATCCCACTGCTGAGAATAGGTCTCTTCTCTCCGTTTTTGGAGAGAAGGATTAAAGCTAAGACCTACCACGCTGCTCCAATGATCGGTAGGTTACACATATCTCCAAAATTCTCTGGAGATATGGATATTTCCTCACGATATTTTCCTTTACCGAAAAGCGTGTGATTGCTATTATCAATTAGATACATAAGTTTTAACAGAAAAACACATTGGTGTCTGCTAGGGTTTGAACCCGTGACCTCCTCGAAAGAGTCGCACGGTGTTACCGCTGGGCTACCACAGTTTCGGCATTATGTACGACAAGCTTTTACCCGCGACTTCGTTCGCGTGGACTGTTGACGTGTGATAAGTCCTACCTACTTTTAGCTGCGGACTGATTTAATTCAAACTTTTTACACTGATCTAGTATCAATAATACAATAAAATTAATAAATAACTATAAAAAATTATTGCACTAAAAAGTAAAAAAAATGTTTTAGAACTAAAAAGTCAAAAATAACGAAAAATTTCACAGCTAATCCACTGAACGAATGGTCATGAAATTCATCACAATTAAACTTCACTGGGTTAAAATGTAGGATAATAATACTTGCTTTTCTTTGGAGAACATAAAAAATCACATATATAGCGAACTTAAACGTTTAAATTGGCGAGAACGAATTCATGGGCACCATTAGTTACACATAAATATTTTTATTTTTATTTTTTATTTATTTATTTTTTTCGTCCCCAAAGTAAGTAACTTAATACTTGTATTATGGGTGACAGACAACTGGTGAATATATACTTATATAGTTTTAAATAAGTACTGAAATACAAATATACACCTAGGCTCAAAGAACCAACAAATTCATGTATAGAAAATGTTGGCACTCGGCAGGAATCGAACCCGCAACCCGCGGAGCTGAAGGCAGGGTCACTACCCACTACGCCAACAGGTCAGTCATATTTCCATATATCTTCGAAAATATTTCCAGATATCTTCGAATGGATCTCGGCTTATCGCTGCATTGTGTACCGCGCTTCCATTTCATTCGCACGTATCCGATGTATATCTCTAACTCGACACCAAATTATACACATTATATACACATATGTGCGTTGATGTTGGAAAATTATTACTATACATGTATAATTTGAATTCTAAATATACGACCACTAAAAATATTCAGAAAATTATTTATTCTACCAAACTTGTATACACGTGCTTTTGTATCGTCAACTCTGCTGATGTTTCGGAAAGCAGTACCTATTGAGAAAAGTTACAAGGAACTCGGTGGTTTCTTTTTTTACAATATAAGCCTTAAAATTAGTTATTTTAAAAGAAAAAAACAACCTAATGAAAATATTAATTCGCTATAATCCGCGATAAAATCTAAAAAAAAATTCTCGCGGATTATAGCATGTTCGATCTTTGCTTATTATATTGGTGGGTAGTAATACAAAACATTACAATTTAGTAATACAAACCATAAAAATGGTTAAAATGGGTAAAAAGTGGGTGGTAAAAAGGTCAACCTTAAAAGCTAAACATACTGTCGTGGACTTTTATTTGGAATTTTTAGATCGGAACAATTTTGTAATACATGATTTTTGAATAACTTTCACCGTTTACTTAGCGCACGCAAAGAAAGCTTTAAATTTTGCCGTTTTCGTTACATTTTTTATTGCTGCTCCTCTCTTATTCATCTTAGCGTGATGTTATATAGTCTATAGCCTTTTTAAAATTTAAACTATCGTGAGTAGTATTCAAAGATAATGTATAGTAACCGGCTATACTCACGCTTTATTCTATCGGGTCAGCCCGACTAGTGTCGAACTCATCGCAGCGGGCAACTCCCGCCGCGATAAGGCCGTGTAAAGAGCTTACGAATAAGTGCCCCGGATGGGTTCGAAACTAGTCGGGCTAGCCCGATAGAATAACCCGTGAGTATAGCCGGTTTCTATACATTAACTATGTCTATAGCCTTCCTCGATAAATGGACCATCTTGCAATCAAAGAATTTTTCAAATCGGTCCAGTAGTTCCTAAGATTAGCGCGTTCAAACAAACAAACAAACAAACAAACAAACAAACAAACAAACAAACAAACAAACAAACAAACAAACAAACAAACAAACAAACAAACAAACAAACAAACAAACAAACAAACAAACAAACATACTCTTTAGCTTTATATATTAGTATAGATAATATAGGTTTTAGATTAGACAGTAGGGAACATGAAACATTAACATGACAATATTAAACAAGAGTGGGAACATGTGTTTAACAAAATAAAGAAATGATCGTTGAACAAGTGTCAAACGACATTGGGAGAGACAAAAAATTGTCTAACGATATAACAATCTGGGAATATCTTTGTACACAGCCTCCCGTGATAGTCGCTTGTAAGCTTTCATTAAATGTAACTAGAAATAAAAGAATTTACGACCTATATCAGTGGGAAAATTTAATACAGAATTTGGCCAAAGATTTTTAGGACTATTACTCTGTAGTAAAATTCTGCCGTGTGGTAGCCGGCTGAGTAGAATAGACCACCCTCATTACTTACCGAGGTGTCGTTAAAGGTGACTAAGGTAATGAGTAGAATAGACAATCCTCTTTCTTACCGAAGTGTCGTAAAAGGTAAGATAAGTTGACCCGTCGTGTGGTATCCAGATGAGGAGAATAGACCACCCTCTTTTTACAAGGTGGCGCAAAAAACCACTAAGGTAAGTCGACCCGCCGTGTGATATCCGGCTGAGTAGAATAGACCACCCTCTTTCTTACCGAGGTGTCGTGAAAGGCGACTAAGGTGAGGTAAGGTATATATATCACCTACCATTTTATAATCCTTTATTTTTTTTGTACAAAATTTAAATTACTTAAAATATACTATGAAGTAAACAAGCGATATATTCCGTAATCATACAAAAAAAGATTTTTTGAATTTTTGCGAAGATTTTTGTTACTACTTGACAAATATGTAACAGATTGTGGAATTTTATTATGAAGCCCTAGCCATGATATTATTAATTTGTTTCGGTTCATAGCTTAAGTAATACATAAATATTTATTCCTCTTTTGCGTTACTTTTTTTTATAATATTTTTTATTTTTATTTTTATTTTTATTATTTGGAAAACAAACAGTATACTTATGCTAATAACATAACATGATAAAATTAAACTAACGCACAAACCAGTAAAGTTTTCACTAATAAACTAAGACAAATAAGAATAGAACAAAAACGAAAACTTATAAATAATTTTCTAAAATTATTTTCTTAAATTTTTTTAATGATTCCGAAAACAAATCAATGTGACGGAACTCTGTGTTATATTTTTTACACGCTCTAAAACAAAATGTGTTTTCTACATAGTTTGATCTAACCATGGGCAGATCAAACAATTTTTTTTGGAAATTGCGGGTACGTAAGTTAGGGCACCTGAAACGTAAGCAACTTAAAAGATATGGGGAATCTAATTCGTTTCTAATTAACTTAAACAAAAATAATTGGTCTCTCAGTGTTCGACGATCAACTAATGTGTTAATAGCACGGGGAGCATTGCTTGATGTATATCTGCCTTTGTAATGTAAATACTTAATAAATTTTCTTTGAATTTTTTCAATGGCATCTATGTATAACGTATATCTAGGGTTCCAAATTATTGACCCATATTCCAGAACAGATCGAACAAATGAGTTATATAATAGAATAAGCGTTGAGTCACACTTAAAATCTTTACTAATTCTTAACACAAAACCAAGCATACGGTAAGCCTTGGCAGTCATTTGATGAACATGATGATTGAATGACAGTTTACTGTCAAGATATATTCCCAGGTCTTTCACCTCAGTCACCCGTTCAAGAGAATTACTATTCAAATGATAGTCATAAATTAAAGAGGTTTTCTTCCGTGAGAAAGATATAACACGGCATTTGCTTATATTTAACTTTAATGAATTGTCATTACAATAGCTACATAACCGGTTCAGATCATCTTGCAAAAGTAAACAGTCAGAAGTACTGGAGACATTTCTAAAAATTTTCATATCATCAGCATACAGAAGTATAGATGAGTTATGTATTGCATCACAAATATCATTTATAAACAAATTAAACAGTAATGGACCAAGGTGAGAGCCCTGAGGAACTCCTGAGGAAATTGGCACAAACGAAGAACAATAACCTTTTATGGTAACAGCTTGACTTCGATAACGTAGATAAGAAGAGATCCAGCGTAATAGATCCCCATGTATACCGATCCTTGCCAGTTTATCTACTAATAATGCATGCGACATCTTATCAAAAGCTTTTGAGTAGTCAGTGTAGACCACATCCACCTGCAGCCCACTATCCATGGAGGTTGCGACTTCATGAACGAGTTGACATAAATTAGTCTCAGTTGATTTCTTATTAATAAAACCATGCTGTTGTTCTATTAAAATAGGTCTTAATAAAGGAAAAATTGAATCATAAATTATTTTTTCGAACATTTTTGCAAGTGTACACAATTTAGAAATAGGCCTATAGTTCTGTACATTATGTCTATCTCCACCTTTTAATATAGGAACAACATATGAGCGCTTCCACACAGACGGCATTTCACCCGAATTCAGTGATTTTTTGAATAACAAGTAGATGGGGTATGATAGAGATTCACAACAAGACTTTAAAAATAATGGAGGGAGTTCATCCGGCCCATAGCCTTTACTCACGTCTAGCTTTTTCAAATATTGTTTCACGATTTTGTGCGTTACCTCAACAGACCCAATATTTATATTGGTATCATGAAAAGTAGTGCCATAACAGGAAGTACTTGGATTCGACGGTTCAAAAACAGATTTAAAATAATCATTAAAAACAGTACAAATTGCATCTCCGTCATAGGCTGAAAAGTTATTAAAGGTGACTCTATTCGGTATATTGTTCGTCATTTTTTTTGACTTGACAAAGGTCCAGAAGAATTTGCTATTACTCCTAATTTTCATTTCAGCATCAGCAATGTACTTCTCGTAACACTCCACCTGAGCATGTTTTTGACGATCGCGCAATAAACTAAAAGCACTGTAGTCGGAAAATCTTTTGTATGTTTTCCATTTTTTATGGTACTTAAGTTTTTCATTAATTATTTTAATCAAAGATTTAGAGTACCAAAAAGGATAATGGTTATTATACTTAAATGTTTTAACAGGAATTAAATCATTAATAATCGAGTTAATTTTTTCATAGAAAACTTGTACAGCGGATGAAATATTGCAATCATCAAAAATTTCTGTCCAGTTGATCTCTGCCAAGGCTTCATTTATTTTATCGTAGTCCGCGTTATGATATAAACGTATAATACGGGATGCACTTTCCAACGATAAAGGTTTCAAAAAATCGAGCAATATAGTCAAGGCTGGGTGATGAGGGTCTTCTGGCACTAAGGGGGCGCAACAATTCACAGAGCATTGAATACTACAAAATATAAGATCAAGAAACCTGTTATTAAAATTAGCAATAGAATTAAACTGCCTAAGATTTGTAAAATTTAAAAAGTTGTACACAGAATTAACCAAAATGTTATTGTCTAAAAAATTACTTAAACTCATGTGTTTCTCAGAACGCTTCCAACAAGCAGAGGAAACATTGAAGTCACCCACTATCAAAACATTGTCATTAGGGTGACTTAATAAATCATTAGAGACAACCTCAAAGTAATCACAGATAGCTTCGTGTTGATAATTACTGTGAGGAAAATAACAGCAGTAAATATGAAGCAGCTTAGGCAAGGGAGCTGGTGAAAGTGCTAAAGAAACCTTTACAATATCAGCAGCATTATTTATTGTAGGTAAAGAGGAAAACATCGAAACTAAAAAATTACTTTTGATTGCTATTAAAACACCTCCTCCCATTTTATCTCCGCGACCTACATAGTCTCGATCGCTTCTGTATACATTGTATCGAGAGTCAAAAACCTCTGAATCAAAGATGCCATCATGTAACCATGTCTCACTGAGACATATAATGTCATAATTAGTTTGAGTTAAATTGAGAAAAAATTGATTTGTTTTAGTTCGTAACCCACGAACGTTTTGATAATATATTGAAAGACTCTTGTTCATAAAAGAAGGAATAAAGTATAATGCACAATGATAATACTATTAACGATTATAATTATTTTAGTCCAACAATCATCGATCACTGAGAGAGATAATCTATAGGATAAAAATTTAAACCTATTAAGATGCTCAAGTAATATAAAATATACAGGTACAATTAAAAACAAGTTTGAGTATAAATACATATTAAAGCAATAATTTGTGACAATATGACCCGCAACATTTACTGTTATCAAAAATATAATATAATATAAAAATAGCAAAAAATTTAACAGTACAATAGTACCTACACTATTTTTTTTAAATCACTAGACGTAGCAATATGTACAACAGGACTTGAATCATTACGACGAGCCATAATAGAACAGTTTTTAACCCAGACGTATTGAAAGTTTTTTTCTCTGGCAGTTTTCTTAACAAGTTGAAGAAGAGCTTTATTGGCGCTGGTTAGGTGATCATTTAAATAAATTTGATTCATATTGGATGTAAATCCAATATCCTGACACCTAAGCTTCTGTTTTTTAGCTTTGGCGAGAAAATCATCTTTTCTCCAACGACATAAAAACTTTACAATTATTGGCTTAATTTTTTTATTGTCTTTATCCTTTGGGGCCACTCTAGTTATGAAATCGATGTCCGTGTTAATATTTAGGTTTATTTCGGCTTTATTGGCAATATTCTGAATAATTGTAAGCAAATTTTCGTTTCTCTTTTCTGGAACACCATAGATTTCTATATTGGATCTACGGGCCCATTGTTCACGATCGTTGTTTTCAGTCACTATTGAATCTAAGGATGACTTTACGGAGGCAATTTCAGAACGATGGCTAACAAGTTTCTTTATATCCGTCTCACACTTGTCAATTCTACTTTCGAACTCATCGAATTTAGAGTTGAAAAATTCTATACACTCCTTCATACTTGAGACTTCACCTCTGAGAGCTTTCAATTCACTCTGTATGGGCACGATAGAAGATCTAAATTCGGCCTTAAGACTAGAAACTTCAGATGATATGATTGCTTTTAGTTGCTCCAAAAGTGTCGAATTACTGGTTTGGTCCTCAGGTTTGTGCAGCGATTGGAACACTGAAGGTGCACCTCCCCTTCGTAATGTAACATTATCATTACTAGATGTGTTTTTCTTTGAGCCAGTCGTACCGCGCACTGGTGTGCTATCTTTGATTATTTGTCTCGGTTTAGAAAGGGAACATTCTGGACAGACCCACGTCACTTTAGATTCAAGTAAGGGGTCATTGCGATCACTAGACGGGTTTACACAATCATAATGGTAATTGCGATTGCAATCACTACACGACAAGATGTCAGTGGCTCCCTCTATATTCGATTCACAACATGCAAACTTCATCGTGAATTGCCTTCAACTGAGAATTGCCTTCAACAATTAATAATCTCAGAAAAATTTAAAAATTTTATAATTGTAAAATTTATAATTTGCTATCAAATACACTGGGATTCGAACTCTGTTTACGTGCAACGCAATTAGTCTTTACAGGTAAGCGGTAATACCACTGCACCAAATACAGTCTACAGCATAATCGCAAAATATTGATCTTAACTGTCTACACCGCATTTAGGTGCGATGAAATATTGTAGAAGGTAGATTCATTACAATTAACACATCACCAAGTCACAACTGGGAATATTTAAGATTTTAACTGGTATATGGGATAAATTTATAGCACTCTTTTATTCCTAAACACGGATTCTATTGTCTAACAGCGAAACAACAAGCAAAGGACATCAGTTTCACAATTAATTTTGCTATTATTTTTTTGTTAACGGAATAAACAATAACACGTCTGTCTACTCTTGACAACTTTACGTATGTATTAATATTTATATATAATATTTAAAATCCGTATCAGTTTCGTATATCGGGTATAATAACCCTTGATTTATTTTTTTTATATACATTCATAACATCCTGAACGCAATCAAGATGGCCGAACAAAATGGCGGTTGTTCTCACGTGGACAAAAAAACGGCGACATTGAACTGTGTAAGCAATTGTTTCGTTAACAACCGAAATGTTAGACAAAGGTATATTTAATTATGGCTAGGGTGACCACGTGTCGTTAATTAAATTAATTCAAAAGTCTTTCACATCGCGTTTAATTTCGACTAGAGTTATTGGGTCATTAAGCTGTGATATCCCAGCGGAGACTGTGCAACTCTTTCGAGAGGGTCACGAGTTCAAATCCGGGCAGTCACTAATAAGTTTTTCTAATCAAACTTATGCGTCTAATTGATAATTGCAATTTATCACACGCTGTTCAGTGAAAAAAAACATCGTGAGGAAACACGCATATCTCTAGAGAAATCTGGGGATATGTGAAACCTACCAATCCGCATTGGAGCCGCGTGGTAGGTAAGCTCCAAGCCTTCTGTCCAGGAACGAGGAGAGGAGGCCTATGACCAGCAGTGGGATTGTAATAGGTCCATACTTTACTTTGCTTTACTTTAGGGTTATTGTGGCTTAAATAAAACCGACAGTTGCAGTTATCATAATGTACACACGTAATATGCGCTATTTTTTTCAGTAATAACTCAAAAATCTTGTTCTTTATTTATTGTTTGTAAAAAAGCAGTAATTGCATTTAAATAAATAAATAAATAAAATTAAATAAATAAAAGTGATATTATATTTGGGATCTATGCAATATCTGGGTTGAATATATGAATTTACTAGTAATTCTTAATTTAGGGTACATATTTTTATACATGTTTTTGGTTGAATTAAATTTTGCAGTTTTCGTAATATTTTTTATTGCTGCTCCTCTCCTATGCCTCTTAGCGTAATGTTATATAGTCTATAGCTTTCCTCGATAACTTGATTATCTAAAACACAAATCATTTTTCAAATCGGTTCAAACAATCAATCAAACAAAAAACCCTTCAGCTTTATAATAATTTAAAAAGATCAAACGGTTTAAAATGAATCTTCATTGTCACCCTACGATTTTAATATTTTGGGAGATAAATGCTAAAAAAATTATATTATTGTCGGTGTTAGGGAACGGAAGCTAACAAGGCAATTATGCAAGATAATATCGATTAAACAAGATAAAAAAAGGTATTAAATCTACGGCGGAAATTTAATTTTTATTTCAATAAAATAGAAAAAAGGGAGTAAGAGAAAAGTAAAAATCTTTAAATTTTTAATTCTCTTTAAATATTCTCTTTACATATATTATAAAAATCTTTAAATATTTTTAAATGCATCTCCCAACTGCTAACTATCGCGGGTTTCTGTTAAAACTTATGTGTCTAATTGATAATTGCAATTTATCTGCAATTTATATGACTGGCCCGTTGGAGCAGTGGGTAGTAACCCTACCTTCAGCTCCGCGGGTCGCGGGTTCGATTCCCGCCGAGGGCCAACATTTTCTATAAATGAATTTGTTGGTCTATGAGCCTGGGTGTATATTTGTATTTAAGTATGTATTTAAAAAATATATAAGTATATATTCACCAGTTGTCTGTCTACCATAACACAAGTATTAAGTTACTTACTTTGGGGACGGACGACCGTGTGTGTAAGTGTCCCATATATTTATTATTATTATTTATTTATCACACGCTTTTCGGTGACCGAAAATATCGTGAGGAAACCTTCTGTCTCTAGAGAATTCTGGGGATATGTGTAACCTACCAATCCACATTGGAGCAGTGTGATAGGTCTTAGCTCCAATTCTTCTCTCCAAAAACGGAAAGAGAAGGCCTATGCTCAGCAGTGAGATAACAGGCCTTTGAAATCTGATAAATGAATCTAAGATGGCCTTTATACGTTAATTTATCGTATGCGGAATTACATTTAGTGTTATTAAATAGAAATATAAATTAAGTGCGTAAATATGCGTATTTGTTTAATACATTTCCTTTTTACTTACTTGTGTTTTAAAATTAGTCATACATTTATTATTACTTGTTATGCACTAGTAGATTTTATTTTACAGTAAGTGCGTATTATTTAACTGTGTTTTTACTAATTTAATTAACTATATTTCATAAATACATAAATCTTAGCACGAAGTTTAAATATCTAATGAAAGACATATAATTTACTTTAAGAACTTCGTTCGCGTGGATTGTTGTCGCGTTATAGGTTTATAATAGATGGCGCTTTTCAATGTCATCCTATTCCTGTTGAATTAACAGTATTTCTATAGCCTATATGTTACCCAGGTGTGTATGGAATAACTGTGCCAAATTTAATCGATATTGGTTCAGCGAATTGGCCGTGAAAGAGTAAAAAACACACATCCATAGTCACAAACTTTCGCATTTATAATATTGTTGGATAAAAAATTATTAGCAGGTGCTACTTAGCGGAACCCCATAATACAGATTATGATAGAATCGTTCTGGTATAACCCGCGTTTGTTAAATGTATGTGATGCTAAGTGTAGGAAGCGGGCAACGTGCACATACCTTATACATGAAGGACCAGTCACCACACGTATCACAAAACGTTGCTGCCAATTCTTAATGAGTGGATATACCATAGACAAACTGTTTTTTTTTCGAATAAATTAATCGATTTAATACTTAATATTTAAATTTGAAAGGAGAATGTTTTGGTTAGTCATATACTTAACTAACAATCGCCGGCGGCTCCGCCCGCGTGGAAAGATTAAAGCCGTAATATAGTCTTTTGATAACCACAAAACTGGTTAAAGTGGGTTAACCTTAAAAGCTAGACATATGCTGTCGGGGACTTTTATTCAGAGCTTTTAGAGGGGAACAATTTTGTAAGGCATGATTTTTGAATTACTATTACCGTTTACTCAGCGCATGCAAGGAAAGCTTTAAATTTCACCGTTTTAGTGATAATTTTTATTGTTGCTCCTCTCCTATTCATCTTAGCGTATTGTTATATAGCCTTCCTCGATAAACTATTTTACACTCAAACAAATTTTCAAAATCGGTCCAGTAGTTCCTGAGATTAGCGCGTTCAAACAATCAAACAAGCTCTTTAGCTATATATATTAGCTCTGGTCTTGAACCCGTGAACCCTGGAAAGAGTCGCGTGGTTTCACCACTGGGCTATCACAATTTAATGCATGGATAACTTAAATTATACTATGGTTAGATTTTCCTAAGCGCGACTGTAAATTCTAGAATATCTAAAAAGGCAAAAGTAGAAGTACTTCGAATTCCCAAATCTTTTATTATTTGTTATCAAAATGATAAATTAATGAATCAATCTGCGTGTTGAAGAGAGATAATAAAGGGATAGAGAGTGACATAGGTACCTTTTTTTCTTATCAAAGATATATCGCGATTCTTATATCGCGACTCAGCAGAGTTAGCAATTCAGTCAATTTGGGTATTCGCTTCTACAATAAAATTCGACAATCAGGTGTTTCGCAATCCTTTCAGCTTCACACAGGATTGCGGTTTAAATAAATAAAAAAAAATGAAATATTGACCGATGAGTTTCTTCCTGATTATTCTCAGTAACAGCAACATTCTGATCAAAGTCGTAGCTTGATTCATTCTAATAGTGTTGACGAAAGTGCTTGTGAAAGCTTACTTGAATAATGGTAATTTTGATTTGATTTTACACTCAAGAAAACAAACTTTTATATCAGTTGTAGCTTCTTAAAAAGTTCATGGTTTAAAATCACCAGAAAAAGTTTACTTGAATAAAGAATATTTTGAATTTGAATTCCTGGAGACCTGGAGCTGTAGTGGAAATGGCCGAATCCGGCAAACGGCGGAAGTATGCATCTCTCAACGAGAGTTATATATTTGTGCCGTTTGCAGTTACCTTAGGGCCACGGAGTTAAAGTGCAAAAAAAATATCCATTTTAACACCTCGGTTAATTGTCTCTTCAAGTGACAAGAGGGCTGGCTTCTTTTTCGCACAAAGAATCAGCTTAGTGATTCAGCGCGGAAACGCTGCCAGCATTCTTGATACCATTCCACGTGGACATGATTTGTATAGTCCTAACGTGTAAGTCATTTAAGATAGATATAACTTGTACATTTTTAGAATTAGTAAGTAACGGCCTGTTACATGTAACGGCTGGGCATAGGCCTCTTCTCTCCGTTTTTTTGGAGAGAAGGATTGGAGCTAAGACCTACCACGCTGCTCCAATGCGGATTGGTAGGTTACACATCTCCCTAGGATTCTCTAGAGATATGCAGGTTTCCTCACGATGTTTCCCTTCACCGAAAAGCGTGTGATTAATTGCAATTTAGAATAAAAGTATATTTTTATTTGAATTTGAATATCCTAATATATAGTGTACATGCGCACCCTACCCGTAACTCGTTTAGTGTAAACCAGTCGTTATTAACGATTCAAGCTTCAAGGACGATATAAATGAATTCTCAAAAAACGTATGATTTGACGTAAAAGTAATTAAAAGGCGAAAATAATTATAGTACTGAGAATGTTTAATGAAATAAACCATTCAGGTATCCGGTTAAGTAGAACAGAACACCCTCATTTCTTACCAACTTACTTACATAAAAAAAAAAAAAAAGTCGACCCACCGTGTGGTATGCGGTTGAGTAGAATAGACCACCCTCATTTCTCACCGAGGTGTCGTAAAAGGTTACTAAGGTAAGTTGACCCACCGTGTGGTATGCGCTTGAGTAGAATAGACCACCCTCATTTCTAACCGAGGCGTCGTAAAAGGTGACTAAGGTAAGTTGAACCACCGTGTGGTATGCGGTTGAGTAGAATAGACCACCCTCTTTCCTATTGAGATGTCGTAAAATAGGAGTAAAATAAGTTGACGTCAGGCAGGTCGTAAAACCGGGCGCGAAGCGTCCGGTGAGTGCCACGAGTGCGGCGCCGATTCTGACACGGCGCTGCACACGCTCGCGGACTGTCCAGCTTGGGCGGTTCAGCGGGCGGAACTCGTGGCACAGGTGGGGCACGACCTCTCCCTGCCCACTGTGGTTCGTGCCATGGTGGACAGGGAGCGATCGTGGGCAGCGATGGCCTCCTTCTGCGAGCACGTCATCTCGCGGAAGGAGGCGGCGGAGCGGATCCGGGAAGTCGAGTCCTTGGATCCGATCCGCCGCAGGCGAGCCGGGCGCAGGCGACTCGTCCAAGACCATCGCATGCCGCCCTAACGGGGACCTTCTGGGCGTTCCGAACGGGGTTAATCGGACGCCCTCCTTATAAGGTCCCCGAGGCGTTCGATGCATCTGGTGCTCCCGATGCATCGTCCAGCGGAGGGAGGGGCCACTTTTAGAGAGGTCCCGACCCAGAGGTGGTGCACTCTGGGGTAAAGAGTTGCTGCTGGCGGGGATGGGGGACATGTCTTCATGGGTACCCTATACCCGCCACCAGCAGCGTGGTGGAGCATACAGGTTGTTTTAGTCGGTGCGAGTCCGACATAACCACCGATCGTCCCCGTCGGTCGGTGGTACCCATAAGGGGTTTTTTCCTGTATAAAAAAAAAAAAAAAGGCAGGTCGTAAAATACGTAGCTAAATCATGTGACAACATGTTTATAACATGTTGTGCCGACCCCACTTAGAGTGGGATAAGGGTAGGGCAGTTAGAGTGCTTGTTTGGCATTTTAATATTCACAGATTCAAACCCTGGGCAAACTTTATAAGAAATAAAATATATGGGACAATTATACACACAGTCGTCTGTCCCCAAAAGCCTATTACTATCCCACAGCTGGGCGTAGGCCTCCTCTATCCGTTTTTGGAGAGAAGGGTTAGAGATAAGACCTACCACGCTGCTCCAATGCGGATTGGTAGGTTACACATATCTCCAGAATTCTCTAGAGATATGCAGGTTTCCTCACGATATTTTCCTTCACCGAAAAGCGTGTGATAAATCGCAATTATCAATTAGAGACGTAAATTAGTTTATATTTAGATATTTGTATGATTTAGTTTTGATCTTCGGCCCGTTGGAGCAGTGGGTTGTGACCCTGCCTTCAGCCTGCCTTCAAAATTTTCTAAATAAAAAATAGTTGGTTCATTTAGTTTGGGTGTATATATTTATTTACCTAAGTAGGTATTTAAAATTATATATGTATATATTCACCTGTTTTCTCTCACCCATAACACAAGTTTTTAGTTACTTATTTTGAGAACGGACGACCGTCATACATAGATTTATTTATTATTATTAACTTTTACAAGGAGTCATGGGTTCAAATCCTTAGGTAAAACCAATAAATTTTATACTTATAATATATATATTTTTTTTTACTCGATTACATTCAAGCAATTAATTAAAAATATGTTTTTTTAAATATATCTATACAAGCTTCTATTGAAGCAAGTAAATTTTATAAGACCGTGAGCAAGCAACGTTAAATTTCGAAACCTAGAATTTCGACATTAAAATAATGCCCTCCAATTATCAGCGAACCGTGACGATAATCCGGTAAAAGTAAAAAAAAAGAATGAAAAATTTGTAATTTTGTAAACAATAGCAATTTTACGGTAGATTGCCTTGCCCAACCCTCTGATTGCCGAAATGCATTCGTAACCCCTTACTTAATAGTAGGAAACTCAAAAATTTTTGCAAAAAAAGTCTAGACCAGTGTTTCCCAACGTGGGGCCCACGACCCACAGGGGGGCAATTTGATGGTTAAGGGGGGGACAACTCGACACGAGTTTAAGCCTTTCGCACTGGGCCATTTAAGTGAAATGCTAGATTTCGGTACCAAATATAACAAAAAAAAAATGTATGTTACTTAAGGGGGCAAAATAATTTTTAAAGTGGGGCATGGACCAAAAAAGGTCGGGAAACACTGGTCTAGACACTCTCTAGTTGGTATTGAGTTAAATATCTTATAGTTTACTAGTCGAGTAAACTACTTTATAGTTTACTCGACTAAATGAAGTAAAATGGTATGAAAAAATAGTGTCTCAAATATATTCACACTATATAGCAATTTCATACACCTTTAATATTTAAATGAGTTAATCTTGTATATATATATATATATTTTCGGAATCTCGGTAACGGTTCCAACGATTTTCCTGAAATTCGAAATGGGGGGGTTTTTGGGGGAGAAAAATCGATCAAGAATTTATACTACGTACTAATGTAAAAAATGCAAAAGACTGTTTGTCTGTCCGATATTTTCACCTTAACAATAAGTACGATCGTCTTCCGCTTAATTTCCCCTATTTTTTTGAAAATTCCCATACACGTTATGGTAATCGTTTAATATACATTATCGTGTCAAATTGGAGTCAACCGGTCATACCGTCACTCGCACCCCATAGAAGCCCATTGCGTGACCATCAATTGATGGGGTTACTTGATCAAATGCGCATATTAAAATTTGATTTCCGCTAACAAGTGGGAAACAATTATCAATTGTAATTCTGAATTAGATAGCTTTTTTATAGTTACTAGCAATTTGGGTTACAAATTACTAGTATTATTATATATATCTGGGTGACCGAGCGTCGCTCAGTAATTTTTTACAAAATAATAAAAGTAACTTAAAAAAAAAGAAAAAATTAATAGTGTAAGTGGGGCTTGATCCTAGGTATTTTTATTTTTTGTGACCATCCGTTCCCCGAATAAGCTACGCTGCTTTGAAAGATATTGGCAAAAATTCAATTCAATTCAAATTCAAATTCAAATTCAAAATATTCTTTATTCAAATAAACTTGTAAACAAGTGCTTTTGAATCGTCAACTTTACTGCTGGTTCGGAAAGCTGTTCCTACCGAGAAGAGCCAGCAAGAAACTCGGCGGTTGCTCTTTTAAAAATATAATTCTTAATACTATTTACATTATGTCGTTACTGTCTTGTACAGGTTCAAAGAGAGCTATATCCACACATTCTTATCTTCTAAAAAATCATCAAGAGTATAGTAGGCTTTCTGTATCAGCCTCTTTTTAACAGTGTTTTTAAACTGCTGTAATGGCAGTGCTGAAATTGATTGCGGAATTTTATTATAAAATCTTATACCAAAACCCACAAACGAGTTACGCACTTTTGCAAGGCGCAAAGCAGGAACCGCAAGCTTATGTCGGTTCCTGCTTTGTCTATTGTACACATCACCTATCGTTTTATAATTCTTTATATTTTTATGTACATAAATTAAATTGCTTAAAATATACTGTGAAGCAAATGTAAGAATACCTATTTCCTTAAATTTCTCTCGCAGGGAATCACGCGGTCTTAAATTATAAATGCCACGTATGGCTCTCTTTTGTAAAACAAAAATTTTTTCACTATCCGCGCATTTACCCCATAGCAATATTCCATAGGACATAATGCTATGGAAGTAGGCAAAATAAACAAGTTTTGCTGTTTCAACATCTGTGAATTGTCTTATCTTTCGAACAGCGTAGGCCGCTGAACTCAGTTTCCCTGCAAGAGTTGTTATGTGTGTGCTCCATTGGAGTTTTGTATCCAAGGATACTCCCAAAAATACCGTTGAATTATCTGTTTTTAGTGGCACATTATTTAAAGAGAGCCTATTTGCTGTTTTTGCAGCATTAGGCAATACAAATTCTATACATTTAGTTTTATTTGAGTTCAGTACCAAATTATTTAGCCTGAACCAATGAGCTACTTGCGATAAACCCCTGTTTACTTCGTCAAAATTGTCGTCATTTCTATTAAATTTAAAAATTAATGATGTATCATCTGCAAACAGTACAATATCGCAAATATTATGAATAAAATATGGCAAATCATTTATATAAACTAAAAACAGAAACGGACCAAGGATTGATCCTTGAGGCACACCCATAACTAAGGCCGTTCCGGATGACTGCACATCATTAATGCACACTCTTTGAATCCGGCTGTGAAGATACGATGCAACGAGACGAAGTGCATTGTCTTTAATGCCATAATAGCCAAGCTTTAGCAATAAAATTTCGTGTTGAACGCAATCAAATGCTTTGGACAAGTCACAAAATACCCCTATGGCATTTTGTGAGTTCTCCCACGCATCGTAGACATGCTTTAACAACTTCACACCCGCATCCGTTGTAGACCGACCCTTAGTAAACCCATACTGCTCAGGATGAAGTAAATTATTTAAATTAAAATGCTGGAGCAGCTGCTTTAAAATGATTTTCTCAAAAATCTTGCTTAGAGTTGGCAAGACCGAAATGGGTCTATAGTTCTGAGGGTCGCTCTTATCACCGGACTTAAAAAGGGGGATCAATTTACTATGTTTCATTAAATTGGGAAATATCCCTGTGTCTACAGATTTGTTAAAGATCTTGGCCATAATCGGGGCGATAATATCAATAATATTATTAATTAATTTTACGGACATTCCCCACAGATCAGTTGTGTTTTTAATATTTAATGTTTTAAAAGTTTTGACGATATCGTATGGGGAAATGTGTTCAAATTTAAAATTAACACTGCACTTCGTGACGCTGTCCTTCAAAACATTAAAAGCTTCCATTGGGGATGAGTTTATTGAGCTAGTGATAGAAATGGGTATGTTCTGAAAGAAATGCTCAAATGCACTAGCTACTGCTGTATCAGAATTAATAAGTTCATTCCCAATTTTAAGCTCTATGGAAGAATTATACATTTTACGTCTACCTGTTTCATCTCCAATAACATTCCAGGTTGTTTTTATTTTATTTTTGGAATTAATTATTTTACTTTTAATATGAAGAGATTTGGCCTGTGTGCAGACACTTCTAAACGTTTTTGAATATTTTTTTACATATTCAAGAAAAGTGGGGGACTGATTATATTGTTTTTCTGCATACAGATCAAATAACTTATTCCTACTCTTATAGATGCCATTAGTGGCCCATTCGCTAAACCTAAGATTTTTGAACACTTTTTTTTCTATAATATTAAAAGTCTTGTTAAATTCACAACCGATCATTCCAAAGAGGGCATTAAAAAGTTCATCTGAGCTACCGCGACTTTTGTCGAATTGCAATATCTTTGATGATATTTTAGATTGAAATCGCTTTATTTTATTCGAAGTGAAAGGCCTGTACTTGATATAATCATTTTTTTCCTGCATATAGTTAGGGACAGATATAATTTGCCCACTATGGTCAGACTTTAAGCGACTTATTATAGATTTTTCTAAGATATTACAACTGTAGTTAGTAAAAATATTATCAATACCGGTAGCCGAAGTTGCAGTTATCCTGGTAGGTTCGTTAAATACATTGATCATATCAAAACATTGAAATAAATTAAGTAACCTACAACGATTACAGGTATCCACTAAGATGTCAACATTAAAGTCTCCACATATTAAAACTTGTTTCGAAGATTTAGAGATCTTCTTAAGAACTTCCTCCATGACGCTCTCAAATAATATATAATCACTGGAGGGTGGGCGGTACACAGAAACT
Source organism: Morpho achilles (assembly GCA_947086495.1). NCBI lineage: Eukaryota > Metazoa > Arthropoda > Insecta > Lepidoptera > Nymphalidae > Morpho > Morpho achilles. The sequence goes on from CAMTZB010000026.1 coordinate 10,440,162, forward strand.
ATAATATAGCGCTCCAACTCCACACAAGACAGTTCAATGGTACGTTCAACAGAAAGACCGACAATATCATTTCGTTCTTTACAATGTACTTTGGAATGAGTTAATATCAAAGATCCCCCACGCTGGGCGGTCTTCCTCAAGAACGCACTGGACACTTTATAATTTTTAATATTTAATAAGAAATTAGAACTGTTTAGCCAATGTTCGGTTATACATAAAATATCAATACTAAACTTATTCATAAACAGTTCTATTTCAAATTCCTTGCCAGATAGACCTTGCAGATTCTGGTGTACAATATTCAAGTTACAAGGTCTATCTATTGTCTTATTATCTAGTTTAAAGTAACATTTTCCGTACCTAAAATGTTACTTGATATACTATTAGTACTACTACTAGTACACATGTCAATATATGAATAATTAGTACTTAATGTACAGTTTGTATATGAGTCAATAGACTTAGTTACTTCACATGTAACTGTATCATTTAAATTATACGCTAGCAGTGAAGCTAGACTCCGATAACATTTTTTAGACAGATACATAGTATCTCTAGTCAACTTAAACTTGGAAATAAATTTATTAATGTCAAAATAAAATATAGCGTCACTATGACGGTATGTCAAATTATACATTTGTAAGTTTAAATTATATATGTGCTCATTCTGCCTACTAGTCAGTATATCTGAGTAGGGAAAAGCACACATAACAAATTTACATTTATATTTCTCATTTAAAAGTATTAATTTTTCGATGCATTTTGTAATCTGTGGTTTTTTTATATTTAAGCTGTCACCAAACATTAATATGACTGTAGTATTAGAGTCAAAATTATTACAATTCCAGTTATTCATTATATAATCATAAGTTGCTCCGGGTGAACATTTATTAATTACTGAATGTCTTAAGTACATATTCATAATTGCTCCAAAACCTTTGCCCAACTTGTCAGAGAAAATAATGGTTTTTTTCTCTGGTTTTACAACATTGTTTATATTTGAAGTATTTAATGGATTGACATTATTAATGTATGATGGTGAAGTATTTTCAATTTGCATCTTCAAAGAGCATTGACATTCCTTAACCTCACACTCTTTATACTTATTTGACAATGACACGAAACGTTCCATGTTGTCATTGCAAATTTCCAGTAGACCGTCGAAGGATGCAATATGCTCATTAATTTGAATTTGAGATTTTGAATACAAGTCTGTCATATGTTTCAAAGATTTTTTTAATTGTTCTATTTGTGTCTCTAGTTGCAAAATTTCACCATCATATATATATTTATTGTGGTGTAATTTATAATTAATTGATTTAATCTTATTAATTAAGCTCATACGTTCTTTTCTACTTTTTCCTAATAGTTGAATGCAGTTCTTGGTTTTAATAATCTTTTTAGTTTTATTAATAAATTTGTTAATCTTAATGTATTTTTTTAATTTTCTATGACTACTAAAGTGTACGGTCTTTAGTGAGTCAGTCTCAGAGGTCAAATCAATTATTTGTGGGTTTCGCTCTAAACCACAAACAGAACCACACTCAACTAATTCCTTGAAAAGGCTTTGTGTCGCATTAACCTCATGAGATTTATTTAACTGTTCCAAATTAAACATTGTTTGCTGAGTCTCATGTAGACTGGTTTCTAATTCACTAATGCGACTCAGGGCCCTTTCATGTACATAGCTACATTGATAAAAAGAGTCAACAGTATCCTTAAGCTGGTTCCTTTCACCATGTGTCCATATACTTAGTATGCAGCTCCGCTAGCTGTTTCTTGTATTGTGAGGATTGCTTTATAACTTTACTAATTTCCTCCTCACTTTCCTCTCTCTCTTGCAAGAGTTGAGTGTTGAGCTGTTTAACAGATTTCAGTTCATTGAGGGCCAGCTTAAGCTTTGACTCCATCTCTTTGTATGAAGCTTGACGGGTCATCATTTTTATATAAGGTTGATTTCTGAAATTGTAACAAGAAATGTGTTAAATTAATTTGTTAAGAAGCTACTAGTCAGCCAGACAGTAGCAGTACCTATATATATATAATAAAAATGTTGACCCACTATTAATTAAATCAGCTATATTAAATTTTACAGTATTATATACATCAAATATACTAAATAATTAAAGATGTGCAGGATAAATAAAATTATAGTGCAAAGGTTTATGGTTCACTTGATTGAATTATTTACAAATATTTATGCAAGTTAAACATACAGTTGTCCGGTGAATCAGGTCACAATATTATATATATTACTAACTTTAGCAGTACTTTGAAATCTTTATTTGCCAATATAAAAATGATAATGAAGTGTGTTTACTAAGTGTATGTTTGAAGTTTGAATGAATATGTGTTTATTAGTAAGATGTATGTATGGCAGTAGGGCCTTCTTCAACTTTGCTTCCACAACTTGTCAAGCAAAGAGAGATAAAGCAATGCCTATGTATGAGAAGTGACGTTTCTCATAAATGAGAAATTATGTTAGGTGTGAGATTTCAACACACTTTATTTAAAACAAGATTAATTAGAAAGGTTCCTTCTCCGATTTATAAGTATTATTGAGTATTTAATAACAAAAAAGTAATTAAAACTGTACCAAATCTATTATAATAAATAAAACATATAATCTGTTCACTCAAATTTTGTTTTATACATTTTAATAAAGTGCTGGAGAAGTTTATTATTTTGTTTTGGATATAATTATAAATAGCTTTTATATGAATATATATATATATAAATTGCTTATAAATATAAAATGAAAAGAAATACTCCCCGGGTTTTAGTCCGTTGAGATATGAATTCCAACCGGTGACTCCTGACAGCTGTTTGTCTAGTTACTGTATTAAGAACTATAATAACTTAACTTTCAGTAATTATTAGTTTACAGTTACTTAAATTAAAAACATAAATAAACTAAAGTAAACTTAAAATAAATAATTTAAATTAAGAGCAACTTTATTTACGACTTGTCACTTATAATACTTATATAAATTCACTTATATAAATTTTAGTATTTTTTAATGCCCAAAAACAGGGATAAAATGATTTTTTATAAATAAAACCTAGTTAGATCGATTTTTCTCCCTCAAAACCCCCACATGCAGAATTTCAGGAAAATCGAAAAAACGAGAACCAGAAAGAAGCTCGGCGGTTATCTTTTAAACATTTTCAATTTACGTTAATGAACGTCTTGTATGAAGCTGAAAGGATTTTCAAATCCAGGCATTTTTATCATCCAAACAATCTTCAATTTTGTAATATGCATTACGTTTAACTTACACTGAATTTAAATCTTTCTGTAGATCTAGTATGGATTGCGGAATTTTATTGTAGAAGCGAATACCGAGACCATCGAATGAGTTTCTAACTCTGTTTCGCGATACAAGCATCACAAGCTTTTTGAGATACCTGATCTTTTTGAGATCGCTTGACGAGACCTTTGCAGCTGCGCAAAATCTGTCAGTGGAAGAAAAGGAAGCTAGCTATTTTGAATTTTGCTGTCTCCTACACCGCAAGATTGGAAGCTTGGCATAGCAACAAACGAAAGTAACATTTTTCCTTTCGCGCGCACTCTATGACATAATATTAGCATCGTATTGTGTCAATATTCCCACGACCCCGGCGTGGGACCGGTTAGTGGGTAACATTCACGCTCGTTGATCTTGACATAGGCTTTGAACTAGATCTTGACAATTTTGAGCCTAATGTAACAATTGGCTCGTTGTGAATCATTGTTGGTAATTAGATAGCTTCTCGAACAAATCTTATATTACTAAAGTGATGAAATTATTTTTCTCCAAAGAGTCAGAGAAGATCAAATCAAATATCTCTCTTACAAAATCATTAACAGAATCTAGGAGCATCCTTGTAAGTTACTAGTATTTATACTAGTACTTGTGACAGGAGGCCCGCTATTCCATATTCAATTCAATCAAAATATTCATTATTCAAGTAAACTTGTATACAAGTGCTTTTGAATCGTCAGCTTTCCGAACCAGCTACTGCTGGTTACCAGCTAAAGCTCAAAACTCCGCGGGTACTCTTTTAAGAATATAATGTGTGTGTGTGTGTGTGTGTGTGTGTGTGCATGCATGCATATGTATGTACACACTCACAAATCCAAATTCAATTCAATTCACATCTGTCTTATCATAATTCAAACAAAGTAGCCATTTTGACAAGAGTTTTAGAAGAGATCATATGAAGTGCCTCCTGTGGGTCAGAACCACGAATCAGTCGATGTGTGACCGTGAATAGATGTCAGGCAGTCGTATAAAGCTCTTATCATCATTCTCCTGCACTTATCCCACTCTTAGTGGGGTGGCACAACATGTTATTAATATGTAGTCACAGGATTTGGCTACGTGTTTTATGACCCATCGACTGCCTGACGTCAATTTAGCTTATTCGTATTTTACGACACTTCGGTAAGAAAGAGGGTTGGTATATTTTACTCATCCGGATGCCATAGACGAGTTGAACTTCCTTAGTCGCCTTTTAAGACACCTCGGTAAGGAATGAGGGTGGTATATTCTACTCAGCCGGATACCACTCGGCGGGTTGACCACTTTCCTTCTTGCCGAGGTGTCGTAATATACGACTAAGGCAAGTTGATGTCAGGTAGGCGGCCGATCGTAAAAACGCAGCCAAATCATGTTACAGCATGTTTATAACATGTTGTGCCGACCCCACTTAGAGTGGGATAAGGGCAGGAGGATATACAATATATACACAAACTTTATCTATATATAACTAACGCACACATCGCCACAACCATAAACGCGTGGATCCATCTGTGCGTCTGTCCCTTACATTGTTTCCACAAATGATTGTTTTTCTCATCATTGTATTATAATTGGACAATTATCAGAGGTGAAAGACCTCTCTGATAAATACCATCCATTGATAATAAATTTTTTTTATTAATTGATAGGTAAATGCTATTTTTTAACATTCAAGACCGAAATAAGCTTGCGGTAATGTATGAGTTTTTAGGAACCCTGCATGTATCAGGTATGAGAATGAAAAGTACACTCTACATTTAGCATTACATATATTTTGTTTTATCGTGGATTATAGCAATATAATATTTTCATTACGTTCGTATTATGGACCTTTGCAAGATAAACATAATGTCGGGATTTTTAACCGCCAAAATAAATGTCATGCAAATTGCAGACGTCAAATGTCGATTCAAAGAAAGTCCTACCCCAAGAAGGACACGGTATAAAAAAAACATGTTCGTTGAACCTGGTCGTTACACCCACCTGCGAGCCGCCACCTGACGTAACGGCACGTGTTCGCGCCAAAACGCTCATTCATTGATTGTTTATTATCTGTGGCCGAGTTCACAGATAACATTGCAATGTAGTATATTTAAAAGGTGCATAGATCAGCTATGCACCTTTGAAAAATATTTTGTAGACGTTAATTTGGTTTATTTTACTCAAATTCAAATTCAAATTCAAAATATTCTTTATTCAAATAAACTTGTAAACAAGTGCTTTTGAATCGTCAACTCTACTGCTGGTTCGGAAAGCTGTTCCTACCGAGAAGAGCCAGAAAGAAACTCGGCGGTTGCTCTTTTAAAAATATTATTCTTACTCTTATATTATTATCTTAAAGCTGTGATAGCTCAGCGGTGAGATAGTGCGACTCTACGTAAGTCGTAAGTGGGTTTGGGTATATAATTCTTTAATTAAATTCCGCAATCCATTTTAGCTTTGCCATTACAGCAGTTCAAAAACAATATTAAAAAGAGGCTGATACAGAAAGCCTATATTACTACCGAGGATTACTTAGATGATAAGGATGCGTTGATTTACTCTTCGACCCTGTATAAGACAGTAATGACTTAAAGTTATTAGTAATAAGAATATTCCGAAAAGAGCAACCGCCGAGTTTCTTGCTGGCTCTTCTCGGTAGGAACAGCTTTCCGAACCAGCAGTAGAGTTGACGATTCAAAAGCACTTGTTTACAAGTTTACTTGAATAAGTCTATTTTGAATTTGAATAACCAATGAGATTGTAATAATATCTCTAGAATCTCTAATAGATATGTAGGTTTTCTCGCGATGTTTTTCTTTAATAAGCGTGTAATAAATTGCAATAATTAGAAAATCTTATTTGATCAATGTTTCAAACCGGCGTATTTCATAAAGCATATTCTTTTCTAGTTCTACTTTTTCAAATCGAAGAGACTTTGGCAACTGACTAAAGCCAATCTCATAATAAAGCGATCACAAACCCTCAAAGTCTGATTAGTGGTATTAACTTTTAGAACCTGGGTGACAGAGCCGTCTCGGTAATTTTTAAGACGACGTAAAAAAATTTAAAAAAAAATTGAGAGAAATGAAAAAATAATAGGGCAGGTTAGGGCTCGCTCCTAGGTATTTTCGCCTCTCTAGACCGTCCGTTCCCCAAATGAACTGCCATGACTTTACGTTTGACAGTGAAAAATTGTGATTGTATTCAACGTAAATTTCAAAAAAAATGTAGAGCCTGAAAACAGGGCTAAAACTCGTTGGAGAAAATCGTTGGAGCCGTTTCCGAGATTCCGAAAATATATATATACATACAAGATTAACTCATTTAAATATTAAAGATGGACAAAAAATAACAATACAACTGATCCTAATTTTAACATACGTCCATTATTTTCACTATCAAAATTAAATTTAACCATTTCATCTACCGAACTAATGGTTTTGGTGATATGGTCGAACTGACATACGTTTAAAATGATCAGAGATCCTAATAGCTGTAATATGTAAAGCAATCAACGGACGACACCTGACGTAACGGAATTCAGGGTTGTCAGGGAGGAAATATTTTTTTTTATTTACCTTTATAATGACACGCCGTGTGATATCTGGCTGAATAGAATACCATCCTCATTTCTTACCGAGTTGTCATATAAGGCGACTAAGGTTTTTTTTTTTTTTAAACAGGAAAAAACCCCTATGGGTACCGCCGCCCGACGGGGACAGGCGACGGTTATGTCGGACTCGCACCGACTGAAATAACCTGTGTGCTCCACTACGCTGCTGGTGGCGGGGATAGGGTACCTATAAAGACATTGCCCCCCATCCCCGCCAGTAGCAACTCTATAGCCCAGAGTGCGCCACCTCTGGGTCGGGGCCTCTCTGAAAGTGGCCCCTCCCTCCGCTGGACGATGCATCGGGAGCACCGGATGCATCGAACGCCTCGGGGTCCTAACTCCAGCAAGCGTCCGATAAAGCCCCGTTCGGATCGCTCGGAGGTCCCCGTTAGGGTGGCATGCGACGGACTTCGGCGAGTCGTCTGCGCCCCGCTCGCCTGCGGCGGATTGGATCCAAGGACTCGACTTCCCGGATCCGCCCCGCCGCCTCCTTCCGCGAGATAACATCCTCGCAGAAGGAGGCCATCGCTGCCCACGATCGCTCCGTGTCCACCATGGCGCGAACCACAGTGGGCAGGGAGAGATCGTGCCCCACCTGTGCCACGAGTTCCGCTCGCTGAACCGCCCAAGCTGGACAGTCTGCGAGCGTGTGCAGCGCCGTGTCAAAGTCGGCGCCGCACTCGTGGCACTCACCAGTCGCTTCGCGCTGGGCCACCCTCCACAGATACCACCCGAAACAACCATGTCCGGAAAGCACCTGTGTCAGGCGGAAGGTGAGGACCCCATGCCTCCTGGCGAACCAGCCCTGGAGAATGGGCTGGATGGCCGAAATCGTCCAGGCTCCTGCACTGGGCGATTTAAGCCGCCGCCTCCATTGACGGAGGAGCTCTTCCTGAGCTGCCTTCCGCCAATCCACCTCTACCGCCGCTAAGTCTCCCCCCGGTGAACGGGCTTCGACTCTACGGCGGTAGGCCTGAGCTAGCACCTCGGCCTCTAGATCCCATGGAGGGGACCCGGCCAAGGCGCAGGCCGCCTCGCCAGAGATGGTCCGGTAGCCCTTCACAAGTCTGACCGCCATGACCCTCTGCGCCCTGCGCAGCAGAGGCAAGGATCTCGCGGTCAGTCGCCCCGCCCATACGGGGGCGCCGTACAGGGCCATCGACCGAACCACCCCGGCGTATAGGCGCCGGCAGCCTGCATTAGGCCCTCCCAAATTCGGGAGGAGCCTGCTCAGGGCTCCGGCGGTCGCCGTTAACTTAGGGCGAGCCACCGGAAGTGGGCCTCAAACGTCCATCGGCTGTCGAGGAGCAATCCCAGGTACTGTAATGTACCCGAGATTTCGATGGACGTCCCGCCCACCACCAACCGGGAGCCCACTGGGGGCGCCATCCGAGACCTGTGGAAGCAAATGGCCTCGGATTTCTCCAAGGCCTCGGATTTCTCCAAGGGGGCCCAGTCCCAGCCGGCGAATCCGGGCCACAACGTGAGCCGTGGCCGCGGTCGCCAGCACTCGGGCTTCCCGGTGGGTGCTCGCACGAGCAGTCACGAGGGTGTCGTCTGCATAACAGAACAGTCGCACCCCCGGAAGCATTTGCCCGCGCAGCACCCAGTCGTAGCCGATGTTCCACAGGAGGGGGCCAAGAACCGACCCCTGTGGAACACCGCACGACATCCTCCGCTCTTTCCACCTACCCCCAGCCGTCGGGTACCTAACAGCGCGGTCAGCTAGATAGTTACTGACCACACGCTGCAGGTACATGGGGATGCGGTGGAAGCGTAAGGCCTCCTTAATCACTCCCCAGGGCAAGGTGTTGAATGCGTTAGCGATGTCTAACGACACCGCCAACACCACCTCGCACCGGGTTGTTGCCTCCTCCGCCAGAAGTCTCACACCCTCGATACAGTCAAGGGTGGACTTGCCCTGGCGGAATCCGCACTGGAGGCAACTGAGGTCAGGCCCTACCTCCTGGAGGTGCTGGACTATGCGGGAAGCTATTACGCGTTCGAGCAGCTTCTCCGCTTCGTCCAGCAAGACAATGGGCCGATACGCAGAGGGTGTATCGGCCGGTCTTCCCTCCTTCCTGAGCAGGACTAGTCTCCCCGTTTTCCACCTACGGGGAAAGAGGCCCTGCTCGAGGCAGGCACTGAACGTCGCCCTGAGTCCAGACTCCAACGGACCCAGGGCAAGAGACCAGGCGCGCCCAGGGATACCGTCGGGGCCGGGGGCAGTGTTTTTCGCCTTCATGCGACTCACCGCCCCGGCTAACTCCCACTCCGATACCCCCGGCGCACCCGACCCAGTGCCATCCTCCTCCTCGAGAGGTGCCATACGAGGCGGCTCCACCTCGGCTCCTTGCGGGAACAGGGCTTCCACAACAGATTCAACGAAGTCCGGCCGAAGGCTCTCGGTAAGGGGGGGAGCACGGGCACGAAGTTTCTTCCGTGCCGCTATGTACGGCCTCCCCCACGGATTCCGATTGAGCTCTTCGGCCATCTCCCTGTGGGCCCTGTCCTTAGCTTCGGCGATCGCCATCCGCAAGGAGGTGCGGACAGCCCGATAAGCCTCGTAACGGCGCCTCTCCTCCTCGACGTCGCGTCGTCTACGACGCCTGTACCGAGTGTACTGGCGGCGCACGGACACGCACTGTTCGTGCAGCTGCGCCGGCTCCTCCGACCACCAGTACACCCCGCGTGCCGGCCCTGTGCCACGCACAGTCCAAGTCCAAGTCGACCCATCGTGTAGTATTCGGTTGAGTAGAATGGACCACCCTCTTTCTTAGCGAGGTATCATAAAATATGACTTAGTTAAGTTGACGTCAAGCAGCTGGCCGGTTGTAAAATACGAATCCAAATCATGTGACAACATGTGCCGACCCCACTTAGAGTGGAATAAGGGCAGGGGGATAATGATGTAGATAAGTGGGGTGTAATTGTCCCACATATTTATTTAAGTAAGTAAAACTAAGTAGCGGCCTGTTACTCTCCCACTGCTGGGAATAGGCCTCTTATCTCTGTTTTTGGAGAGAAGGATTGGAGCTCAGACCTACCACGCTGCTCTAATGCGGATTGGTGGGTTACACATATTACCAGAAATCTCTAGAAATATGCAGGTTTCCTCATGATGTTTTTCCTCACCGCAAAGCATGCGATAAATTGCAATTAGACAAATAAGTTTTAACAGAAAAACTCATTGGTGTCTGCCCGGGTTTGTACCCATGACCAACCCCGTAAGAGTCGCACGATGTTACCGCTGGGTTACCACAGCTTTATCTACTATTATATCTATTGTTATTGCAATAACAGTATGAATAATTATAATGAGCTATATTACTTGAGATTGTTCAAAAAATTAACAAATACAATGTTACAATTTCCCACATAACTTAGACACCTGTTACGTAATACGTTGAAATATTAAAATTTATTCAAATTAGCAACTGGCAACCCTACATAGGGTCAAAAAGGGACTTGACTTTATCGCGCCATTACTAACTATAACAAAATACTTTTGTAAATTTATTTCAATATTTACCAATATACAAAAGCTTCTCCCGATATTATAGACGTTTCAGTAGAAGTTAATAATGTGAGAGAATGCATACTAATATTATAAATATGAAAGTCTGTCTGTTTGCATGTTATCGTGTGGTATCCGTCTGAGTGAAATACACCACCATCATTTCTTTATGAGGTGTCGTGGGGTATTCGAGCCAGAGTGGACCACAGCAACGTATGGCCGGACAGCAAGTAAAAGTAAAAAATATTTGGTAAGGTTACAAAGCAGTGTGGTATCCGGTTGAGTAGAATATACCACCCTCTGTCTTACCGAAATATCGTAAAATACTACTAAGGTAAATTGACGTCAGGCATGCCAGTCGTAAAATACGTAGCCAAATCATATGATAACATGTTTATAACATGTTGTGCCGATCCCACTTAAAGTGGGATAAAGGCGGGAGAATGATGGATATTAAAAATCTGCGTTTTTAAGGACATCTATTTAACGCCAAAAAAAATCTCATAATTAAATATTGTAACTATTAAATGTTAGGTAATTGTGTAATAACTATTTTTTTAATAACCAATATACTATTAACTATTTCGCAAGTAAATCCTGTATTTAAAACTAGTGCATAAATTGAACAAACAAATTTCACACCATAAATAAAAGGGCGGCAACCGATTAGCGCACAAACCGCAATAAAGCTACGCTCAGATATGCGGAGCTAACGGTAATGTGGCGACAAGCCGATGCTCGCAAAAACCTCGGTTAATTTATAATGTGTTAGTTGTTATACCACAAAAATTATCTCACCTTTTTATATTAATAATGAATGAATGAATGAATGAATAACTCTTTATTGCACACCAGGTAAATAATATACATAAACAAGAGAAATAAGAACATTTAAGAGTGCAAGGGTGGTCTTATCACTAAAAGTGATCTCTTACAGACAACCCCTACGTTAAAGTAATAAAGATAAGAGACAGGTAATAATATTAGTATGTATTGCAGAATTACTTGATACAGAAGAATTAACACAGCTATAATGGTCTAATGGGTAGATCAAATTCAAATTCAAAATATTCTTCAAATTGTTTTGCTATAATCTGCGATAAAAGAAAATATATGTAATGCTAACTTTTAATAAAAACTCATGCACTAACCGCCACCGATAACACAACAATACACAAGCACTGCACACATCCATCACCACAATCTCAACAATTGTATTTTGTCGTGGAGTCTATGATGCTACGGTTACGGGGTGAAACCATTTTTGAGATTGTGGTGGTAAAAACTAATGTTTTAAAAAATTCTGCATGTATCAGGTATGAGAACGAATAGTACACTCTACATTTAGCATTACATATATTTTCTTTTATCGCGGCTTATAGCAAAATAATATTTTCATTAATTTTGTATTATGGACCTCGGCAAAGTAACGCTTAATTCTATAAATTACTGTCTAATATTTAAAAAAAACCCGACGCTATGAATGTATGGGTAGAGTGCGTGATTGGTACCTCAATATGGACAGATTTAAATTATCAAATTTCTCTAGAGTTGAATAGTTGTGCTTGCGACTTTGCTCGCGATGAAATCAGTGTAGCCTAATTCTATAAATTAGTAAGACTGCGACAATATCAATACACGATATTCTTATAGTCTGTGCTAAGCATAATGTGTAACAGGTGTATGTCCACGTGGATCGCGTGATTTTTGTAAATGGCGCGAAAATGTCAATGCAGGTCGTGCAGGTTTGTCGACCTTCAGAGAGGTTAAACTGATGGAAGGGTTGATGGGTTTGCGGTATTTCTGCTGTCCTGTTTAATTATTGCTTTAATGGGAAACATTTTTTTCGTTTTATATTGAACTAGCGATCCGCTCCGGCTTCTCACGGGTTAAAAATATATAGCCAATGTCACTCGGTGAAAAAAAATATTAAAATCGATCCAGTAGTTTTAATTCATTCATTACTACTGCCTGCAAGAAAATTACAAAAAAATGCTATTGTGGGTTATCCATAAGAGATAGACATATACCATCGCGGAGTTTTCTATAGACCTTTTCAAGGTGTACAAATACTTAGTACATTATTTTGATAAATCTCGTAGGGTTCAGCCAGCGTTTGCAATGTAGGCGGAAAAAAATTTAAGCATTTACGACATCACATTAGAAACCTCAAAAATTACAGTATTTCTCTACTCCATATTGAATGTTGTTATACATATAAACCGTCCTCTTCAATCACTCTTTTTATTAAAAAGCGCATAAAAATCTGTTGCGTAGTTTTAAAGATTTAAGCATACATAGGGATATAGGGATATAGGGACATGGGGACAGACACAGAAAGCGACTTTGTTTTATACTATGTAGTGAAGTCATATATGTATTTAATTGTTAATTGCAATGGAAAAGTGAAGGAAATCATCGTGAGGAAACCTGCATATCTCTAGAGAGTTCTGGGTATATGTGTAATCTACCAATCCGCATTGTTGCGTGTCTTAGCTCTAACCACATTCAAAATTTTAATTCGGAGATAACTTTGTGAGACACTTATTTTAAACCCGCTACGAGTAGTTGTAGAGGAGTAGTACTTAATATAATAATGTTATATTCATCGCGGTTTATAGCAAAATAATTTTATTATTACTTTTGTAGCTAGATTACTTTGACTGGCCCGTTGGAGCAGTGGGTAGTGATACTGCCTTCAGCTCCGCGGTTCGCCTGTTCGATTCCCGCCGAGGGCCAACATTTTGTCTTTGAGCCTGGGTGTATATTTGTATTTAAGTATGTATTTAAAAAATATATAAGTATATTTTCTCCAGTTGTCTGTCACTCATAACACAAGTATTAAGTTACTTGCTTTGGGGAAAGACGACCGTGTGTGTAAGCGTCCCATATATTTATTTATTACATTAAAAAAAAAGTTTTACCCGTGTTTTCGGGCGCTTGATAACTGCTAAAATAGAAATAGAATGCAGAGTATAATTTTGGTGTCATTTGTAAAGTAATATGGGTAACGGGTAACTCAATGGGTAACGGGCTAACCAAAAAAGTGAAAATACCCGGGATCAAGTCACACAAGCCACCAGCCCTCAAGGATCGGTCACCCAGTACCAATCTTTATTCAAATAAACTTGTGTAGAAGTACTTTTGAATCAATTACGCAACAATCGATTAACACAATTAAATACATAATACGAGAACAAATAGCTTAATTAAATTACAAATTATTGATTAACACGTAACATTTTATAAATTCGAATTCCGTTTAAATAGATTATTCAAGTAAACGCCTGCTTCTGAATCTTTTTCTTTATACCCGTTTTTGTCATACTCTATAATTTATTTGGACTCCTAAAGATATACATTGTTATAGCTTAAACTAAGTTGTACGTAGATTTGTATTACTTTATGTCTACAAAAACTTGGATTCAGTAGATTTTGGCATCAATTTTTTATTAACCGTAAAAAATTTCAAGGAAAATCGTTCAAATAATGCATATTCTAAATCTTTAAAATCGGAACGAAATAATACTCTGTGGTCGGCAATTTGAATATAAGTAGTAATTTCATCAACTGTTCTATTTCAGGTACATCGCAAAATGCACTTTAAATGCTAAGTAAAAGATTCAATTTTGAATACAAATAAAGTTTACAGAACCGTTAATAAGACTTTGTGAAATTTATCTATACAGAGACGTTATTGCAAATTATACTCTTTTGTGTGTTAAATTAAGTTTAAAATAGCTTGCACTGTTACGTTTTGTACTCAATAAAAATTTAAATCGACAATTCGATAGATAACAATGGATTAACTTCTTGTAAATTTGAATTTCGAATACGTGGTCAAGTTCGAGGACAATCCAAATAAGTGTTCCTTTTCAAAAAAATAAAACTTTTTGTTATTAATTTTATTTTAATTTAGGTAATATTTATTATTGATTTACTTATATCTTTTTTTATAACATCTATCGTTAGATATATCTATTGTGTGTATAGTTATATCTTTATAATATTTTTTTAATTAATCTTTCTCTTTCTCTTTGTTTTAATGGAGTATGGAGCCACACTATTTTCATAACTTTGATAGATTAAAATTATTTTGCGTTATTAAATCTTAATTTTTAAAATGAATGTTTCTCTATATGTCCATGATGTTTGTAATATATAGACTCCGTAACGGCTGAACTGATTTTAATGAAATTTTCAGACAACATTCCGTAAACTTTGGTGACGGTTGGAGCGTTTATTTTTAAACTGTTTAGTTCTATATTGTAGAGAATTCTTAGCAATTTTAACATTTGCATAATAAGATAATAATTATCGTATTAAGTTTAGTGTATTAGGAAGTATAAATATTGGCATTAGTCTCAATATTGTAATCTCAACTTAAGAGGAGATTTAAAAATGGAAGGGGAATTTTGGCGGCATTCTGGTTTGACGAAAAATAACTGTTATTAAACTAATTATTATAAAGTGTTTTAAGAATTGTTTGAAATATCTTAGAAAGCTTTTCTAAGTATTTTAATAGAATTCATGCCAGACTGAAAAATAAAAACTATTTGACAAGGTTGTATTTTAACCGTGTGGTATCCGGGTAAGTAGAATAGTAACACCCTCACTTCTTACCGAGGTTTCGTAAAAGGCGACTAAGGTAAGTTGACCCGCCTTGTGGTATCCCGCTGAGTAGAATAGACCACCCTCATTTCTTACCGAGGTATCGTAAAAGGCGACCAAGGTAAGTTGGCCCACCGTGTGGTATCCGGTTTAGTATAATAGACCACCCTCCTTCTTACCGAGGTGCCGTAAAATACGACTAAGGTAAGTTGACGTCAGGCAGGCGGCAGGTCATAAAAACGCAGCCAAATCATGTTGCAGCATTTTGTAACATGTTGTGCCGACCCACTTAGAGTGGGATAAGGGCATATATATATATATATATATATATATATATATATATATATATATATATATATATATATATATATATATATATATATATATATATATATATATATACACATATATATATATTTTTATATATATATATATATTTAAAACTTTATTGCACTTACAAATTATAACATTAAAGGATCTCTAAAAGCAACGTCTAAACACATGTTCCGTTGGCTATATTAAAAAAGGTTTTTTGTTCAGTCGGCACGTGCTATCACCAATTACGAGGGTGCAGTCATTTCCTCCGATGACAATGATACGGAAAGTGGTATAAAAAATACCTTCTGTATAATTACAGTGTAACGGAATTGAGATTTGGCGGGAAATGAGGATGAATGACATTGACAGGTATTTTTTTTATCTGCCGTACTTTTTTATTCGCGCTATTTTTAGACGCGTCCAAGGTCGACACCCATACTATCTAGAAACTATTAATAGTTATTTTTTTAACATCCAGTGTATATATAAGTTAAGTTTTATTATTTTTAACAAATTATATATAAATTTGGAGTGCGTATTATTGTGTAACAAATATTTTATTTTTGTGTTATACAGCTGAGTAGAATAAGAATAAGAGATTAAGAATAAATTTATTAGTTCACACTATTATAGAAGTAGAAACAAAAAAGAAAAAAAAAAGATTGAAACATAAAAAAATAAAGTATTCTTAATAGATTTATTAGACCACCCCCTTTCTTATTGAGGTTTCGCAAACGGCGAATAAGGTAAGTTGACGTCAGGCAGGTGGCCGGTCGTGAAATACCAAGACAAATCATTTTACAATTTGTTTATAGCATGGAGTGCCGACCCCACTTAGAGTGGGATAAGGGTAGGAGGACGATTCTTTCTCTTTTTTGAGACAAAAGAGAAAAGACAATAAAACACTGTTATAAAAATTTATTTATAACAATCAAAAAATTGTAAAAACGTGTCAATCTTGAATTGGCTTAAGAGATTCTTTAAATACAAATAAACATGTTTTCCACCTTGATTATCACAGTATCAAAGTTTTTTTCAAAAAATCCCCAGTTTTACTATTTACGTCACAAAATTCAATACCTATAAAAAGTTTTATTAATTACGTCACATCTCCGTAACGAGTATTTAAAACAAAAAATTTAATTTTGTTCGTTTAATATTTTTATTTATTCATAACGTCAGTTAACATGGTTTTTTTGTTGAATTACTTAACAACAAGTTATTATTACGTGCATGTTATGTAATTGTCTATGTGGAGAATATATCAGTAATTATATAAAAGGTCTTAAAGACGATTCTAGGCCGTTAATATCTGTCTATACTAATATTAAGCTCAAGAGTTTGTTTGTTTGATTGTTTGATTGTTTGAACGCGCTAAACTCAGGAACTACTGGACCGATTTGAAAAATTATTTCAGTGTAAGAAAGTCCATTAATAGTCCATTTAGCAAAAAATTCTTTGAGTATAAAATAGTCCATTAATCGACGAAGACTATAGTCTACCTAGGTATATAAATAACACGCTGAAATAATTAGGACAAGATTAGCAATAAAAAATAATACCAAAACGGCCAATTTTTAAGCTTTCCTTACGTGCGCTAAGTAAATTTAAAGCTAAGCTAAGCTCCTTGCGTGCGCTAAGTGAACAGTTAAAGTTATTCAAAAATCATGTACTACAAAATTGTTCTCCTCTAAAAGTTTTAAATAAAAGTCCGTGACAGCATATGTCTAGCCTGTAAGGTTAACACGCTTTAACCATTTTTATGGTTATCAAAAGACTATTACGGTTTTAATCTTTCTGCGTGGGTGGAGCCGCTGCTGATTGCTAGTATATTATAAACATGTTGGCACATGTTTGGCTTGGTATTTTACGACCGGCCGCTTACCTGACGTAAAATTACCTTAGTTGTATTTTACGACATCACGGTAAGAAAGAGTGTGATCTATTCTACTCCACCGGATATTACACGGTGGGTCATCTTACATTAGTCGCCTTTTACGAGACCTCGGTAAAAAAGGGGGTGGTCTATTCTACTCCACTGGATACTACACGGTGGGTCAACTTACCTTAGTCGCCTTTTTCGATACCTCGGTAAGAAAGAGGGTGGTATATTCTACTCAGCTGGATAACACCCGTATTAGAGCACAGCGATGGTTAAATGGCTCAAATCGAAATTTCAATCCATAATAGCACACCAATTTCTTCAGTTAAACAAACTACTTCCTTGTAACAATAACGAACTTAACTTGCGGTTATAAATATAATAGTAATTCAAAATAATGCCTTATCCCATTGACTCGCCGTTTGGTATCCGGCTGAATAGAATAGTACCATCCTCTTTTCTTACCGGGGTATCGTAAAAGGCGACTAAGGTAAGTGACTCACCGTGTGGTATCCGGTTTAGTAGAATAGACTTCTTTCTTACCGAGGTATCGTAAAATACAACAGAGGTAAGTTGACGTCAGACTGGCGACCGGTCGTAAAAACGCAGCTAATTCATGTGACAGCATGTTTATAACATGTTATGCTGACCCTTCTTAGAGTGGGATAAGGGAAGGAAGATGATGATGAGTTTGAACTCAAATAGAAATCTCAAATTCATATTTGCATACCAATTTCTTCAGTTAAACAAACTACTTCCTTGTAACAATAACAAACTTAACCTGCGGTTATAAATATAATAGTAATTCAAAATAATGCCTTATACCATTGACATAAGAGCGTATATAATATTATATGACAGCAAATAGCTTGTATAACAGCTGATTATAGGGGGTTAAAGACGGGTTATAAAGGGGTGTTTTAACGGAATAAGAACACCTGTTTGACGGGTCATGTAAGTGTGACGAACTCTAAGAGAGTGTAAAGTTAAAATAGAGAAATGGCCTTGTTAGGCCCACTGATGGGCAAAGGGGTCTCTTGAATAATAAAGTAATATATATAATTTAATTTTTTAATTATAAAAAAATTGGCGATGTACATCTTTAATATTTAAATGTGTTAATCTTGTATGTATATATATATTTTCCGAATCTCAGAACGGCTCCAACGATGTTCCTGTAATTCAGCATGTTGGTAGGGGTTTTTGGGGGAGAAAACTCGATCTAGCTAGGTTTTATGTAAAAAAAATCGTTGTATCCCTGTTTTTGGACATTTAAAAATACTAAAATTTAAATTGAATATAAAACACTATTTTTACCATAAACTTTCAAGTCAGCGTAGCTTATTCGGGGAACGGGCAGTCTCGAAAAATGTAAATATCTATAATCGATCCTCAACTCCGTAATTCTTTTTTCTCCTTTTTCTTTTAATTGTGCAAAAAATTTCCAATTTGAAATTACCAAAGAACCGACAAGCTTGCGGCTCCTGCTTTGCGCCTTGTAAAAGTACGTAAGTCGTTTGTGGGTCTGGGTATAAGATTATTTATTAAAATTGCGCAATCAATTTTAGTTTTGCCGTTACAGCAGTTTAAAACCACTGTTAAAAAGAGGCTGATACAGAAAGACTGATAAACTGAATAGCCTGAGATACTTACTGTTTAGGATTAATGATAATATATGAGTAATTATATAAAAGGTCTTAAAAGACGAAAATCTGTAATCGCATGCGCTGTGGAAACTATTGATGATATATTTAAAAAAAGTAAATCTATATTCGGACTTAGTAGAATTTCCACTACCATGAGATCAGTATGTACGCGAGTGAAACCGCGGGATATTACTACTACTATTACGTAAAGAAAAAGATCAAAAACATGTAGATGCAGTACAGAGATTTTAAAAGCAGCCATCGCTTCCGGCTATAGAACTTGCTAACCTAGATCCAGCTTAAATTACAGCTTCAGACTCTCAAAGTAATCCTCCGCATATTTATTTTAGCTATTTATCTTACCGTTACTAGATGCAATGGATGGGTTTGAATCTGTGATAGATCTATTCTTAGACCAGTGTAAACATTGACGGCGACGTTTATGTCGGACTCGCACCGACTAAAACGACCTGTGTGCTCCACCACGCTGCCGATGGCGAGGACAGAGACAATGGGCTTAGGCAAGTCTCTACCACCTGGACTCGCCAGCAGTAGATTGAATCCAAAACAAAAGTTCCCGGAAATAATGAGGATTGTCTCTCCTACTCAGCCGGATAACACGCGGCAGATCAACTTACTTTAGGCGGTTTTTATGACATTTCGACGACTCGTAAAAGGCGACTAAGGTAAGTTTACTTCTGGTAGGAAGCCATTTTTAAAATACCCAACCAAATCATGTGACAACATGTTTATAACATGTTGATCCGACCCTACTTAGAATGGGATAAGGGCAGGAGGATGATGGTATATTAGACATAAGTCTTAACAGAAAAACTCATTTTAGCCTGTCCGGGTTTTGAACCTGTGTCGCTCGTCTTACCGTTGGGCTATCGCAACTTTAAAATATTTTATCGATACTCAAATAGTAAACCAAACCATCGGCAATTTTACTCGATTGTAAATAAATTATTAAAAATAATAGACGGAATCGATATCCAATATTGTATTTTCCACTTCCAAGTAAGTAGCCTATTTCAATTGATTAGTGAGGGGACGTATATCGATAACTAACTCGACATTAACGTACCTAAAAAAATACCTAAAATAAATATATAGGACACTTAAACACACGGTCGTCCGTCCCTAAAGTAAGTAACTTAATACTTGTGTTATGGACAGACAACTGGTGAATACATACTTATATAATTTTTAAATACATACTGAAATACAAATATATACCCAGACTCGAAGACCAATTCAAATTCATAATATTCTTTATTCAAATAAACTTGTAAACAAGTGCTTTTGAATCGTCAACTCTACTGCTGGTTCGGAAAGCTGTTCCTACCGAGAAGAGCCAGCAAGAAATTCGGCGGTTGCTCTTTTAAAAATATAATTCTTAATACTATTTATATTAAGTCGTCACGTCTTGTACAGGTCAAAAGAGAGCTATATCCACACATAGACCACCCTCTTACTTATAGAGGTCGTAAAAGGCAATTAAGGTAAGAAAACGTCAGGCAGGCGGCCGGTCGTAAATTAACTAGCCTCAACATGTAATAAGTAATAACATGTTGTGCCGACCCCACTTAGAGTGGAATTAGGGTAGGAGGATGATGATGATATAAATATAACAATGGTGTAAATTCTCAAACAGCAAAACACATCACTGACCATTTTGTAAATAAGACTGACTGCATTTTTCAAATAAAAACGTTTATAAAATCTTCCAGATAATTAGATAAGCATAATCTATATTTTATCAAAGGTCTGGCCTTGACTGGCCCGTTGGCGCAGTGGGTAGTGACCCTGCCTTAAGCTCCGCGGGTCGCGGGTTCGATTTCCGCCGAAGGCCAACATTTTCTATAAATAAATTTGTAGGTCTTTAAGCCTGGGTGTATATTTGTACTTAAGTATGTATTTAAAAAATATATAAATATATATTCACCAGTTGTCTGTCACCCATAACACAAGTATTAGGTGATTTACTTTGGAAACGGACTACCGTGTGTGTAAATGTCCCATATATTTATTTATTGTGGATTCATAGGATTAGGCGTTACTTTAGAGAGATTCATCATACAAAAATAATGATATTTAGCGCGGATTATAGTGAAATAATATTACTGCTTTTATTTACCGCCGTTTGGTATCCGGCTGAATAGAATAATACCACCCTTATTTCTTGCCGAGGTGTCGTAAACTACGACAATGGTAAGTTGATGGCAGGCGGCCGGGCGTAAAATACGAAGCAAATCATGTGACAGCATGTTTATAACATGTTGTGCCGAACCCACTTAGAGTGGGATAAGAGCTGGAAGATGATGACTATAATTTAATATCGATTTATCGATAGTCAATGGCCATCACTACAACAAACCGCAGCCATTAGCGGTCTGTTTACCATTTCAAACCATTATTTTGTCCGTCCGTAGTAAACGCTCGCACAATCTAAGTCCGATTATATCGACAGTTTTCGAAATTTGACACTGTTTTAGGGAAACTGGTTCAGGTGAAAGTGCGTGTGTTTGTTACGCTTTAACGCCTATACCCTTCAATGTATATTTATTTTAAATAATTTATATAATTACGCGTTACCTTGCGATATATAATACAAAGGTAAAAAAGTAATTTTGCTATAATGCGCGATGAAATAAAATAGAAAATATACATATATAACGCTAAATATAAAGTGGACTATCCGTTTTCATACCTGATACCACAATACACAAGCACTACACACATTCACTATCACAACTGCGACCTCGGCGGCACACCTCCATCCAACGGTCCAAATTTTCGATGACGCTGAGGCATAATTGAGGTTCTATGCCGTTAATGAGCCGAATTATCTCATCCTTTAGCTCTTGAATTATTGCTGGCTTATCGACGTACACCTTTTATTTCAAATAATCCCAAAAAAAGAAGTCCAACGGTGTCAAATCACATGATCTTGCCGGCCAATCGACATCGCCACCACGTGAGATAGCACAGCCATTGAAGTTGTCGTGCAATAGAGCCATTGTTTCGTTAGCTTTGTGGCAAGAGGCACCGTCCTGTTAAAACCACATATCATCCACACCCATATCATCCAATTCGGGCCTCCTACAGACCCAGTTTGTTCAAAGTTTTGCACAATTTTTCCGATTGTACGCACATTTGGACGATTAAATTGATCGAAAAAAAAATCGCGAAGTGCACGATATGCATTTTGATTTGAACGCCAATTTTCATAATAAGCCTGAATAACTTTAACGCGTTTTCGATTGTGTATCTTTCCATGGTTCAAATTGAGTTAGTCTGAAATTGCGAAATATCAAAAAAAATGCAGAAAAAAACTTGACATTTAGGTGTAGTTCACATTCAACATCGGCCCTTCAAATTTAACCATAAGTTATTTATTTTGGGAAACGGACGACTGTGTGTGTAATGGTTCCACAAATTTATTTATATCTCTAGGTATATATTTATATATTTTCGGAATCTAGGAAACGGCTCCAACGATTTTCCTGAAATTCAGCGTGTAGGGGGTTTTAGGGGAGAAAATTCGATCTAGCTAAGTTTTATGTAAAAAACATTCTTTGTATCACTGTTTTTGGGCATTATAAAATACTAAAATTTATATTGAATATAACACACTATTTTTGCCATAAACTGTCAAGACAGCGTAGCTTATTGTAGAAACGGGCAGTCTCGAGAATTGTAAATCTAAGATCGATCCCCAAGTACCTAATTACTTTTATTTCTTTTTTTTTATTTTGTAAAAAAAGCTCAACTTTTGAATTTAAAAGAAAAAGGCTTAGTAAGTAGCGGCCTCTCCCACTGATGGGAATAGGCCTCTTCTCTCCGTTTTTTGGAAGGGATTTGGAGCTAAGTCCTACCACGCTGCTCTAATGATTGGTAGGTTACACATATCTCCAGAATTCTCTAGAGATATGCAGGTTTCCTCACGATGTTTTCCTCTACCGAAAAATGATAAATTGCAATTATCAATTAGACACATAAGTTTTAACAGAAAAACTCATTTGTTTCTGCCCAGGTTTGAACTCGTGACATCCTCGAAAGAGTCGGACACAGTTAACGCTGGGTTATTACAGCAGAAAAAAGGCTTATATCAACAATATTTAAAGAAGATCTAACATAATCTTCATGCCCTTATCCCACTCTAAGTGGGGATTTGGCTACGTATTTTACGACCGGCAGCCTGCCTGACTTCAACTTATTTTAGTCGTATTTTACGACAACTCGATAAGAAAGAGGGTGGTCTATTCTACTTAACCGGATACCACACGGTTATCTTAGTCGCCTTTTACGACACCTCGGTAAGAAAAGAGGGTGTTACTATTCTATTCAGCCGGATACCACACGGCGTTTAAAGAACATCTAACAAATATTAAATAGTAGACCCTTAGTACAATTCTCATTTAACTGTTTAACATAAAAACCATCAATGCCAATTCAATTTTATAATTCAACGAACAGATTTGAAGTTAATTGTTGGAAAAAAATTGTCCAAAAAATCCACCGTAAAGAATCGACCGACCTCCGGTGTGAACTTGGCCTAACCTCGGCTACAAACAAACATGACAGACAATATTTGATCATGAAATATCATGAAAATATCTTTTATATTTAAATGAGTTAATCTTGTATGTATATATATAAAGATTAGAACCGTAATATATCCTTAAAAGCTAGACATATGCTGTCGCAGACTTTTATTTTGAACTTTCAGAGGGGAACAATTTTGTACTACATAATTTTCGAATAACTATCACCGTTTACTCAGCGCACGCAAGGAAAGCTTTAAATATTGCCGTTTTCGTACTATTTTTTATTGCTGCTCCTCTCCTATTTATCTAAGCGTGATATATATAACGTAAAGCCTTCCTTCCCTAGGTATTTTACGACCGGCCGCCTGCCTGACGTCAACTTACCTTAGTCGTATTATACGATACCGTGATAAGAAATAAGGGTGGTCTATTCTACTAAGCCGGACACCACACGGCGGGTAAAATTACCTTAGTCTTCTTTTATGTTAGTTAACATAAAAGAAGACTAAGGTAAGTTTACCCGCCGTTACCTTAGTCTTCTTTGATGACACCTCGATAATAAATGAGGGTGGTCTATCCGACTCATCCGGATACCACACGGCAGTTCGACTTACCTTAGTCTCACAACTCTAACAACATCTCTGTAAGAAATAAGGGTTGTCTATTCCACTCAGCCGGATACCACACGGCATACCTAGTAAATTTTAATTAGAACTCAAAATTTAAAACCCATTAAAATTCATGTATTAATTTTAATGACATCCTTTCCTGAGGGAAATTCATTTCGCCTCCCATTTCCCATGCCCTAACAATGGCGCAGACAAAATGGCGTGCGCTGACGTCACTCCGGAAATAGCTCCGTTTTGAATTTGGAACGGTCGAGCGCGCAATGGCGGCGCATCCGGCGAAGACGTTACAATGAGTGCGCGCGCGACGGCAGTATTGTAGATCAATGATCAATGATTTATTGTTTGATCTAGAATTTAAATGGGGTGATATTTTCGTTGTTAAATACGCCGTGTGGTATCCGGCTGAATAGAATAGAACATCCTCATTTCTTGCAGAGGTGCCGTAAAAGACGACTAAAGTAAGTTGACCCATAGTGTGGTATCCGGCTGAATAGAATAGTACCGACTTCATTTCTTACCGAGGTGTCGTAAAAGACGACTAAAGTAAGTTGACCCATAATGTGGTATCCGGTTGAATAGAATAGTACCGACCTCATTTCTTACCGAGGTGTCGTAAAAGACGACTAAAGTAAGTTGACCCATAATGTGGTATCCAGTTGAATAGAATAGTACCGACCTCATTTCTTACCGAGGTGTCGTAAAAGACGACTAAAGTAAGTTGACCCATAATGTGGTATCCGGTTGAATAGAATAGTACCGACCTCATTTCTTACCGAGGTGTCGTAAAAGACGACTAAAGTAAGTTGACCCATAATGTGGTATCCAGTTGAATAGAATAGTACCGACCTCATTTCTTACCGAGGTGTCGTAAAAGACGACTAAAGTAAGTTGACCCATAATGTGGTATCCGGTTGAATAGAATAGTACCGACCTCATTTCTTACCTAGGTGTCGTCAAAGGCGACCAAGGTAAGTTAACCCACCGTGTGGTATCCGTTTAAGTAGAATATACCATCCTCTTTCTTACCGAGGTGTCGTAAAAGGCGACTAAGGTAAGTTGACCCACTGTATGGTATCCGGCTAAGTAGAATAGAACATCCTGATTTCTTGCAGAGGTGTTGTGAAAGGTGACTTAGGTAAGTTGACCCATTGTGTGGTATCCGATTAAGTAGAATAGACCATCCTACTTAACCGAGGTGTCGTAAAATACGATTAAGGTAATTGACGTCAGGCAGGCGGCCGGTCGTAAAATCATGCAGGTTTCCTCATGATATTTGCCTTTACTAAAAAGCGTATGATAAAATGCAATTATCAATTAGACACATAAGTTTTAATAGTAAAACTAAGCAGTGCCCTTGAAAAGATTTACACGGTCTCATCGTTTAGCTATCACACCTTACTACTGTGGAAGCTGGATGTAAAAATGGCAAAGTTAACTCTTAAAGTAATGGCCAGTTACTATCCCATTGCGGAGCATAGGCCTTCTCTCTCCGTTTTTGAAGAGAAAGATCGAAGCTAAGACCTATCACGCTGGTCCAATGCGAATTGGTAGGTTACACATATCTCCAGAACTATCTAGAGATATTCAGGTTTCCTCACGAGGTTTTCCTTCAGCGAAAAGCGTGTTATAAATTCTCCAATTATAAATTGAATTAGACACAAGTTTTAATCGAAAAAATCATTGGTGCCTGTCCGGAGTTCTAACGTATGATCCCCTCAAAAGAGACGCTCGATCTCACCGCTGGGTTATCACAGCTTACTACGGAAGCTGGGTGTAAAAAATGACAAACTGAAATCTTACAACTCGTAAATACGGAAGCTTCATTTTTTTGCGACAGTTTCTTGCTAAATTCAATTCATCAGATAAAATTGCATAATACTTCAGCACTATACATTTGTTTTGTTAGAATTTAATCAAATTAAATACAGGCTTTTGTTATATCTTCCCTAATGTATAAGACTAGCAATCGCCAGCGGTTTCGCCCGCGCGGATAGATTAAAACCGCAATATACTATTTTGGCAACCATAAAAATGGTTATAGTGGGTTAACCTTAAAAGCTAGATAAATGCTATCGTGGACTTTTATTTAGAATTTTTAGAGAAGAACAATTTTATAATACATGATTTTTTAAGAACTATTACCGTTTACTTAGCGCACGTAATTTATTGCTGCTCATCTCCTATTTCTATTCACTTTAGCGTGATTTTATATAGCTTATAGCCTTCCTCGAAAAATGGACTATCTTACACTGAACGAATTTTCCAAATCGGTCCAGTAGTTCCTGAGATTAGCGCGTTCAAACAATCAAACAAACAAACTCTTCAGCTTTATATATTAGTATAGATTGTCCGGAAAGTAATTTGGTTTTTCTCGATACAAGATTTAATTGTATTTTTTGAAAACAACTTTACAATTACGAGTAAGTCATTACTCATAATTATCCTGCAATTATCTCTCTCTAAGTTATAAACATGTTGTCACATGATTTGGCTACGTATTCCATGGCCAACCGCCTGTCAGACGTCTACTTACTATAGTCTTATTTTACTACACGTCGATAAGAAATGAGGGTGGTCTTTATCAATCAGCCGAATACCACACGGCGAGTCGACATTCGTTAGTAGCCTATTACGACACCTCCGTAAGAAATGGGGGTGGTTTATTCTCTTCAGCCGGATATCACATAGTCGCGTTTTACGACACCTCGGTAAGAAAAAAGAGGGTGGTCAATTCAATCAAATCAAATCAAAATAATCTTTATTCAGTCTTCAATTTCGTAATATGCTTTACGTATAAGTACTTTTCTTATACTTTATTTGTTATTTAATATATCATCATCCTCGTGCCCTTATCCCACTCTAAGTGGGGTCGGCACAACATGTTATAAACATGTTGTCTTATGATTTGGCTGCGTTTTTACGACCGGCCGCCTGCCTGACATCAACTTACCTTAGTCGTATTTTACGACACCTCGGTAAGAGAGGGTGGTCTATTCTACTAAACCGGATACCACACGGTGGGTCAACTTACCTTAGTCGCCTTTTACGACACCTCGGTAAGAAATGAGGTTGGTCTATTCTACTCAGCCGGATACCACACGGCGGTTGGTTGTTATTTAATATATATATATATATATATATATATATTATTTCTTATTTAAAACTTTATGTAGCCTGGTCTAGTATGGATTGCGGAATTTTATGGTAAAAGCGAATACCGAGACCATCAAAGGACTTTCTAACTCTGCTGCGCTATTCAGCCGCATACTTTCGTCGCCTTTTACGACACCTGGGTCAGAAATGAGGGTGGTCTATACCACTCAGCCGGATACCACACAGCAACGCCGCTAAGTGTTAATAATGTTATTTTAGCGTTATGAAATACAATTTTTGTGTACAAACCTACGTAATGAGTGGCGAATTACGCAAAAGTCAGCGTAACCTCGGCGGTAATCGATGTCGACGAAAAACTGTTGGTCAACTATCGACCTCGGTTTTTGTTAGGGATGTTCAGATGGTCATATCGTTTTTTGTCCAGCATTAACGAATTTATTTGTGTCAGACACATTTGGAGCAGGCCGAGACCGTGACTCGGATAATCGACTCGACTACGTGTGACTGGGAACGTGTAATAACAAAACTGACCACTAACAAAAAATACGATAAACTCAAACAATTAGTTTATAAATAAATAATAAATAATCAAACATTAAGTTGTTATTCAAAAATTAAGTTAAGTTAATCAAAGATTACTTTAAGTTAATCCAAGATTACGTTACGTTAATCAAAGATTAAGTTAAGTTAATCAAACACTAAGTTAAGTTAATCAAAAATTAAGTTAAGTTATTCAAAAATTAAGTTTAGTTATCAAAGATTAAGTTAAGTTAATCAAAAATTAAGTTAAGTTAATCAAAGATTACTTTAAGTTAGTCCAAGATTACGTTACATTCATCAAAGATTAAGTTAAGTTAATCAAACATTAAGTTCAGTTAATCAAAGATTACTTTAAGTTAATCCAAGATTACGTTACATTAATCAAACATTAAGTTGAGTTAATCAAAAATTAAGTTAAGTTATTCAAAAATTAAGTTTAGTAATCAAAAATTAAGTCAAGTTAATAAAAAAATTAGTTTAGTTAATGAAACATTAAGTTAAGTTAATCAAAAAATTGAGTTAAGTTAATCAAACATTAAGTTAATAATCCATTTATGAAGCACTTGATTCGCATGCATACGAGTCCCATTGTTTCATAAATGGACGATAAGGAATAATTTAATTAGTAATAGTAATAATACTGACATAGCATCTAAGATTTTTTTTGTTATGTAATGTCTGGAATCAAAATAAAATTATAATTTTAGTTTAGATGTAATGTCTGGAATCAAAATAAAATTATTATTATTATTAACTTAAGTTAAGAAAACATTAAGTAAAGTTAATAAAATAATTTAGTTAGTTAATCAAACATTAAGTCAAGTTAATAAAAATTAAATTAAGTTAATCAAACATTAATTTAAGTAAAACATTAAATTATTCAATGCAAGGAATCTAAGACCAGAGATTGAATTATTTTAAAATTAACTATCCTTTCCTTATTGCACTCTAATCTTCTTCTATTATCTCTTGTCATTCGTCAACTCTGTCGCCACTCCTTTTATATGCATGTCATACTTCACACAATCCAACCATCTCTTTTTCAGACTTCCTCTAGTGTTCCCTTTAATATTTAAATGAGATAATCTTGTCTTTACCTATTTATATATTTTTATGAATTTTAGAACCGGCTCCAACGATTTCATGAATTTCAGCATGTATGGGGGTATTTTAGTGGTAGGAAGATCGATGTAGTTTTATTTAAAAAAGTCTGTTGTCTGCTGACAATCCTGAAACTAAATTATTTAGTTAGATTATTTTATCTTTAATATTTAAATAAGTTAATCTTGTATGTATATATAAAAATATTTTTAGAATTGGAGCCGTTTCCGTCCAACGATTTTCCTGAAATTCGGTATGTAGGGGTTTTGGGGAAGAAAAATTGATCTAGCTAGGTTTTATTAAAAGAAAGTCTCGTTTTATCCCCGTTTTTGGGCACTAAAACTTCTAATATATGAATAGCTGTCAAATGCAAAGCTATGAAAGTCGAATAGTAACGCGCGGACCAAAAAAGGTCGAAACTTAGGTTCGATTCCAACACGTAACCCGGCGCTTTTTTATTTTTTTAATTGCATTTCTTTACTAGTATCTTATTTAATAAAATGTAAAGTTAATCTGTAAATGTATAATATAGTTTAATTTAACGTTTAATTATTACCAAAACGCAATAATCAGTTACAAGTTAATTGAATTCTCACTGAATTGATCCTCAAATCGGTAAATGAATTTTACGTCATGCTTTTGGCAAATCTAATGAAAATATTATTTTGCTATAATCCGCGACAAAAGAAAATATGTATTTGTAATGCTAAATGTAGTGTACTATTCTTTGTCATATCTGATACATGCAGAATTTTTAAGAACGCACTACCTTTCTTTTTGCTTTGCAATTTAATTGTGGAGTCTATCTCCTAACGATGCTTCGGTTACGGGGCGAAACCATTGTTGAGATTGTGGTGGTGAATGTGTGCAATACTTGTGTATTATATTATATATATATATATATTATACAAAAGTAGTGAAAATATTATTTTTGCTATAATCCGCGATAAAAGAAAATATATGTAATGCTAAATGTAGAGTGTCTATTGTGGTATTGAATATGTGCAGTGCTTGTGTATTGTTGTGTTATCGGTGTCGGGTAGTGCATGAATTTTTACAAATTCTGCATGTATCGGGTATGAGAACGAAAGTACACTCTACATTTAGCATTACATATATTTTCTTTTATCGCGGACGGACGAACGTGTCTGTAAGTGTCCCATATATTTATATTAAATAAACCTGCACCAATAGCTTATAACGTATCCGCTATTTTCCTTCTATTTAAAATAATGTTTACACTACATACTAATTGCTATTTTCCCCTCCCTTGTTAATGTTGTAAACATGTCACAAAAAATTAGCTAACCTTAGTTTTTTTGTTGCACCATTATCTGGTATTTGTAATGTAAGGGCGGGTGCATACAACCGGATATGATAATCATAGAAGCTGTGGTATCCCAGCGGTAACACCGTGCGACTCTTTCGAGAAGATTTCGAGGAGAGGGTTCAAACTCGGGCAGACACCAATAAGTTTTTCTGTTAAACTATCCCACTGGTGAGAATAGGCCTCTTCCCTCCGTTTTTGGATAGAAAGGTTGGAGCTAAGACCTACCACGCTAATCCAATGCGGATTGATTGTGTGTAATGTGTGTGTAATGTGTATTACCAGAATTCTCTAGAGATATGCAGGTTTCTTCACGATGTTTTCCTTCGCCGAAAAGCGTGATAAATTGCAAGTATCAATAAGACACATATGTTTTAACAGAATAACTCATTGGTTTCCGGGTTCGAACCCGTGATCTCCTCGAAAGAGTCTCACGGTGATACCGCTGGACTACCACAGCTATTTAGATTATATTATTTTCTTTATATTGTATATTGAAACTTGTGGTGCAATAAAGAATGTTCTATTCTATTCTACCTTAAAGAATAAGGACAGAAGAATGATATTGTAAAGGGATATCGAAAAACTTTTAACTTGTTAATACTATATGTTAATGAATGTGTTAAATTCAAATACCCTAAGTAGCGGATCGTCGCTGTTACGCGAAACAGCTGAGCCAATGAGTGCTCTGCGCAGTCAACGAGCGAATCAAACAGTCCTGCGTCCTGCTCCAGTGGACCATGAGCCACGTGCACCAACTGGACTGGGACTGGGCAATTGGTGGTGGTTTTCGGAACCGCGTCATGGAACCACGATGCGTTTCGTTTCACACTTGTAGCGGTAACAGCGTGGAAATCAGTGAGTCACAAAAGATACAAAAGTACTTATTGTGAGTGAACTATAAGAGATAGAGACATGCTCTCGTGGACTTTTTTGTAGTATTTTTATAGATCTACAATTATTTTGTACATGACTTTAGTGTAACTCTGCTGGTTTACGCGGTGCATGCGATTAAAGCACCCAGCACGAGTTTTTGACAACTGCGCAGTTCCAGACCTCTTTAACACAATTTACATAAAACCGAATTGTATTATGAACATAAACCTTTCGGAAGAATGCACTACCTTTCACAAAAATCTGTTTGGTAGATTTTGAAAATCGATAGACAGACAGACTGCTTTTGGAGACTTTGTTTTATGATAAGCATAGATATACTAGTAGATGAGTTAAGCACAGGCTTGAACGTGCATTATTATGTCACCACACGTCCGCTCTCGCCTACGGCTCTGGTGCTACTGATATAATGCGCTTTAAATAGTGTATGCTTATACGTAAAGCATATTACAGAACTAAAGATTTGAAAATCCTTTCAGCTTCATACAAGATTGCGGTTTAATAATGGAAAATTGAAAATGTTTAAAAGATTGACTGCCGAGTTTCTTTCTGGTTCTTCTCGGTAAGAGCAACATTCAGAACTAGTTGTAGCTTCATTAATATTGATCCTTGACGATTCAAAATTGCTTGAAAGAGCTTATTTGAATAAAGATTATTTTGATTTTATTTGATATGAATATTGATTCATGATATGTTTGTGTTTTATATAAAGATACTACACTCCGCCGTGTGGTATCCGGCTGAATAGAATAGTACCACCCTCGTTTTTTACCGAGGTGTCGTAAAAGGCGACTAAGGTAAGTCGACCCGCCGTGTGGTATCCGGCTGAGTAGAGTAGACCAACTTCATTTCTTACCGAGGTGTCGTAAAGTGCGACTAAGGTAAGTTGACCCACCGTATGGTATTCGGTTTAGTAGAAAAGACCACCCTCTTTCTTACCGAGGTGTCGTAAAATACGACTGCGTAAGCTGACGTCAGGCTGGCGGCCGGTCGTAAAAACGCAGCCAAATCATGTGACAGTATGTTTATAACATGTTGTGACGACCCCACTTTGAGTGGGATAAGGGCAGGAAGATGATGATGATGATATAAAGATACTACACTATACTATAAATAAAATTAGGCTTTCTGTTTAAGCAACCTTTTAACAGTTATATTACTGTAATGGCAAATCTAAAGAATTTTTTACTACCTAAAAATGACTAAGTCTAACTTGTTAGCGATTTTAATAATAAATTTTGGAGTTTCCAGTTTTTATACGAAGCTGGTTACATAATTGAATAAATGTATTTTTTGTGGTACACGTGGCAACATTGATGATAACAAAAATACAAGCTTATGGTTACTTTGAAAATATTTTTGCTCGAGCAAAAAGTGTTTAATAATGTTTTTAGTAACTAACAAATTTATACCTAACTAATAATATCCCGCGGTTTAAAATCCCTACTAAATCCCACTAAAAGTAGTTATATTGGCATAACTATAATAGTTGGATATATGCTATCGCGAACTTTTTTTCTAGATATTGATACGTTCTATAGTACTGTAGAACATTTTTTTCTATCATTAATAATTTTCGCAGCGCACGCGATTATAGGTTTTTATGACTTATTTTTTACAGCTTATTACATTTTTATTACCGATCCCTATATTTTTTGAAAATGTAATATAGCCTATGTTGCTCAGTAAAGATGCAGCTTTACAACGCCGAAATAATTTTTTAAATCGGTCCAGTAGTTTTGTGTGAAAACATTACAAACATACATTTAAAAAATCCTCTTTATAATGTTAGTATAAACTAGCTATCCGTCACGTGTTGCTGTGGCTCATTCCCGGTTCGAATTCCCCTCGACACAGAACTCAACAGTAAAAAAATGCTCCGATTGCCATCAAATTTTGCAAGATCATCCGTCATTCTAAAGATTGTCTGAAAGTTTTATTTAAATAGGTCCACCAGTTTCGTAGTCTTTAAAGAACATACAGACAAACATTCATTATTAACGTAGTTGTGTCCGTGATTCCTTTACGTAAGTTTGAGCGTTAATATGCCCTCAATAATTGAAATACTTTTTTCCCTATTCCCGAAAGAAAAAGTGAATTTTTTATACATTTGTTGTTACCCCGATGTGTAATTTAAAAAAACAAATTTAGCTCTGTCAGTACATTGTAGTTTGTTAGTTTTAGCAATTTAATTTTTGTGTACAAGAATATACATAATTCCGCCGTGTGGTATCCGGCTGAATAGAATAGTACCACCCTTAGCGACTTAGGTAAGTTCACCTGCCGTGTGGTATCCGGCTGAATAGAATAGTACCACCCTCATTTCTTACCGAGGTGTCGTAAAAGGTGACTAAGGCAAGTTGACCCACCGTGTGGTATCCGGTTAAGTAGAAAAGACCACTCTCCTTCTTACCGAGGTGTCATAAAATACGACCAAGGTAAATTGACGTCAGGCAGGCCGGTCATAAAATACGTAGCCAAATCATGTAACAACATGTTTATAACATGTTGCGCCGACCCTACTTAGAGTGGGATAAGGGCAGGAAGATGAATGATGATGAAGAATATACATAATTATGAAAAAATTGGCGATGTATATAATTGACAAAGTAGGATATAAGCTTGCTTGAATTTTGATTAAAATCACTTAAAACTGGAAAGCATTTATAATTTTAATATGGTGTAATAATTTGGTTATATCGCCTTATTGCCACCATTCCTATCTTCGTTTTGTTTGACGACTCGCCGCTAAACAAAAAGACCGAAATAACAACCGTCCAACACTTTCTAAACCTCGAAGGCAGATTGACGAGCGAAATTTTGCTATCGAATTCAAATTGACTTTTTATATGGATATAGCTGTAATAACCGAACGGAAAGATCGTGTGAGTTTCTAGTGGATCACAGGTTCAAACCCGGGATATGCACTAATGAATTTTTGTATTAAAACGTATGTACCTAAGTGATATTTGAATGAAAACATCGTGAGGAAACCTGCATATATCTAGACTCCTAGAGAATTAGGATTCTATTTTGTATAACCTACTAAGTGGAGCAGCGTGGTAGATTTTACCTCTAATTACCTCTAATTACCTTTCCCAAAACGGAGAGAGGATTGTCCAGCAGTGGGATAGTAAGATACTTTACTTATCGTGAGGTAGAACTTGTTTATTTTTCCTATTTTCATAGCATTATGTCATATGGAATCATGCTATGGGGTACAGCGGCTGATATTCACAGGGTCTTTGTTTTGCAAAAAAGAGCTATACGTGGTATTTATAATATGAAACCTCGTGATTCTCTTAGGGAAAAGTTCAAAGAAATTGGCGTTATGACTGTAGCTTCACAATACATCTACAGTAATATCCTATTTGTACGTAAACATATTCACTTGTATAGCAAAAATAGTGATAGGTATGACAGACATACAAGAAGCAGACATAAACTAATGACGCCTAGATTACGCCTCCAAAAGGTCCGAAAATCATTTGTCGGTCTCGGTACACGTTTTTATAACAAAATTCCTCAACATTATCTAGAGTTGACTTTACACAAGTTTAGAAATTATCTCAAAACGATGTTGCTACATAAAGCTTACTATACTATTGAGGATTATTTGAGTGATAGCATATCTTAACTGCAGTCAGCTACGCATCCAGCTGCAACGATTATCTTGTAACCATCAAATTGTAATAATTTTTTAAAAGATTAGCCGCTGAGTTTCTTGCTGATTCTTCTCGGTAGGAGCAAACTTCCGAATCAGTGGTAGCTTCTTTAAAACATTTGACGATTCAAAAGTACTGTAAACAGTCCACTTGAATAAAGAATATTTTGAATTTGAATTTGAATTTGTAACCTACATATCTATCTAGGATTCTGGATCTCTAGTTGATCTTGTAAGTACAGTAAACAGGAAAAAATACGCCTTTTCTAAAGCTTATATTTCATTCGCATGTATATATATTTTTTTTTAACTAAATTTGACTCCAACGAAATCGGGGATATAGCTAATATATATCCAAAAGTCTGTCTGTGTAGTCTTTTTTTCACATCATAAATATACTTTATTACAAGCTTTTATTTAGCTTTCCGTGTAGGTATGCGAAGGTGGAATTTTTGAATTTAAATAATTAATTAAATAAATTAATAAATAATTTATCGTGAGTGTTATTCATAATTAATGTATAGATTCCGGCTATACTCACCTCTTATTTTATCGGATGAGCCCGACTAGTTTCAAGCCCATATGGGGCTCTTATTCATGAGCTCTTTACGCGGCGTTATCGCGGCGGGAACTGAGTTAGTTAGTGAAACTAGTCGGGCACATCCGATAAAATAAGACGTGAGTATAGCCGGAATCTATACATTAATTACGAAGGTGGAATCTTGTAAGTTAGATTTGACCCACTTCCCATGTTTAATTGAGCTGAAATTTTACATTTTGGTCCAGTCCCGATGACAACGCCTATTTATAAGTATGACCTGATGCTGCTGCCAGGATCGGATTGATATATTAACTCCTCAACAGTAATCAGTACATGCATGAAATGCATTGTTAAAAGCTTTTTTTAACTTGTCTGTACTGTTTGTAAGACTTCTGTACTAGAGGATCAATCCTCTAGTACAGAAGAATCTAAAGCAGTATCATTGTATATGTGGTGAAAGATGCCCCAAAAGCACCGATTTTTAAAAAAATATTTAATTAAGAAAATTAATTATAGTAATAAATTAGGCTTTGAGCATATAAAACGTTTTAGGTTAAAGTTTTAACCTCCACGAACGGTGTCAGATATAATTAGCTATAATAAAAACATGTGTCGCAGCGGATGCATGGCGATTCTGTCGTATGTCGCAGCGGATTTGTGATGAGTACATTGTGAATCGCATTGGAAGTGTCGCAAATCAATCGCATATCGCACAGATGTCGACGCAAGTCTATCATGTTTGGTACCGGACGCATCGAGTCCATCGCTTGTTATAAACTCACTAGACAAGCGGGCAAGCATAGAGTTATTATACTTAGTACGGAAACCAGCCTAAAATGTACCATATTACAATAACGAGAAACAAAAAGCAATTTATATATTTTTTATGTTTGACTAGCTTTTACGCGCAACTTCCTTCTCGTTGACTGTTGTAGCGTGGTAGGTTGATTGCGCTTTTCAATGTCATCCTATCCCGTAAAATTAACAGGATTTCTTTAATCTATATGTTACCTCTGTGAATAATAAATAATTGTGCCAAATTTCATTGATGTTGGTTCAGCGGATTGGCCATGAAAGAGTAACAAATATTCATCCATACTCGCAAACTTACGCATTTTTAATTTTAAAATTAATGATAGGATAGTAGAATTAGAAAAAGAAATATACGAGTGTAATCTTCGCTCTCATTATAATGCACCGCGAGTACATATTAATTCAAACGGGCGCGCCGCGAGTCGATTTCATGTCGCAGAGGGTTTGCCACGAGTCCATCGCGTGCCGCAGCGGATATGTCGCGAATCTGTCTAATGTCGCAGCTTGAGTGCAACAAATTATTAGCTTTTAGCCCATGAATATGATTCTGTTGACCGACAACTATCACCGATTTTTTTTATTGCATAATAGGCGAGCGCTTGACTGCAATCATGCTCGATGGTAAGCAATGATGCAGTCTAAGATGAAGCGCGCTTGCCTAGAAGATGCCTATCCACTCTTGCTTAAAGAGACCCATATCAAAAGAACTCGGAAATATTGATGCCAGGAGAGAATTCCACTCCCTTGCTGTGCGCAATAAAAACGAGGACGTAAAGCGCTCCGTGCGCCTTCGTGGGTGATCGATGGTGTAAGGGTGGAAATTCTCCCGGTGTCTAGCAGTGCGGTAATAGAAAGGCGATGGAGGAACAAGGTTGTGGAGAGCCTAAGCACACTCCCCGAAATATATCCTGTAGAAGACCGATAGACAATAGACCGATAGACCGTGGAGACACGTCCATGGTATACACGACAATAATATCGTTGCAATACACCCACTCGGTGATGCTTTAGAGGTTACCCCAGTAGCACCGTGGGAAAGTAGCCGCGACACAAAAGGTAACCTAGACCCGCCGGTTCACACACTTGAGTGCGCGATTAGATAAACGGCGATGTTTTCACTAGCTTATGTAAGTCTTAAACTATTATTTAACTCGCTAGTTAAATTTCAAGGAGTTTAATTACTGATGCTATTTAAGTGAATTCAGAATGCCACAGCGTTAGGTTTCAGTTTCTCTATATATATAGTACCTGAGTGCCCGAGCCTTGTTAGGTATTTTTTTTTAAAGATATAAAAAAATTTCATTCTCCCACCCTTATCCCACTCTAAGTGGGGTCGGCACAACATGATATAAACATGTTATCACTAGATTTGGCTATGTAAATTCGGCCGGTCAACTGCCTGACGTCAACTTACTTTAGTCGCATTTTACGACAGCTAGGCAAGAAAGAGTGTGGTCTATTCTACTCATTCAGATGCCATATGGTGGGTCAACTTACCTTAGTCGCCCTTTACGACACCTCGGTAAGAAATAAGGGTGGTCTATTCTAATTTCCGGATACCACACAACAATTTAAAGATATAAAAAAAATAAGTGCTGTGATATCTTGGACTTCATTCCGAGCAATTTAAATTCTCTATTCCACTCGTTCCCCCCTGAGCTATTATCATTTTATAAGTGACAGCTAAATTAACCTTTGCATTCTATTCTATATTTTAGCATTTTTCAGTGCCTAAAAACAGGGTTTTTTTTAAATCTAATTAAATTGATTTATCGCCTCTGAAACCCTCTACATACTAAATAACTTACATATAAGTCAACCGTTTTCGAAATTCAATATATTTATATACAAGATTAACTCATTTAAATATTAAGGATGATACCTGTGCCACTGGCATCCCCGCGTTATAATCAGTGTGTAATATTTTTCCAAAATAAAAATTTTGGAACATAAAATTAGTTATTGTGAGTTAACTATAAGAGATAGAGACATGCTGTTACAGAATATTTGTAGTATTGTTATAGATCTACAATTCTCTAGAAGTTTGTGTTTCTTCTAGGCAAAAAATTTATTAATAATGTTTTTGCAACATTTGATGGTATTTATATAAATAAAAACTTTCAGGGAGTAAAAACTGTAGCTTTATAAAAGTATTAATAAAATACTTTGCTATAATCCGCGATGAAGTGATATAGAAAATATATATAATGCTCAATGTAGAGTGGAAAATCCGTTTGAAAATCCAAATCACAAACCTCAACACAAACACAAGGCGGTGGTGGAGGTTTGTGCATGTGTTTTTACGTGTCCTACATATATCCGTTAAAAAGGGATTGTCTGTACATTTAGCATTATATATATTTTCTATTTTAGTTTATCGCGGATTATAGCAAAGTAATTGTATTATTACTTTTGTATTATGGATCTCCGCAAAGTAACAATTACTTATATAAATTATTTACATTATTTTAGTGTATATTTGCTGATTTACGCAGCGCATGCGTGTAAAGGTTCCAGCAAGCAAGTTTCTTACCAACCATGCGACCTCTTTAACAATTTACCTAAAACCGTAATACACTATGAACCATAATAGATAGAGACATGCTCTTGGAGACTTTTTTGTAGTATTTTTGTTGATCTATAAATCTCTAGTACATTACTTTGCTGTAACTGTGTAGGTTTAGGCAGGACATGCGATTAAAGCACCGAGCAGACGAGTTTTTTGTACATACGAGTATTATTAATTAAAACTTTCCTCAAGAATTACACTATATTTTAGTGACAATCGTATAAAAATCTATTATTTTGAAAAAATCGATCACATACAGACAGACGGCTTTTAGCTTTTTGGTTTTGTAATAATATAGATATATATTATTTCCTTTTCTGATATTTTTATCTATTCTGGAAATCTCCTATGGACAACATATACATAGAGAAATTGTTTCGAATTTCAATAAAGCGTCCGTTTTTTTTTTAAACATGAATAAATTGTATTCAACTCTTGTCTCAATTACGCTAAAGCAACTGCAAACTACAAGTGATAAATGTGCAAATCAGTCTGTCTGTGTATTTGATAAACAGAATAATTTGGCATAATATTTATTTTATATAAAACTACCTCTAACCTGCCTTATGGTATCCGGCTGAATAGAATAGTACCACCCTCATTTCTTACCGAGGAGTCGTAAAAGGCGACTAGGGTAAGTCGAACCGCCGTGTGGTATTCGGCTGGGTAGAATAGACTAAACTCATTTCTTACCGAGGTGTCGTAAAAGGCGACTAAGGTAAGTTGACCCACCGTGTGGTATCCGGTTTAGTAGAATAGACCACCCTCTTTCTTACCGAGGTGTCGTAAAATCATGTGACAGCATGTTTGTAACATGTTGTGCCGACCCCACTTCGAGTGGGATAAGGGCAGGAAGATGATAAAACTACCTCTAACCTCAACTTCGTTCGCATGAACTGTTGTAGCGTGATAGATTGATAATAGATGGCGTTTATTAGTGTTATATTATTCCTGTAGAATTAACAGGATTTCTATAGCATATATGTTACCCCGGTGTATAAGGAATAATTGTGGCAAATATCATCGATATTGCTTCAGCGGATTCGCCGTAAAAGAGTAACAAACATACATACTCACAAACTTTCGCATTTATTATCATCATCTTCCTGCCCTAATCCCACTCTAAGTGGGGTCGGCACAACATGTTATAAATATGTAATCCCATGATTTGGCTACGTATTTTACGAACGGACGCCTGCCTGACGTCAACTAATCTTAGTCGTATTTTACGACACCTCGATAAGAAAGAGGGTGGTCTATTCTATTCAGCCGGATACCACACGGCAAAAACTTTCGCATTTATAATATTAGTAGGATTTTCGTGTTACAATATTAGTTACCATACTCCTCCGAATTATGTATTCTGTTTATATTTAAAAAAATTTGCAATTTCTCAATATCTTGAAATAGGGATAAAACGACATCATCCTCCTGCCCTTATCCCACTCTAAGTGGGGTCGGCACAACATGTTACAAACATGTTGTCATATGATTTGGCTACGTATTTTACGACCGGCCGCCTGCCTGACGTCAACTTACCTTAGTCGTATTTTACGACTCCTCGGTAAGAATGAGGGTGGTCTATTTTACTAAACCGGATACCACACGGTGGGTCAACTTACCTTAGTCGCCTTTTACGACACCTCAGTAGGAAATGAGGTTGGTCTATTCTACTCAGCCGGATACCACACATAGGGATAAAACGACATTCTTTAAAAATAAAACCAAGCTAGGTCAATTTATTGCCCCCGAAACATGTACATACTGAATTGCATGAAAATCGTTTGAGCCGTTTCCGAAATTAAGATTATATATATATAAAATTAGCTCATTTAAATATTGAAAATACGAGGTAATATATATTCAAATTCAAATAAACTTGTAAACAAGTGCTTTTGTATCAACTCTACTGCTGGTTCGGAAAGCTGTTCCTACCGAGAAGAGCCAGCAAGAAACTCGGCGGTTGCTCTTTTAAAAATATAATTCTTAATACTGCTTACAATTAGTTATTACTGTATTGTACAGGGTCGAAGAGTTTTATCCACACATTATCATTTAAGTAATCCTCAACAGTATAGTAGGCTTTCTGTATCAGCCTCTTTTTAACAGTGTTTTTGAACTGCTGTAATGGCAAAGCTAATATTGATTGCGGAATTTTATTATAGAATCTTATACCCAGACCCACAAACGACTTACGTACTTGCAACGCGCAAAGCAGGAGCCGCAAGCTTATGTCGGTTCCTACTTTATCTATTTAAAGCAAAATAATACTTTGATTACTTTTGCATTATACAAGTAAGTCATCATCTTCCTGCCCTTATCCCACTCTAAGTGGGGTCGGCACAACATGTCATAAACATGTCACATGATTTGGCTACGTATTTTACGACCGGCCGACGGCTTGACATCAACTTACCTTTGTCGTATTTTACTACACCTCGGTAAGAAATATGATGGTATATTCTACTTAACCGGATGCCACACGGCGGGTCGACTTACCTTAGTCTCCTTTTATGACACCTCGGTAAGAAATGAGGGTGGTACTATTCTACTTGGCCGGATACCACACGGCTATTATACACTATTATACACATCATATTTTGATGTAGTGTAAATATATATATATATATATATATATATATATGTAGGTTAAAAATATTTAAGTTTAAAATGATAAAAAAGTTGTAAACGGAACGTAGTATTGAGTGAGAGAGACGAAAGAGGAAGTGAGGGATAATAAGTAAGATGGCGAAAGTGTAAGATGATTGTAAAAGACGTGTTAACAATAAAGGTGATTAATTCAAGAAGTTTTTTTATTAATTAAGAAGCAACAAGCCAACAATCCATCCCCCGAGCCACCCCTACAGATTCTCGTCCGGGATAACACGGAAAACAAGAATTACAAGAATTACCGGCATTGCAAAGATCGTAATACAAAGATTGTTAAGACGAACCGCGTGGCTGACCGGTGTAAGGTTACGCACGCTATTACATATTTTATGGTGTTTCGAAATTGTTACGAAGATGATGGCTGGTAATGATTCAATTAACATGGGGGAAGGAATTTCAACATTTACAGGTGATGATGTGACATATTCTTCCTCTAAATGGGCACAGGATATTGAGGACAACGCGGAGATATTTGGATGGACGCCGCAACAGAAATTAATTATAGCGCGACGATCGCTTATGGGCACGGCTGGTTTATGGCTTCGATCGGAGAAACCGTTCAGAACGTTTGATGATTTAAAAACAGCACTACAAAGAGAATTTCCAGATTCTGTTAATGTAAAGGAAATGCATGAAATTATGAGTAAAAGGAAGAAACGTAAGGAAGAAAGTTGTTATCAATACATGTTAATAATGAAAGAATTAGGTAAAAGAGCAAAATTTCCTGACTACGTGGCGATACAGTACATTATCGATGGCATTCCAGATTATGAGTCGAACAAGATAATGTTATATGGCATTACGACATATTCAATGTTAAAAGAAAAGTTAAGCATTTATGATTCAGTGAAACAGAAAATTAAGCAACGCGAGCGGACAAGCAGAAATTATGAATCTGAGAAGCATTCTAGAGATAACGCTGAAAGCGGTAAGCGAATTCAGCGATGTTTTAAGTGTGGTGATAAAGGTCATAAGGCGGACGCTTGCAAAGATGGCGTCAAATGCTTCAAGTGTAATTCATACGGCCATATTGCAATTCATTGCAAGAAATCAAACAGAGGTGTTAATATTACGTCACAGTTGGTTGGCAGTAATGAGTCCGAAGTTCTGGCCAATGAGATGCCGCAAGATTCATTATGCATTCGATCACAGTCAAATGTCAATGTTGGCAGTATTTGTCAAACAGAGATTACGGGAATGGAACGAAGTAACGATTGTCTGTGGAAATCGCATCTGTCAAACGCCGATGTAAACAATATGGTGAACCGGGAAAGTATTCTAAGTTTTGAGTGTTATAGGGAAAGTTCAAATAATAAATCGATAAAGTGCATTAAAATCGGTAATACGTTAGTAAATTATCCTATAGACAAAGGTGATCTACCATTACAGACTCTTCATTGCGATCATCTAGGTCCTTTGGACACAACAAAGAAGATGTACAACTATATAATGACAATTATAGACGCTTATACAAAGTTTGTTTGGATTTATCCTACAAAGTCAACAACTTCAAAAGAAACTGTTGAAAAGTTAAAACTGCATCAAAAGGATTTTGGCAATCCAGATAGGTTGATAACAGACCGGGGAACAG
The DNA here is from genome assembly GCA_947086495.1 of Morpho achilles. NCBI lineage: Eukaryota > Metazoa > Arthropoda > Insecta > Lepidoptera > Nymphalidae > Morpho > Morpho achilles. The sequence goes on from CAMTZB010000026.1 coordinate 10,483,021, forward strand.
CATTTACTGGATCAGAATTTACAGAGTATTGTAGACAGGAAAATATTGAACACATTAAGATAACAACAGGAGTTCCTAGAGGAAATGGACAAGTAGAGAGAATGAATAAAATAATAATAGCTATATTGTCTAAAATGTGTGTTGAAGAACCAACAAGTTGGTACAGACATGTCAGTAAATTGCAACAAGCAATTAATGCTACTTACCAGAGGTCTATTAATACATCACCTTTTGAACTTTTAATGGGAAGAACTTTAAAGTCCAAAGAAGATTTAAATATTCTACAGTTATTATCAGAGGAAAATAGGAATCAATTTATTGAGAAAAGAGAAGAATTAAGAAAAGAAGCTAAGATGCAAATTTATAAGATACGAGAAGAGAATAGGCAAACTTTTAATAAGAAAAGGAAGGCAGGTTGTCAGTACAAAGAGGGAGATTTAGTTGCTATACAGAGAACACAATTTATTTCAAATTCAAAAATAAAGCCTAAGTTTTTTGGTCCATATAAAATAATTAACAAATTAGGAAAAGATAGGTATGAAGTACAGAAAGTTAATAATAATACAGAAGGTCCTAAGAAAACTACTACAGCAGTAGATTATATGAAAAGATGGTCACATGATTTGACTATTTCCTGATCTTTATTTTATATTTCAGTTTATTAATAGTAAAAAGCAAGTATTTACCATGTTTATTGGATATTTAGTTTCTGTTTAACACATCTATTTTGTTTGTATAAGTTTGTTGTTATTTCTCTTATAAATTAAATTAAACTCTAGTTTAAAAAAAAATGTATCACTAAGATTGATCTATTTTCTATTTGTGTAAAAGGTTTGTTTGATAATGTAAGAAAAATTAAAATTTAAACTGCTATAAAAGAATAATAAATCTATATGTAAACTCTATTTTATAAGTTGTTTATAAAATGTGTAGTTGGTATAATAAATAAAAATAAGAACTAAATATTAAGAACATTAACTCTATTTCATAAGATGTTTATAAAATGTGTAGTTAGTATAATAAATAAAAATAAGAAGTAATTCGTAAGAACATAAACTCTATTTTATAATTAATGTATAAAATTTGATGTTTGTTAAGTTGTTTAAAGATTATAAAATTCAGTAAAACATATGTAGTTTTATAGTCAGTCCGAGGGCAGACTGATTAGCAGGATGGCCGAGTTGTAGGTTAAAAATATTTAAGTTTAAAATGATAAAAAAGTTGTAAACGGAACGTAGTATTGAGTGAGAGAGACGAAAGAGGAAGTGAGGGATAATAAGTAAGATGGCGAAAGTGTAAGATGATTGTAAAAGACGTGTTAACAATAAAGGTGATTAATTCAAGAAGTTTTTTTATTAATTAAGAAGCAACAAGCCAACAATCCATCCCCCGAGCCACCCCTACATATATATATATATATATATATATATATATATATATATATATATATGTATATTTATTTATTTATTTTTATTTTCATTCTTTAGTTATTATTTAAGTAGTTTTAATTTGTTTTTTTTTAATGCTTGTTATTGTAAAATAGTTTAGTTTAGTAAGTGAAGCCGCAAAAGTCACTTATAGAGTAAATGTCACAGTGACTGGTAAATATGCATAAAAAGTGATATCGAACGTTCGGACAATGGAAAATGCTTTCGACAAAACTGTTTCACTATAGTTATATTGGCTCGAGTGAAATACACAAAACGGATCGCGTTTTTTTTACTCGTTTATGCAACCATTTCTTAATTTTGTTTACTTTCATATTCGATTTGCTTCGGGCTTTTTAAAGTATACAAAATCAAACAAACTATTCAAAAGTGCATGACACAGTCTACTTGAATGAATAATATTTTGAATTTGATTTCGAAAAGAATGCTTTAAGGACAAATTTTACGATTTTTTAAAAATAATAAGTGTGGTTGGCATAACACGTTTTCTATTGTAAAGACTGTCGTACTGACGATATTATGGCGACTGACTAATCATTCTTCTTCTTTCATCCCACTCTTCCATCATTATTTAACTCTATTTTATTCTGTTCCATTCTCTCCTATCATTCGTCAACTCTAGCGCTAGTCCTTTTATGTACATGCCATAATTCACACAATCCAACCATCTCTTTTTCGGCCTCCCTTTATTCACATATCCATCCACATTCAAATTCAAAATATTCTTTATTGAAATAAACTTGTAAATAAGCTTTTGAATCGTCAACTCTACTGCTGGTTCGGAAAGCTGTTCCTACCGAGAAGAGCCAGCAAGAAACTCGGCGGTTGCTCTTTTCAAAATATATTTCTTATCACAAGTTACATTTACTTATTACTGTCTTGTACAGGGTCGAAGAGTAGCTATATCCACGCATTCTTATCGTCAATAATCGTCGTAATCAATGGTATAGGACTTTGAGTAATAGTAATTTTAAACTGCTGTAATGGCAAAACTAACATTGATTGCGGAATTTTATTATAGGATGTTGTTCATATTTCATTCATTTTAAACTCGTTTGGTCACTTGATTTTAATCCCTCCTTATTATATGTCCAAACCGTCTTAATCAATCACTTCTCGTTTTTCCTATAGAGACACTAAAATCATTATAACTTGTACTAAACCTAATAACTATTTAGAATAAAGACTATAATTAAGGGTGTTGGTCTGTCCAATAAATTGTCCGACGGACAAAATTAGTTGTTATTTGCATTAAACGTTCACATTTTCTAACAAAAATTTGTTGGTTCTTCGAGTCAAATCATATGTATTTAAGTTTGAATTTAAAATTATAAATGCACATATTTATCATTTATCTGTCACCCATAACACAAGTATTAAGTTAGTTTGGGGACGGATGATCGTGTGTGTCCCATATATTTATTTAAAGACCAATAACCAAATATAAATCTGTAGTTAAAAAAACGATGTATTTTTTTAATGTTCCACTATTTCCATAGTAGGAATAATTAAGCAAGATTCATTCATATTTTTTTTATATTTCAAAACCCAAAGGTAATAAAACGGTCTGCTTTTTATTGAAAATAAAAATTTCAATAATTCAATTTCATTCAATAACAATATTAAATAGCAGACATACTAAAAAGAATTAAATCTTAAATATATTTTTAACGACAACCTATTTCAAATAGATCAATAATATAAAAAGTATTGTCCGTTAATGTGACAAATTGTTGAAAAAATGGGTTGACTATTGAGAAAATTGCTTCTTATTTATTAAATTAATGTTAAGGAAAAATATCGTCGTTATAAATTATATTGTCTATAATCAAAGTTTTTAAATAAGAATAAATAGAAGTCTACAAATAAAAGTTATTATCAACTTAATGATTAAGCTTATCCCGAAGTTAATTAAGCGCTACTAAATTTTCCTAATAATAAAACTTGTACACATAAATTGTTTAAAGAAACGTTGCTAAATTTAAAATCTTGTACAACCCAACAAAGTTATTAGAATTTTGTGTTGAACACAAATAAAAGTACAACAAACCGTTTTCTAAACGTGAAAACGTTTTTAACATGATAGAAAACTTTAAAAACGGGTCCTGAAAAAAAAATTAAACATACCTCAGCAGTAACACGTAATGGAAACCATAAAAAAAATAAACACAAATCGGTCCACAGTTGAAAAACCACTGTAACACAGGCACTTTGGGTTTTTTTTAAGTTAGTTAAAGGCCGACACGTCCGCTCCGAGCGGTGTCCGAGGCACAAATGCGGTTGACTGGAACAAGCCGACTCCCGCGCAGCCTACGCGACCATGTACATAATGTATCACACACACACACTACCACTTATATAAAGGTATGTAATTTTGACGGCGGAAAAGCGCCATTAAGTTTTGTTTCGTGATCACGTTGACAGTCTTCAATTAATTGTACGACTTTGCGATTTGATTCGAATGAAATACGTATTTTTTAATATTTATTCTTTCGAATTAAATAAAGAACGCATAATTCTTGATATATATCATAGATATACGAGAGGTCACAAAAGTTTCTGTGTGTCGCGACTCAGTAGAGTTAGCAACTCTCGGTATTCGCTTTAACAATCAAACTCCGCAACCCATACTAGACCAGTCTACAAAACAATTTAAATCAAGTGTAAGAATTCAAATTTCAAATTCAAAATATTCTTTATTCAAATAAACTTGCAAATAAGTGCTTTTGAATCGTCAACTCTACCGCTGGTTCGGAAAGCTGTTCCTACCGAGAAGAGCCAGTGAGAAACTCGGCGGTTGCTCTTTTAAAAATATAATTTTTTCATGATGTTTTCCGTCACCGAAAAGCGTGTGGATAAATTGCAATTATAAATTTGACAAATATGTTACACCGGGCTATCACTTTATCGACACTGGGCTATCACTGGAGGTCACGGTTTCAAACCCGAGCAGACACCAATGATTTTTTCTATTAAAACTTACGTGTCCGGATAATTGCAATTTATCACACGCTTTTCGGTGAAGGAAAACATCGTGAGGAAACCTGCATATCTCTAGAGAATTCTGAGGATATGTGTAACCTACCAATCCGTATTGTAGCAGCGTGGTAGGATTAGCAAATACAAAAAAACTCATTGGTGTCTGCCCGGATTCGCACCTGTGACCTCCTCGAAAGAGTCGCAGGGTGTTAACCCCTGGGCTTCACAGCTGTAACATTAGTGTACGACAAAAGTAATAATAAAACTATTTTGCTATAATCCGCGATGAAGTAAAACAAAATATATATAATGCTAAATGTAGAGTGGACAAACGTTAATATTTAAATGAGTTAATCTTGTATGTATATATATATTTTCGGAATCTCGGAAACGGCTCCAACGATTTTCCTGAAATTCAGCATGTAGGGGATTTTGGGGGAGAAAAATCAATCTAGTTAGGTTTAATGTAAAAAAAAATTGTTTAATCCCTGTTTTTGGGCATTAAAAACACTAACATTTATTTTGAATTGAATTTTCGCCATTAACTGTCAAGTCAGCGTAGCGTAGCGTAGATCGATTCCTCAACTAAATAATCATTTTTTCTTTTTTTCAAAGTTTTTTTTTGTAAAAAATTACCGAGCAAGGTCACCCAGATATTCTGTTTTAATATAATAGATGCAGGATTTGTAAAAACACATGCACAAACAATTTATAGAATTAGGCGTTACTTTGCGGAGGTCCATAATACAAAAGTAATGAGAACATTATTTTGCTATAATCCGCGATAAAAGGAAATATATGTTAAAAGTGATAATTAAATAAAGTTCACCATCTTCCTGCCCTTATCCCACTCTAAGTGGGGTCGGCACAACATGTTGTAAACATGTTGTCATATGATTTGGCTACGTATTGTACGGCCGCCTGCCGTCAACTTATCTTAGTTTTATTTTACGACATCTCGATAAGAAAGAGGGTGGTCTATTCTACTTAACCGGATACCAAATATGAGTCAACTTACCTTAGTCACCTTTTACGACACCTCGGTAAGAAAGTGGGTGGTCTATTCTACTTAACCAGATACCACACGGTGGGTCAACTTACCTTAGTCACCTTTTACGACACCTCTGTAAGAAATGAGGCTGGTCTATTCTACTTAACCGGATACCAAATATGAGTCAACTTACCTTACTCACCTTTTACGACACCTCGGTAAGAAATGAGGTTGGTCTATTCTACTCAGCCGGATACCACACGGCGTTCTGTATATTATTTGTATATGAAGTGATAATTAAATAAAGTTATTACAAAGAAATTGCAAGACCAGATAAAAGAATTACAGCACAGTCCGCGGACAGTATTGCACCATTACATTGTAATTAGACAAAACAAAAACTGGCGGAGAAAAAAAAATGATGGCACTGGCAGGTGGAAATGGTGTCGTCCCTCTCTAACGCAGCCAAATGGCCTATAGCCGTCCTACTCAACCGGAAGAGTTGGTGAATAAATTGTAACGGCTCAATGTTGTAACTGACTTTTATTGGCAGTGGTTCTTAAAGTTGGTTGTAGAATTTATTTTAGTTTTCACTTCATAATTATTGTTAGTTTATATTATATTTATTGTACACAAAAGAATATTTAAAGGCGTTCTTTTGCGGAATTCTAAAGTACAGAAGTTATAATAGAATTATTTTGCTGTATACCGCGTTTGTTAACAAAATCTATGTAATGCTATGTATATGAAAGCAACATTTACATACTTTATACATGCAAGCAAGTCACCATATGTATCACAAAATGCCACCAACACCAACATTCCAAAAGCACTACAATCACACACTACCACAATCCCGAAGCCGACGCATCATCAGGAGGATTAGCTGCTCAACAAAATCGTAATGCAAATTCGTAATATTAAACATATACCAAAATCAAAATAAAAAACAAATATAGTTGTACGACGACGAACTTATTCCGGAATCGGAAATTTATTCATTTCCATACTATTGTAGTATTATTCTTACTTACTTACTAATGTTATCATATACGCGAAAGTTTGTGAATATGGTTTATTACTCTTTTACGAAGAATCTGCTGAACCAATATCGATGAAATTTGGCACGATTATTCCTTATACACCGGAATTACATATAGGCTATAGAAATCCTGAATTTAAATCCGAAAGTTTGTGAGTATGCATGTATGTTTCTTACTCTTTCACGGCAAATCCGCTGCACCAATATTGATGAAATTTGGCACAGTTATTCCTTATACACCGGAATAACGGAACATATAGACTATATAAATCCGGGCAATTCAGAATTGAAAAAATTAAGAATAGGATGATGTTGTAAACGCCATCTATTATCAATCTCACAAAGTTTTTATCGAAATGTCAAAGTCAAGTCAAATCTGTAATTTAAAGAAGTATATATAACTTATGCAGTTTTCCGGTATTTTAAAAAAGTTTTATATACTTCAGTTTTTGTTTATTGGGTAAATTTAAATGAACTATTGATATTAACAATTCATGTAAGTCATACGGGTTATTTACTGCAATAATTCTAAGCTGTCAAGCAAATTAATAATTTTTTTTCAGTCTTCCTAGATCAATATGATTTTTGCGATGGATTATTTCACTTTTTCAATATCATGTTTTATATTATCCTTTCTTTTGTTCAAAAACCCATATTAATGCTTGGCATATTTAATTCTCTTGTTCTTCATATTTAACATTTTGAGCGGGCTTTCAGATGTCTGTTTTACGGCACTACAGTTTCTTATCTATATACATATTATAAAAAAGTCCCCAAAAGCTGTCTATCTGTATGTGATCGATTTTCTCAAAATCTACTAAACGGATTTTTGTATAGTTTTTACTAAAAGACAGTACAATTCTTCCGAAAGGTTTAAGTTAAGAGTACATTACCGTTTTATGCAAATTGTGTTGAAGAGGACGCGCCGTGTAAGAAAACTTGCCTGCTTTAGTCACGTGTGAAGCTTAAACCAACAGATACACCTAAGTAATGTACTAGAGAATTGTTGATCTAGAAAAATACTACAAAACAGTCCATACAGCTTGTCTCTATCTATTATAGTTAATAAACAATAACTACTTATATGTTAACAAATTTAATTCAAATCTCATCCAAATTGTATAAAATAACTTATTTGAAGTGGCGAAATCAATTCAAAAATTTAAAATAATGCAAATGACGTAGTTGAAGGAAAAGCTTTAGCCACATTTAAAGAAATACATTTTTTGCCGACGTGTATAAATGTGTCAATTAGCGTTTATCAAATTTCACATATAAAGAAGTTGCTTCGCTCAAAGGGTTATAAAATAAAAAATAGGTGTAATAAAATAAAAAAATGTACACTTTGAGAGCCGGTGCCCACCTAACAAAGAGAACCGATGGCGGCGCACGCGCACCGGCAGTTTTAACAGCAGATTTTTCCGAGATAACCACTTAAACACATTATTTTAAAAAGCAAACTGTATTTTAAATCTGATAATATTGTACATTTATTTTCGGTATATTTAAATTATAAAAGAAACTCTCCTCTATGGCGCAGTAGTTAATTTTCTTCTATTGCAGAAGGAATTTCTATTCTCCTAAGAAGTGGAATGAAAATTGGCCTATTTTCATTCCACTACTACTAAACTCTAAACTTTATCCAGACTCTACCCATTTATCTGTCTATACTTATTATAATACAGAATCCCTGAAATTTGTCCGTCTTTATGTGATCGATTTTCTGAAATCTACTGATTTTTGAACGGTTTTCACTAAAATATAGTACGCCGTGGGGTATCTGGCTGAATAGAATAATAGCATCCTCATTTCTTAGCGAGGGGTCATAAAAGGTGACTAAGATAAGTTGACCCACCGTGTGGTATCCAGTTTAGTAGAATAGACCACCCTCTTACTTACCGAGGTGTCGTAAAATACAACAAAGGTGAATTAACGTCAGGCAGGCGGCCGGTGGTAAAACCGCAGCCAAATCATGTGACGGCATGTTTATAATATAATAGTGTTGTGCCGACCCCACTTAAAGTGGTATAAGGGCAGGAAGATGATGGTGATTTCACTAAAATATAGAGCATTTTTTCAGAAGGATTAATAGTAAAATACCGTTTTAAATAAATTATGTTGAAAAGAGGTCGAGCCAGCAGAGTTACACTAAAGTAATGTACTAAATAATTGTAGAGGTACAAAAATACTACAAAAAAGTCTAAGATAGCATGTCTCTATGTCCTATAGTTAGCTCACAATAACTACTTTTATGTACAAAATTTAATTAAATGGAGCTATTATAATCATAAATTAAAACTAAAAAATCTAGAATACACCTACGAAATACATAATTAGTACCTTAAATTTATTATCACTTTCTCTTTATAAATCACTGTTAAATATAACTTTAATGAACGTTTCATTACACAAATTATTCTAATAAATGAAATAAGCAAGAAAATAATTGCCTTAAAAAGACTTCAACGCGTTTAACGTTGTTACAATATTTTATGAAATACTAGTGGCCCGCTCCGGCTTCGCTCGGGTATAAAATGTATAGCCTATGTCACTCAGTGAAAAAAAATTATTAAAATCTATCCAGAAGTTTTGTTTTATTTATTACTGCCCGTGGCTCGCACGCGTTTAATTTGGAGTAAAACAATTCCCCTTTCCCTATACCATGAAGATTCCCTGCTAATTTTGGAATATCTAAATTCATATACTACATTTTCACTTATTTAATTTAACACCTATGTATTTTATTTTAAGAATTGATTACAGAATGTGTTTATATACAACATTCACAGCTTTCTTGTCATTAGACAATACAAACATGTTTTCTTTAGAGGTTACTCTTGTAAGAGCGACATATAGTTTGGATATGTGGCCGGAAACGCAGTCGAATGGGATAAAAAGTATTCTATATCCGTCTCCTGGTTCTAAGCAACCTCTACAGCAATTTTAAGCCAAATTGGTTCATCCGTTCTTGAGTTATAAATAGTGTAACTGAGACCAACTTTCTTTTATATATATAGATTTTAATAAGGTGTGATAGTCAAGTCACCGTGAGATCCTAGGTTCACATCCCGGGCAAGCACCAATGAGTTTTCTATTAATCAATCTCAATGAAAAAAAATCTTACAATTTATCGTAAATATAATGCAGAGATAAGGCATTTGCTCATATACGCCGTGTGGTATCCGGCTGAATAGAATAGTACCACCCTCATTTCTTACCGAGGTGTCGTAAAAGGCGACTAAGGTTAGTCGACCCGCCGTGTGGTATCCGGCTGAGTAGAATAGACCACCCTCATTTCTTACCGAGGTGTCGTAAAAGGCGACTAAGGTAAGTTGACCCACCGTGTGGTATCCGGTTGAGTAAAATAGACCACCCTCTTTCTTACCGAGGAGTCGTAAAATACGACTAAGGTATGTTGACGTCAGGCAGGCGGCCGGTCGTAAAATACGTAGCCAAATCATATGACAACATGTTTGTAAAATGTTGTGCCGACCCCACTTAAAGTGGGATAAGGGCAGGAGGATGATGATGATAAGGCATTTGCTCATATGTATGTTAAATGCACTATTAATTGACCATGTACTAGAAGTTGACCGTTTTGTATGAAATTTTTAATAGTAAGCGTTTTGTTTGTTGTAGCTAATAAAAAATAAATTTGTAATCACCCGTTGTCATCTATTAACAACTGGTGAAAACCTCAGAGCTGTTTGTTTAATATTTAAAATATAATATTATTAATTAATATTTATTAGCTACAACAAACAAAACGCTTATTATTTAAAATTTCATACAAAACGGTCAACTATTAGTGCATGATCAATTACTAGTGCACTTATCTTATAAAATTTCTACAGAGAAAAAGAGCATATAAATGAATATATATCTTCCTGTCATTATCCCACTCTGAGTGGGGTCGGCACAACATGTTTTCTCTTCCATTCTGTCCCATCATTCGTCAACTCTGACGCCACTCCTTTTATATGCATGTCATACTTCGCACAATCTAACCATCTCTTTGTAGGCCTCCCTCTAGGCACGTATCCATCCACATTCAAATTTAACACTCGTTTGGTCACATGATTTTCATCCCTCCTCGTTACATGTCCATACCATCTCAATCGTCCACTTCTCGTTTTTTCTATAATAGGCGCAATTTAAATATAACATATATATACATATAAATGAAATTGGTGTAATATACGTGTTAGATATAAAAATGGTTTTTTTTTATATGATAAGGCTAGCGCCTGGCTACGATCTTGCCTGATTGAAAGGCAAAGATGTAGCCTAAGATGGACCGCGCTTGCCAGTGTAGTGTCTATTCACTCTTTTTTTAAACTTTCCCAAATCGTAGGAGTCCGGGAAGTCCGGATGTATAATAACGGACTATTACTATCCCACTAATGGGCATAGACCTCCTATCTCCGTTTTCTCAAGTAAAGGATTGGAGCCAACCACGCTGCTCCAATGATTGGTAGGTAACACATATCCCCACAATTAGACATATGCAGGTTTTATGTCATTAAGATGTGATAGCGGTGAGACCGTGCGACTCTCTAGAGACGATGGGTTCAAACCCCTGGCAAGCACCTATGAGTTTTTCTATTAAAACTTATGTGTCTAATTTATAATTGCAATTTATCACATGCTTTTTCGTTAAGGAAAACATCTTGAGGAAACTGCATATCGCTAGAGAATTCTGGGGATATGTGTAACCTACCAATTCGCATTGGGGCAGCGTGGTAGGTCTTAGCTCCAATCCTTCTCTCCAAAAACAGAGAGAGGAGGCCTATGCCCAGCAGTGGCATAGTAACAGTCCGCTATTTTATATCTAACACGTATTTTACAACAATTTTATTTATATGCTCTTTTTTCTATAGTTACTTAACTTTTTTTTTAACCGTGTGGTATCCGGCTGAATAGAATAGTACCATTCTCAATTCTTACCGAGGTCAAATAAAAGGCGACTAAGGTAAGTCGACCCGCCGTGTGGTATCCGGCTCAGTAGAATAGATCAACCTCATTTATTACCGTGGTGTTGTAAAAGGCGACTAAGGTAAGTTAACCCACCGTGTGGAATTCGATTTGTTAAAATAGGCCACCCTCTTCCTTACCGATGTGTCGTAAGGTACGACTAAGATAAGTTGACGTCAGGTAGGCGGCCGGTCGTAAAACGCAGCCAAATCATGTTACAGCATGTTTGTAACATGTTGTGCTGACACCACTTAGAGTGGAATAAAGGCAGGAGGATGATTTTTTGTGTAATTTTCCTAACGATGTTTTCCTTCAACAAAAAATGTTTGATATCGGAATATTAATTACTCCGATAAGTTTTAAGAGAAAACTTATTGAAGTTTGCGCGGGGTTTGAACCTGAGAAGAAGAAAAAGAACGTTCTCTTAGTTTCGCTATCACAGCTTGTGGACAAACGAAGGTGGTAATATAGGAAACAGACTAGACAAGCTTTACACCTACACCCTCACACAGTATTATTGTTCCATAAATTTGTTACCAAGTGTATCGGCAGGAGCTGCGAGGGGAAGACGCCGCACAATTATCGTACTTCCGCTGCAGGACGCTAGTGATGTCCTGAGTAAAGTACCATATCGATATCCAACATTTTTAAAACCCAATTCAGATAGTATTTTTAATTATAGCAAACGGCTTCACCCTGTGTGGAAATCAGTTTACTACAAAATTTAACCCGATTTGAAATAATTTATAGAATAATAGTAACAGGCGTTACTATGCGGAGATCCATAATACAAAATTATTATCCACTCTACATTTAGCATTACATATATTTTCTATTTTACTTCATCGCGGATTATAGCAAAATAATTTGATTATTACTTCCGTATTTATATTATTATCATAAAAGTATTATAGTTATTGTGATTTAACCATAAGAGATAGAGACATGCTATCGTGGTATTTTTGTAGTATTTTTGTAGATCTACTATTCCCTAGCATATTACTCTAGTGTATCTCTCCTGGCTTACGCGCCACACGCTAGTAAAGCTACCAGCAGGCAAAAATGTTTTACAGCGCGAAATCTTCTACATAATTTAGATAAAACTGTAATGTTACTCTAACTGTTATTATAAACCTTATGGAAAATTTCACTATGTTTTTGTCAAAATCGTACAATAATCGGTTCAGTATATTTTAAAAAAATCTTTGTTTTAAATCGACCTTTTACTCTTTAATACGATTAATCGCTTTGATTGGAATGACAAACAATAATAACAAAACGGTAATTCAAATTTGGCTTTGACCATTACGCATTATTTAGTAAGTTAATTTCATTAAGTTATACTGGAATCCACTCGTGTAAATGCTGTAGTAAAAGTAAGTAGCGGCCTGTTACTATCCCACTGCTGGGCATAGGCCTCTTCTCTCCGTTATTGGAGAGAAGGATTGGAGCTAAGACCTACCACGCTGCTCCAATGCGGATTGGTAGGTTACACATATCTCGAGAATTCTCTGGAGAAAATGCAGGTTTCCTCACGATGTTTTCCTTCACCGAAAAGCGTGTGATAAATTGCAATTATCAATTAGACACATAAGTTTTAATAGAAAAACTCATTGGTGTCTGCCCGGGTTTGAACCCATGATCGTCTCTAGAGATTCACACGGTCGCACCGCTAGGCCATCACAGCTCTTTAGGTAAATGCTGTAGGATTACTGTATAAATAAAGAAATTAATAAATAAATAAATTTCTTTAACTCGGAATATGTAGTTAAGTAATTTTGCTTTTAAATCAAAAGTACCTAAATAATTTATAGAATTAGGCGTTACTTTGCGGAGATCCATAATACAAAAGTAATAATAAAATTATTTTGCTATAATCCGCGTTGAGCGCGGATTTTTTTTCATCGCGGATTATAGCAAAATAATTTTATTATTACTTTTGCAAAAGTACCTAATTCTTTTTAAATTTAAACTATCGTGAATAGTATTCATAGTTAATGTATAGAACCGGCTATACTCACGTGTTATTCTATCGGGTTAGCCCGAATTAATAAATAGTTTAACAGCTGTGATGGCCTAGCGGTGCGACCGTGTGAATCTCTAGAGACGATCATGGGTTCAAACCTGGGCAGACACCAATGAGTTTTTCTATTAAAACTTATGTGTCTAATTGATAATTGCAATTTATCACACGCTTTTCGGTGAAGGAAAACATCGTGAGGAAACCTGCATATCTCTAGAGAATCCTAGGGAATATGTGTAACCTACCAACCCGCATTGGAGCAGCGCGGTAGGTCTTAGCTCCAACCCTTCTCTCCAAAAATGGAGAGTGGAGGCCTATGCCCAGCAGTGGGATAGTAACAGGCTGTTACTTTTTTTACTTTTTAATAAAAAGTTAGCGGTTAGTTAAAGAGCTCATGAATAAGAGCCCCGGATGGGTTCGAAACTAGTCGGGCTAACCCGATAGAATAAGACGTGAGTATAGCCGGTTCTATACATTAAATACCTAATTGTTAATGATTACACCCAGTAGAAATCAACGAGTCTTACGATGTAAGTTATGAAGTAAATTATTATCGATATCGGCTTTATAGTATACATCACTAGCGTCGCAGGCGGCGGAGCGAAACGAAGAAAGCACAACCGTTCTAACGGCCAACACTCACCGAAGAAATTATAAGACATGTCCGCGGATAAGGGAAGAATAATACCGTATATCTGTGGCGAAAGACAAGAAAGAATATTTGGTTAAAAAGAAGAAAATATAGCAGGCTTGGATGTGCAAAAATTACATTTTTGTACTTTCATTAAGTACGAACTGTTCCCCCGGTTTCCACTAAATTTATTATGTCAAAAAGTTTCCTATTTCAATTTATATAAAACCATAATGTGCTGTTATAAACCTTCCTCAAAAGTTACCCTATCTTTTGATAATAACCGTATGCATCCTCCTGCCCTTATCCCACACTAAGTGGGGTCGGCACAACATAGTAGATAGTAGATGAGGCTATTCAATTTCATCCTGTAGAATTAACAGGATTTCTATCTTCTTCTCAGTCGCAAGACTCTTGACAGAGTGGTCGTGGTTAACAATAAGTATTTTTATGGGTGGCAGATGTTGCTCGCCTCACGATGTCTCGCCATTTCTCCCTGTTCCTGCTCATTCTGGTGCACTTGGGAACAGGGCCACCTACCATTGCCTTAACTTGATCGGTCCATCGCATCGGAGACCGTCCACGCGGCCTTGTACCTTCCACTCTGCCCTGGACAACAAGACGTTCCAAGGAGTCGTTGTTTCGCCTCGAGATGTGTCCAAATAGCTTTAAAATGCGAGTTTGTACTAAAGTCGATAGACGCTGATTTATGCCGAGTTCTTGCAGTATGGAGGTATTAGTCCTAAACTCTGTCCATGACACTCGGAGCATCCTTCTCCAACACCACATCTCTAGAGCATCTATCTTCTTTTTTTCTGTATCTCGCAGCGTCCACGTTTCTGCGGCGTACAAAAATATGGGGAATATAAGCGTATGTTATTCCTGGTTGTAAGAAAAAATTGTGCCTAATTTCATCGATATTGGATCAGAAGATTCGTCGTAAAAGAGTAACAAACATACATCCATACTCACAAACTTTCGCATTTTTATTTTTTTTGAGAAACAAACAATGGTTCTATTACTTAATAAATATTTAAGTATAAATGTATCATACATTAATAAACTTTCCACTAAAAAATGTTACACAAATATTAGTAAGTTAAGAGCTTAACTATTTAATGTAATGTTTATTACAGTCATCATCTTTCTGCCCTTATCCCACTCTAAGTGGGGTCGGCACAACATGTTATAAACATGCTGTCACATGATTTGGCTGCGTTTTTACGGCCTGATGTCAACTTACCTCTGTCTTATTTTACGACACCTCGGTAAGAAAGAGGGTGGTATATTCTACTAAACCGGATACCACACGGTGAGTTAACTTACTTTAGTCGCCTTTTACGACACCTCGGTAAGAAATGAGGTTCGTCTATTCTACTCAGCCGGACACCACAACGCGGGTCGACTTACCTTAGTCGCCTTTTACTACATCTCGGTAAGAAAGGAGGGAAGTACTATTCTATTCAGCCGGATACCACACGGCGTAAAGTTTCCACTAAAAAATTGTACACAAATATTAGTAAGTTAAGAGCTTAACTATTTAATATAATATTTATTACAGTATTTTTCTTATTTTATTTTTGAAATAAAATATATCGAATTCAATGTCATGAAATAAATAATACGCCTTACTAGGACGATGTATTAGAGTATTTCCAGCATATTTAGTTTAAGAGAAAGGTATAAGATAATATTAGTGTAATATTATATATAATATTAGTATATACGTGTACTAATAACAGTATAACAGACTGATTACAGCAATTTCAAGATGTCTATCACACAATGTCAGGCGCTAGAAATTTCCTTTGAAACATATAACACCGACGCACACATGCATACCGGTCATGTATTGTATGAATGTGTGCAATCCACTCGTGCGCCGATTATAAGAACATAGGATGTGGTGCTGTCCTTGTCTAACTTATGGCGGATAGTGTATTATCTCTGTCTAACAGCCAGGTCATGTTAATTAGTACTGTACTGGCCGATTCAACTGACCAATGCTATGTGCTGTGATTTTTCATATAATTCTGCTTTGATACTGTAGCTTGAAAGTATTCTAATAATTCCAATTCGAATTCAATATTTTCTATATTCAAATAAACTTGTTTAAGTAACTTTTTAATTGACAGCTTTACTAGTTTACAAAATTGCTAATAAAATTGAAATAAACCAGAAAATACTCAGCGGTTTATTTTATCAAAATATAATTTCTATAAGTATTTCTTTATTGTTTTTTATATAAGGTAAGAAAGTATCAGTCAGGAGGTATTGATCTAGCTAGGTTTCGTTAAAAAATGTCGTTTTATCCTTGTTTTCGGGCATTTAAAAAAATACTAAATGTAGAACTGAATGCAAATGCTTTTTAGCTGTCAATTGTAAAGCTATGATAGCTCAATGGGTAATGGGCAGATCAAAATAGTTCAAAATCAGGATCGAGTTGCACACGCCCCCTGTTTTTCTTTAATTTTTTGATTGCATTTTTTTATATCTTTAAAAATTACCAAGCAAGGCCCGTGCACCGAGGTAACTATAACTTTGTCTTTCTGTCAGACTGTCAGAACTTCTTGCTCAGTCGCCTTTCACATGTGTGTAAATGTCCCATATATTTATTTATTTCGCCCTATCCGAAGAATAAAGTCACATTTCCTATGATTCAAATTCAAAATATTCTTTATTCAAATAAACTTGTAAACAAGTGCTTTTGAATCGTCAACTCTACTGCTGGTTCGGAAAGCTGTTCCTACCGAGAAGAGCAGGCAAGAAACTCGGCGGTTGCTCTTTTAAAACTATAGTTCTTATTACTAGTTACATTTAGTCATTACTGTCTTGTACAGGGTATAAGCGAGCTATATCCACACATTCTTATCTTTTAAGAAATCCTCAACAGTATAGTAGGCTTTCTGGATCAGCCTCTCTTTAACAGTGTTTTTAAACTGCTGTAATGGCAAAGCTAACATTGATTGCGGAATTTTATTATAAAATCTTATACCCAAACCCACAAACGACTTACGTACTTTTGCAAGGCGCAAAGCAGGAGCCGCAAGCTTATGTCGGTTCCTACTTTGTCAACTATACACATCGCCAATTTTTTTATAATTATTTATATTCTTATGCATTATAATTGAAATGCTAAACATATAATGTGAAACCAATGTAGCATAACTTTTATATTCTACCTTTTCTTAAACTTCTGCCGCACGCGGATAATTCTTTATATTTTTATGTATGAAAATTGAATTGTTTAAAATATACTGTGAAGCAAATGTAAGAATACCTTAATTTCCTAAACCTTCTCTCGCAGGGAATCACGCGGTTTTAATTTGTAAATACAACAATACACATTGAGCTAGCTATCCCCCAACATGGGAGAGGTAACTTTATACTTCGAATTGGGCGATTTGTTTGGCTGTCAGGTATTCTAATACTGTTCCACAGTTGCTCAGCCAATAAAGCACTCATACAAGTTGGTTGACCCGCGCACGCGTCGTTTATTTATCAATTACGTCGAGATGAACTTCTCGCTCTACCGGCCAACTGTGGCCGCTCGGAACGCGCCCGCTACGTACAGACGTATGCGGTGTTGGACCCGATTTATTACGACGATAATACTATTATTTACTCTGCCGTGATGGCCTAGCGGTGCGACCGTGTGAATCTCTAGAGACGATCATGGGTTCAAACCCGGGCAGACACCAATGAGTTTTTCTATTAAAACTTATGTGTCTAATTGATAATTGCAATTTATCACACGCTTTTCGGTGAAGGAAAACATCGTGAGGAAACCTGCATTTCTCCAGAGAATTCTGGAGATATGTGTAACTTACCAATCCGCATTGGAGCAGCGTGGTAGGTCTTAGCTCCAATCCTTCTCTCCAATAACGGAGAGAAGAGGCCTATGCCCAGCAGTGGAATAGTAACAGGCCGCTACTTACTCTGCCGTGTGGTATCCGGTTAAGTAGAATAGACAACCCTCTTTCTTATCGAGGTGTCGTAATATACGACTGAGATAAGTTGACGTCAAGCAGGCGGCCGGTCGTAAAATACGTAGCCAAATCATGTGACAGCATGTTTAAAATATGTTGTGCCGACCCCACTTAGAGTGGGATCAAGGCAGGAAGATGATGATGACATATGTAATTTAAGATAAACATCTAAATAAATACAACTAAAAATTTATTGATAGGAAATGTTGGCTCTCGACGGGAACCGAACCCACAGGGCGCGGAGCTGAAACCAAGCTCACTACTAACTACGCCAACGGGTAGTCAGTCAGTCATTATCTATACTAATATATAAAACTGAATAGTGCGTATGTTTATTTGAAGGTTTGAATGCGCTAATCTCAGAAACTACTTGACCGATTGTAAGAATTATTTTAGTGTAACATAGTCCATTTATCGCAGAAGGCTATTGACTATATAACATCACGCTACGACGAATAGGAGAGGAGCAGTAATAAAAAATATTGTGAAAACGGAAAAATTTAAAGCTAACCTTGCGTGCATAAACGGTGAAAGTTATTCAAAAATCCCTTGTTCATTACAAACTGTTGCATAATCTATATTTTTAATGCTCTGTGCCCTAAGTTGTGATTGGTCCATTTATTGTTCTTTCGTGCGGCAGTCCCTTAACGTGTTTGACCGACTAACTGTGACTTGCTTAGTTTTTACAAGTTAATTACATGATCAGTGTAATGGATACCTATGAAACCAAAACATTTATATCCTAATCATAAATCCTAGGCTTAGGTATTGTGTAAAGGTCGAGAATTGGCAAGTACTCTGTTTTTTGTAATCTGTCACAAACTGACGTATTCCCTTTACGTGTTTTATAATAAATTTAACGGGCCCATTTGTTGAAACATCCCTTATAATTCAATATAATAACTCACGATAACTAATTTTATGTTCAAAAATTTCGATTCAGGAAAGAAATTGTAACAGACTGGTTTAAGTATATAAATTCATCAAAATAATTATTTTCCTCCAGCGTTTCCAATATCCCTAGCGACTGTACTCTCCTCAGCGCACAAGTAAGGCACACTTAGCGCGATTTTTTTTCTTCTCTCCACAATTACAGAAGACATGTGTGTGTCTTTGTACACAGCACACCTGTGTGCGTATAACTGTTAAGCGCCGAGATTGTTTTACAGCTTAAACCGACTTTCTGATGTGTAGATTACTTTTCGTTTCCTGTTGGCTCGTGCAAGTAAAATATTTAGAACCTGATGGTTTTAATTTGATATTAAATATATAAAATTCATTATTCTCCAAATTCAAAATATTCTTGTTCAAATAAACTTGTAAATAAATGCTTTTGAACCGTCAACTTTACTGACGGAAATCTGTTCGTAACGAGCAGAGAAACAGGCTAAATGCGCGGATAATGAATAAAAATTTTATCTTACAAAAATGAGCCAAACTTGGCATTTACAATTTAAGTAAATGATGAAGTGATTCCCTGCGAGAGAAGTAAAGGGAAATAGGTATTCTAACATTCAAATCCTAATTTTCCTTATTCAAGTAAACTTGTAAATAAGTGCTTTTGAATCGTCAACTCTACTCTCTATCGCTGGTTCGGAAACCTGTTCCTATACAGAAGAGCCAGCAAGAAACTCGGCGGTTGCTCTTTTTAAAACAATTAAACTAGTTACTAACTAGTTTTATTACAACTAGTTACATATAGTCATTACTGTCTTGTACAGGTTCGAAGAGTAACTATATTGGCACATTGACGAATGATAGGAGAGAACATGTTGTGCCGATCTCAATTAGTAGCATTAGGACAGAAGTCCCACATTATGTGTTTCTTCACAGTATATTTGTAGGAATTTCTTTCTTACCGAAGTTTCATAAAAGGCGACTAAGGTAAGTTGACTACAGGTGGCCGGTCTCTAGAATACCTAGACAAATCATGTGACATTTTTATAACATTTTGTGCTAACCTCACTTATAGTGGGATAAGGGCAGGAGAATCATAATTTTTGTGCATAAGAATATAAATAATTATAAAAAGATTGGCGATGTATTCAATAGACAAAGTAGGAACCGACATACGCTTCCGACTCCTGTTTTGCGCCTAGCAAAAGTACGTAGGTCGTTTGTGGGTTTGTTATAAGATTTTATAACAAAATTTCGCAATCAATTCTAGCTCTGCCATTACAGCAGTTTAAAAACACGTTACAAGGAGGCTGATACAGAAAGCCTACTTACTATACTGTTGAGGATTACTTAAATGATAAGAATGCGTGGATTTACTCATAGCTACTCTGAGATCCTGTAGATGGTAATAACTAAATGTTATAACAATTGTTATAGCTGTGGTAGCCCAGCGGTAACACCGTGCGACTCGGTCAGGTCGAGTAGGTCACGGGTTCGAACACGGGCAGACACCAATTAGTTTTTCTGTAAAAACTAATGTGTCGAATTGATTATTGGAATTTATTACACGCTTTTCGGTGAAGGGAAACATAGTGAGGAAACCTGCATATCTCTAGAGATTACTGGAGATATGTGTAACTTACCAATCGACACTGGAGCAGCGTGGTAGGTCTTAGCTCCAATCCTTCTCTTTAAAACGGAGAGAAGAGGCCTATTCCCAGCAGTGGGAGAGTAATACATCGCTACTTTACTATAAGAATTGTTTAGACAAAAGAGCAACCGCCGAGTTTCTTGCTGGCTCTTCTCGGTAGGGACAGCTTTCCTAACCAGCAGTAGAGTTGGCGATTCAAAAGCACTTGTTGGCAAGTTTTATTGAATGAAGAATATTTTTAATTATTAGTTTAAATACCATGTATTTACCGAGTTTTCCTAACGTCTTATAACCAACCGTTTTCTTCCAGACCTTAGGTTGCGGTAAAGTTCATATTTACTGAACCGTGTAGCCCTAACAGGTGGCTTCGTCGCTAGGGTCATTTAAAGGAGGGTGGTTTTTTTAACTTAACCCTGGTAATGTCGTAAGACTATGGGAAAGCAGTGACGTATTACATATTATTCACTCAAGTAAAGGTGTAAACAAGTGCTTTTGAATCGTCAACTCTACTGCTGGTTCGGAAAGCTGTTCCTACCGAGAAGAACTAGCAAGAAACTCGGTGGTTGCTCTTTTAAAAACAACCTGGGGGACCCAGCTTTGCTCGGCATATTTTTAAAAGATAAAAAAAGAAATTAAAAAAATTGGTATGTGGGGCCAGATCCTAGGTGTTTTCATTTTTTGAGACCGCCCGTTCTGAGAATCAGGTAAGCTGACTTGAAAATTTACGGCAAAAATAGTGTTTTATATTCAATGTATATTTTAGTATTTTTTCAATGCTCAAAAACAGGGATATAATGTTTTTTTTTTAAATAAAACCCAGTTAGATAAATTTTCTCCTCCAAAATCCCCTACATGCTGAATTTCAGGAAAATCGTTGAAGCCGTTTCCCGTATTCAGAAAATATATTTATATATACATACAAGATTCTTATTACTAGTAACATGTAGTCATTACTATCTTGTACAGGGTCGTTGGACAGTAGCTATATCCACGCTTTCTTGTCATTTAAGTAATCCTCAACAGTATTTCTGTATCAGCCTCTCTTTAACAGTGTTTTTAAACTGCTGTAACGGCAAAGCTAAATTTAATTACGGAATTTTATTACAAAATTTATTACCCATGCGTAACCGTAATTCAAATTCATAATATTCTTTATTCAAATAAAATTGTAAACAAGTGCTTTTGTATCGTCAACTCTAATGCTGGTTCGGAAAGCTGTTCCTACCGAAAATAGCCAGCAAGAAACTCGGCGGTTGCTTTTTTCAAAATTATTAAAACTAATTACATTTAATCATTAATGCCGTGTTTTATCCGGCTGAGTAGAATATGTATGTCATGTAGCGACCTGTTACTATCCCACTGCTGGGTAGAGGCCTCTTCTCTCCGTTTTTGGAGAGAAGGTTTGGATCTAAGACCTACCACGCTGCTCCAATGATTGGTAGGTTACACATATCTCCAGAATTCTCTAGAGATATGCAGGTTTCACGATGTTTTCCTTCACCGAAAAGCGTGTGATAAATTGCAATTATCAATTAGACACATAAGTATAAACAGAACAACTCATTGGTGTCCGCCCAGGTTTTAACTCGTCACCTCATCGAAAGAGTCTATCACAGCGGCTGAGTAGAATAAACCTAAGGTAAGTCGACTCGCCGTGTGATATCCTGTCGGTATAAGATAAAATCACTATGTAAGCAATGTCCAATTCTATAAATTATTTGAAATATTCTAACTGTTTACGTAACTACAGTTATTTATGTAAATTTAAGTGTCTAGAAATAACAGAATTTCCGCTTCAAAAGTTGGTTAGAATTATTTTGCTGTAATTTGTGTTTGATAAGAGAATATATGTAATGCTAATTGTATGAAGCAGGCAACAATCACATACCACATATATGCAGAACATGTCACAATGCGTATCGCAAAACCCTCCACCACCAACACTCCACACAAGTAAATCAAGTGTAGGAAGCAAAACCGTTCTCATACCTTATAAATTTAGGATAAAATACCATACGTATTTGTAATTTTGTCGTAGAGCCTATCTCCTGACAATAGTTCGGTTACGGGGCGAACTGATCTGTCTGTATCTGTTGAGATTGTCGTAGTGAATGTTTGCAATGCTTGTGTAGTGTGCTGTTCAGATCTGAGATCCAACATTATATAAAAACAAAAAGGTTCTTCTAGCCTGAATGTAAAGTTGTATTTAAGTATATATTTTAAAAATTATATAAGTATAAATTCACCAGTTGTGTGTCACCCATAACAAAAGTATTAAGTTACTTTGAAGACGGACGACCGTGTGCGAAAGAGTCCCATATAAAATTATTCATTTATTTATTCTCATAGCTTAAGAAAATATACGCAGGAGATAGAAAATAAAAATAGACAAGTTCTTTATATACAATTAATTTTATTTCTTTTCTTTTTAAAATAACAAAGATTATTTAAGCTAGAGGGTTCAAAACCGAAGTACTTAATTACCATTCCAACAATTTCCAAACAATGATAACGGTACGCTTCATTTATAATTAATTTTAACCATTTCAGTGCCGGGAGCCGATATATCGGCTCTTGCTTCACTCGTGAGCAGTGCCAAAGCCGATATATCGGACCGCGCGTTTTAGTGCTGTAACTTAATAATAATAATAATTCACATTGAAGAACTCTTAGCTTAAAGTAAATTTGTAATCTATACTAATATATAAAGCTGAAGAGTTTATTTTATTGTTTGAACGCGCTAATCTCAGGAACTACAGGACCGGTTTGAAAAATTATTTGAGTGTAAGATAGTCCATTTATCGAGGAAGGCTTAGACTATATAACATCACGATAAGATGAATAGGGGAGGAGCAGAAATAAAAATAATTGTGAAAACGGCAAAATTTAAACCATTCCTTGCGTGTGAAAACGGTGAAAGTTATTCAAAAATCATGTATTACAAAATTGTTCCCCTCTGAAAGTTCTAAATAAAAGACCGCGACAGTATATGTCTAGCTTTTAAGGTTTACTCGCTTTAACCATTTTTATAGTTATCAAAATACTAGGTATATTATACATACCCACGCACACACACGAAATTATACGTTATGGTTTTAAAATTACAGTTTTAATCTTTCCACGCGGGCGGAACCGCTGGCGTTTGCCAGAACGTTATAAATGATCTAATAACGAGAGAATTAAAAACAATTTCAACAAACAACATTTACGCCTTTGCTATTTATATAATTTTTAAACAGTAGACAATATGTAGTGTCATTGTTTTTTTCTCTATTTCGTCCTTAGTATAATACTTTTTGAATTATGTAAATATGTGTAAAACCGTAAAACGTAAAAGTAAAAAAAAAATAACTGTGAAATTCGGCAGGTAATTCTAGCATAGATACACCTCTTTTTCGCCCTAAAAGGGTTAATATAACCCTTTTAGTTAATAGGTTTAACAGAATTCATGTCGGAGTATTTATTATTTCAAAGATATAGCCAGCTTCTTGTTTCGCCATGTTAAATATTATTACAATTTCAGACATGGAAGTTTACTGAATGACTTTAACCTATTGAAGTTAACAAAGCGTACCGTAAACATATACTCGTATTTCTAAAAGTTTAAAATTAACTGATCATCAAAAATTTGTAACCTAAAATGACACTGCCAGAATAAGAAAAGTGCAATAAATATTTTTTTAATCGTATGGCATTTATGTGACCATCATGTGAAATCAAATCAAGTGACCAAAAGAGTTTTAAATATGAATGTGGATAAATGTATGGCTAGGGGGAAGCCGAATAAGAGATGGATGGATTGTGTGAAAAATGATATGCATGTTAAAGGAGTGGCACCAGAGTTGACGAATGATAGAGGAGAATGGAAGAAGAAGACATATTGTGCCGACCCCACTTAGAGTGGGATAACGGTAAGAGAATGATGACGTATGGCATTGATGTCAGTAAAACTATAAGCGTCGCATAATAATAAAAATGTGAAATATAATATAGTAATAAAAATGTCAAATAAATTTGTAAAATTAAAATTGAGTTCTATTATATTTATTTTCTATTATAAGTACAATAAATATTATGATAATTCTATCCAAACCACAAATTTACGAAACATTTATTTCCGATATCTCTTTATTTTATTATCATTAAAGAATCTTTCCATTGTATTGTTAAAAATTGAAGTAAGCGCCATCTAGGTAACATAACGTACAACATTAATACTACATTTCTTTTATAGATGGCATTCCTGACAGTGTCACTAGTTACACAATATTGACCATAGAGTTATTATATTAGTTGGGAAGCCATATTACAAAAAAAAGCAAAAGTGGGTGATTTATCTGTATTTTATATTGTGATTAGACAAAGATGTAGTATACGATTTTCATTTTCTCTCTTGTAGTGTAAATAAACTAATATATGAATATAGCACAGGCTCAAACACGCACTAACAAGTAACCATATGTCACTTCACTCTCACCAAGGGCTCTGTTTAAGGATGTAAAAAAATAATCGATTATTTTTTTCAGCTAAAATCGATTTTTTTTAATTAATTATATTAACTATCCTCTTTTTTTGTTTTTTAAGATTACATATGCATTGTGGGATGAAACCAATTTACATATTTTAATCAAAGTTCACAATCGGCGCATATTATTTTTTGATAGTTGTTCACTTTAATAAGCGTTTATTGTAATCAATTATTCATATTAAACAAGGCAAAATTTCAAATAGTTTTAATTTAATCGATTATTTTGATACGAATTAATCGATTTTTTAATATAATTATTTTGCTATAATCCGCGATGAAGTAAAATAGAAAATATATAGTGCTAAATGTAGAGTGGACATTCCGTTTTTATACATCATCAGGAGATTAGACTCCACGACAAAATCGCAAAGCGAAGCATTACCCAAACAAGCTTATTTATATACTAATCGGTTCAAGCCCATCATTTATTTTATTTTATTTGTGATAGTGAACGTGTGTAGTGCTTATGTATTATGGTGGCGGTGTTGGACGTTTGAGCATATGTTTTTACGAATCCTGCATGTATCAGTTATGAAAACGAATTATCTACGTTACATCTAGCATTATATATATTCTCTATTTTACTTCATCGCGGATTATAGCAAAATAAGTTTATATTACTTTTGTATTACATATAATGTGTCTTACTTGATGTTAAGTTATACATCTGAACCTGCATACACTACATTTCTCATTATTAATTTTGACACTTATATTTTACACTCTCTTACTCAGTTACAGGCTTGCCTATGGTTACTTTATAATATAATAACTCTATGATATAGACACGACGAACTTTAAGAAAAATTACACACCACTCGCGTCTCGAACCGCAACCTCTAAACATATCACATCACTCTACTTCAACCATTATAATACAAAGAACATTCCCCTTTGGTCCGGTGGACGCGAACGCTCGCTTTTCACAAAAACGTATTGCTATTTACGATAATTTTTACTTTTTTAGGGGTTACAGAACCCCTATGTTGAGTGCGAGTTTTTTAACCTACTGGCAATGGTTTATTTATTTAATAAACGTTTAAGTATGTTTATTTATTTATTTGTTTTTATACATATATTTAGAAAAGAGAAAGAAAAAGTAAAAAAGCACATGTATAAAGGCGGACTTATCCCTAAAAGGAATCTCTTCCAGTTAACCTTTGAGTTATACAAAAGGATAAGAATTGAAGAAGAAATAAAAAGTCTAACTATTTGTAGCGATCTTTAACAATTAGAGTCCTAACTACGGATAAAAAATCATGGAGCGAATAACCGCGCTTACCGACATAATTCGAATGTATCGTTTGAATTTATAAACTTTAGACATTTTGATAACCGACTTTTGCGAGGTAATCTTCATATGTATTCAAAATTAATAAAAATGGCCTTTAAAGCCATAAAAAACTAATTAATACGTGCTATTCACAGATATTAAACTATGTCCTTTTACAATAAAGAGAAATAAAGCAAATAAGTATACATCTGTCTCGTGTGATTAAACAAAGATGAATTATACTAGTTTCATCTTCTCACTCATTATTTACTGGGTCACTTTCTCTTACAGGCCTGTCTATAGATCCCCTACACTAGTAAAATGTATCTCTAGTAACTCAATAGGTAATCCTTTATATATTATTCCAAATTTATCATAGACAATACGTTTCCATGACAAGCGGCGATCAAAATCACGACACGTAATTAAAAATAATAGTTTCACATTGCTATCACTCGTTAGATTTGAATATATTAAACTATTTCACATTGATATTCTTTTACAATATTTTTTGACAATACCTAGATTAGTTTACGGATTAATTATGTTTATTACGTACTATAAAGAGTAATAAAATGATTTCAGTTAAAATGAACAGAGTGGAAATGAAAGAACTACTCACGCCATCTTACAAGCCAAGAGTCACATTTTAGTTCCTACTTGTGACGATAGATGTCAGTGTCATAAAAAATGTTGACACTTGATAGAATGTCAAAAATTTTAAGATAAAAATGTACTCATATATAAAAATAAACAACATTAACAATGAATCATATAATCTGTTAAATTATAAATGTGCAATTTAATTATGTATATAAATAATTACATACATTAGTCGTAATAGAAGTCTGTTTAATATTAATAATTTGATGAACAAAGCTTTAACTTAACTCAACAATATTAATTGCATATTGAACATTAAAATATTTATTATAAGTAGATAAATGCTCACAGATGAGTATAGTTTTATTTATTTTAAATATCTAACAAGTAATTCTGTCATAATATTACTAATGTTAAGAAAAATAGTAGTTTTAAAATTTCATATCCTATATAAATAATTTATTTAAGGAACACAAAAATTAATGTTTAAATAATATCGTGTAGGCCTTGTAATGATAACAACAATTACAACTAAAACATTAATAAAATATCAATAAACTTAAACAATATATATTATAATAAATATAACTTTAAACAGCCATAGAATCACAGGGGGGTTAACAGAGCTCATTTTGAACATAATTGCGTCAGAAGGATATTTTAGCAACATTTTTTATAGTATTAAATATAATTAATAAACAAAAGTTAAAAATCGTGGACCACTTGTTATATTTATTAAAAATAACAGTTAACAAACAGATATTTAAAAGTTATTAACCTTAGGAAAGTCTGAAAAGACACTAAAATTGACTTTGAATGATCTATTGTCTAATTTTGTCACTTTAAATCCTTTCAACTCTTACTATGACAAAATATACGCACACTTTCATTATTAAATTAAATTATTTAATGTTTAGAATTAATATTTAGTTCATACAAATACATAAATATTAATGAAAATATCTGAATAATTTCAAATGTTAAATATAAATCTAGAATATTGCAAGAGACTCATGAATTTAGTATACACAATGAAGTTAGAGAACGATTACTAACTACTGACTGACTGACTCTTAATTATTAATTTTATTAATTACCAAAATTAATTATTATTTCATTAAATTTTAATAGAAATCGTGGCATATTTTGGAAGATTTATTTTAACATCGAATTCGGTTTATACGTACTAAATAAAGTTTCAACCAAGATTGCCACGGACGAAGTTGGAAATTGCTAATCGAAAAGGTATTTCATGTCACCAAAAGAATTACTTTTAATATAATTAATAGTCATACAAATACCTATTCGACAGCAATATCTTCGTTCATGAGAAACTATTACTCTATATAAACATGCATTCAATGCAATAAACACTCACATTTTATTACATCTATTCATAACCTACGTCTATAATTTAATATTTACGTTCTCCAATAAATCACTATTTAAACCACATAAATTCATCTATCTATAAATAACATTATTAATCAATTGCGATCATAAGATGTCCACATCTAAATTATATAAGTCGAAGAGGCTTAATCATAAACCAATCATAAGATTTAATTATCTCAAAATTCATTGCGTTTCCTTCAGCCACATTCATATTTATGTTGCTTAGCAATGTCTCATACAGTGGCACGTAGCATAAGATAAAAATGTTTTCCCACGTCATATTATGAGACAATAATAATTAGATAATAAATAGCCTCATCAAACAATTAAACCTTTACAAATAGATTTTCTTAACCCATTGACATATTGATTAAACAGTTAATAAATTGACGTGGTTAAGGAACTGCAGAAACCTAACTGCTACGTGCCATACACGTCCCATTATAACAATTTCAATATAAGAATATCTATTTCCTACCAATCACTAACACCGAGTAACAGTTATAATGTATCATTTGGAGCTATCAAAGGCACTAGTGTCCTAGTGGATAAAAAAAAACGACAGAAATAGCTAAGATTTATTTGATTACCTGTTATTTGATATGATTTTAACTATTGACTAGAGTGAAGTTTCAAAAAACTAACTTGTCTTTTTTCTATAGATTTTCGGAAGCAGAAAATCTAAAACCACATCGCGGGTCGAGATTCAATCCAACCGTTCATTATTATTAAAAATCTTATTAATACTGTTTATTATAACTACGCGTAAAAGAAATCACGAACGGGATCAATGTTTTCTGGTGGAGATCAAAATAGGTTAGACATTTCAGCACCCAGTCAATTCGATACTATCTGTACAAACCTTAATATCAGCCCAATCGATGCTCATGATAGTATTATAATTAAACAACTATTGTCTACAGAGCCTTTACTTATAGCACTTAATTTCAGAATCTATTCAACGGTTTCCTTTTTTCTCCAGTATGCTTCTTCTATACTTATAAAACAAAGTCCTTAAAAGCTCTGTCTGTATGTGATCGATTTTCTCATAATCTAGTAATAGCATTTTTGTACGGTTTTTACTTAAAAGATAGTGTTATTCTTCCGGAAGGCTTAAGTCAACATTACCGTTTAACTAAATTGTGTTGAAAAGGTTGAACATTAAAAAAAAACTTGACCACTGGAAGCTTTACTCGAGTGCGCCGCGTAAACTAAAAAAAATAAACCAAAGTAATTTACTAGAAAATTGCAGATATACAAAAATACCACAAAAAGGCGGGGTCAGCATGTCTCTATCTCTTATGGTTAACTCGCTATGACTATTTTGGTTTAAAATTTCATTTAAATACTCTGATGTTCACGCCAGCTGCTGGCACACCTATTTTATAATATTTACGAAATGGACTGGTCAACTACTTTGATCTCCACAGAAGTCACAAATTCTTGATACAAATATGATATCTCTTTAATATTAGGCAGTATCGCGTTAAGATTTACACATAGTCTAATAGTTCTTTGCGCATTGTCTTTTAGGAGTTCTGGGTCTCCTGGGTCTATGCAGGGGTCACAAAATCCACACTAAATAGTTATATTTACACATAGCTCTCAACATGAGCGCTAGTGGTCGGGTCCTAGAAAGACGCTTCAACTAAATAGGTACCGTCCATTGCGACACCGGTTTGGTTGCCTTGGACTGTGCTGCCAGCTGGAATGTACTTGCCGCATGCTTGCTGGAAACAGAAGAAATTTAAAAAACTTTTAATTATGTCATTTTATCTTCGATATTTCCATGTACTACCGTGAAATTATCGATATTTTTGGTCTATGTCTAACGTGGACCAATAATTAGGTATAAGTTAAAATTTATTGCATTAAAATATTCTTACAATAAATGAATGTAAAATTATTAATGATACATTAAGAGAATCTATTTTGTTTTTGAGAAATATTTGAATGAAATATAATATTCAGTATTCAATCATATAATATTAAATAACAATTAAACATTTAGGCTGATTACCTGTAGGCCAAAGTTTAGCTTAATACTACATAAAAAAAAATTAAAGCATTCAACACCGATAACAAGCTTATGGGAGCTTACAAGGGCCAAGATACCACAGAATATAAAAATACATATAATACTTAGAAAATAGTGATGTGAGCAAGACGCAGTACTGTATAGGAAAAGTGTATATGTGCTGGAAGCATGCCGATTTGTAAAATAAACAAAAAAGTACATTTGTATATTCATGTAGACCCATTAGTGTATAACGTGTTAGTGAATGATTCGTGTCTTCATTGTATTTAAAACAGTTTGTATAAAACGCAAATTATATTATACACTTGTAACCGTATTACAAGTTATACATTAGTTATTATATAGTGGTGTCGAATTAAATTTTAATACGCACTACGTATTAAATATGTATTAACCGATGGAATTTAAATAAACGTTGTACAAAGATGTCCTGAGGATGTAATTAACTGAAAACCAGCACCTTTTGTCTATAATGTGTGCAGTGTGTTGGCGACTGCAGCTTCAATATAGCAGTAAAGGATAACAAATTAACATATATATTGAAAATTAAACTAAAACAGCTACGACACCCTGTTTTATACAAATACAACACTCGTGGATCTACTTACTTAAAATCGCATTATTATTTTCCTCGTATAACTAAAAAAAATTCAAAGTTTTCAAATTTAATTCTAATTTTGAATAACAATGCGATTTATTAACAACATAGTATAAAAATTTACACATTTTACAATATACACCTCAAATTACAATACGACAGCATCACAGCGAAAGCTTACAAAATAATACATCGAAACACTTATATCACGGATATTTATATTTACGTTTGTACATCAATAATAGTGACAAAGCGACAAATTAGCAGCCAACACCCTGCAGACATCGAAAGCCTTAATATTTCAGTATTTACCACACAGCGAGAAATATACAGAGTGGAACCGATGATACGTCATTAAATTAACCGACTGATCCCCAAGAAAACCCAAGAAGAGAAAAATGAATAGGCATCTTCTAGGCAAGCGAGTTCCATCTTAGACTGTATCATTGCTTACCATCAGGCATGATTACAGTCAAGCGCTCGTATGTACACAATAAAAAATAAATAAAAAAAAGATCACTTAAACGTATAAGATAACTTTCTCATAATTAAATCTGTTTGAATATCGTTCCAAACAAAAGGTATTTTGAAACAATAAATATAATTGAATTGAGATTTGTCTAACAATTAATGTTTGACTGGCCTAGAGCAGCACGTTCAAAAAACAGGATAAAACAATAACAACAGTTTTGTCTCCTTCGCACTTAAAGTGACGGTCAAGGTCAATGCATTACATACGAAATGGAAAGGAATGGGGTGCGGTCATTCACCCTTCTATATCATGTATCTTAAACGTACAATAATTCCTGTTGCTAAATAACTTCATTAAATTAACTAAAGTGTGAAAGTACTTAGAATTAAAATTAATTTCGTATGATCGGCACCACTCTGCATATAATGTGTGTATCAGCTCCAATAGAGTTTACTCCTTAAGTACGATTGTTTTTGAATATTGAATACGGTGTAAATTTACCTTTAGATTCACTCCCATTACTACCAAATACTACTATTTGTATTTATTCCTCTTTTATTTGAGTTTGACAGAGATAAAAAAATAACTCTTATTTCTTTATATACCGTGATAGATAAAGATTGTTTTTAAGTTACTTTACAAGAAACTTTATTTGAAATAAGATTTTCAAGGAGTAAACTCCAAAAAAAAATATTTTTCCCAATAAAAAAAAAGTTTGTGTTGAAATTTAGAATATAACAGAAGCTATAAAAGACATCGCTGCGTGGTAACATCTGAACGACATACTGGTAGCGGGTCTTCGCTGGGGGCGGCGGAAACGGATGTGTCCGAAGGTCGAGAGGTCGCTGTATATCTCCGAGCACCGCGGGCTCGCTTTCTACTCGAGTCTAAAATCAGGACCTGCCAGAGCCAATCGGAAGCGGATATGTCTTTTGACTGTTAAATTTCGATTGTGAGTAGTGTTTTTGTTTCCCTTAGCAAGAGTAAGTTATAAGAAAACCAAAAAAAATATATATATGTACATTATCGATTAACGATGATCGCGAATATTCATAATTAATATACAGAGCTATACTAACGTCTTATTTTATCGGATGAGCCCGAATAATTTCTATGGGCTTGAAACTAGTCGGGCTGATCTAAAATAAGACGTGAGTACAGCCGGTTTCTATATATTAATTAAACGATATACAAAACGATAAAAAAATTTATAATCGAATCGTAAAATAGAACATCACTAGTAAACGAATGTAAGCGTTAAAATTAAATGACAGTATATGCAAGAAAAATAGATAAAATATAAATTTAAAAAAAAACATGAGTAAAAACTTATCACAATAACTTACCAATTAACACTATTATAATAGGATAATAATTATTATATTAGGATATATGTATTTTTAAATTCATCTCGGTTCAAACGCAAGCTTTCAGCCGATCGCCACGACAAATAACCTAGCAACAGAGGAGTCACAAATGTCAAGTGTGGACTTAGCAGACAAATAGCGTTCGATATTTTGTGCTCACGATAAAAGGCGGAAGCTTTTTTTTTCTTATAAATTTATAAATGGGGGTAATACATTTGTTTTAAGCACTCAAGGGGAACACGGAGGTCTAGCCACATAAGCAACAATTGGGCCCCGATTACGTACATTATGGGAATTTGTTATTCATTTCTATGGCCAAAAGTTGATAGAAAAAAACTCATTTATAATATTATCAATAACTCAGATAAAAAGAGTTTTACCGGCAAAAACTGCGAATCATTTTAAATACTTACTTTTTGAAAGCGTAAGTGCATTACTAATTGTCTATGCACTAGTAGTGGACCGTTTTGTATAAAATTTTAAATAAAAAGCGTTTTGTTTGTTCTAGGTAATAAAAAATAAATTTGTAATTACCTGTTGCCATCTATTAACAACTGGCCAAAAACTCAGAACTGTAGTCCATTGTTTAATATTTAAAATTTAATATTATTAATATTTTTTATTAGCTATATTAGCTATATACAACAAACAAAACGCTGATTATTTAAAATTTCATAGAAAAAGGTCTACTACAAGTGCAGTGTCAATTACTAGTGCCCTTACCTTAGTGTTACAGATAATTAATTGTAACTTTAAAATACTCTCAGTTATGTAATATTATTATTCCTGTTATATGAAAATAGTATTTTTATCCCATACATAACTCCGGTGAATTTGATCAATCCTTCAGCAAATTAGCGGCTAAACTTTAAAAGACTGATAGACAAGCAGATTTTCCCATTTATTATAATAGTTTATAATATTTTTATCCCATACTTAATTTGGTTAATTTGATCAATGCAAATTAGCCGTTAAACTTTAAAAGATAGACAAGCAGATTTTCTCATTTATTAAACTATTAAGTTTAGACAATCGTAATTAATACAGACATTATTATTGTCTATTGTACTTTTTTTCTTATGATATTCAGTTTATATGTTAGTTCTTTGGCTGTACAAAAAAGAGTATTAAATAAAAATATGAATTTTAATTCATTTAAGATGGTAGCGGCTTAGTTTTGAATGTAAAGGTTTTTTTTATATTCATACTGTTTTATATAAACTGTTGTAAGGGCGGCTTAGTTTGGAATTTGAAGGTTTTTTTATATTCATATAAACGGAAACTGTTATTTGAAAATTTTTTTAACGGCTCCAATGATTTTCATGAATGCATGTAGGAGGTTTTGGGGGCAAAAATGGATCTAGCTAGGTTTCATTAAAAAAAAGTCCTTTTATACCTGTTTTCTGGTATTAAAGAATGCTAATATGTATAATTGATTGGAAATGATATTTGAGCTGTTAAATGCAAAGCTGTGATAGCCTAATGGTAACAGGCAGACCAAAAGAATTATAAATCTGGGATCGAACCACCACATGTCACCCGGCGCTTTCTTCTGCTTATTTTTTTCATTTTTTATTATCTTTTACCAAAATAGGCACATATTATTATTTGAAAAAAATATATACCTATTATTTAAAAGACAAATTGCTTCATTTTTAGTTCCATAAAAGCTGTCATTTCTTTTTAATCTGAGATTCTTAAATGAATTAAACAAAAACAAATTATGATAACAGTATATGCGAGAAAAACAGATAAACTTGTAATTTACACATCAGATATTGTTTGAAATATTTCAGTGATTAACTAAATAAAATTATTGGCCATAGAAATTGTTGAATACGTAATTGGTATAACAAGAACGCGTGCTTAGTGCTTTTAATACCTCACGAGGCGGGCACGACGCGAGGCCGATCGGACTGATGCAGCGTACAGAACGACGACGTTTCTGTCGTCAAAACATCGTCATATGACATCGTGAAATCATCTGAGACTCATTTGAATAACTTAATACCTATTTTATACAGCTTTAAATAGTTGACGCAAACTTAAACTAGAATATGGGCCTGTCTATGAAAAATAATGATGATTTAATAGGCGTATTACACTGAATTAGGGCACTTAATTGAATTATACATAATTAGATTTTCGTGGACGGATTTACTTACCTTAGTCGCCTTTTACGACATCACGGTAATAAATGAGTATGGTCTATTCTACACAGCCGAATACCACAGAGCGCGTCAATTGGTCGAAAAAGAAACGTATCCTTAGAGGTCTACGACATTTATTCATTTCTGCAGGCAATATACTAAATCAATCTTACAGGTAGATACAGAACACTTCAATTTCAAGAAATCTTTTTGCAAAAAATTTCGTAAATAAATAATTAAAGCCACATATTTGCAGAAATTAATTGGCGTTTGACTCAGCATAAATAGCGTGATGCAGCTATGGCCAACACCACGCGACGCTTTTCAGTCGAAACCTTGTCTAGGGTACTAATTCCCAAATAATTGAAATAATTAATTATTATTTAAAATAATGAATTAAAATAATTGAAACCTAGTCTAGGGTATTTGGGAATTATCAAATGACCTGAAAACAAGGCTATTATATCACCTATACTTCTTCGTTCTGCATGCGCACTAACGCATTAAAATCAAAACATTTCGGAGCAAACAGATTCTCTGTGGTAAAATTGCTTTCCACATAAGAGTTATTTGAGCAATGTGTCCTGCCCTTAACTATGGAATGGAAACCACGTTTACGCAAAAATCAGCCGAATTGAGAGACCAATGAAATCACTCTGCTTGATCGGAAACGGAAGACTTTGTATAAGAGGTAAGACCAAAATTGGAGACGTGGCTTTGATTACTAAGAAAAGGTGGACATGGGCTGAAGACATTGGAAGAATGGACTCAATACGGTGGACGAAAAGAGTACAAGAGTGCACAGCCAGAGCCGAGACTACAGCGCTGGGTTGATGACATTAGATAAAGATTTCGGGACCGGATAAAAAGACTGAGGCCATAGTGCTGGGTTGAAGACATCAGATATAGAAGTTGGGACTGGATATAAAGGGCACGAGGCCATCGGTAGTAGAACAAGAGAAGACGCCTACGTCCATGAGTGGACCGAAAAAAGGCCATTATGATGATTATCATGAAAACCAACGAAAGGTAACCCAAGTCAAATCTCTGCGCTCGTCGTCCCTGAAATAAGGGTCATAGCTGCTTAGATAATATTGTATTACTAAGCTCAATAAAGGAATAAAGATCAGGTCATCTCTAACGCCATTAGGCGCCCTAACTGCCTTACTTTTTACTCCATTCTTATCAAAGATTGTAGCTATGATAGCCCGGCGGTGGAGCTGTACAACTCTTTAAATTGGATCACGAGTTTAAACCCCGGGCTCCAATATCACTGTTTCTGTTAAAACTTGTATCTAATTGATATTTGCAATTTATCGCATGCTTTTCGGTAAAGAAAATCTTGAGGCAACGTGCATATCTCTAGAGAATTGTGGGGATATCTGTTACCGATCCGCTTTGGAGCAGCGTGGTACGTCTTAACCCCAACCAATCTCTCTTAAAAAAACAGAGAGGAGGCGCAAGCAATGGGATAGCAAAAGGCCATTACTTTACTTTTACTTTTATTGCATTAACTCGATAAAGGAATAAGACGGATTGGGTCATCTCTGACGCCTTCATTACGCACCCTCTTTTTTATCGAACACAAACTTTTGGCTTTTTTTTGCTTTTGGCTTTTTTGGCCACGACCAACTGAGGTCAGAAATCTGGGACCTGAGATCGAGTCGCGAGTGAGGCTCGCAATATCCTGGGAGCATCGCCTCTAGTGAGGCTGGACCTCGGCTTAAAGCGAAGCTTTGTAGAGGACTTTATCGGTCTTGTAATTAGGCGCCTTTCCTGCCCTATTATTTATTACACCACTACCAAGAATTAAATGTCCCTATTTCAGTGCAGTGTAATACGCCTATTAATACTGCGAAGCGTTGTATTGAATCTGATACTAATATAGAGATACAAGCTTCTGAATCATTTACGTCAGTTTTCAGTGCAATATTACCTCTAGATCCGTAATCTGTATACCGTTTCTGGTAAGAAGCAGTTTGCTGTTGACAAAAACCCAGCAAGATACGAGTACATTTCTCAAAAATGTTACTTCTTTATATTTCATTGGAGCCTCTTGCATGGCTGCATGTAACCAAAATCCATGCTCTTTTATCGTTTATATATTTCAATAAAAAAAAATCATATCTACAATTATTTTATATTCATAACTCGGCGTAATGTCGGAATAAACTTATTCCCACTATCTTTCAATCATTCGACCCAATATTATTCATAAATAGAATTTTTATATCATATTATTATTTAGTAATAATATAACTTATCTATATTCTATATAAAGATTTATTTGCTGTAAAAAAAAACGCAGCACGAAGTTGTTATAAAGTTAACGATGCAAAAATCCAAGGCGTGTTCCTTTTAATTTTGTTTTTATATTCGAGAATAGAATTTCGCATAACGAACACAGATTTATTTAAAATTTGTCTATGGTTTAATTTTTGAAACAACTATATTTGTGTTCTAGTCTTATTTTAAACAAAAATAAACCTAAATATACCAAATAATATCAATAAAAATCTTATTTCCATAACAATTGTAAATTTTATTTATATTTGCAATAAAGAACTACTCTATAACCATAGTTTTATTCTCAGTCCTTTTACCTACGATATATTTATATCGTAGAAGATTTTTTTAATGGTTAATGCCTACTAATAATTATATCCCATGTTCACATAGGCTTTTAAACCTGTTTCAAGTCATCAAACAAGGTACTATTATAAGAAAAAACAGCAAAAACGCCATAGATTTATTAACACTTAAAATAAAAAACCATAGACCAGTCTGTAAGTGACAATTGCATAATTAATAATGAGAGAGAAGAGAGAATCATTTTCTTTCCCTTTATTTCTCTCTCTAGTTCTAGTACCTAGTTATTAAATTCTTTATTGTAAAATGTCACATTTTAGGGTGCCTTCCATACATTATCTGTGTTACAAGTTACCAATAACAGGTCAGCTTATTCGAAACATATCTGACATATATCTTGGAATTTTGCATTCCTCAGGTTTCTGATAGTCTTATTCAGCACTTAAAGTCCCCAATAAGTTAACAGGTAGATCATGTGGCTGTTTATTTATCTGCTGGATAGCAAATACCTATTTCAAAATGGCCGCGATTTTATTTTTTAAATTTTTTCACTGTTTAGAGTCTCTTTTTAGAGACATTTATCTGTTACTTAGATTATTTGTCGATTAACTATCCGACACTTTATCACTAACTTTTGAAACAGGCCCTTAGTATAATTTCCGTATGAGAAATATCAGACATCAGTTTTTTTAAATTATTCATTCAATCATTCTTACAATATTTGTAAGTGTTTGTAATTGAAATCGATTTTTTATTTTTATTTAAATTATATTTTTAATAAGTTTTCGTAACAATTGAACTTATAAGAGGTTTAAGTAAGCCCAAATGGGTTTGTAGATTTTCTTTTTATAACTGTATAAAAAAGTCAAGAAAAGATTGACATTTTAAATTTCTTGCCCTTTACCTACTTTTGTGGGACAACCCAAGTTGTCATCACAATATATCTTTGTCTTCCATTTTCTACCTAACCTAACCAAACATTCGTCAATTTTGGCGCTATTCTTTTTATATACATAGATGGCGCTTTTCAATGTCATCCTATTTTAGAATTAACAGGATTTCTTTAAACTATATGTTACGCCGGTGTATAACGAATAATTGAGCCAAATTTTATCAATATTCGTTCAGCGGATTCACCGCGAAAGAGTAACACACATACATCCACACTCACAAACTTTCACATACATAAATAATACTAGCTTTTACCCGCAACTTCGTTGACGTTGACTGTATTCTTGAAATTACAGTAGCTTCTGTCACTCTCCAACCCTGCAAATAACTACATCACAAAAATGAGATCGATCCGGAACTCAGAGAGATTTGTCGTTTCATCAAGACCACAGTTTGATAATTTTAATAAATAACCCGTATGACTTAAATGAAATATGTTAAAATAGTTAAGTTAAAAGAGACCAAAATTGGGCGTGTTACAAAAACCCCATATACATTAAAAATATCTTAATGTTTTTCTGGTATTAAATATTACTCTTATAAACTTTTAACGGAAAGGTGCTAGAGAACTCATTTATAATAACATTTATACGTTAATATTTTCATTATATACACTGGAATCTTTGATTTATACGTAACGTATCAAATGTTATTTGTTACTTTTTAATTATGTATTCACAGCGCTGGATTCCAAACATCATAATATTTTAAAATAGGTATCTGAATTAGTAGGATTATCTATCAATCCCTTTTAGTCAATCTCAATCTTAGTTCAATCTCCCTTTTGTCTAAATCTGAAATTGAATTTGTTAGGATGTGTTACGTCATTCTTCGTTCTTTATGCTGCTCACCTGATATTTCTGAGGGCAGCATCCGCACCGCGCGCAGCAAGCAAGCAGTGCTGGGGCGCGACCTGAGTGTGCTGGTGATGCGAGAGGTGATGGTGAACCAGGTCGCTTAGCTGCACCATTATATGGATTCTCCATTTCGACGAATTCGCGATCCTGGAATACGTGCAAATTCTAATCTCAATTATTTTGTATTTACTTAATCGTAGCAGAATAATTTTAATAAAACTTCTTTGCAATCGATTATACGAGTATCAGTAGTTTAAAAACACTATTAAAGAGAGGCTGATACAAAAAGCCTCTATGCTGTTGAGGATTATTCGGACGAAGCGAATGCGTGGATATAGCTACTGCCCGACCCTGTACAAGATAGTAATGACTTAAAGTAACTAGTTATAAGTATTATGTTGAAAATAGCAACCACCGAGTTTCTTGTTGGCTCTTCTCGGTAGGAACAGCTTTCGGAACCAGCAGTAGAGTTGACGATTCAAAAGCACTTGTTTACAAGTTTATTTGAAAAAAGATAATTATGAATTTGAATTTACGAAAAAAAAAGTTCCCTAATCTGGTGCCAATCTTGGGAGCAGCATCAGAACTCAGGAACACAAACAGTAAGTATTTACACACGTTTCGAACAGCTGTACGTTTTGGACAGGCGTTTCGAACTAACACCACAATATTGGAGGATCTTATAGTCAAAACGAGATTATCTTCGACGGTGCAGATAAGAATTCTCAAATATTTCGGACACATCGTTTCTAACGAACATTCCATGGAAAGACTCGTTCAGGGGCATTTGGAAGGCATCACCGATCACGCGGTCGATCACCCACGCGTTGGACAGACCTTATACGATCAGTAACGCAAAAAACAGTAGGACAATGTTCTAAAGATGCTGAAAACCGCGACAAATGGAGGCAAGAGCTACACTAAAAGATGAATCGCATCATCAGCCACAATCCTGTCAAGAGTGAACGACTGAGGAAGGAAGAATTTACACACCGTGGTACGCTCCAGGCATCGCAGCAGATGATGATGCTGCAGCTCGAAGATATCCTCGTCCCGGCCGGCGTCGTCCAGCTCGACTCCTGACTCCTGAGCAGCCAGCCGCGCCTCTGCTGCTTTCTTCTTGGACACGAAAGCAGCACCTGACGAAGCTTTCGCAATCCTGATGCGCGCGAGGCGAGCTTTCTGGAATTGGAATAAAACTAATAAAATATCTGGATTTAATGAGGTTTATACCTACGAGATACCTAAATAACTTAATGCCTAGTAATTTTTCAAATCAAATCAAAATAATCTTTATTGAAATAAGCTCTTTCAAGCACTTTTGAATCGTCAAGGATCAATATGATTAATGAAACTACAACTGGTTCGGGATGTTGCTCTTACCGAGAAGAACCAGAAAGAAAGTCGGCGGTTAATCTTTTAAATATTTTCAATTATACTTTATTAAACCGCAGTCTTGTATGAAGCTGTTCCCCGTCCGTACGTCCGTCCGGGTCATTGTCTTACATGTAGTAGTAAGAATTATAATTTTAAAAGAGCAATCGCCGAGTTTCTTGCTGGCTCTTTTCGGTAGGAACAGCTTCTCGAACCAGCAGTATATATAGTTTACGAAAGAAAACCATGTGTTTACAAGTTTATATAAATAAAAAATATTTGAATTTATGCAAAAGTTGTAATAAATTCAAATTCAAATAATTCTTTATCAAATTAGGTTTTAAAAGCACTTTCGAACCGTCAAATTACAATAAAGCTACGAATGGTTCGGAAAGGTGCTCCTACCGAGAAGAAACAGCAAGAAACTCGGCAGTAACTCTTTTCAAAACTCTCAACGCTCAGGATTTATGATGATGCTTCGGTTGCGGGGCAAAACGATTGTTAAGTTTATGATAGTGAACGTATGTAGTGCTTAAGTATTGTGGTGGCGGTGGTGGAGGTTTGTGCATGTTTTTACAAATCCTGCATGTATCAGGTATGAAAACGGACAGTCCACTCTGCATTAAACATTATATATATTATCTATTTTACTTCATCGCGTATTGCTGCATGGTAATTTTATTATTACATTTTGTATGATGGATCTCCTCAAAGTAACGATTTATGCCATCTACAGGATCATGTGAAACTTACCCTTTGAGCCTTCCTCTTGTCAGCTCTCTGGTTCTGATGGTAGATCCGGGAGAAGTTGGACACGATGACCGGCACAGGTAGAGCTATCACCAGCACCCCGGACAGGGAGCAGACCCCGCCCACAATCTTTCCGGCTATCGTACCGGGCACCATATCACCATAGCTGTAATAGAAATATCATTTAATGTAAGTGCACTAGTAATTGACCATGCACTTAGTAGTTGACCGTTTTATATGAAATTTTAAATAATAACCGTTGTCCAGACTATTATATTAAATGCAAAAATCTGCTTATCTATCTGTCTTTTAAAGTTTAATTAACGGACAGTTAGCACCGCAATTAAGTATGGGATAAAAATACTATTTTCACATAACAAAAACGGGAATAATAATATTACATAACTGTGGGGATTTTCATGCGTTTTATATGTTGTAGCTAATAAAAAATTAATTTGTAATTACCTGTTGCCATCTATTAACAACTGGCCAAAACCACAGAACTTTAGCCCATTCATCCTCCTATCCTTATCCTACTCTAAGTGGGGTCGGCACAACATGTTAAAAACATGTTGTTACATGATTTGGCTGCGTTTTTACGACCGGCCGCCTGTCTGACGTCAAATTACCTTAGTCATATTTTACGACATCTCGGTAAGAAAGAGGGTGGTGTATTCTACTGAACCGGATACTACACGGTGGGTCAACTTACCTTAGTCGCCTTTTACGATACCTCGGTAAGAAATGAGGGTGGTACTATTCAGCCGGATACCACACGGCGTTACCATGACTTTACATTTGATAGCAAAAATTATATTCTGTATTTAACATAAATTTTAGGATTTTTTGAGTGCCTTAAAACTAGGGATAAAAACAATTTTTTTTTAATAAAACCTCTCCCCAAAACCCCCTTATATATATATATATATATATATATATATATATATATATATATATATATATATATATATATATATATATATATATATATATATGTTGTCGCCATTGACTTCCGCTTTGTATTTTATAGCAACACAGTCATGAAACAAGAGTATCGCGCCCTTTTTGATCAAAATGGTACCAACACTGTGACGTGTTGTTACTGGTTTAGTCTTCTTATTGATAAAACGTTTCAGTGACAGTCAGTCTTAGTTGGTCGTTCAAGAGAAGTGCATCTCGGAACGGGAATAGTGGTATTCCTAATATATCGTGTTATTGTATATAGTGTACACTAACATCAGAAGTGTGAGTTAACTCGCGTCGTGCCCGTTGTCCGTGCATCCTGATTTACGGCAATTTTGGCTTTTTAAACTTACTCTTGCCTAATTTTAATAAAAATCATTTCTTGGTTTGTATATTTTTGCGTAAGTAAAAAGTGATTACAGTTATATATTACGTATAACGAATGTTTCTGGTGAGTCAGTGCTTTTCAATTTTCTTCATATTAAATAGTGCAAAAGTATGGTTTATTTGTGATTAAGTTTTGGATAACTAGTCAAATTTTATCCGAGAATGTTTGTTGAAATTAAAACACCCAAGTAAATTTTATCTTTGATTACCAACATTTAAACAGAGAAAATACTTGTATTCGTAGATTTTATTTTCTAAAAGAGCAGAAATAGAAACCGACTGGACACTAAAATTTTACATCCTAGCTAACAATACAGATGTCGTAGTAGTACATTTGCGAGTAACATTGATTGAACTGAAACCATGTGTCAAATTTTGAATAGATTATTGTCACTAGAGGACGGATATCTTCCGATTTCGTCACATGCAAATGAAGCCACTTCAAGGCGGTTGATCCATAAATGTGCTGGTGTGATCGAACCAACATTTAAATTTCTTTTTGAGCCGCGTATTCATGATGAGAGTACATCATTTTCCTAAATCTTTTACGTACAATTTAA
This sequence comes from Morpho achilles, assembly GCA_947086495.1. NCBI lineage: Eukaryota > Metazoa > Arthropoda > Insecta > Lepidoptera > Nymphalidae > Morpho > Morpho achilles. The sequence continues at coordinate 10,526,501 of CAMTZB010000026.1, forward strand.
AATTGAACTCATTTAGAATTTAATTTTTTTTAGATTTCAAAGTATTAGTTGTTTCAAAAATGTTCAAGTCTGTCATAAAAGTATTAATTGTCCTAAGAAATCGAAACCGGTTTACAACAATAAGGCGTTAATTTGTGTTGGAAAAGTGAAGGTATGAGGAAAAATCGTGACGTTCTCACCGAAATTATTGCGAACGTACCTACAGATGTACTTATTGATAGTGTTTCGTGTCTCTATAACGTCTAATAACTTAATAAAAGATTCCGCAAGTCAAATTTGAACGACTTATTTAACATTAAAGATTTAGGAGGTATAAAAGTAGAATCAAAAGCTTTAATTACATCGCCGATTGAATCAACAGATATCCCTTTAGAAGCAGATTTTTATATAGTTGATGGTAAATACTGCAGTAATTATTGGCACGGTTATCTTGTATAGAAAAGGTGTTACATATTTGAGAGGCCCTTACGAGTATACATAGTGGAGCCACTACACATAATAAGATATTTTATACATAGTGGAGCTATGGTGAATAATGTGCAGACAGATCTTAGTTTCTTGGAAATACGATAATTACCCAAGTAACATGAGATATTGAAGAAATACTATTTGAAGTGCTAAATAAAATAGTGTCTTGCTTAATGTTGACCTAATCCTATGAGGAGAATTTACTACTTTAATTATTTACTTTAATTATTGAGCTGAGTAAGGTTATATATAATTCGAGAATCAAGTAGTGCTGTGTTTATTGGGCTAGACATTGCTCTGGTTGAAATCAATTACGTATTAGTGAAAATTCCATTCATAAAACCGCCTTTATAATTATATATACTATGATAGCCAAGGGACATCGCTAATAATGTTAAATGTCTGTTATTTGTTGTTAATTACCAGAAGACTTTTTGTACATTGACTTACTTATGGACCGACACAACAAAAGTAAATCTCGTTTTGCTTGATTCAGTGCCTGGAACATTAATGGAGGCTGCTTTTTGGAAATAGATTTGATGTACTTAGTAATGAGGTAAAAAAAAAAACCAGTGAAGGTCAGGTACGACCAACCGATTTAAAAATCGAGTTTAGTAAAGATTTGATCTTAAAAAATCTTTGGTACGTGTGTATGTGACAGTTTGTAACTAAATGTGTGCTTATAGAACTTACACCGCAAATCGCAGAAATTGATGATATGAGAGAAAAGTTCAAGTTCGAACCACATATTGCAACAACTTGCGCAGATAACCTCGCATACAGTATAAGAACATGACTTATAAGCCGGACAGTTGCCTTAGACAAACGATAGCCGAATGGATTACGATTAAATTGTAACAGATATCCAAAGTGAACACTGTTGCAATGATTGCATGGTGATACACGTTTAGAGTGGCCTCAGGCATCTCTATTCTAGACCACGATACATTTATTTATTTAATTTTGGCCTACCAACAAAATAACATGTTTGTTAAACCATAGGTACTTGGTCTTATTTGCTTATTACATACAATTTCACTTATAGGTAGAAACAAACAGACTGTAGGCAGAATGTAGTACTAAAACTATTATTAACATTTATTTAACTAAAACTATTGTCTAAAAATACACTATTTCCTACATAAAAAAAAAAATATATATATATATTAACATAGGATACCGTAAAAAAATAAAATGAAATAAATTAAACAGTAGTCAGTGCTTCATCCACTTTTTTCTTAAAATCATCTAATTTATCGCGAAAAATATCGATCAGTATCTTTGTCAACAAGTTCCGTCAGCAATCTGCACAGTCTAGGAATCAAAGAATTTCAAAGCCGAGATTTGTTTTACAAACTTTGTGTGTGAGCAAAGAGACGGTATGTTGGGGCAATCCAGAGTAGATATTAAAAGAGATTTGGATGAAAAGCTCAGAATTGTCTATCTTTCCATTCAAAAGTTTGTATAGGAATATCAAGTCATGTACTTTACGATTATTTAATAATGATCTTATTTTAAAACTTGTAGTCTCGTACTATAAGGTAGTCTCTTATCACCTCCAATAGAATAAAATTTTGTAAATCTGCGTTGGATAATCTCCTGACTATCCTTGTATATTTGATAGTAAGGATTCCAAATTATAGTACCATACTCGGGTTTGCTTCTACAAAGGTGGTATACAGAAGTTTCTTAGTATGAAGTTGTTTAAATGATTAGGAATTTCTGAATATAAAACCTAACATCCTGCGAGCAGATCGACAGATATGTTCAATATGGTGTTAAAACCGTAGTTTAGCATCAAATATGATACCCAAATCGCGCACATACGCATTTTCCTGGATCAGTTTTTTTTGTTTTTTGTGGATTGTATATTTAGAATTGATGACAAGATTTCAAGAAAATCGAATAAAAGAACATTTATCGGGATTTAGAATCATACCATTAAACGCTCACCAATCAACTATTCGGTTGGAATTTTCCTGTAGTAGTAAAGCAGGATACATGAACAAGTTATACGACATGGCCGGATGTTGTCTTAGATGAAGGATAGCCGAGCGGATTAAATTGTAACAGAGATCCAAAGTGAACACTGTTGCAATGGTTGCATGGAAGAAAAGTTGTGCGACCCTTTGCGGTCTGACGAGCCCAAACATCCACGCTGGTTATCCGATGTTTGGATATATAGTTAGATATAGTCAGAATTCGGTATTCACATTTAGATGGAACATTAACAGCCTAATGACTCATATTCATTTTGTAGATAACTTGTTAACAACAAAGTTTAGTTTTCTGATTATTTGCCTTGTCTAATGTATTCGCTTCAGACAAAGGATACCAGGGTGGATAAAATTGTAACAGAGATCCGGAGTGAACACTGTTGCAATGATGGCGTGGTGATACGCGTTTAGAGTGGCCTCAGGCATCTCTATTCCAAACCATCATTCACAAGTAAGTTGTACGGCCCTTTGCGGTCTAACGATTTCAGCTACCATCCACGATGTTTATCTGATGTTTAACTGAATTCAGTATTCACATTTCACAGAACATTAACGGTTAAGTGACTCCATTTCACTTTGTAGATAACTATACTCATGAACATAGTTTGTCCTCAGCTTCTACATTAGACTAGTACGTGTTCGGGACGAACACGTATGCAGGAGGGCCGGATGTTGTCGCCATTGACTTCCGCTTTGTATTTTATAGCAACACAGTCATGAAACAAGAGTATCGCGCCCTTTTTGATCAAAATGGTACCAACACTGTGACGTGTTGTTACTGGTTTAGTCTTCTTATTGATAAAACGTTTCAGTGACAGTCAGTCTTAGTTGGTCGTTCAAGAGAAGTGCATCTCGGAACGGGAATAGTGGTATTCCTAATATATCGTGTTATTGTATATAGTGTACACTAACATATATATATATATATATATATATATATATATATATATATATATATATATATATATATATATTCAGAATCTCGGAAACGGCTCCAACGATTTTCCTGAAATTCAATCAATCAGCATGTAGGGGGTCTTGGGGGAGAAAAATCGATCTAAATAATCATCATCTCATCATCTTCCTGCCCTTATCCCACTCTAAGTGGGGTCGGCACAACATGCTGTAACATGATTTGGCTGCATTTTTACGACCGGCCGCCTGCCTGACATCAACTTACCTCTGTCGTATTTCACGACACCTCGGTAAGAAAGAGGGTGGTCTATTCTACTAAACCGGATACCACACGGTGGGTCATCTTACCTTAGTCGCCTTTTTATTTTTTTAAACTTATTTAGATCGAAAAATCGATCTAAATAAGTTTAATTAAAAAAAAAATGTCGCTTTATCCCTTTTTTCGGGCTTGACATTTATGTTGAATACAATCACTTACTTACTATAATAAGAAAACCTTCAAATCTCTAGAGGATTAATATTTAAAAATGCCTTCACTCAAATTTCCGATATGACTCCATTTTTTATGGCTAATCTTTTCTTAGAATAAAGATGATGGTAATGAAATGGGATGTATACAGCCGTGAGATGAGATCAAAGCGTTTATCGGGAGGCAATCTGTACACTTACTGTTTACACGCCCCGCGGCCTCCCTTTTGACTAAATCACGTGTATTCCATTAATTTATAATGCAGTTTGAAATGATTAATACAACCGTGTGGTATCCGGCTGAATAGAATAGTACAACCCTCATTTCTTTACCAAGGTGTCGTAAAATATGACTAAGATAAGTTGACCCGCCGTGTGGTATCCGGTGAGTAGAATAGACCACCCTCCTTATCAAGGTGTCGTAAAATATGATTAAGGTTAGTTGACGTCACGCAGGCGGCCGGTCAGAAAATGCGAAGCCAAATCATGTGACAGCATGTTTATAACATGTTGCGCCGACCCCACTTAGCGTGGGATGAGGGCAGGAAGACTTTGAAATAATTAATAAAAGTAGGCGTTTTGGGTAATTCCATAGTACAAAATTAATGATAGCATTATTTTACACGTCTATTAAGAAAAAAAGGAGCCGATCTAATGATGATGCTTCTGTTGCAGGGCGAAACAATCGTTGAGTGTATATATGTGTGTAGTAAATCCTTAATCCTGTAAATTTTTCTTGAAAATCTCCTTCTTCTTCTTCTTTTGGTGCCTCTCCAACTAGTGGAGGTTGGCAGTCAGCTCTGCATACGCCCTTCTTTGCGTGGCCAGACGGAAGAGTTCGGAAGCTTAATTCCCGTCCACTCCCGGATGTTCCGTAACCATGATTTCCTTCCATGACCTCTTCTCAGCAACTTTTCCCATCATTATCAGTTGCAGTAGCCCGTATCGGCTATGCCTGAGTACGTGGCTCAGGTATGCAACATTGCGTTGCTTGATGATTGGGAAAAGTTTGCGTTTTTGTCCGACTCGTCGTAGAGCGTCCTCATTGGTTATTTTTTGGGTCCACGATATTGACATCAAACGTCTGTATGCCCACATTTCGAATGCTTCCATACGTTTCCTGAGATCCTCTTTTACGGTCCAGGACTCGCAACCGTATAGCAAAATCTCCTAGAATATGTTAATAGGAAATCAGGTATCTTAAAAGTATCTTTGAACAAGCTTTATACGTTTTCATTGTGTTAAATTCAACTTAGTAACGTTTAATTCAAACCTAATCTATATTAATAAAAAAGCTGTGGTAGCCCAGCGGTAACACAGTGCGACTCTTTCAAGAGATCACGGGTTCAAACCCGGGCAGAACCATTGAGTTTTTCTGTTAAAACTTATGTGTCTAATTGATAATTGCAATTTATCACATGCTTTTCGGTGAAGGAAAACATCGTGAGGAAACCTGCATATCTCTAAAGAATCCTGGAGATATGTGTAACCTACCAATCCGCATTGGAGTAGCGTGGTAGGTCTTAGCTCCAACCCTTCTCTCCAAAAAACGGAGAGAAGAGGCCTATTCTCAGCAGTGGGATACTAACAGGCCGCTACTTACTTTTTACCACAGTAATATATAAAATTGAAGAGTTTGTTTGATTGATCGCACCTATCTCAGGAACTACGAGACCGTATTGAAAAATTCTTTGAGTGTAAGGTAGCCCATTTAACGAGAAAGGCCAGTGAACGTGAACGAGAAAGTGAACCACTGATTTCCATGTGGGCCAGGCTTGCACAACTAGTATGTGATATTTTGGAGGACATTAGTACAAGCGGGAAGATTAACTAAAGTTTCACTTAAATAAACTATCTTAAATTTTACAAATACTCCTGAAATCTTAAATAGGATTTCAGAAAAGAACAGACTTTCAACAGTGCATTTTTCAAATTTCGGCTAATCTTTAAAAATTTGAAATCACTCTTCATCATTCTAATGCACTTCCGCTTTAAGTGTTGTCGGCGCAACACGTTTTAAATATGTTATTACATGTTTTCGCTAGTTATTTTACGATGGCCGCCTGCCTGATGTTAACTTACCTTAGTCGTTTTTTACGACACCTCGGTAAGAAAATGAGGGTAGTACTATTCTATTCAGCCGGATACCACACGGCGTATATATTAAGTTTAGATGTTGACCTAAAATCCACTTAGACCAATATCTCTGCACTTCAGACCCTACAAATTCAAGAGCAAAGAGTGTCCAAAGAGTAAATTTCAAATTATCTTAAACCGCAAAAGCGTTATCTCTATCATTGCCTCTCAAAAATTTTACCCCGTAATCGAAAATAAGGGTGGGCGATATCGAAAAACAACAGCTAGGCGGTATAAATTAGGTTCCAAAGTTTGTACGGATAAGCCAAATTATATTAACCTCCAATTTAATAGATAAGCGAATTGCTGACTAAGTAAACTACGTTCTCATCTTATTAGCAATCAATTTAGCTTTATCATTTCGTCGTTAAACCTATCCAATTATTTGATAACGATTTTTATTTTTTAAAAGCTTTTATTTCAATGATTTACAAAATTAATGAAAAATTTACTATAATCCGCGGTTAAAGAAAAATATCTGGGTGACCGAGCTTTGCTCGGTAATTTTTTACAAAAAAAAACTTAAAAAAAAAGAAAAAAACAATTATTTAGTTGGGATCGATCCTTGGCACTCACATTTCTCGACGCTGCCGTTACCCGAATAAGCTACGCCGATTTGACAGTTAATGGCGAAAATTCAATTCAATATAAATGTTAGTGTTTTTTAATGCCCAAAAAATGGGATAAAACAATATTTTTTTTACATAAAACCTAGCTAGATCAATTTTTCTCCCCCAAAACCTCCTACATGCTGAATTACAGGAAAATCGTTGGAGCCGTTTCCGAGATTCGGAAAATATATATATATACAAGATTAACTCATTTAAATATTAAGATATATGTAATGCTAAATGTAGAGTGTACTCATTCTTATACCTGATATATGCAGAATTTGTAAAAACTCATGCTCTACCCGACCCAAATAATACAGCAATACACAAGCACTGCACACATTTACCGCCACAATCTCAACAATTGTTTTACCCCGTAACTGAAGCATAGCGTCAGGAGATAGACTCCACGACAAAATCGCAATTTGCTTTGCGATTTTGTCGTTAGCGATTTATCACTTGATAAATTTTCTTTTATCAAGATTATAGTAGATTAATTCTATAAATTATTCAGTGATTTAAAGAACCAGGCGTTATTTTGCGTTATTCCATAATACAGAAGATACAATAAAATTATTTTGCTGTAATCCGCTTTTGTTAAGAGAATATATGTAATGCTAAGTATATTAAGCAGGCATCAATCACATACCTTATGCATGCAGGACAAGTCACCACGTGTCAAAACGCAAATATCAACACTCCACACAAGCACAACACACACTCGATTTTTGGTAATTCATTTGAGCGTGATGTATATAGCCGCGTGGTATCCGGCTAAGTAGAATAGAACCACCCTCACTTCTTACCAAGGTGTCGTAAAAGGCGAATAAGGTAAGTCGACCCGCCGTGTGGTATCCGGCTGAGTAGAATAGACCACCCTCATTTCTCACCGAGGTGTCGTAAAAGGCGACTAAGGTAAGTTGACCCACCGTGTGGTATCCGGTTGAGTAGAATAGACCACCCTCCTTCTTACCGAGGTGTCGTAGAATACGACTAAGGTTCCTGAGACTAGCGCGTTCAAACAATCAAACAAACTCTTCAGCTTTGTATATTAAAGTATAATTTTAATAGAAAAAAAACTGTTCCAGTACGGAACAGTACTAAATCTTAACATCAAGTAGGTCAAGCGTGTGCTGGTTTAAAATGTAACTGATAAATTATGAACGACGCTCTCAAATCAACTTATATGCTCCCAACAACTCAAATCCACGTCATAGTCAGTCAGTTGAAACTTTAATAACTAACTTTAGTAATGGGGAATATTTTTGAAATTTTATTTTCATTATTTTGTATTGTAATCCGCCGTGTGGCATCCGGCTGAGTAGAATAGACCAACCACATTTCTTACCGACGTGCCGTAAAAGGCGACTAAGGTAAGTTGACCGACCGTGTGGTATCCAGTTTAATAGAATAGACCACCCTCTTTCTTACCGAGGTGTCGTAAAATACGAATGAGGTAAGTTGATGTCAACCAGGCGGCCGGTCGTAAAAACGCAGTCAAATCATGTGACAGCATGTTTATAACATGTTGTGCCGAGCCCACATAGAGTGGGATACGGGCCCGAAGATAACTGCAAAAGTAATTTTTTTTTTGCTATAATCCGCGATGAGTTAAATTCGAAAATATATACAATGCTAAATGTAAAGTAGACAATTCATACCTAGCACTACACACATTCACTGTCACAAACTCAACAATCGTTTCTCCCCGCAACTGAAGCATCATCAAGAGATAGACTCCACGACAAAACCGCAAGGCTTTATGTAGTGCGTGTGTATTGTGGTACACACAATACACCGCCACCACAATACACACGGTATTGTGGTGGCGGTGGTGGAGGTTTGTGCATGTGTTGTTACGAATCCTGCATGTATCAGGTATGATAACCGATTATCCACTTACATTTAGCATTATATATAATATCTGGGTGACCGAGCTTCGCTCGGTAAATTTTTACAAAAAAAAAACTTAAAAAAAAGAAAAGACAATTATTTAGTTGGGGATCGATCCTTGGCATTCACATTTCTCGAGGCTGCCCGTTACCCGAATAAGCTACGTCGACGTGACAGCTAATGGCGAAAATTCAATTCAATATAAATGTTAGTGTTTTTTAATGCCCAAAAACAGGGATAAAACAATATTTTTTTTACATAAAACCTAGCTAGATCAATATTTCTCCCTCAAAACCTCCTACTTGCTGAATTTCAGGAAAATTGTTGGAGCCGTTTCCGAGATTCAGAATATATATATATATATATATATATATATATATATATATATATATATATATATATATATATATATATATATACAAGATTAACTCATTTAAATATAAAGATTCTATTTTACTTCATCGCGGATTATAGCAAAAAAAAATTAGCATTACTTTTATTTTAATCTAATTAAATACTACCTGACTGGCCTTGCCCGGTTATTTTTTTTAAAGATATAAAAATACATTTTATACTCCGTGTGGTATCCGGCTGAGTAGAATAGACCAACCTCATTTCTTACCGAGGTGTCGTAAAAGGCGACTAAGGTAAGTTGACCCACCGTGTGGTATCCGGATTAGTAGAATAGACCACCCTCATTCTTACCGAGGTGTCGTAAAAGGCGACTAAGGTAAGTTGACCCACCGTGTGGTATCCGGATTAGTAGAATAGACCACCCTCATTCTTACCGAGGTGTCGTAAAATACGACAGAGGTAAGTTGACGTCAGGCAGGCGGCCGGTCGTAAAAACGCAGCCAAATCATGTAACTGCGTGTTTATAACATGTTGTGCCGACCCCACTTAGAGTGGGATAAGGCCAGGAGGATGATGAAAAAGACATTTTATCTTTAAATACATATAACTTTATTTTGAAGATAGAAAACAGGGATAAAACGACATTCTTAAAAAAAATATTTTCTCACTCTAAATGGGGTCGGCACCACATATTTTAAACATGTTGTTACGTGATTTGGCTATTTATTTACCTTAACTCACTCGCCTTTTACGACACCTCGATAATAAATGAGTCGGCTATTCTATTAAGCCGGATATCAAACGCGGGTCAACTTACCTTAGTCGCTTTGAACACCTCGATAAGAAATGAGGGTGGTCTATTCTAACCAGCTGGATACCACACGGCGGTGTGAAAATCTATACTAATATGTAAATAGCTGAAGAGTTTGTTTGTTTGATTGTTTAACTGCGCTAATCTCAGGAACTTCTGGACCGATTTGAAAAATTCTTTCAGTGTAAGATAGTCCATTTATCGAGGAAGGTTATAGGCTATAACATCACGCTAAGATTAATAGGAGAGGAGCAGAAATGAAAAATATTGCGGAAACGACAAAATTTAAAGCTTCCCTTTCGTGCGTTATAAACGGTGAAAATTATTCAAAAATCATGTATTACAAAATAATTCTCCTTCAAATGCTCTAAATAAAAGTCCCCGACAGCATATGTCTAGCTTTTAAGTTTAAGCCGCAGCGATTTTTAGTATAATATAAAGCTGAAGAGTTTGTTTGTTTGATTGTTTGACAGCGCTAATCTCAGGGCCGATTTGAAAAATTCTTTGAGTGTAAGATAGTCCATTTATCGAGGAAGGCTATAGGCTATATAACATCACGCTAAGATGAATAGGAGAGGAGCAGCAATAAAAAATATTACGAAAACGGCAAAATTTAAAGCTTTTCTAGCGTGCGCTAAGTAAACGGTGAGAGTTATTCAAAAATCATGTATTACAAAATTATTCTCATCTAAACATTAGCATGCAGCTGTGGTAGCCCAGCGGTAACACCGTGCGCCTCTTTCGAGGAGGTCTAGGGTTCAAACCCGGGGCAGGCACCAATGAGTTTTCTAGTAAAACTTATGTGTCTAATTGATAATTGCAATTTATCACACGCTTTTCGGTGAAGGAAAACATCGTGAGGAAACCTGCATATCTCTAGAGAATTCTGGTGATATGTGTAACCTACCAATCCGCATTGGAGCAGCGTGGTAGGTCTCAGCTCCAATCCTTCTCTCCAAAAACGGAGAGAAGAGGCCTATGCCCAGCAGTGGGATAATAACAGGCCGTTACTTACTTACTACTTAAACATTAGCATATGTCTAGCTTTTAAGGTTAACCCACTTTAACCATTTTTATGGTTATCAAAATACTATATTACAGTTTCAATCTTTCCACGCGAACGAAGCCGCAGCGATTGCTAGTATAATATAAAGCTGAAGAGTTTGTTTGGTTTTTTTTTCGTATGAACGCGCTAATCTCAGGAACTACTGGACCGATTTAGTCCATTTATTGAGGAAAGCTATATATTAAATAACATCTCGCTAAGTTAAATATTAGAGGAGGAGCAATAAAAAAAAACAAGCTGTGGTAGCCCAGCGGTAACACCGTGCGCCTCCTTCGAGGAGGTCTAGGGTTCAAACCCCGGGCAGGCACCAATGAGTTTTCTAGTAAAACTTATGTGTCTAATTGATAATTGCAATTTATCACACGCTTTTCGGTGAAGGAAAACATCGTGAGGAAACCTGCATATCTTTAGAGAATTCTGGGGATATGTGTAACCTACCAATCCGCATTGGAGCAGCGTGGTAGGTCTCAGCTCCAATCCTTCTCTCCAAAAACGGAGAGAAGAGGCCTATGCCCAGCAGTGGGATAGTAACAGGCCGTTACTACTACAATAAAAAATATTATGAAAACGGCAAAATTATAAAGCTTTCGTTACGTGCGCTGAGTAAACGATGAAATTTATTCAAAAATCATGTATTACAAAACTGTTCTCTACAAAACCGCGACAGCATATGTTTAATTTTTAAGGTTAACCTACTTTAACCATTTTTATGGCTAACCAAATACTATATTACGGTTTTAATTGACTGGCCCGTTGGCGCAGTGGGTAGTAGTACTTTTTTGAGCTGCTCCGCGGGTTGCGGGTTCGATTCCCGACTAGGGCCAACATTTTCTATAAATGAATTTGTTGGTCTTTGAGCCTGGGTGTATATTTGTATTTAAGTATGTATTTTAAAAATATATAAGTATATATTCACCAGTTGTCTCTCACCCATAATACAAATATTAAGTTACTTTGGGGATGGCCGACCGTGTGTGTCTATAAAAAAAATCCTTTAACGTAGGCGGAGCCGCTGGTGATTGCTAGTAATATCCCAGTTTGAACAGTCAACAAACAGTGACAGGCAGACCAAAACATCAGTAGAGATTATGTACAGTTGTTATTGGCACGTCGCGGGGATAAAATTGACTCGTAATTACGGCGGAACGTTTATTTTGTTTTTACGCAGTTTGCAATGTTGGACGCGCGCCAACTACCTGCTGGTGATGAAAGAGAATCATCTAGATAGGAAAGTGCGTGTGACTAATTTTATTGATCTTTTTTTTTTTTTTTTTTATTATACAGGAAAAAACCCCTTATGGGTACCGCCGCCCGACGGGGACAGGCGGCGGTTATTTCGGACTCGCACCGACTAAAACGACCTGTGTGCTCCACCACGCTGCCAATGGCAAGGACAGGGTATCATTGTACATTTTGCCCCCATCCCGCCGACAGCTCTGATCCCAGAGAATAAACACCTCCAGGTAGGGGCCCCTCGAAAGAGAAACCCCCCTCCGCTAACCGGTGCATCGGGAGCACCAGATGCACCGACCGCCTCGGGGACCTGTAAGCCAGGTGTCCGATGTACCCCGTTCGGAACACCCGAAGGTCCCCAGTTAGGGCGGCAGACGATGGGCTTGGGCGAGTCACTAACACCTGGACTCACCAGCAGCAGATTGGATCCAGAACAACAGTTCGTGGAACCGCTCCGCCGCCTCCCTCCGCCCCCCTCCGCAGAGCTAAAGGAGGCCATCGCTGCCCACGATCGCTCCCTGCCCACCGTGTTTGCTATGTCACGGTCGACAGGGAGAGATCGCGCCCCAAGTAGGGGCCCCAACGCCTTGGTGGGCGTTTCCGCCCCCACCGGGTAATTTTTTATAAAGGTTTTCTTCCTCGCAACCCGAAGGTCCCCGTTCCCATTGCTGGGCTTCCGGGTTTCGCCGACGGTGGCCGTAACCATGTCCAGCCAGACTTAGAGTAAGCCCAACTGGACCCGTCGCTCATTAGGGACTTCACCCCAACCCCCCCGAAGTCCCCGGCCCGTCCAGATTGCCCTCTGCTAATCAGAGGGACAACTGGATTGGCCACCCCTCAGTGGTCCGTTCGCCAAGACTAAGCTTGCCCAGGGTGCGCCACGAGGAGGCCGACCACTTTGGCACCCCAAATCTACTATTATATATTTAAGTACCTGCTTGACAAGCCTGTCTCGTTATTTTTTACAAAATTAAAAGAATGATTAGGTAGTTGGGATCGATCCTAGGTATTTACATTTCTCGAGTCTGCCCGTTCCCCGAATAAGCTACGCTGACTTGACAGTTTATAAAGTTGGCAAAAATAATATTCAATATAAATATATATATCATCATCTCCCTGCCCTTATCCCACTCTAGGTGAGGTCGGCACAACATGTTATAAACATGCTGTCACATGATTTGGCTGCGTTTTTACGACCGGCCGCCTGCCTGACGTCAACTCACCTCAGTCGTATTTTACGACACCTCGGTAAGAGAGAGGGTGGTCTATTCTACTTAACCGGATACCACACGGTGGGTCAACTTACCTTAGTCGCCTTTTACGACACCTCGGTAAGGAATGAGGTTGGTCTATTCTACTCAGCCGGATACCACACGGCCCTCCGTGTGGCGACTAAGGTAAGACTTCCCTAAGTCTTACCTTAGTCGCCTTTTACGACACCTCGGTAAGAAAAGAGGGTGGTACTATTCTATTCAGCCGGATACCACACACATATATATATATATATATATATATATATATATATATATATATATATATATATATATATATATATATATATATATATATATATATATGTGTGTGTGTGTGTGTGTATTATCGAAATCTCGGAAACGGCTCCAACGATTTTCTTGAAATTCAGCATGCAGGAAGTTTTGGTGGGGAAAATCGATCTAGGTAGATTTAATTAAAAAAGAAAATCTTTTTATCTTTGTTATTGGGCATTTTAAAAATACTAAAATTTACTTCAAATTTATTGAATATATATTTTTCTATGTTTGCCGAAAACTGTCTATTTTATTTTATTTTGCACAAAATTACTGAGCAAGAATCTGTCAGCCAGGTAATCGGGTATGAAAACGGATAGTCCACTCTATATTTAGAATAACATATAGTTCCAATTTACTATATCGCGAATTATTGCAGAATCATTTTAATCAAACTTCTTTGCAATGGATTATATGAGTATATAAAGCGTTTTGTCACATCCTTGCGTTGAGTGCTGTGATGGCCTAGCGGTGCGACCGTGTGAATCTCTAGAGACGATCATGGGTTCAAACCCGGGCAGACACCAATGAGTTTTTCTATTAAAACTTATGTGTCTAATTAATAATTGCAATTTATCACACGCTTTTCGGTGAAAACATCGTGAGGAAACCTGCATTTCTCCAGAGATTTCTGGAGATATGTGTAACCTACCAATCCGCATTATATTATAAATTATTATATTATAAATATATGGGACACTTACACACACGGTCGTCCGTCCCCAAAGTAAGTAACTTAATACTTGTGTTATGGGTGACAGACAACTGGTGAATATATACTTATATATTTTTTAAATACATACTTAAATACAAATATACACCCAGACTCAAAGACCAACAAATTCATTTATAGAAAATGTTGGCCCTCGGCGGGAATCGAACCCGCGACCCGCGGAGCTGAAGGCAGGGTCACTACCCACTGCTCCAACGGGCCAGTCGAGCAGCATTGGAGCAGCGTGGTAGGTCTCAGCTCCAATCCTTCTCTCCAATAACGGAGAGAAGAGGCCTATGCCCAGCAGTGGGATAGTAACAGGCCGCTACTTACTTATGAAAGCGTTATAGACGAACTTAAGCATTTATAGTATTAGCACGGATTAACAAAACTCCACGATGATCCGACTGTTTCCCATAATCCCATAGCTTATATCTTATGGCTTAACCGTGTCCAATAGCCGCCGGATTACCGGATTGAATACAATATTAAGACTATGAACTGTTCATCACATTTTTAAAGGCTTTTATTCAACTTGTAATGTATGTGAAGGTGGAATCTTGCAAATTAAATTTGACCCACTTCCCACTTCCACTTGAAATTTTATATTCAAATTCAAAATATACTTTAGGAGGATTCAAATTCAAAATATACTTTAGGGTTTTTGAACGGGCAGGCACCAATGAGTTTTGCTATTAAAACTTATGTGTCTAATTGATAATTGATAATCATCCTTTTTCGCACAAAGAATCAGCTTACCGATTCAGCGCGGAAACGCTGCCAGCGTTCTTGGGACCATTCCACGTGGGCATGATCTGTATAGTCCTAGCGTGTAAGTAATTTAAGATAGAAGTAACTTGTACATTTTAGCGGTAAATAAAAAGAAATCATTTTAAATTCAAATTCAAAATATTCTTTATTCAAATAAACTTGTAAACAAGTGCTTTTGAATCGTCAACTCTACTGCTGAGTCGGAAAGCTGTTCCTACCGAGAAGAGCCAGCAAGAAACTTGGCGGTTGCCCTTTTAAAAATATAATTCTTAATACTATTTACATTATGTCGTTACTGTCTTGTACAGGTTCAAAGAGAGCTATATCCACACATTCTTATCTTCTAAATAATCTTAAAGAGTATAGTAGGCTTTCTGTATCAGCCTCTTTTTAGCAGTATATTGGTCCAGTCCCAATGACAATGCATGTTTATAGTAAGCATCACCTGATGCTGCTAAGATTGGCTCCAGACGAGGGAACTCCTCGATGGTCAACAGTAGGGGTATGACATTTTCATAAAAGCTTTTTTAAAAGCATTTTTAATTTGATTAACTGATCACGTTACTATGTATTTAATTATAAGCATCTGGGTGAACTAGTTTTATTCGGTATTTTTTTAATATATAAAAAAATGCATAATGAAAAATAAAGAAAAATGGATGGTCATATATGAGACTTGATCCGGAGTATTTTCAGTTTTTAAAAGCACGTGTTTACAAGTTTACTTGAATAAAGAATGTTTAAAATTTTAATATCCATCCATACATACAACATATAAAGCTGAACAGTTTGATTGTTTAAACGCGCTAATCTCAGGAACTTCAAGACCGATTAAAAAGTTTTTTGACTGTAAGATAGTCCATTTATCGAGGAAGGCTATAAATTATAAATATTAGAGGAGCAGCAATAAAAATTAAACAAGATTAACTCATTTAAATATCAAAAATGCATGCAGGATTGGTAATTACACAAAGCACAATCGCAAAGCTTTGCAAAAACGGGCATATGAATTTGAAACAGGCTAAAGTAAGCCATAGCATAAAAAAAGGGTGGGAAACCAAGACTCCGCATCTTGTCTTGAGCCTTTCTACTAGCCTTGTCTACAGGTATTTTTTATATATTTAGCTAGCGTTATTTCACCATATAAATCATGTCCGTCGTTACATTGAAAAGTTCGTCAAACCGTAAACGCTGTCTTGCAATAATAAACAAAGCCTACCGCGTGATCTTGGCTATTATTTCCCTTGTATCTTCCGATTGTTTTATGTTACTCGGTATATAATATAATAGCTTTTACCCGCGACTTCGTTCGCGTGGACTGTTGTGTGATCGATCGATAATCTTCTTCTTCTTCTTCTTTCTCAACCGATGGACGTCCACTGCTGAACATAGGTCTCCTTAAGGGATCGCCACAATCCACGATTTTGTGCCGCTTGGATCCAGCGGCTCCCCGCGACCTTTTTGAGGTCGTCAGTCCACCTCGTTGGGGGCCTTCCAACGCTGCGCTTTCCAGTGCGAGGTCGCCATTCCAGCACCTTAGGACCCCAACGCCCATCGGTTCTACGTACTACGTGCCCCGCCCATTGCCACTTCAGATTCGCGATACGATGAGCTATGTCGGTGACTCTGGTTCGTCTACGGATCTCCTCATTTCTGATTTGATCACGTAGAGATACTCCGAGCATAGCCCGTTCCATCGCCCGCTGAGTGACTCTGAGCTTTCTTATGAGGCCCATAGTCAGCGACCACGTTTCCGATCCGTAAGTCATCACTGGCAACACGCACTGTTCGAAGACTTTGGTCTTCAAGCACTGAGGTATTTTGGACGAAAAGATCTCGCGTAGCTTCCCAAACGCTGCCCATCCGAGTTGGATTCGGCGACTGACCTCTTTCTCGAAATTGGACCTACCTAGCTGGACCGTATGTCCCAGGTATATATATTCGTCTACATTTCCCGGTGACGCTGTAAAAGCCGCTCTGGCTAACAGCAAGAAGTCATTTTTCGTCGAGTGCAGAGTTCTCAACGATGACCGGGTGGAGCGGAACATGGGAGTTTGACATAATCTTCGTCTTACTCATGTTCATTTTAAGGCCCACCTGTTGAGATACTCTGCACTCGAAATGATCGAAGATGGCGCTTTTGCATGTCATCCTATTGCTGCAGAATTAACAGGATTTGTATAACCTATATGCTATTCCGGTGTATAAGGAATAATTGTGACAAATTTCATCGATATTGGGTAAACGGGTTCGCTGTGAAAGAGTAACAAACATACATACATACTCACAAACTTTCGCATTTATAATATTAGTAGGATATTGTTGTTGTTATAAATATTGATATACTAGTGCCGTGTGGTATTCGGCTGAGTAGAATAGACCACCCCCATTTCTTACATAGGTATCTGAAAAGGCGACTAAGGTAAGCTGACCCGCCGTGTGGTATCCGGCTGAGTAGAATAGTCCACTCTCTTTCATACCGAGGTGTCGCAAAAGGCGACTAAGGTAAGTTGACGTCAGGCAGGGGACCGATCATTAAATAAATAGTTCCAAATCATGTTAAAACATGTTGTGCCGACCCTACATAGAGTGGGATAAGAGCAAAAACGATAGTAAATATTGATATACTAGTTGTGCCTGCGGCTTTGGTTGCGTGAAAATTAGAGAATTTAGTTGAAATTTTGAACATAATGTAGTTATTGTGAGTTAACCATAAGAGCTAGAGACATGCTATCGTCGACTTTTTTGTAGTATTTTTGTAGATCTACAATTCTCTAGTACATTACTGTAATGTATCTCTGTTGGTTAACGCGGCGCACGCTACTAAATCTACCATAAAGCGAGTTTTTTTATAGCTACCTCTTCAATACAATTTACAAAAGCCCGTCATTTAAACAACATACACGGTCGTCGGTCCCCAAAGTAAGTAACTTAATGAAGCGTTTAGTTGAAATAATGAATTGTCATTTCTATTTTTTGTGGTTTTTGTAGCGCCCAAAAACAGGAATAAAATGATCTTTTTAATATAAAATCTAGCTAGATCGATTTTTCTCCTCCTAAACTCCCTACATGCTGAATTTCAGGAAAATGGATGGAAAATCCGAGATTCCGACAATATAAATATACATATATATACATACAAGATTAACTCATTTAAATATTAAAATATCTGGGTGACCGAGCTTCGCTCGGCAATTTTTTACAAAAAAAAATAAAAAATTTAAAATAAAAGAAAAAACAATTATTTAGTTCCGGATCGATCCTTAGCATTCACATTTCTCGAGGATGCCCGTTACCCGAAAAGGCTACGCCAACTTGAAGGTTAATGGCGAAAATTCATTTCAATATAAATGTTAGTGTTTTTTAATGCCCAAAAACAGGGATAAAACAATATTTTTTTTACATAAAACCTAGCAAGATAAATTTTTCTCCCCCAAAACCTCTTACATGCTGAATTTCAGGAAAATCGTTAGAGCCGTTTCCGAGATTCGGAAAATATATATATATATATATATATATATATATATATATATATATATATATATATATATATATATATATATATATATATATATATATATATATATATATATATATATATATAAATGAGTTAATCTTGTGTATATATATATATATATATATATATATATATATATATATATATATATATACAAGATTAACTCATTTAAATATAAAGATATTAAAATAATCGAGTGGTTACTTTTATGTACTGTAAAGGGTTTAGCTAAGGTCACCATATTGTTAGTTCGTTGCCCTACAAAGTTGCTTGACATCGGGTCATAATGACGTAGAGGTCATAGATTGAATACCAAAGAGTAATTGCAGACAAAAATGCATATAATAATACTAAAATTCTCAAATCATCCCCAAAATGGCGCAGTTCAAAGTGACCTGGCTTCACTTCCATTTCACTACAGATCCAGGTTTGATTCCCGCCTAGGGTCAACATTTTCTATAAATAATTTATTGGTTCTTTGAGACTGGGTGTATATAAATATTTAAGCACCTGGCTAATTGAGCCTTGCCTGGTAATATTTTTGAAATATATAAAAAGAAAAATTAAAAATTGAATTTTTTAAAAATAGTTGAGGAGGTGGGGCTTGAACGTAGGTATTTCAACCTCCGTAGACCGCCCGTTTCCTAATGAGGTATCGTGACCTGACATTTAATAGCGAAAATTATCTTTTCAATTCAACATAAATTATAGCATTTTCCCGAAAATAGGGTTAAAACGACACCCTACATGTTGAATTTCATGATAATCGTTGGAGCTTCGGAAACTATATAATATTTAAATTCAAATTCAAATTCAAAATATTCTTTATTCAAATAAACTTGTAAACAAGTGCTATTGAATCGTCAACTCTACTGCTGGTTCGGAAAGCTGTTCCTACCGAGAAGAGCCGGTTGTTCTGGTCCTTGGTGTAATAAAGAGTGATGCTTTCTTCCGCAAACTCTGCATGTTGTCTTGTGTTTACATTTGTAAACACTGTGATTAGGGATGAGACAGTTGAAGCATATATTATTGTTTCTTACAAAAAGATGTCGGTCTTCTACAGGTTGCTTCGCAAAATCTTTACAGTTGTAAATGTAGTGACCACTCATCTTACAATAAGTGCATGAGGGTGATGAACTCGTAGATGCGTGCGCAGATAGAAATTTATTGCCTTCTTCTTCCGTTGTGACGTGAAATGTTCTGTGAGTGTGTTGCTTCTCTCTGGCTGATGTTGTTACAATAGGAGTGATGAGTTCCAAGGTACGAAAAGTCGATTCAAGGAATTTCTTCATTTCATCCCATGTAGGTAGTTCCTCACAATTTTCCTTATATGCATGCTGTTCCCAGTGTTTTAAAGACTCTGGGTCTAATTTCTGCCCAATTAGAAATACTATCATTGGATCCCAAGAATCCGTGCTCACCTTCAAATTATTTAAGCTGTTTATAACTTCTGTCGTAGTATCAAGAATAGTTTTAATTTGAATAGCCGACTGGTAAGTCGCTTTCTTCAGCCCAAATAACCTTTTTAATATAGTATTCACGATCATTCTTTTGTTTCCAAAGCGTCCTTTTAGCAATTCCCACGCCAGTTTATAATTACTTTCTGTAATTTGTATATTTCGCAATAACATTTCCGCTTCACCGGTAACACTAGTTTTTAGGTAATGTAACTTCTGCACATCACTGATAGAAGTATTGTGAACAAGAGCTAGGAACAAGTCTTGATAGGAGGGCCAATCTTCATATTTTCCGGAAAACGTATTTAGTTGTATTCTAGGTAATTTTGCAAATGATAGTTGACCTTCATGAGATATATTTAGCGAGTTTGAAGCATCAGTTGACTTCTGTTGTACACCTGAATTCAATAAAAGGTCAGACAAATCCGCGTGCACAGATAGGTATAGTTCTTCAATGTTATAGAAGTCTTCGTTTAAAAAATACGTTTAAAAATGCTCTTTTAAAAATATAATTCTTAATACTATTTACATTATGTCGTTACTGTCTTGTACAGGTTCAAAGGGAGCTATATCCACACATTCTTATCTTCTAAATAATCTTCAAGAGTATAGTAGGCTTTCTGTATCAGCCTCTTTTTAACAGTGTTTTTAAACTGCTGTAATGGCAAAGCTGAAATTGATTGCGGAATTTTATTATAGAATCTTATACCCAAACCCACAAACGAGTTACGCACTTTTGCAAGGCGCAAAGCAGGAGCCGCAAGGTTATGTCGGGTCCTATGTTAATTATATACATCTACTATTTTTTTTATAATTATGCAAATTTTATGCACGAAAATTATTTTTATTAGAACAAAGATGAAGGCTGAAAAATATTATAGTGGCAGCCCCTTGGAAAGTGCAGCGTTAGTAAACTTAACTAAGTGGCTGAGTGTAAGCTATTTTTTTTTTAAATATATGGGACACTTACACACACGGTCGTCCTTCCCCAAAGTAAGTAACTTAATACTTGTGTTATGGGTGACAGACAACTGGTGAATATATACTTAAATATTTTTTAAATACATACTTAAATACAAATACACACCCAGGCTCAAAGATCAACAATAAACCCGCGGAGCTGAAGGCAGGGCCACTACCCACTGCTCCAATGGGCTAGTCAAAATATACATCGCACTTCTTCCTACAACTACACCCTAAGGCGATACACTAAAGGGTGCAACTTTGTACTAAACGACACAGTTGCAATGACGCAACTTGGCAAGCAGATTCCGTATGTTCACAAAAATATGCTTGCTAGCATGCGTCAATTTGCAACTATGTCTATAATACATGCATGTTTTTTTCTTGATAAATGTGCAACTTTTCTTTTGTACTACATGTATGTTTTTTTCTTGTTACTATTCCTATAATAAATGAGTTTAGGTAATTAACTAAGTCGTGTGTTATCCGAGTGAGTAGAATAAAGTTAGTTGCGTCTGTTTGAAAAAAAAATATCTTTAGCAACTCTTCAACCTTGCACAAAACTGCTATAACCGAATGTAATTAATTATAAGAATTGAAAAACGCATAACCGCCGATTTTCTTGCTGGCTCTTCTCGGTAGGAACAGCTTTCCGAACTAGCTGTAGAGTTGACGATTCAAATGCACTTGTTTACAAGTTTACTTGTAAGTAAAAAAAGTAAGTAACGGCCTGTTACTATCCCACTGCTGAGAATAGGCCTCTTCTCTCCGTTTTGGGAGAGAAGGATTGGAGCTAAGACCTACCACGCTGCTCCAATGCGGATTGGTAGGTTACACATACCTCCAGAATTCTCTAGAGATAGGCAGGTTTCCTCACGATGTTTTCCTTCACCGAAAAGCGTGTGATAAATTGCAATTATCAATTAGACACATAAGTTTTAAGAGAAAAACTCATTGGTGTCTGCCCGGGTTCGAACCCGTGATCGTCTCTAGAGATTCACACGGTCGCACCGCTGGGCCATCACAGCAAAATATTCCTTGTTCAAGTTTACTTGAACAAAGAATATTTTGGAATTGACTTTAGAGTATTCCGCTTCTCATCACAACAACACACGTCTACAATGTAAAATTATTATGAGTTCAAGGGTTTTATAATTAGTACCTTTGTATGGTTTCCTATCTTATTATCTAAAGAAGTAAACCAATTATATTATTAATGTTTAATACATATCGTTGATTTATTGCCGCCGTATGGTATCCGGCTGAGTAGAATGGACCACCCTCTTTATTACCCATGTGTCGCAAAAGGCGACTAAGGTAAATTGACCACCCGTGTAGTATCTGGCTGAGTAGAATATATCACACTTTTTTTTTTGATTCTTTATTTTTGGGGGTTTTTTTCAAGGACATTGCCACCCCCATAGTAACTACAAACTACCCTTACTTTCTACGACTTATCACTTTAACCACATTGTAAATCAATTTCGCTTCTCCCGAATCTGGAGAAGCCAAAATGCTATTACAAGTGGCAAAATCAAATATGTATACTAACTTAAATCTAAAATCACTCCTAAAGTCCTCGTTCCTTACACATTCCATCAAAATATGAAATGCATCTTCGATAACACCGCATTCAACACAATTCGGAGATGGCCATTTCTTCATCATATAGGCAAAGCTGTGATGGCCTAGCGGTGCGACCGTGTGAATCTCTAGAGACGATCATAGGTTCAAACCCGGGCAGACACCAATGAGCTTTTTTAATAAAACTTATGTGCCTAATTGATAATTGCAATTTATCACACGCTTTTCGGTGAAGGAAAACATCGTGAGGAAACCTGTATATCTCTAGAGAATCCTAGGGATATGTGTAACCTACCAATCCGCATTGGAGCAGCGTGGTAGGTCTTAGCTCCAACCCTTTTCTCCAAAAATGGAGAGAGGAGGCCTATGCCCAGCAGTGGGATAGTAACAGGCCGTTACTTACTTACTACTTATAGGCAAATCTATTAAGTGGAATGTGTCCGGATCGGAGCCTTAATGCTAAAACTACATCATTCCTATTAAGATAATATATCACCCTTATTTCTTACAGAGATATCGTAAAAGGCAACTAAGGTAAGTTGAGTTCAAGCAAAATCGCACCGGTCGCAAAATAACTGGCTAAAACATGAAACAATATGTTTGTAACATGTTTTACCTTAGCCACTTAGAGTGAGTATAAGGGCAGGAGAATGATGAATTATAAATATTCAAATTCAAAATTCAAATTCAAAATATTCTTTATTCAAATAAACTTGTAAACAAGTGCTTTTGAATCGTCAACTCTACTGCTGGTTCGGAAAGCTGTTCCTACCGAGAAGAGCCAGCAAGAAACTCGGCGGTTGCTCTTTTTAAAAAATACAATTCTTAATGCTAGTTACATTTAATGTTTCTATCTTGTACAGGGTCGAACAATATTTATATCCACGCATTTTTATCGTCTAAATAATCCTCAACAGTATAGTAGGCTTTCTGTATCAGCCTCTCCTTAATAGTGTTTTTAAACTGCTGTAATGGCAAAGTTAAAATTGATTGTGGAATTTTATTATAGAATCTTATACCCAAACCCACAAACGACTTACGTACTTTTTCAAGGCGCAAAGCAGGGGCCGCAAGCTTATGTCGGTTCCTACTTTGTCTATTATATATATAATAAATAAATATATGGGGCATTACACACTTGTTCGTCCGTCCGTTATGTAATTTAATACTTGAGTTATGGGTGAGAGACAACTGGTTAATATATACATATTTTTTCAATACATACTTAAATACAAATATACACCGGACTCGAAGAACCGACAAATTCTTTTTATATAAAATGTAGGCCCTCGGCGGATATCGAACCCGCGACCCGCAGAGGAAGGCGGGATCGCTACCCACTGCGCCAACGGGCCAATCAAGATTCATTATGATAATCAATCAGAATTATGATTTATATATATCATCCTCCTGCCCTTATCCCACTTTAAGTGGGGTCGGCACAACATGTTACTAACATGTTGTCATATGATTTGGCTACGTATTTTACGACCGGCCGCCTGCCTGACGTCAACATACCTTAGTCGTATTTTACGACTCCTCGGTAAGAAAGAGGTTGGTCTATTTTACTCAACCGGATACCACACGGTGGGTCAACTTACCTTAGTCGCCTTTTACGAGACCTCGGTAAGAAATGAGGGTGGTCTATTCTACTCAGCCGGATACCTTACGGCGGGTCGACTTACCTTAGTCGCCTTTTACGACATCTCGGTAAGAAATGAGGGTGGTACTATTCTATTCAGCCGGATACCACACGGCGTGATTATGATTTATATATATATTTTTTAATAATACAGACTCAAAGTTAGGGCTTTCACTTTTAACCGTTTTTTTTTAAATTGTTTTTAATAGTATACTGTTATTGTATTGTTTTATAAAAATTAAGCTTTATTTATCTATTATCAACCTATATAACTACAACAGTTCACGCGAACGAAGTCGCCGGTAAAAGCTAGTCTAGTAATAAATAAATGAAGGCCATTCGCTTTAAAACCTAAGCCCAATAGTGGGCGTCGAACCTTCGCTTTTAAGTTTGCGGCTTTTGCTTTGCGCCTTGCAAAAGTACGTAACTCGTTTGTGGGTTTTGGTATAAGATTCTATAATAAAATTCCGCAATCAATTTCAGCTTTGCCATTACAGCAGTTTAAAAACACTGTTAAAAAGAGGCTGATACAGAAAGCCTACTATACTCTTGAAGATTTTTTATTTTTTTTCGGACACTAACTAAGGCTGTTAGCCATGAAGGCTTTGACAGCGTCACCGGGAGAGTGGGCGAGCGCAGAAGCATCGCCAGGGGTGAAGTGCTAGGAGAGCGGGTCTCGAAAGAGGCCCGCAGCATCCTGGGAGCGTCGCCTTAAGGGTGCCTCCCGTGACGCCGAACCTCGGCTTAAAGCGACGCGCTGTGGAGGACTATTATCGGACTGTGATTATTTAGAAGATAAGAATGTGTGGATATAGCTCTCTTTGAACCTGTACAAGACAGTAACGATATAATGTAAATAGTATTAAGAATTATATTTTGAAAAGAGCAACCGCCGAGTCTCTTGCTGGCTCTTCTCGGTAGGAACAGCTTTCCGAACCAGCAGTAGATTTGACGATTCAAAAGCACTTGTTTACAAGTTTATTTGAATAAAGAATATTTTGAATTTGAATTTGAATCAAATCGTGTCGCATAAGTTGGACTGTGGACCTAAAACTAAACTGGGTTATGATAGCTCGTTAGTCGTTACGCGTGATGTATCTAGGTGCTAATTTATTAGTGGATAAATTTAGGCGCGATTTAGAGCGAACATTCTGATCGAATTTGTGACGTCAGTGATGGATGGAGTGCTTTATCGATTTAATAATTTCAATCAATAAGAACGGTTAATCACTAATTATCATTAAAAATCATACAAAAAAGACAGGATATAAAATGGAAATAGCTGTTGAAAATAAAAAAACTAATAACTATCTTTTATATTTAAATGAGTTAATCTTGTATATATATATATTTTCGGAATCTCGGAAACGGCTCCAACGATTTTACTGAAATTCTTTAAAAATAGTTTTATTCCTGTTTTTGGGAATTAAAAAATACTAAAATTTATATTGAATCATCATCGTCCTGCCCTTATCCCACTCTAAGTGGGGTCGGCACAATATGTTATAAACATGCTGTCACATGATTCGGCTTCGTTTTTACGACCGGCTGCCTGCCTGACGTCAACGACACCTCGGTAAGAAAGAGGGTGGTCTATTTTACTAAACCAGATACCACACGGTGGGTCAACTTACCTTACTCCCCTTTTACGACACCTCGGTAAGAAATGAGGTTGGTCAATTATAATCAGCCGGATACCATACGGCGGGTCGACTTACCTTAGTCGCCTTTTACGACACCTTAGTAAGAATTGAGGGTGGTACTATTCTATTCAGCCGGATACCACACGGCGTTAAAATTTATATTGAATATAAAACACAATTTGCCGTAAACTGTCAAGCCAGCGTAGCTTAATTGGGGAACGGGTGGTCGCGAGAAATGAAAATACCTAGGATCGATCCCCAAGTACACAATTCGTTTTTTTTTAAATTTCTTTTTTATTTATAAAAAATTACCGAGCTAGGCTCAACCAGGTACTAAGATATGCTTTTGCCAATGATTTCCGCTTTGTATTTTATAGCAACATAGTCATGAAACAAGAGTAAAATAGTGGCAACACTGTGACGTGTTGTTTCCGGTTGAGTCTTCCTATTGATAAAACGTTTCACTGACAGTCAGTCTTTGTTCGTCATTCAAGAGAAGTGCATCTCGGAACGGGAATAGTGGTATTCCTATTATTGTGTTATTGTATATAGTGTGCGCTAACAGATATTAAGCTGTGATGGCCTAGCGTTGAATCTCTAGAGACGATCATGGGTTCAAACCCGGGCAGACACCAATGAGTTTTTCTATTAAAACTTATGTGTCTAATTGATAATTGCAATTTATCACACGTTTTTCGGTGAAGGAAAACATCGTGAGGAAACCTGCATATCTCTAGAAAATTCTAGGGATATGTGTAACCTACCAATCCGCATTGGAGCAGCGTGGTAGGTCTCAGCTCCAACCCTTCTCTCCAAAAATGGAGAGAGGAGGCCTATGCCCAGCAGTGGGATAGTAACAGGCCGTTACTTACTTTACTGTTTTTTAACAGATATTATACCAAAATAATATTGTGATATAGATGATATCTCTAATGGATATACAGTTTTAGCGTATAATTAATTACAAGCAAATGTTTCCCAAATGTTTCCCATTCCAGAATTAAATATTTACCGCACAGCGCGCAGTTATTTATTTATTCTTATACTTCTGTAAACCGTGACTTCTATTCTATTACGCGTTTAATTATTCTCAATAAAGCATTATGTGCTTTATAATTTGTCCATCACGTTACTTGTAGCCGGGACAAGGTAAGTTAGTAAAGGAAAGCGCTGTCAGAGGTAAATACAAGCAATGGCTATCTTTTATGTTCACAATATGGTATACAAATAAATATATGGGATAAATACACACACGGCCGTATAAGTAAGTAACTTAATATTTGTGTTATGGGTGACAAAAAAAAATCAAATAAAATTTTCATCTTTAATAATCCAATTAATTTTGATTCTGGACACCTACACACTTTAGGAGACTATATAAAGAATTTCACTTAATTAAGTGTAGTTAAAGAATTTTACGGAATTATTTTACGTTTTTTAATTATATTTTGAATATATCACAAGATCTTGTTGTGTAGAAATGCCGTGAAGAGTGAAAAATGAGAAAATGTTGTGAGAAAATGTTCAGCAGTGGACGCACTTTAATCTTTAGAGTTATCTTGACTGGATTATAAAAGATTTTTCAAGAATTTTTACAGTTTACTTAGCGCACGCAAAGAAAGCTTTAGGTATTGCCGTCTTTGTTGCTGCATGATATTATATAACCTATAGCCTTCCTCGATAAATGGACTATCTAACACTCAAAAAAATTTTCAAATCAGTCCAGTAGTTCCTGAGATTCAAACAATCAAACTCTTCAGCTTTATATTTTCTATATATATAAAAGAAAGTTGGTCTTAGTTACACTATTTATAACTCAAGAACGGATGAACCCATTCGGCTGAAAATTGGTGGAGAGGTTGCTTAGAACCAAGAAACGGACATAGGATACTTTTTATACCGTTCGACAGCATTTATTTAATCCCGTCAAGTCACTATAAAACGTGGTGTAACAAAAACGACTATGACATGGAAAAACAAAACATAAATGACAGCTAAACGTAATTTTGTCTTTGGGTAAGTATGGTAAAAATTTGACAATTATCAACATAGTAGTAGCTATAAAAGTTACTACATAGTATAAAACAAAGTCGCTTTCTCTGTCTGTCTTTATATCTCTATGTTTGCTTAAATCTTTAAAACTACGCAACAGATTTGATGCGGTTTTTTTTAGAATGATTGAAGAGGAAGGTTTATATGTATAATAAAATTCAATATGGAGTAGAGAAATACTGTGATTTTCACTGAGTGACATAGGCTTTATGCTTTATACCCGTGTGAAGGCGGGACTCCTAGTATTAGTATATATTTACCTACTTTACCATAGGCATAGCACAAATCCATTAGTGGCATATAGACAAACAATATCGTAGGCTAACAGTGCCGTTCTTTGTTGATCGACATGCGCTTATATCGTTTACCACTCGAGTTATTTTTAATTTTAACAACCTTTTTATGACGTTCATGATCTGTGATGGCCTCGATCTAACGTAACGCGTCAATAGGCGGTAAGGCGCGGCGTGATGATGTATGATTGATCTGTGAAGAAAGATAACTAATTTGTCTGTAATAAAACAATTTATGATTGCGACAAGACAGTTCGTTTGTTATATGACGTAGATCTAGAGACAAAGATACTAGCCTAACTAAACCTAACCTAACGAGTTAATATACATTGCCAAAATAACGTAGCGTGATGATATAACAATTGCTTTTTGCAACGACGCATAACCTATTCATTTGTAACAAGACAATTTATTTGACTGCAACAAGACAGGTCTTTTGTCTGCAAGGAAATATAATTTAACATCTTACAAAGACGCTGTAGATGTAGACAAAGATATTTGTCTAAACTAATCTAGCCCAACGAATCAATTTACATTGCGGTAAAGCACAGCGTGATGATATACGATTGATCTGTGAAGAAACATAACTTATTTGTCTGTGACAACACAATGTATGATTGCAAAAGGACAGTTCGTTTGTCTGTGACGAAATACAGTTCAACTCTTACAAACATGACAGGGATCTAGACAAAAATATTTGTTTAAACTAACCTAACCAAACGAGTCAATTTACATGACAATAAAGCGCAGCGTGATGATATAATGATTACCTTGATAATATGACGAGACATAACCTACTTGTCTGTAACAAGACAGTTCTTGTCTGCGACAAGTTGTTTCCCAATTAAATAAATAAACAAGACAGGTCGTTTGTCTTGCCACGCTTGCGCAATCACCAGCGCTAGTTTTTGTTAACCAGTGTTTTGATAACCATAAAAATGCTTAGAGGAGTTAACCTTAAAAGCTAGACATATGCTGTAGCGGACTTTTATTTACAACTTTTAGAGGGGAACAATTTTGCAATACTTGATTTTTCAATAACTGTTACTTTTTACTCAGTGCACGCAAAGAAAGCTTTAAATTTTGCCTATTCATCATAGCGTGATGTTATATAGCCTAATGTATTTACTATCTTACACTTAAATAATTTTCCAAATAGGTCCAGTAGTTCCTGAGATTAGCGCGTTCAAACAATCAAACAAACTCTTCAACTTTATATATTAGTATAGATGTACTTCTTATTTTTGAAATGAGTACTTAGCTACGTCGATAAGGGCATCAGTACCGTATACCGTTCGTACCGTTTCAAAAAGCGCCTCGGCCCGCAATGCAGTGAAATCAATGTCGTTTCAAACTGAATGCACGTGTGACGGATTGTAGGCTTTTGGATTTTATTTTATTATCCTAAAGTCCAAAATACAAGCGCAGACTCCCAAGGTCTTGGGGAAATTTTTCTGGAAGAAAGTCCGACATGCACTCGAGACGAAATTTTCTACAAAACTATTTTTTTGACTTTCCAGTATGTTTTTTTTATACAGAAAATACCCCTTATAAGTATCACCGCCCGACGGGGACAGGCCATGGTTATGTCGGACTCGCACCGACTAACACGACCTGTGTGCTCCACCACGCTGCCGATGGCAAGGACAGGGTATCATTGTACACATTGCCCCCATACCCGCCGACAGTCGCTCTGATCCCAGAGACACCTCCTCCGAGTAGGCACCCCTCGAAAGAGAAGCCCCCTCCGCTAACCGACGCATCGGGAGCACCAGATTGACCGGCCGCCTCGGGGACCTGTAAGCTGTAAGTCCGATATACCTTGTTCGAAATACCCGAAGGTCCCAAGTCAGGGCGGCAAACAATGGGCTGGGACAAGTCGCTAACACCTGGACTCACCAGCAGCAGTTTGGATCAAGAACAAGAGTTCACGGAACCGTTTTGTCATCTCCCTGCGCAGAGCAAAAGAAGGCCATCGCTGCCCACGATCGCTGCCTACCCACCGTGTAATATATGTTAACCCAAACCTTGCCATCTAAGGGCGAGACTGAAGAACGCAGAAGCATAACAAGGGTATGAAGGCTCATCGTGTCGCGATACTAAATTTGCCAAGAGCGGGATACATAGTACGGGGAACCCATGGGCGTTAGGGTATCAAAGTGTTGGAATAGCGACTCCGCACCGGAAAACGCAGCGTCGATAGCCCCCTGTGAGGTGGGCTGACGGCCTCAAAAAGGTCACGGTAAGCGGTTCAAGTCAAATAGCACCAGATACTGAGGTGTGGAGATCCCATGAAGAAACCTATGTCCAGCAATGGACATCCATCGGTTGACAAAGAAGAAGAGCAATATTAAGCAAAACAAATACAAAGTTTGGGAAAGAATAATTAAATATTGAAATTACTGTAGCTAATACCAAAAGCTCGCTTCGGAATTACAAAGCTCAAAGTTTGCAAGAGAAGAGCAGCGATCCATAAACTTTGTCAATCCCCACAATAACAATGTGACAGAGCTTTCCAAACTTCGCCCGCATAACTTCAGCACTTAAACGACAACTTTAAGTTTAGTTATTGCAAATATATTTTCAGTTAAGTATGACAGATTTTTTAGCTTTAATATTTAAATGAGTTAATCTTGTATTAATCTTGTATTTTTAGAATCTCGGAAACGGCTCCAACGATTTTCCTAAAATACAGCATGTAGGGGGTTTTGGAAGAGAAAAATCGATCTGGATAAGTTTTATTTTTAAATTCAAATTCAAAATATTCTTTATTCAAATAAACTTGTAAGCAAGTGCTTTTGAATCGTCAACTCTACTGCTGGTTCGGAAAGCTGTTCCTACCGAGAAGAGCCAGCAAGAAACTCGGCGGTTGCTCTTTTAAAAATATAATTCTTAATACTATTTACATTAAGTCGTTACTGTCTTGTACAGGTTCAAAGAGAGCTATATCCACACATTCTGTTTGTCTGTAAATGCTGTTTGATTTGATTTGATTTGATTTGACATTCTTATCTTCCAAATAATCTTCAAGAGTATAGTAGGCTTTCTGTATCAGCCTCTTTTTAACAGTGTTTTTAAACTGATGTAATGGCAAAGCTGAAATTGATTGCGGAATTTTATTATAAAATCTTATACCAAAACCCTCAAACGAATTACGCACTTTTGCAAGGCGCAAAGCAGGAGCCGCAAGCTTATGTCGGTTTCTGCTTTGTCTATTGTATACATCACCTATCGTTTTATAATTCTTTAAATTTTTATGTACATAAATTAGATTGCTTAAAAAATGTTTTATCCCTGTTTTCGGGATATAATTTTTTTTTTAAATTTACGTTGAATACAATCACAATTTTTCGCTGTAAAACAAAAAGTCATGGTAGTTCATTTGGGGAACGGGCGGTCTTGAGAGCTGAAAATTCTAGGATCGAGCCCCACTTGCCCTATTATTTTTTTTTTTCAATATTTTTTTTTAATTTTCTTTTTTGAAATCATTTTAAAAATTACCGAGCAAGGCGTTTTCACCCAGGTACTTAATAATAAATAGAGATTTAAAAAACGCGCAAGAGTTGTGAAAGCCTAACGGTGCGTGCGACTCTTTCGAGCAGGTCACGGTTTCAAACTCCGGTCACCAATGAAAGTTTCTGTTAAAAACTTTTGTATCTAATTGATAATTGCAATTTATCACACGCTTTTCGGTTAAGGAACCTACATATCTCTAGAGAATTCTGGAGATATGTGTAACCTACCAATCCGCATTGGAGCAGCGTGGTAGGTCTTAGCTCCAACTCGTCCTACGCCCAACCTACTCCTATGCACAAAAAATGCAGAAAAAAAATCAAAAAATATTAAAATTACCGAGCAGCGTGGTGGTTAGTTCTAACTCTCAAGAAAGTTCTAACTCTCACTAAAAAGAAGAGTCCTATGCCCAGCAGTGGGATAGTAACATGCCATTTATCTTATACCTTGTCCATTGACGCAGGCGACAGTGACTCTGCCCTATGATCAAGGGGCCGCGAGTTCAATTCCCACCGAAGACCAACATAATAAAGTAAGTTGACTCGTCACGTGGTATCCAGTTGAATAGAATAGACCGCCCTTTTTCTTACCGAGGTGTCGGAAAAAGCGACTATGGTAAGTTGACTCAGCACGTGCGATCAGGCTGAGTAGAATAAACCACTCTTATTTATTACAGAGGTGTCAATATAGGTGACTAAGGTAAGTTAACATGAGGCAAGCGGCCGATCGTAAAAGACCTATCCAAATCATTGAATAACATATTAAAACGGCGTTTAATTTAAAGCTGCATTAACGGAATGGTTACGGTAACGAACTTGCGATTGAGAGGTCGTGGGTTCGAATCCCAGCCATTATACCTACCCACTGAACCACTAAACCCACTCCTAATATAGGCATTTAGCGTAGCTGGAGTAGTTAACAAGTTTACTAATTTGTGACCCAAATTGTTAGTAATTTTTTAACAAAAAAAACATATGCCCTAATAATATGTGTCCCGCCCACTTCCTTATCCCCATTTTCTTAATCCCACTCTAAGTGGGATAAGGAAAATGATGAGAATGATGTTTATATTAACCAGTTATGTTTCATCCCCTACACAATTATTTTACTTATTACTTACTTTATTTATTAAGTTACATTACTTTGGCAATTGATGACCGTGTGAGTAATTATCCTATATATTTAAAAAATCTAACGAACTCCGACAAGTTACTTGAGATAAAAAGATTACGATAAGTTATGAATAAGTTGCATCAAGTAAATAAAATCCAAGCCATTTCCCAACTAACCACTTGAGATGGCCTAGATTTTAGTTTCCGTTTGACTTTAGCGGACCGTGAACGAGGGAAAAACGGCGCAAATAGAGAAAAAATCAAAAACTAGGTTAATTTATACACCCAAGTTAACCCTGTAACAGTTATTGGATGTCTCATTTTATCTTACTTTTTCCCCCCAATTTTAAATCATCATCTTCCTGCCCTTATCCCACTCAAAGTGGGGTCGGCACGACATGTTATAAACATGCTGTCACATGATTTGGCTGCGTTTTCACGACCGGCCGCACACCTCCTTCATATAGAAATAATTGAAATTGGCGGGAAACGCCGTGTGGTATCCGGCTGAATAGAATAGTACCACCCTCATTTCTTACCGAGGTGTCGTAAAAGGCGACTAAGGTAAGTCGACCTGCCGTGTGGTATCCGGCTGAGTAGAATAGACCACCCTCATTTCTTACCGAGGTGTCGTAAAAGGCGACTAAGGTAAGTTGACCCACCGTGTGGTATCCGGTTTAGTAGAATAGACCACCCTCTTTCTTACCGAGGTGTAGTAAAATACGACAGAGGTAAGTTGACGTCAGGCAGGCGGCCGGTCGTAAAAACGCAGCCAAATCATGTGACAGCATGTTTATAACATGTTGTGCCGACCCTACTCAGAGTGGGATAAGGGCAAGAAGATGATGATGAAGGAGGTGGTATTTAAAACATGTTATAACAACATATAAATAGATAACTAAACAAACTTAAACCTTCCTCAAGAATTACACTATCTTTAAGTGAAAACCGTAAAAAAATCCGTTAAGTAGATTTTGAGGAAATCCATCACATACATACAGACAGCTTTTGTGGACTTTGTTGTATAAAATGCATAAATTCTATTAAATAAATGCCTAACATCGCATGACCGCGGTATATGAAGTAAAAGATTCGCGCCGCGATTGTACTAAGTTTAGTTTATAATGATTTAATAACTTACATTAAAGGTCATTTATATTTATACTAGGAGTCCCGCCCCAGCTTCGCACGGGTATAAAGCAATACCTAATATGGCACTCAGTGAAAATCACAGTATTTCTCTACTCCGGGGTGCCAAAGTGGTCGGCCTCCTCGTGGCGCACCCTGGGCAAGCTTAGTCTTGGCGAACGGATCACTGAGGGGTGGCCAATCCAGTTGTCCCTCTGATTAGCAGAGGGCAATCTGGACGGGCCGGGGACTTCGGGGGGGTTGGGGTGAAGTCTCTGATGAGCGACGGGTCCGGTTGGGCTTACTCTAAGTCTGGCTGGACATGGTTACGGCCACCGTCGGCGAAACCCGGAAGCCCAGCAATGGGAACGGGGACCTTCGGGTTGCGAGGAAGAAAACCTCTATAAAAAATTACCCGGTGGGGGCGGAAACGCCCACCAAGGCGTTGGGGCCCCTACTTGGGGCGCGATCTCTCCCTGTCGACCGTGACATAGCAAACACGGTGGGCAGGGAGCGATCGTGGGCAGCGATGGCCTCCTTTAGCTCTGCGGAGGGGAGCGGAGGGAGGCGGCGGAGCGGTTCCACGAACTGTTGTTCTGGATCCAATCTGCTGCTGGTGAGTCCAGGTGTTAGTGACTCGCCCAAGCCCATCGTCTGCCGCCCTAACTGGGGACCTTCGGGTGTTCCGAACGGGGTACATCGGACACCTGGCTTACAGGTCCCCGAGGCGGTCGGTGCATCTGGTGCTCCCGATGCACCGGTTAGCGGAGGGGGGTTTCTCTTTCGAGGGGCCCCTACCTGGAGGTGTTTATTTTCTGGGATCAGAGCTGTCGGCGGGATGGGGGCAAAATGTACAATGATACCCTGTCCTTGCCATCGGCAGCGTGGTGGAGCACACAGGTCGTTTTAGTCGGTGCGAGTCCGACATAACCGCCGCCTGTCCCCGTCGGGCGGCGGTACCCATAAGGGGTTTTTTCCTGTATAATAAAAAAAAAAAAAAAAATTTTCTCTACTCCATATTGAATTTTATTATACATATAAACCTTCCTCTTCAATCACTCTATATATTAAAAAAAAACCGCACGAAAATCTGTTGCATAGTTTTAAAGATTTAAGCATACATAGAGATGTAAGGACAGACAGAGAAAGCGACTTTGTTTTATACTATGTAGTAACGTTTAGCTACTACTATTTTGATAATTGTCAAATTTTTACCATACTTACCAAAAAACAAAATTACGTTTAGCTGTCATTTATGTTTTGTTTTTCCATGTCATAGTCGGTTTTGTTATACCACGTTTTATAGTGACTTGACGGGATAAAATAAATGCTGTCGAACGGTATAAAAAGTATCCTATGTCCGTCTCCTGGTTCTAAGCAACCTCTCCACCAATTTTCAGCTGAATTGGTTCATTCGTTCTTGAGTTATAAATAGTGTAACTAACACCAACTTTCTTTTATATATATATATATATAGATTAAATGCTAAAGTAAATTTTATAAATTTACAATTTAATCTTTCCAAATCAAGACAAGGATTTTTGTTAAATACAACACAATAAGGCACTTTTCCATGTGGTATCCGGCTGAGTAGAATAAACCATCCACTTTCTTATTGAGGTGTCGCAAAAGGCGATTAAGGTAAGATGACCATACATGTGATATACGGCTGAGTAGAATAGACCACCCACTTCCCTATTTGGGGTGTCGTAAAAGACGATTAAGGTAAGTTGACTTTCTTATAGAGGTGTCGTAAAAGGTGACTAAGGTAAGATGGCCCGCCGTGTGGTATTCGGCTGAGTAAAACAGACCGACCTCATTTCTTGCCGAGGTGTCGTAAAAGGCGACTAAGATAAGTTCGCCCGCCATGTGTTATCCGGCTAAGTAGAATAAACCATCCTCATTCTTACTGAGGTGTCGTATAAGGCGACTAAAGTAAGTTGATATCAGGCAGGCGGCCTGAATCATGTGAAAACATGTTAATATCGTGTTGTGCCGATCCCACTTAGAATAGGATAAGGTCAGGAAAATCATGATGTAAATTATATAGTAATGTACTGATTTTTCACAATACATAAGCACTCCACACGTTCACTATCACATTATAAAGGTTGCCTGGAAGAGATCGCTGGCTTAGCGATAAGGCCGCCATTTGAGCAATTTATTGAGTTTTTTTTGTTTATTTAACTAGTCTTGTTTTATATAGGCTAACAATAATTGTTATTTTTCTTTTTCTTTTATGTATTTTAATAGAAAAACTCATTGGTTTTTTAACCAATGAGTTTTTCTATTAAAACTTATGTGTCTAATTGATAATTGCAATTTATCACACGCTTTTCGGTGAAGGAAAACATCGTGAGGAAACCTGCATATCTCTAGAGAATCCTAGGGATATATGTAACCTACCAATCCGCATTGGAGCAGCGTGGTAGGTCTTAGCTTTCCCCCTTCTCTCCAAAAAAAAAAAAAGGAGAGAGGAGGCCTATTCCCAGCAGTGGGATATTAACAGGCCGTTACTTTATGTATTTCTGTGCAATAAAGAGTATTTTTATTCTATTCTATTCTGTTCTATCACAAACTCGACAATGGTTTCTCCGAACCCGAAAAAACATAAAGAGACTCGCAAAGCAAAGATTTGTTTTACTTTATTAATTTTCTATTACTAAAATATCGTTAGCTATATTGCGTTTTTTTCATTTTTACTCTATAATTCAACGGTTTAAATTGCAAATGGCAAAATATATTCCCGGATGTAGACAGTCTATTTGCGTCCCCGGATGCAAATGTTTCCGCTATGGCACCAGCTGTTGCACCATTTCCATGATGTAGATAAATTTTTAATACTAGAATAGAATAGAAATGTATATTATTAAATGTGAATGGATATATGGAAAGAGAGAGGCCTAAAAAGAGATAAATGAACGAATGATGTATAAACATATGGAATATATATACTTACACACACGGTCGTCCGTCCCCAAAGTAAGTAACTTAATACTTGTGTTATGGTAGACAGACAACTGGTGAATTTATACTTATATACTTTTTAAATACATACTTAAATACAAATATACACCCAGGCTCAAAGACCAACAAATACATTTCTAAAAAATGGTGGCCCTCGGTGAGAATCGAACCCGCGACCTTCCTGCCCTTAACCCAGTTTAAGTGGCGTCGGCACAACGTGTTATAAACATGTTGTCACATGATTTAGCTCTATGTATTTTACGACCTGCCTGCCTGACGTCAACTTACCTTAGTCGCCTTTTACGACACCTCGATAACAAATGAAGGTGGCTTATTCTACTCAACTGGATACCACACGGCAATGGGGATATAGCTTATCATTCATTCTCCTGCCCTTATCCCACTGTAAGTGGGGTCGGCACAACATGTTATAAGCACGCTGTTACATGATTTGGCTGCGTTTTTACGACCGACCGCCTGCCTGACGTCAACTTACCTCTATCGTATTTTACGACACCTCGGTAAGAATGAGGGTGGTCTATTCTACTAAACCGGATACCACACGGTGGGTCAACTTACCTTAGTCGCCTTTTACGACACCTCGGTAAGAAATGAGGTTGGTCTATTCTACTCAGCCGGATACCAAACGGCGGGTCGACTTACCTTAGTCGCCTTTTACGACACCTCGGTAAGAAAAAAGGGTGGTACTATTCTATTCTATTATATTCGGATACCACACGGCGTAATGGGGATATAGCTTATATATATCCAAAAGTCAGTCTGTTTGTTTAGTTTATTTTTTTTCACAACGTAAATATTATATTTATATTTTATTATTAAAATCTTAAATAAACAGTAATAGTTTGTTTTGAATAACCACGTAAATAATATATTCAATTGCATTTTTAATTCACACTTAACAGTTTTGTAATACCATCAATATGAAATGGAAACATAGAAACACAAAACAAACCATAAACAATAGAATATGGTACATAAAGAATGTGAAATATTCCAAAAACCACTCTGCTTTATGCTTTTCATCGATTACAAAATTTTCATCGCCTCTTCAATTGAATCGAAAGTAATTTATAAAATAAGGCGTTACTTTGCGGAGATCCATAATACAAAAGTAATAATAAAATTATTTTGCTGCAATCCGCGGTGAAGTAAAATAGAAAATATATATAATGCGAAATGTAGAGTGCACTATCCGTTGTCATATTTAATATAATATATTATACTAGCGGCCTGCCCCTGCTTCGCACGGGTATAAAATATATATCCCATGTCAGTCAGTGTAAAAAAAATGATTAAAATCGATCCAGTAGTTTTGATTTATTCATTACTGCCCGTGGCCCGCAAGCTTTAAATTTGGAGAAAAACAATTTCCTTTCCCTATACCAAAAAGATCTCCTGCTATCTTTGGAATATCTAAATTCATATAGTACATTTTTACTTATTTACTTTTACATTTTCCTTATTTATTTTATTTTTACAATTAATTACAGAATGTCTTTAAACAAACTTTTGAAAGAGGGACATAGCTGCTAAAGTCGAAGTGTTATAGGGCGAAGCGCGGCGTCCTCACAGCATTCTAAATCTGTAATATCTCCGAAAATATTCACTTAAATTTCATGCTGTAAACGGCCATATTGATCTATATTAAATCAACTATTTATTTAAGGTACTTAAATGGATAAGGAGTAATGCTGTATTGTATAAAAATTGCTTCAAAAATATGGCATTATTTTTCGTAAAAAGAAAATGACAAAAAATGCTATAGTGGGTTATCCATAAGAGATAGACATATACCATCGCGGACTTTTCTGTAGACCTTTTCAAGATGTACAAATACTTAGTACATTATTTTGATAAATCTCGTAGGGTTTAGCCTGCGTTTGCAATGTAAGCGGAAAAAATTGTAATTATTTACAGAAACCTCAAAATTACAGTATTTCTCTACTGCGTATTGAATGTTATTATACGTACAAACCTTCCTGTGGAATCACTCTATCTATTAAAAAAAACCGCATCAAAATCTGTTGCGTAGTTTTAAAGTTTTATGTGTACATAGGGATATAGGGACTTTGTTTTATAATATTTAGTGATGGGACGCTTATAAACACAGTCATTTATTATTTATTTACAGCAAAAATGTACAAGTTATATCTATCTTAAATTACTAACACGCTAGGACTACACAAATCATGCCCACGTGGAATGGTCCCAAGAATGCTGGCAGCGTTTCCGCGCTGAATCGCTAAGCTGATTCTTAGTGCGAAAAAGAAGCCAGCCCTCTTGTCACCTGAAGAGGCAATTAACCGATATGTTAAAATGGATATTTGAAATTTTTTTTTGCACTTTGACTCCATGGCCCTAGTAGGATCTCAACTGCAAACGGCACAAATTAAATAACTTAATATATATATATTAAAAAAGACCAGCCTCTTTTTTACTTTTGTGTCGTAAGGCGACTAAGGTAAGTGGACGCCAGGCAGGCGGCCGGTCGTAAAATAACGATCATTTTACAATATATTTATAGCATATTGTGCCGACCCCATTTAGAGTGGGATAAGGGTAAGAGAATGAGGATAGATTAAGTATTATTTTTATTTAATCCGGAATAGATGTGCGGAAGGTAATAATAATATAAAAGAAGTAGCTCCAATAAAAATATATAACGTAAAAGCAGACATACAAAACAAGCCGTAAAGTCCGTCATAAACAAACTATAAAATGGTATTTACATACGCAGCGACACCACGTCTGGTTATTTTGGGGATTTTATAAGTTTCTACATTGTTAGGGTTGCCATATTTAATAAATATACGGGACACACACACGGTCTTCTATCCCAAAGTAATACTTGTATTATGGGTGAGAGACTGGTGAACGCCATGTGGTATCCGGCTGAATAGAATAGTACCACCCTCATTTCTTACCGAGGTGTCGTAAAAGGCAACTAAGGTAAGTTGACCCACCGTGTGGTATCCGGTTTAGTAGAATAGACCACCCTCAATCTTACCGAGGCGCCGTAAAATACGACTAAGGTAAGTTGACATCAGGCAGGCGGCCGGTCATGTTTGTAACATTTTGTGCGGACCCCACTAAGAGTGGGATAAGGGCAGGAGGATGATGATGAATAAGTTTCTACATTGTTAGGGTTGCCATGTTTAATAAATATACACATACACGGTCGTCCAAAGTAAGTAACTTAATACTCGTGTTATAGGTGAGAGACTACTGGTGAATATAAACATATATAATTTAAAAAACATACAAATATACTCCCAAGATCGAAGAACCAACAAATTGTTTAAAAAAATATTGGCCCTCGGTGGGAATCGAACCTGCGACTCGCGGAGCGGATGGCATGTTTTTTTCCTGTTCCAAAATATCATCATCATCCTCCTGCCCTTATTCCATTCTAATTTGGATCGACATGTTATAAACATGTCACATGATTTGGCTACGTAGTTTACGACCGGCTGCCGCCATGACTTCAAATTACCTTAGTCGTCTTTTACGACACCTCGTAAAGAAAGTCTGTTCTACTCAACCGGATAATACGCGGTGGATCAACTTACCTTAGTCGCCTTTTACGACACTTCGTAAAGAAAGTCTGTTCTACTTGACCGGATACCACACGGTGGGTCAACTCACCTTAGTCATCTTTTAGGACACCTCGGTAAAAAATGAAGGTGGTATTTGCTACTAAGTAATCACCGTGCTTGTAAATAAGATTTTAAATAAAATTGCACTAAGTGATTAATTTACTTGAAATGAATTTATAATTAAATTATTAGTTTTTAATTAGATTATTAATTTATTTTTATAAATTAAAACAAAAATAATTTAATAACATGTAAAAAATTGTAAATAACATGTAAAAAATCTGACACAAGTATTTCTAATACTTACTAGAAGGTCTCAATTTGTTTTTTTTTGTTATGAATTATTGAAAAGAAATAAAGATTTTTTAATTTTTTTTGGATTTAAAAAAAAATTGGTGGGTATGTAAACTCTAAAGTCGACGCAAAAACAAATAGCGCACACGATTTTCTGAATTCAAAATTTAATGTCGAAATGTAGGAATAAGTTCAATATCAGGAACAATCCTGACATATCAGGACACATGGCAACCCGATTGTATTTAACGACGGTATTGCAGGTGTTCCCGAGAATCGAACCTTGGCCCGTGACGCGTTTAGAGACATTGACCCATTTGTATCGATCGATCACTGTTGACCCGTCGTTGATATAAATAATATCGCGTAACGCGTAACGGTAAGCTTAAACTGAACGATATTTTATACTAATATATAAAGCTGAATGGTTTGTTTGTTTGTACGCGTTTACCTCAGGAACTACTGGACTATTTGAAAAGTTACTTAACTGTATGATATTCCATTTATCGAGGAAGGCTATAAGCTATATAACGTCACGCTAAGATGACTAGGAGACGAGCAGCAATAAAACGTACGAAATGGCAAAATTAAATTTTGCCATTTCGTACGCTTTCCTTTAGTCGCTAGTATTAATAAAATTATTTTGCTATAATCCGCTCCTCTGTAATCCTCTTTGGGAAATCAGTGTTTAAACTGACGTGAAAGACGTATTTACAGCTAATCTGTACTAATATATGAAGCTGAAGAGTTTGTTTGATTGTTTCTTTGATTCACACGCTAATCTCAGGAACTACTAGGCTGATTTGAAAAATTATTTGACTGTAAGATAGTCCATTTATCGAGGAAGGCTATAGGCTATATATACCATCACGCTAAGATGAATAGGAGAGGAGCAGCAATAAAACGTACGAAAACAGCAAAATTTAAAGCATTCCTTGCATGCGCTAAGTTAACGGTGAAAGTTATTCAAAAATAATGTATTACAAAATTGTTCCCCTCTAAAATTTCTAAATAAAAGTCGGCGACAGCATAAGTCTAGCTTTTAAGGTTAACCCACTTTAACCACTTTTATGGTTATCAAAATACTATATTACAGTTTAAATCTTTCTACGCGGAGCCGCTGGCGATTGCTTGTGTTAAATAAGAGTGATCTGCAATAATTGAGCTATCTTTTGGCGCGTGTCCAAATCATCAGCATATTGCTCTTAATTTGATTTCCCGATAACTTTCAATAAAAACTTGTTTTATTTGAAACTGTTATTTCTCGTTAAAAGGTAGATAGGGTTTAGCGGAATAATGTTTTTTATACTTATTACAAAAAGTCCCCAAAATGTCTGTATGTATGTGATCGATTTTTTTAAAATTTTTATGAAATTTACGTTGAATAGAATCACAATTTTTAGCTGTCAAACGTAAAGTCATGGTGGTTCATTTGGGGAACGGGCGGTCTAGAGAGGTGAATACCTAGGATCGAACCCCACCTGCCCTATAATTTTTTCATTTCTCTTTCAATTTTTTTTTTTACATCATTTTAAATATTATCGAGCAAGGCACGGTCACCCAGGTACTACAGTTGACAATAAAAGGTTTTTTGATTTTGATTTGATTTGAAATAGAATTCAGTAAACGAAGAGATGACACATAATCTAGACACTGTTCAGACAATACTTGTGAAGCTCCATTGAAAATTACCCAACCTAATTTGCTGGGCGACTGCCAAAGCGTCAAGAAAACTATACTACAGTAATAATCGCCGGAAGTGCTGTAACGGTCGAAAAATTTTGCCCTGCAAAACACGCTATCACTACCCGTCAGATCATCACATGACCTAGATATAAAAGTATCTAATAATGTTTTTTTTTAAAGCTTTTATTCATTGCAATGTATATGAAGGAGCTTGCAAGCCAAATTTGACTCACTTTTTCGCTGAAATTTTTGTATATTGGACCATTGTTGATGACAATGCATATTTATGATAAGCATAACCTGATGATGCTACCAAAATTGGCTTCAGACGAGAGAACTCCTCAACGGTTAACAGTAGCGACATTATTTTTTTTTAATGCTTGGATTTGAAAATCCTTACAGCTTCAAAGTAAGCAGTAAGTAAGTAAGGAGCGGCCTGTTACTCTCCCAGTCCTGAGGATAGGCCTCTTCTCTCCGTTTTTGGAGAGAAGCATTGGACCTAAGACCTACCACGCTGCTCCAGTGCGGATTAGTAGGTTACACATATCT
Source organism: Morpho achilles (assembly GCA_947086495.1). Lineage (NCBI taxonomy): Eukaryota > Metazoa > Arthropoda > Insecta > Lepidoptera > Nymphalidae > Morpho > Morpho achilles. The sequence goes on from CAMTZB010000026.1 coordinate 10,569,500, forward strand.
CCAGAATTCTCTAGAGATATGCAGGTATCACGATGTTTTCCTTCACCGGAAAGCGTGTGATAAATTGCAATTATCAATTAGACACATAAGTTTTAACAGCAATACTCATTTGTGTCTGCCCGGGTTGGAACCCGTGACCTCCTCGAAAGAGTCACACGGTGTTACCATTGGGCTATCATAACTCCTATTTGCAAGCATATTTATGATAAGCATAACCTGATGACTTCTCAACGGTTAACACTAGGGACATTAAATTTTTTAAAAATGCTTCCGTTTGAAAATCATTACAGCCTCTAAGACCGCGGTTTTATAATATAAATTGAAAATGTTTGAATGATTGACAGCCGAGTTTCTTGCTAGTTCTTCTTGGTAGACCAACATTCCGAACCAGTTGTAGCTTTATTAACCATATTGATAATTGACGATTCAAAAGTGCTTGAAAGAGCTTATTTGAATAAAGATTATTTTGATTTGATTTGATTGTTGCGAAAGCTAACCTGTGCGTAATTTGAATTTGAATTTTGAAAACGGTGTTTTGACGTTCCGTTCCATCGTTTGACACAGAATTGCTTGAGCATCATCGTTAAAGCCGTTTCTGAAATCAAAAAGATGTACCTATACAAAATTTGCTCTTTCAAAGGTAGTAGATTATTTTTCATTATGTTGCCTCAATTCATGACTCCATATTTCCCCATGACTTTAAGAACTAATGTGAATATTTGGCACTCGTCCATCAGCAAGCATATTCAATACTCCGGAGGACGTTAGGAAATTTGCATGCTGCTTTTGTTCCGTTTGTGGCGTAATATTTCAACCTTGACACTGCTCAAGGAAACATTAAACACGTCAGTCTTTATATGAATTCATATATTCATCATCATCATCTTCCTGCCCTTATCCCACTCTAAGTGGGGTGGGCTCAACATGTTATAAACATGCTGTCATGATTTGGCTGTGTTTTTACGACCGGCCGCCTGCCTGACGTCAGCTTACTTCAGTCATATTTTACGACACCTCGGTAAGAAAGAGGGTGGTCTATTCTACTAAACCGGATACCACACGGTGGGTCAACTTACCTAAGTCACCTTTTACGACACCTCGGTAAGAAATGAGGTTGGTCTATTCTACTCAGCCGGATACCACACGGCGGGTCGACTTACCATAGTCGCCTTTTACGACACCTCGGTAAGAAATGAGGTTGGTCTATTCTACTCAGCCGGATGCCACACGGCGGGTCGACTTACCATAGTCGCCTTTTACGACACCTCGGTAAGAAATGAGGTTGGTCTATTCTACTCAGCCGGATACCACACGGCGGGTCGACTTACCATAGTCGCCTTTTACGACACCTCGGTAAGAAATGAGCGTTGTATTCAAAATTTCAAATATTCATATATATCTAAATTCATACAACGATATTCCTAATGTTATTTTTTTCTTTCTTTAATATTTAAATGAGTTAATCTTTATGTATTATAAATGGATATTACAAGAGGTCGCTGCTATCGTGCGTATTTAAGTATAGCTTATGATAGCGAACTCGCTGCGGCTCCGTCATCGAGCGTCCTACGAAAACAGCCGAGTGCCCGGCGTAATGCGCAATAACAAATGGAGGTTGCGATGGCAACGGAATAACAAACCATCTTGTGTGATGTGACGTTTGCTTTGGGATATGGTATTAATGCGGGAATACAAGTTGAATCATAGTTCAGGGTTTAAAAGTCACTTCTGGACCTTCTTCAACAATATATATAAATATATTTTCTGAATCTCGGTAGCGTCTTTAACGATTTTCCTGAAATTCAGCATGTGTGGTTTTGGGGGACAAATCTAGCTAGGTTTTATTAAAAAAAATTGTTTTATACCTGTTAAAATATGGTAATATGTATTTTTTTTTTTAGGCAAACGGAAAATGTTCAAAACCCGGGTTCGATTCTCATATATCCTTCTTTCTTGTGTTATTTTATATATATATATATATATATATATATATATATATATATATATATATATATATATATATATATATATATATATATATATATAATATTAAAATTATATTTCTTCTATATTTCTTATAATTATAAAATATATTCGGAATCCCGGAAACGGCTGCATCGATTATTACTACTTTACTTTTAATTTATTGTAAATATAAAACACTATTTTTGTCGTTAATAGCATAATGGTAACGGGAGGTAACGTTCAACATAAAGTCAACCATAAGTCGACCCGCCGTGTGGTATCCGGCTGAGTAGAATAGTACCACCCTCATTTCTTACCAAGGTGTTTGCAAAAGGCGACTAAAGTAAGTTAACGTCAGGCGTAAAATACATAGCCAAATTATTTAACAACATGCTTATATTGTGCCAGCACCACTTAAAGTGGGGTAAGGAGGATGAATTCCGAATTCCGTAGGAAGATAAATTCCATGTTATACCCGTCTGTACATTGTTTTCGCTATGCGAACATAGGTCGTTAATTAAAATTACTTCATTTGTGAAAATTACAATCCCCTAACCGGCAAGTGTAAACGTGTTCATAAAAATGTTAGTATACACGATCCGGACCGTGCCGCGTTTTCATTGCGACGTAGAGAAGTCGGGTAGTTAGTGCATAAGTTCTTACAAATTCTGCACGTATTAGGTAAGAGAACGAATAGTACACTCTACATTTAGCATAACACATATTTTCTTTTATCGCGGATTATCCTTTAATTATCATATTTGTAATGTCAGTTTCTTACTAATATCTATTTACAAATCCATTTCAATCAGTTTTTATTGATATAGTTTTTTCATACTTAGTTTCTAATTTAAAAAATAAAATGTCATCGTACATGTTTAAGTTGCATGCTGTGTCTGCCTGTAAATGGCATTAGGTGTAAACTTATAAACCCTATTTTAATATTTAAATTACACTTAATTCTGTTGGCGGACCTAGTAAAAATAAATAAATAGCAAAATAATATTCTCATTACATTTGTATTATGGACTTCCGCAAAGTAATGCTTAATTCTAAAAATTAACGTCTGTATATTGATCACTGTTACCAACTTTAGTCACTTTTGTAACAACAACAAGCGACAATTTTAACGCAATGTAAACGGGTTAGGTGATATACAAGGAATGTTTATAACGTCGGAATTCGCTACCCTTCCTTTAATTCTCAAACAGCTAAATAAATTTTAGCACTAATTTTCTAAATTACACTTAAAGTTTTCAGTAAGTAAAATTATTTTATGTTCACTCTATTCTCTTCAGACATGCAAATATATTGATGATTTATTCCTTCAACGAAATTCAAATTCAAATTCTTGTAATTCTTTATTCAAATATTTAATCTTCAATAATTAAATCAGTTAATCTTGTATGTATATTTTCGGAATCTCGGAAACGGCTCCAACGATTTTCCTGAAATCATCTAGCTAGGTTTCATTTAAAAAATCTTTTATTCCTGTTTTTACTTCCGTCGGGTCATCGTATTACACTTCTAAATAAAACACATTTAACATTATTAACTTATTAAACGCCTGTTTCACAAGTTACCAATAACCTGTCAGCTTATTCGGAACATATCTGACACATATTTCGGAATTCTGCGTTCCTCAGGTTTCTGATAGGCTTATTCAGCACTTAAAGTCCCTAATAAGTTAACAGGTAGATCATGTGGCTGTTATTTAGTTTATCTGCCGGATAGCAAATACCTAAATGGCCGCGATTTTTTTTTACATTTTTCACTTTTTAGTGACCCTCTTTAGAGATATTTATCTGTTTATTTGTCAGTTAACTATCCGACACTTTATCAGTAACTTGTGAAACAGGCTTTTAATACTTAAACTGACGCGAAGTCACGGATAAAACTAGTATAAAATAATGTCAAACCAACAATCCATATTTCGTGAAAAGACAAAATGACCTACTTACAGCAATAATATGTCAAAGGAAACAATTTATCAGAGACCTGTACCGAATAGGTAATGAGAATATTTTGCAAAATGAGTAGTTTACTATATTTATACACAAAAGTAATAAGAATATTATTTTGCTATAATCCGCGATAAAAGAAAATATATGTAATGCTAAATGTAGAGTGTACTATTCGTTCTCATACGTGATACATGCAGAATTTGAAACTCATGCTCTACCCGACACAACAATACACAAGCACTGCACACATTCACCACCACAATCTCAACAATTGTTTCGCCCCGTAACCGATCGTGAGGAGATAGACTCTACGACATAATCGCAAAGCATTGCGATTTTCTTACGCCTAATCTATCTATAAATTACCCAAAAAAAAAAACGCGATTTTTCTCGTGTAGTCTATCTCCTGACGATGCTTCGGTTACGGGGTGTTCAGGGGGTTCAGTTAAAAATATACTGTGAATCTTATGCTTACTGCGACTGCTGACTTAAGACTGCACGGATTATCCTTTAAGAAATATACTTTCAAAAGAGCAACCGCCAAGTTTCTCGGTGGCTCTTCTCGTTAGGAACAAACCAGCAGTTGAGCTGATAAAAAAGCACTTGTTTACAAGTTCACTTGAATAAAGAATGTTTTGAATTTAAAATTCAATTCAATGATTTTCAATTATCAATTAGACACATAAGTTTTAAGTACCTGGTTGACCCAGCCTTGCTCGGTAATTTTTTACAAATTAAAAAGAAACTAAAAAAAACATAAAAATAAGAGAGTAGGTTGAGTCTCGATCCTAGGTATTTTCATTTCTCGCGACCTTCCACCTTCCGTTCCCCGAATAAGCTACGCTGAATTGACGGTTTATGGCAAAAATTCAATCCAATATAAATTTAAGTTTTTTTTAATGTCTAATAACAGGGCTAAAATGAATTTTTTTTTATAAAAATATAGCTGAATTTCAGGAAAATCGTTAGAGCCGTTTCCGAGATTCCGAATATATATATATATATATATATATATATATATATATATATATATATATATATATATATATATATATATATATATATATATATGTCGGCGGGTAGCCGTACTTTGAATATCAACATCACGCCATTTGATTTAGATTGTTACTATGATGTTTAATTTGTCGATAAATACCTTCATTACTGAAATAAAAACACGTGGTTAATATTTTTACCACGTGTTCAGACTTCAGAATTAATATTTGCAAGTTACATTGTAAAAAGTTAAACATTTCATTTTAAAATTGAGAACATTTCTTTGTAAGTAAAGAATAGTTTTAGTTGAAAAGGTGGGTAGTTTGTTCAATCGAATTACACGCCCAGTCTTTCTATAAAAGCCGAGCGCACGACAGCTCGCGAGATTATTCCGTTTCGGACCGCCGCAGCGGACAGAGCTCTTGACAATAAAAGTTTATTAAAATTATCTTAGTTGTTCATATTAAAATACCAAGTATGGGTGATAACCCTGCCCGTGACGTCAGCAATACTGACGTCACGCTTTTCAAAAATACTCGCGGCGAGCCTAATCCGTCATATATATATATTAGCCGTGTGGTATCCGGCTGAGTAGAATAGTACCACCCTCTTTTCTTACCGAGGTGTCGTAAAAGCCGACTAAGGTAAGTCGACCCGCCGTGTGGTATCCGACTGAGTAGAATAGACCAACCTCATTTCTTACCGAGGTGTCGTAAAAGGCGACTAAGGCAAGATGACCCACCGTGTGGTATCCGGTTTAGTAGAATAGACCACCCTCTTTCTTACCGAGGTGTCGTGAAATACGACAGAGGTAAGTTGACGTCAGGCAGGCGGCCGGTCGTAAAAACGCAGCCAAATCATGTTACAGCATGTTTATAACATGTTGTGCCGACCCCACTTAGAATGGGATAAGAGCAGGAAGATGATGATATATATATATATATATATATATATATATATATATATATATATATATACAAGATTAACTCATTTAAATAAATAGTACCAGTTTGACTGAGCCTTGCTTGGTAATTTTTTACAAAATAAAAAATAAAAAAATAATATGGTACTTAGGGATCAATCATTTACATTTCTTGAGACATCCCGTTCCCCGAATAAACAACGCTGAATTGACATTTAACAGCAAAATTAGTGTATTAATATAAATTTCAGTATTTTTTACTGCCCAAATACAGGGATAAAACGATTTTGTTTCATAAAACCTAGCTAGATTGATTATTCTCCCCCAAAACCCCTACATAGTGAGTTTCAGGAAAATCGTTGTGGAGCCGTTTCCGAGATTCGGAAAATATATATATATATATACAAGATTAACTCATTTAAATATAAAATATCTGGGTGACCGAGCTTCGATCAGGAATTTTTTACAATAAAAATTAAAAACTTTAAAAAAAAAAGAAAAAACAATTATTTAGTTGCGGATCGATCCTTGGCATTCACATTTCTCGAGGCTGCCCGTTACCCGAAAAGGCTACGCCGACTTGACAGTTAATAGCGAAAATTCAATTCAATATAAATGTTAGTGTTTTTTAATGCCCAAAAACAGGGATAAAACGATTTTGTTTTTTTCATAAAACCTAGCTAGATCAATTTTTCTCCCCCAAAACCTCAACCCCAAAACATGCTAAATTTCAGGAAAATCATTGGAGCCGTTTCCGAGATTCCGATAAAATATATATACATACATCATTTAAATATAAATGGTAGGAAAACTCATTGGCGCCTGCCCGTTCTTGTGAACTCCTCGAAAGAACTAGAAGCTTGAAGTTCTTCTGTCAAGTTATTTACAGTGAAAAAGATTGTGACCAGCATCCTCCACACACCCATATGAAATACATGATATAATCTGTTAATAGCGATGTAATCAAGTTGCCAACGGCCCGAGGCGGCAACACGGATTTGCAATTTACTTAATCACTAGCTACATACATAGGTGTACACTCAATTTTGCTCGCTATTATCGGCTTATTTATTTATAGACGCCGTGTGGTATCCGGCTGAATAGAATAGTACCACCCTCATTTCTTACCGAGGTGTCGTAAAAGGCGACTAAGGTAAGTCGACCCGCCGTGTGATATCCGGCTGAGTAGAATAGACCAACCTCATTTCTTGCCGAGGTGTCGTAAAAGGCAATTAAGGTAAGTCGACCCGCCGTGTGATATCTGGCTGAGTAGAATAGACCACCCTTATTTCTTACCGAGGTGTCGTAAAAGGCGACTAAGGTAAGTCGACCCGCCGTGTGATATCCGGCTGAGTAGAATAGACCAACCTTATTTCTTACCGAGGTGTCGTAAAAGGCGACTAAGGTAAATCGACCCGCCGTGTGATATCCGGCTGAGTAGAATAGACCAACCTTATTTCTCACAGAGGTGTCGTAAAAGGCGACTAAGGTAAATCGACCCGCCGTGTGGTATCCGGCTGAGTAGAATAGACCAACCTCATTTCTTGCCGAGGTGTCGTAAAAGGCGACTAAGGTAAGTCGACCCGCCGTGTGATATCCAGCTGAGTAGAATAGACCAACTTCATTGCTTGCCGAGGTGTCGTAAAAAGGTGACTAAGGTAAGTTGACGTCAGGCAGGCGGCCGGTCGTAAAAACGCAGCCAAATCATGTAACAACATGTTTAATGTTGTGCCGACCCCACTTAGAGTGGGTTAAGGACAGGAGGATGATGATATCGGCTTATTTATTTATAGATCACCAAAATACACACTAACTTCTTCCTGCCCTTATCCCACTTTAAGTGGGGTCGGACATGTTATAAATATTGCAACATGATTTGGCCACGTATTTTACCGCCTGCCTGTCATCAACTTACCTTAGTCGTATTTTACGACACCTCGGTAAGATAGAGGTTGAATAGGCATGCGTCAGGTTAGCCATGTGGTAAGTCGACCCGCCGTGTGATATCCGGCTGAGTAGAATAGACCAACCTCATTTCTTGCCGAGGTGTCGTAAAAAGCGACTAAGGTAAGTTGATCCACCGTGTGATGTCCGGGTTAGTAAAATAAACCACCCCCTTCCTTACCGAGGTGTCGTAAAATACGACTAAGGTAAGTTGACGTCAAGCAGGCGGCCGGTAAAAACGCAGCCAAATCATGTGACAGCATATCTAAAATATGTTGTGCCGACACCACTTAGAGTGGGATAAGGGCATGATGGTTTTATGTTGATGTTCATCATTCTCCTGCCCATATTCCACTCTAAGTGGGGTCGGCACAACGGGTTTTACAACTAAGCGTGTCATATAATAAGGAAACAGAAAACTTAGCTTTAAACCCTTAATATGATACAACATCTCATAAAACCTATTTGGGTCAAAGAGATTTAATATAAACGACATTAAAAACAAACTAGAGGTCACGCTAAGGTGAAACAGGCGACAGTTCGTCTATCACATCCGATGGTCTAGATGAAGTGACCCAAAAACATTTCTCCAAACACAACCATAAACTTTATTAGAAAGTAGGTAAAGTCCAGATTTGTATACAAACCTTCAAAGCTTCCGGGGGTAGCTAAATATATTATCAAATTCAAAATATTCTACGTTCAAATAAACTCGGAATGTTTAACTGTGCTGTCCGGGTAATTACTAAAGAATTGAGCCTTCATAATTATCTTACGTACTTATATATTAAGAAAGCCGTGTGGTATCCGGTTGAGTAGAATAGACCACCCTTTTTAAAATAATTTATAGAATTAGGCGTTACTTTGCAGAGATCCATAATACAAAAGTTATAATAAAATTATTTTGCTATAATCCGCGATGAATTAAAATAGAAAGTATATATAATGCTAAATGTAGAGTGGCCAATCCATTTTCATACCTGATACAAGCATGTATCCTGCATGTATCAGGATATTTTATTATTACTTTTGTAGACCACCCACATTTCTATTTCCTCATTTCCTCACCAATGAGTTTTACTAGTAAAACCTGCGTCTTAGTGATTGCAATCTGTTCTAATATATAAAGCTGAAGAGTTTGATTGATTGTTTGAACGCGCGTAGAAATATTGGACCGATTGTAAAAATTATTTGAGTCTAAGATAGTCCATTTATCGTATAGTCTATATAAAATCACGCTTAGATGAATAGGAGAGGAGCAGCAATAAAAAATAGTAAGAAAACTGCAACATTTAAAGCTTTCCTTACGCGCCTTAAATAACGTTAAAATAACGTATAAATAAATAACGTTGAAAGTTATTCAAAAATCATGTATTACAAAATTGTTCCCCTCTTAAAGTTCTAAATAAAAGTTCGCGACAGCATGTCTAGCCTTTAAGGTTAATGCACTTTAACCATTTTTATGGTTATCAAAATACTATATTACGGTTTTAATCTTTCCACGCGGGCAGAGCCGCTGGCGATTGCTAGTATTACAATTTTAAATATAAATTTTGCCATTTTCGTACTATTTTTTATTACTCCTTTCCTATTCATCTTAGTATAATGTTATATAACCTATAGCCTTCCTGAATAAATAAACTACCTTACACTGAAAGAATTTTTCAAATCAGTCCAGTAGTTCCTGAGATTAGCGCGTTCAAACAATCAGACAAACAAATAGACTCTTCAGCTTAATATATTAGTATAGATGTACAGCAGCAACTCAACTTACAAATAGCAGGTGTGAATTTTACTAACATTTAACATCAAAAGAACGTTTATGCGATCGTAAAAATAACATAATAGATAAAAATCAATATGTTAAAGAATAAAACAAATTGACTAACGCCATTACGTAATAACGTTACGACGTAAACAATATATATGAAGCACTCAAATCTGTGTTTACACAAACGCACGCCCCCTATGATGTATCACGTGTTCGTTACACTAAAAACACTGTGCATTGTACAGGAATTGAAAATATTTTTAGCACGTTGAAAACAATGCTTAGATTTAAAATCCTTACAGATTGAAAGACTTCAGCTTAATTGTGCAAATTATGAGTAACAAGTCAAATTGAAAATGCTTTTAAAAAGCTTCATGACCCTAATCTTAACCGTTGAAGAGTTCCCTCGTCTAAAGCCAATCTTGGCAGCGTCAGAACATGCTTATAATAAACAGTATTGTCATCGAGATTGGACCAGTATACAAAATTTAGTGTTCCTACGGTTAACCACTGAAGAGATCCCTTGTCTGGTCAATTCTGATAACAGCATCAAGTCATGTTTATCATAAACATGTATTGTCATCGGTACTGGAGCAGTATGTAAAATTTCAGCTCAATCGGACACCGGGAAGTAACTCAAATTTAACTTGCAAGATTCCACCATCACATACATACACGGCAATTTAAATGAAAGCTTTTAAAACGCGTGGTAGTAGCACCTAATAGTATAATATTAAATTATTCACCAATTCAAATAATTAACCAATTATAACTACTTAAATTAAACTAGAAGATTTTAAAATTATGCGATATTATTTTAAGCGAATAGTTAACATAGATTCGTCTGAAAAACAAGCCAGAAGACGCATACGGGTGGCTTAAATACAATGATCCAACTGCAAGAATATGGAGACCGTAAAATCTCCCGCAAAACCAAAATGACATTAGTAAAGACCTTGGTATTATCCATCGGATACGAAGGTACATACGAAACATAGACGGTAAAGAAATTAGACCGCGGCGGCACCGATGCTTTCGAGATTTAATGCTGAAGGAGAATGCTTTAGATCTCATGAAAAGCCTTCCCAACAGATGCGTCTATTTTGCAACTAACTGTCCCGACTTTCTTCTGTCTGCCTGTGAATTGTGCTTGGGATATTTAGTCACATTGCCAGAGAAGAGGTAAATAACCTCGAGCAACTCATTGTTCCCGCAAAGTTTAACAGCAAAAGGCCATGAGGCCCCTAACTAGATGAAGTGACCAGACCTAAACCTTGGATCTACACATTGCTCTTCTTTGTTAGAGTAACAATTCGTGGACTACTGTCCAGAGGATTACCTCACAATTAAGGAATCGTGAACCTCAGTTATGAAGAAATAAACGAAAGGGATTGTAAACGTACGCATTGGTAGACCCCTCTAAAGTTGCCTGACAAGTTTTAAAAACGTGGGAAGCCGTTGGATTCAAGCGACAATATCCTGTAGAGATCCCTTGATACCTATGTCCAGCAGTGGACATCAATCCAGTTGTAATAATTACTAGTAAATTAATTACTGGTAAAGTTAACATTAGCAGCGTCAAGGAGTTAGGCCAATGTCAGTAAAACCCATCATGGGTCGTCACCGCCCGACGGGGACGAGCTGGCGAGGGCAAGGACCGGGTATCGTTGCCCACAACCCTGCCGACAGCTCTGATCCCAGAGAATACCTCCTCCAGGTAGGGACCCCTCGAAAGAGAAGCCCCCCTCCGCTAACCGGTGCATCGGGAGCACCGCCTCGGTTAACTGTAAGCCAGACGTCCGATATACCCCGTTCGGAACGTCCAAAGGTCTCCTGAAAGGGCGGCAGATGATGGGCTTAGGCAAGTCGTTACCACCTGACCTCGCCAGCATTTTCTATTTTACTCAGTGTCAGGTAACGACTAATATACAAATGAAATGGAAATATCAAGCGCAGGTCATCCAGGGTCAAGTAGATAAGTATAAACCAGCAAGTCCTCAACGTTAAAGGAGATAATAATCAGAACGTTTCCATTTGTCGTAAATTTTTTTGTGTATATTTTCGCTGCGTACATTCATCGGGTGTTCGAGCGAGGCGCGTGAGCCATGAATCTTGACCAGAGTGACATTTGTATAAACACTTCTCTTTTTTATATGTTCCATGGCATTCATGTCTGGAATTATGTGAAACTTCCTTAGCCGGTGTACCGCGGACAATAAGCATTGGTTTTGTATTAATATTTATTTTGACAGAGCTACTACCAGTATCTATAATGCCTTTTGCCTGAAAATGATGATGTAAAATCTTGACAAATGAAATAATGTCTGAAAAATATAATCGGCATTATGTGGGAATTCCTTAGCCATTGTATCACAGACAATAAGCATTGGTATCGTAGTAATTTTTATGTTGACAGAGGTACTACCGAATCTACGTAGGATAGAAGATTGATCCTAGGTGTTTAAATTTCTCGAGACTGCCCGTTCCCCGAATAAAATAGTGTTTTATATTCAATATAAATATAAAATTTAGTATTTTTTAAAGGCCAAAAACAGGGGTAAAACAATTTTTTTTACATAAAACCTAGCTAGATCGATATATATATTGAATCGGATTTCGGAAAAATTCAAAATTCGGATATATATATTGAATCTTACATGTATCAAGATTGAAAACGAATAGTCAACTCTGCATTTAGCATTACACATATTTTCTATTTACTTCATAGCGAATTAGCGGATTATAGCAAAATAATTTTATTATTACTTTTGTTTATGTAATTTCTTTAATGTTTAAATGAGTTAATCTTGTATGTATACATATATTTTCAGAAATTTGGAAACGGTTGCAACGATTTTCCTGAAATTCAGCATGTAGGGGGGTTTGGGGGAGAAAAATCGATCTAGTTAGGTTTTAAAAAAATTGTTTTATCCCTGTTTTTGGGCATTAAAAAACACTAACATTTATATTGAATTGAATTTTTGCCATCAACTGTCAAGTCAGCTTAGCTTATTTGGGGAACGGGTGGTCGGGAGAAATGAAAATACCTAGCATCGATCCCCAACTAAAATTACTTTCTTTTTTTTAAATTTTTTTTAGTCACCCAAATATTTACTTTTATGCGTGTAACAACCATATATATTTTTTGTACGCGATCGCTAAATAACATTAAAAAAGTTGCCAAATGTTTACTCGCACGCTTCACTGGTAGTGATTTATTTCATCTCACGTGGTCCGTGCTTCTGAATGAACCCAGAAGGAATTTATAACATTTTTGGCACGTGAAAAACAAAGGGGTACGTTATTAACTATACGACCATGACTTGCCCATTGCTCGTGTAATACCATCAATCAAAATCTCTTTTGTTCGGATTTTTGACGTGATAAATATTTATGGGGTAATGCCGGGTCATCACATAGCGACTTTGATCGCTGTCTCGCCAACGAAAGCTTTTGTATCCATATTATATTAATATGTTTATTATCCATTTGGTACCGTTTCGTATTCGGCTGATTAGGATAGACCACCCTCATTTCTTACCGATATGTCATAACACATGACTGAATGTGTAATTTTATTATAGAATTCTATACCCAAACATACAAATGACTATTATTTTATTATTATTATTATCATTAATTTTATGGTGTTTCAGAGCGATAAATCGATCAAGCTAGATTTTATTTTAAAAAATTAGTAGCCGTGAAGTTATGTTCAAGAATATACTGTTAAAAGAGGTATTGGTATTATATTATATTTACACAAGTCCAAAAAAGCAATTAAAAAGACACTTATTCATAAAGCCTATTATACTGTTGTGGTCTATGTTAGTTATAAGAAAGCTTGGATTTAAATTGGAACCGGTAACGCACTAGTAAAAGTAAAAAAAGTAAGTAACGGCCTGTTACTATCCCACTGCTGAGAATAGGCCTCTTCTCTCCGTTTTTGGGAGAGAAGGATTGGAGCTAAGACCTACCACGCTGCTCCAATGCGGATTGGTAGGTTACACATACCTCCAGAATTCTCTAGAGATATGCAGGTTTCCTCACGATGTTTTCCTTCACCGAAAAGCGTGTGATAAATTGCAATTATCAATTAGACACATAAGTTTTAAAAGAAAAACTCATTGGTGTCTGCCCGGGTTCGAACCCGTGATCGTCTCTAGAGATTCACACGGTAACGCACTAGATTATATTGTAATTTATTTAATTTGTTATTAATTAAAAATACATTATGTAATACTTAATTTTAAAAGAGTTACCGAGTGTCTTGCCGACTCTTCTCGGTAGGAACAGCTTTCCGAACCAGCAGTAGAGTTGATTCGAAAGCACTTGTTTACTAATTTACTTGAATAAAGCATGATTTGAACCACGCCGTGTGTTATCCGACTGTATAGAATAGTACCACCCTCATTTCTTACCGAGGTGTCGTAAAAGGCGACTAAGGTAAGTCGACCCGCCGTGTGGTATCCGGCTGAGTAGAATAGTACCACCCTCATTTCTTACCGAGGTGTCGTAAAAGGCGACTAAGGTAAGTCGACCCGCCGTGTGGTATCCGGCTGAGTAGAATAGTACCACCCTCATTTCTTACCGAGGTGTCGTAAAAGGCGACTAAGGTAAGTCGACCCGCCGTGTGGTATCCGGATGAGTATATTCTACTCAGCCGGATAGATCAACTTCATTTTTTACCGAGATGTCGTAAAATAACATTATTTTTGATTTTTTTACTTTTTAGTCTCTTTTTGAAGACATTTATCCTCTACTTAAAAAAAAACAAAATATTCTTTACTCAAGTGGACTGTTTATAGTACTTTTGAATCGTCAAATGTTTTGAAGAAGCTACCACTGATTCGGAAGTTTGCTCCTTCTGAGAAGAACCAGCAAGAAACTCGGCGGATAATCTAATGAAACAGACCCTTAATATCGAAACGTTTAATATAACATTCTGACATTAACGTCGAACAACCATTAAACAGTTATATCCGGTTGTCACATAATATCCCAAGTCGTTAATCCTTATGATTAATTGTCCAACGTTGACCCAAAGATAATTTATAGATCAAAGATAATTTATAGAATTAGGCGTTACTTTGCGGAGATCCATAATTTTGGGTGTTTACCGTTTTTCGATTTTGCGTCATCTCCTGATGATGCTTCTGTTACGGGGCGAAACGATTGTTGAGTTTGTGATAGTGAATGTAGTGCTTGTGTATTGTGGTGGCGGTGGTGGAGGTTTGTGCATGTGTTATTTTCTATTTTACTTCATCGCGGATTATAGCAAAATAATTTTATAATTACTTTTACCTCTAAGATATTATGATATGATTGATTATTTATTTGAGTTCATTATTCAATTCACAAATATAATATACTAGCTTTTACCTGCAACTTCGTTTTCGTGGACTGTTTTCGCGTGATACGTTGATAATTGGCGCTTTTCAATATCATCCTATTCTTATATAATTAACAGCATTTCTATAGCCTATATGTTAACCTGGTGTATAAGGAATAATTGTGCCAAATTTCATCGATATTGGTTTAGTGGAATCGCCGTGAAAGAGTAACAAACATGCATCTATACCAATAAACTTTCGTAATTATAATATACAAGCTTTTTCCCGCGAGTTCGTTCGCGTGGACTGTTACCGCGTGATGCGTTGATAATTGGCGCTTTTCAATGTCATCCTATTCCTATAGAATTAACAGGATTTCTTTAGTTACCCCGGTCTATAAAGAATAATTCTGCCAAATTTCATAGATTGGTTAAATATACATCCATACTCACAAACTTTCGCATCTATAATATTACTAGCTTTTGCACGCGGCTTCGCTCGCGCGGAATTTTGTTTACCACATTATTCGCAATGCACATTTTAGTATATTTTTAAAATACTAAAATTTGCATTATAAAATAGTATCTAATTTAATTAAATTTATCGTTCACAATTTTGGTCATAATGACTCCCACATAAAAGGTAGACATATGCTGTCGCGGACTTTTATTTTATTTAAGACAAACAATCCTACGTTACATCATCTTTGTGTAAATCGAATGTTTTAGTCATCGTACCCCAAGATAGCTCTGAGGCCAGTTTTTTTTCCGACGTAATTAACATGAATCGTTATATTACATAAAATCTATGTAATAAAAACGACTATATGTATGTATGTATAACCTATGTATAACCTACATTACTGAAAAGTTTCATTCAAATTCAAATTCAAAATATTCTTTATTCAAATAAACTTGTGAACAAGTGCTTTTGAATCGTCAACTCTACTGCTGGTTCGGAAAGCTGTTCCTACCGAGAAGAGCCAGCAAGAAACTCGGCGGTTGCTCTTTTAAAAATATAATTCTTAATACTATTTACATTATGTCGTTACTGTCTTGTACAGGTTCAAAGAGAGCTATATCCACACATTCTTATCTTCTAAATAGTCTTCAAGAGTATAGTAGGCTTTCTGTATCAGCCTCTTTTTAACAGTGTTTTTAAACTGCTGTAATGGCAAAGCTGAAATTGATTGCGGAATTTTATTATAGAATCTTATACCAAAACCCACAAACGAATTACGTACTTTTGCAAGGCGCAAAGCAGGAGCCTCAAGCTTATGTCGGTTCCTGCTTTGTCTATTGTATACATTACCTATCGTTTTATAATTCTATATATTTTTATGTACATAAATTAAATTAAATTAAATCCTTTCTAATCCATTTAATGATTAATTTATTATTTATTTATTTATTCTAATCCATCCAATCCAATAGTTTTTTCGTGAAAGTGTAACAAACACACAAACACATCCATACACACAAACTTTCACATTTATAATATAAGTAGAATATTAGGATAGAATTAACATTAGGTTAGTATTAGGTTACTTTATTTTGTCCGAATTCCAAATCGGGAAAAAATTTTGTGATACACTGATTTCTACTCTTTCACAGCTAATAGTACATAAGGGTAATTTAACACTTAAGTTGACACGAACAAAGTCGCAGGCTCAGTTTGTTATAGATAAATTTTACTTTTTGCACTGCCTCGTATAAGCTTTAGTTACCCCAAATTTTACATTCCATGCTCAAAAGCGTTCAAAAGTGTTTCCTTAAGATTCTAATATAAAGATTATCTTGAACCCTTATATGGTAAATAACTCTATATAGTTAAAAAGGTCATTTTTATCAAAGCCCGATCAAATGATAGCTATTGTCCGTTGGGACAAGATCGCGCCTTTCACCCTTAAAATTATTAGGAGAAATTTGGACCGAATTTGATTTTATTTGTATAATTTTTTTAGTCAAAGAAGTTATAATATCTTTTTTGAATTTAAACTATCGTGAGTGGAATTCATAATTAATGTATAGAAACCGGCTATATTCAGTTCGGCTCGGCTCGGCTCGCGATAACGCCGCGTAAAGAGCTCATGAATAAGAGCCCCGTATGGGCTTGAAACTAGTCGGGCTCATCCGATAAAATAACACGTGAGTATAGCCAGTTTCTATACATTAGTTATAATATCATTTGGCTATAATTCAAGATCTATATAATGTTAAAATTTGAGTGTACTATCCATTTTTCTAATCTAAACTATCATGAGTAATATTCATAGTTAATGTACATAAACCGGCTATGCTCGTCGTATGCCATCGGGTTAGCCCGACTAATTTAGAACTCATCAGGGTCTTTATAATACTCAATAGAATAAGACTTGAGTATACCCGGTTTCTAAACATAAACAATGTAAACAAACACTTACTAAACAAAAAAGAGCAGATTGTCGATAGCAATAAATAAAATAACATTCGCTAGCAGTCATATTTTGACATCTATTGTATGGTACACATGGTTAATCCTGCAGGTATAAGGTAATGAAATTCGAGTTCAAAATATTCTTTATTCAAATAAACTTGTAAACAAGTGCTTTTGAATCGTCAACTCTACTGCTGGTTCGGAAAGCTGCTCCTACCGAGAAGAGCCAGCAAGAAACTCGGCGGTTGCTCTTTTAAAAATATAATTCTAACTAAATATGTACTAGTTACAATAAGTCATTACTGTCTTGTACAGGGTCGAAGAGTAGCTATATCCACACACTCTTATCATTTAAGTAATCCTAAACATTAGTAGGCTTTCTGTATCAGCCTCTTTTTAACAGTGTTTTTAAACTGCTGTAATGGCAAAGCTGAAATTGATTGCGGAATTTTACTATAGCATCTTATGTCGGTTCCTACTTTGGCAATAATATACATTGCCTATCGTATAATTCTTTATATTTATTTATACAAAATTGTATTGCTTCGAATATATGATTTTCAAATAACTTTCATCGTTTACGTAACACATGCAAGGAAAACTTCAAATTATACCGTCTTCGAAATATTTTTTATTTCTGCTCCTCTCCTATTCATCTTAGCGTGATGAGATATAGCTTATAACCTTTCTAAATAAATGGACTATCTTGCAATCAAAGAATTTTTCAAATCGGTCCAGTAGTTCCTGAGATTAGCGCGTTCAAGCAATCAAACTCTTCAGCTTTATATATTAGTCTAATTGATAGTTGGAATTTATAATCGTGACGAAACCTGTATATATTTAGGGAATTCTGGGGATATATGTAACCTTTGGTAGGTTACACATATCCTGCATTGAAACAGAGTGGTCTTAGCTCTGGGGATAACTGGAGCTTTATGCTAAAGTTTGTGTCGGACATAATGGGTGAGAAAGAAAGAGAGGAACGGGCTAAAGGCCAAGGAATAGACATCGGCTACGGTGAAGCAATGCCGAGAGGTCCCGCCGTAGAAGGAGGAGGAAATGAGGAGGGGTTTTAGTTCGTGGGAGTCGGACACTCCACTGTAAAGTGCGCAGGAAGTCCATAAAGGATTTCCCCTCCTCTAAGAAAAAAAAAAGGTCTTAGCTCCAATCTTTCTCTCCGAAAATTGGGAGAGAAGGCCTATGACCAGCAGTGAGATAGTAACAGGCCGTTACTTTACTTAATACTAAGCATGCGATGCTAAAATAATATCACGTCACACCTGACACCTGTCGCCGCCATTTAAAAATTCAAACAGGTAAATAGCCGTCATGGCGCCGCAGATTTCTCCATAAAGAGCTCAAAGCATGAAATATTGATGCATCGCTCGTTTTAATTGCCGCTCCCGTTACAAAGTGCACGTTTTCCCATTAATTCTTTTGAAATCCCGCCGCTTATGGCTTGGGAATAACGATGACATTTGAGTTTAAAATGGCGACTTTTCGTTTAGAAACATTAGAGTTATAAAAGTACAGAATTTTGCTATAATACGCGTTTGTTAAATGTAACTGGTAATAAGAATCTTTAATATTTAAATGATTTTTAGAAATAAAGTCTAAATTCAATTTTAAATGAATAATAAAAACTAAACAAATGATTTTAGAGAATCACGCCCTTACTGTGCACTAACACTTTTCACTACAAAATCCACCGACAGAATGATTCTACCACCAGTTCGGAACACTTGTCCATTGAGAAGAACTGGCGAAACTCAGTGGTCGCTCTTATCACGAATAGCGATTATTTGAGGTTAGATTGATTGATTGAGGATAAGTTAGAAAAACACATGCACATACCTCCACCACCGCCACCACAATACACAAGCACTACATACGTTCATTATCACACGACAAGACTTTGCAATTTTGTCGTTTCGTCTATCTCCTTATGATGCTTCGATTGCGGGGCGAAACGATTGTTGAGTATGTGATAGTGAACGTATGTAGTGCTTGTTGTATTGTGGTGGCGGTGGTGGGGTGGAGGTTTGTGCATGTGTTTTTACGAATCCTGCATGTATCAGTTGTAAAAACGGATTGCATTATATATATTTTCTATTTTACTCCATCGCGGATTGCAGCAAAATAATTTTATTATTACTTTTGTATTATGGATCTCCGCAAAGTAACGCCTAATTCTATAAATTATTTATAAACATCATTCTCCTGCCCTTATCCCACTAAGTAGGGTCGGCACAACACATGATTTGGTCAGGTAATTTCCGATCGGCCGTTTCCTAATGTCAACTTACCTTAGGACATAAGCCTCGGTAAGAAAGAGGGTGGTCTATTTTACTTAGCCGGATACCACACGCCTTATTTATGTAACTATTTGCGTTTATTAAAATAAACAATAAATATAAACGTAGAAATATTAATGATGAATTCTTTTTTAATTCGTTCTGAAATCTCAATATTATACTCATCACCATCTTCCTGCCCTTATCCCACTCTAAGTGGGGTCGGCACAACATGTTATAAACATGCTGTCACATGATTTGGCTGCGTTTTTGCGACCGGCCGCCTGCCTGACGTCAACTTACTTCTAACGTATTTTACGACACCTCGGTAAGAAAGAGGGTGGTCTATTCTACTAAACCGGATACCACACGGTGGGTCATCTTCCCTTAGTCGCCTTTTACGACACCTCGGTAAGAAAAGAGGGTGGTACTATTCTATTCAGCCGGATACCACACGGCGTAAATCTCAATATTATACTATAAATAAAAATAACAAGATTTTAATTGTTGATATTTATCTTGTAGTAACCATTAGTAATCTTCAAGTCAAGTTAAAAATGGTTTAACAAAGCTTTTAACAAATTTTCATGTCCCTACTGTTAACCGTTGAGGAGTTCCCTCGTCTGGAGCCAATCCTGGCAGCATCAGGTCATGCTTATCATAAACATGCATTGTCATCGGGACTGGACAATATATAAAATTTCATCAAATTCAAATTCAAAATTCAAAATATTCTTTATTCAAATAAACTTGTACACAAGTGCTTTTGAATCATCAACTCTACTGCTGGTTCGGAAAGCTGTTCCTACCGAGAAGAGCCAGCAAGAAACTCGGCGGTTGCTCTTTTAAAAATATAATTCTTAATACTATTTACATTATGTCGTTACTGTCTTGTACAGGTTCAAAGAGAGCTATATCCACACATTCTTATCTTCTAAATAATCTTCAAGAGTATAGTAGGCTTTCTGTATCAGCCTTTTTTTAACAGTGTTTTTAAACTGATGTAATGGCAAAGCTGAAATTGATTGCGGAATTTTATTATAGAATCTTATACCAAAACCCACAAACGATCTCATCTCAATCGGACACCGGGAAGTGGGTCAAATTTAACTTGCAAGATTCCACCTTCACATACATACATTGAAAGTTAAATAAAAGCTTTCAAAAACAAACTCACCCTTAATTGTATAGCAATAACCATTAACATAGTATTATTACGCCATATTAAATACTAGCAATTGCCAGCGGCTCCGCCCGCGTGGAAAGGTTAAAACTGTAATATAGTATTTTGATAACCATAAAAATGGTTAAAGTGGGTTAACCTTAAAAGCTAACCATAAGCTGTGGTAGCCCAGCGGTAACACCGTGCGCCTCTTTCGAGAAGGTCTAGGGTTCAAACCCCAGGCAGGCACCAATGAGTTTTCTAGTAAAACTTAAGTGTCTAATTGATAATTGCAATTTATCACACGCTTTTCGGTGAAGGAAAACATCGTGAGGAAACCTGCATATCTCTAGAGAATTTTGGGGATATGTGTAACCTACCAATCCGCATTGGAGCAGCGTGGTAGGTCTTAGCTCCAATCCTTCTCTCCAAAAAAAAAAACGTAGAGAAGAGGCCTATGCCCAGCAGTGGGATAGTAACAGGCCGTTACTTATACTTTATATATATGCTGTCGCTGACTTTAATTTTTAATTTTGAAGGGGAAGGGGAAGGAATATTGTAATACGTGATTTTTTAATAACTATCACCTTTTACTCAGCGCGCAGCTTTAAATTTAGCCGTTTTCGTAATATTTTTTATTGCTGCTCTTCTCCCATTCATCTCAGCGTGATGTTATATAGCCTATAGCCTTCCTCTATAAATGGACTATCTTACACTGAAAGAATTTTTCAAATCGGTAGTAATTCCTGATATTAGAGCGTTCAAACAATTAATCGAACAAACAAACTCTTCAGCTTTATATATTAGTACAGATTAATTAGTATGATTTATGATTTATATAAAAACACGATTATAGCGCATTGAGTGTAAAAAAGTATAACAATTACTATTTGTAAATTATTACAGGTATCATATACTTCAAGAGTAATAATGAAATTATTTTACTGTAATAAAAATATAAAGTAAATATAATATAATGTTAAATTTAGACTATCCAATTTCATAAAAAAGCTTTTGCTGTATTCTCGTGAAGTCCATCTTCTGATGATGCTTCGGTTGCGGAGCGAAATGTTGTGTGTCGTGATAGTGAATGTGTGTAGTGCTTGTGTATTATGTGCGGTGGTGGAGATTTGTAAATGTGTACGAATCCTGCACGTATCGGGTATGAAAACGCATAGTCCACTCTACATTTAGTATTAGGAATATCATTATCATCATTCTCCTGCCCTTATCCCACTCCAGGTAGAGTCGGCACAACATGTTATAAACATGTCACATGATTTGGCTACGTATTTTACGAACGGCTTAACGTCAACTTACCTTAGTCACCTTTTACGATACCTCGGTAAAATATAAGGGCCTATTCTAGTCAGCCGGATATCACACGGCTAAAATTTAGCATTATTTATAATTTCTATTTACTTTATCGTGGAATATAGCAAAATAATTTCTTTATCACTTTTGTATCATGGATCTCTGCAAAGTAACGCGTAAGTTATAAATTATTTACATTATCATATAGTTTAACGCAAACATGACTTACCCAAGTGTAGTCATGGTGACGATTGTGTACCAGAAGGCGGCTGGAATGGATGTGAAGTTGGTGTCCTGTTCATTCTTCTCAGCGTAGAACATGACTGTCGCGAATATAATGATGGCCATCGCTAATGAGAAGACCAAGAAACCGAGCTCACTAGCGCAAGACTTGAGAGTGTAGCCAAGAATTCGCAATCCTTGAGAGTGCCGCGAGAATTTGAAAATACGGAACACTCTAAAGACCCTTAGGGTCACGAAAGCGCCTGACACGTCGTCATTGTCAGTAATACCCAGTCCGATGTAATAAGGTAGGATGGCGACCACGTCTATAATGGACATGACTGAACGGACGAATTTGCACCGATCCGGTGCAGCGAAAAGTCGCAGCAAGTACTCTGCAGTGAATATCATCACGCAAGCGGTGTCCAGACAAAAGAATACAATCTTATACCGCTCTCCGCACGGCAAAG
The DNA here is from genome assembly GCA_947086495.1 of Morpho achilles. NCBI lineage: Eukaryota > Metazoa > Arthropoda > Insecta > Lepidoptera > Nymphalidae > Morpho > Morpho achilles. The sequence continues at coordinate 10,592,272 of CAMTZB010000026.1, forward strand.
TGCCCGCTCTACCAGGCCTGTGCCCGCAAGGAACTGTTTCAACAACATTAGCCATCACAGAGACAGCGATGAAGAATCCAGTCACGTAATAGAACACAAGGGCGGCAGTAGACGTGTGGGGATTCTCAAATGCCCTCCACATCTTCTGCCGCAAGTCAGTGAGCTGAGGCAAACTCTGGTCCCCGGCTTCACTGAGTTTATCGTCCATAAGTCTTTCAGCATTCTCGCGTTTCCTATCCCTGTAATCCTCGTAACAACAATCCCCTATAACGTCAGGTAATATCCCGAAAAACGCTAGCTCCTCATCGTAACCGGTCAAGCATTCGTGTTTCGGGTAATGCAACTTCCCAGTTCTGTAGTAATTGAGTATGTGCCTAAAGATATCTGGGTCTCTGTCGAAGAAGTATTCGCGGCTGTCCTCGTCGTAGAAGAACTCTCTTTCGGTGGAGCCGAGGAGCGAGTCGGGGTACTTCTCGAGCGTGTTCCTCCAGGTCTCGAAGCGTCTCCCGGACACGTTGATGAGGAGCTTCTCGTCCTCGGCCCGTCGCCTGTCCTTGGGCACGGGCGGGGGCGGCAAGGGGTGCGTGGCTATGGGCACCCAGCCGATGGCGGCAGCGCGCGCGAACGGCAGCCATGCGGCGACGGACGCCATCGCGTGCTGTCGGCGCCACCGTCGCCGCGGTACTGGCGCTACGGCACGAGCCCCCCCGCGTGGCTCTATTTCGGGCCGCCCGCCCAGATGGCGCAGTGTTGCCACACGACGGGCCGAAATAACCCCGAGTGCTACGGGCGTTTTAAATTTTATTGCAAACTCGAGAGATTTATGATGTGCGTTAAAACCGAAGATTGTTTATGAAATTATTCATTCTTTGAAACAGTGCCATTGTTGCGTTCGTTACGCTTTCGGTGGGCAAACAAATATTATATGTACAACCTTAACCTGTGTATTTACATCACGAAGTTTATGAAGCAAACTCAAATTGTATTTTAATAAAGTGGAAAATAATAAAATACACCATTTAGCGAAGTGTTATAGATGTCGATTTTATCAGTGACATATAAGTAACAGTCAAAGTACCTACGGCCACATTATATGCTTAGTTTCTCTTTTTGTTACAGTATATATTAGTTTCGAACATAATGGACACGGTGGGTCATATGCATGTTTGATTCTGACTGAATCGATTTGGAACAACATTATCTCAATAGACGACATTGCTATATAGGACTCTTTTACATATATAGCCACCACATATCTTAGTAAGCAATAATGCTTTCCAGAAAAATATTAAAGAAGAAATTACTGCTTTCTGATAAGTACATTTCGCGTTACAATTACTTTCAATGATGATTATTGATAGTATAAACACACACACAGTAGTATAAACACAGTCAATATTTATTTATACATAACTTTACATTTATTATTAGAAATCTTATACTTGAACAGAAAGTATGATAAAATTATTTTTTTTATGATTATATATATCTCCCTGTCCTTATCCCACTCTAAGTGGGGTCGGCACAACATGTTTTTCTCTTCCATTCTGTCCTATCTTTCGTCAACTCTGGCGCCACTCCTTTTATATGCATATCATACTTCACACAATCCAACCATCTCTTTTTAGGCCTCCCTCTAGGCACATATCCATCCACATTCAAATTTAACACACGTTTGGTCACATGATGATTTTATTTTTTTATGATTATAAAAGGAATTTATATAATTGCGAACATACTACTCTTACCTATCTATGAAATATGTTTGATATTTGCGTACCATCTTTTTCTTTAATTAAATTGTCCCACTTCGTAGGTTAGCTGGCATAGATCTGTGTCATATGGATAAGTTGACCTTTGTACACTTTTTTTACCAATAATGTATTTTTTCCAACCTTTTTTATGGTACATAAATAAATAAATAGTATATATATATATATATATATATATATATATATATATATATATATATATATATATGACCAAATGTATGTTGTAATTGACATAATACGGAATATGAACACCAATCGGCCATAGCAGGCCATGTCCACGATTTAGGTACTGACCACTACATCAGGTTCTAAAAGGGTCTCGTATTATCCAGGGAAAAATTTCTAGTACCTAGAAATATACGAGAAGCCATTGAAATCAGCCGTTACCTGATTTTAACAGAGACGGTGGATGGACACTACCTCTGGCGTGGAAACGGATTTTTGACACTACGGGTTCATATAAAGACCGCTTTTAACCCGACATCGTAAACGTCGCATGCACAAACTTCATCCGTGCATGCGATGACATAGAACACAGCAACAGGGAACACGTGGACCACCGTCGTTAATCTGCAACGAGCTGCTATACCCAGTTCCCGCCGCTATAACGTCATGTAAAAAGCTCATGATTAAGTGCTCCGGATGGGTTCAAACTAGGCTAACTCGATAGAATAACACGTGAGTATAGCCGGTTTCTACACATTAACTTTGTAACAAAAGCATTAAGCTTTTAACTCTACAATTCTCCTTAATATTTACCAAATATTTGCTTCCTAGCAACCCTGACCCGGGTGAAAACGGTGTACGCGTGCGCGAACCGTGACGTCACTGCCTAATAAATTGATTTTCATCCACCTGTCTTCCTCTATCCTCACAGGTTGCGCATATCGCCGTCCTTCACACACGCGGCAAAACTCTAGTGACCTTTTTGAATGTTTTTCAATCGAGACATATTTTTTTTAAAACGCCTTTGTCTCCGGTAGTGAAAAGACGAGGCTTGAGGCTGTATTTCTTAAATGAGTTTCTCTTTGCCCGAAGCGTTTGTAGGAAATAGGCCAAAGAATCGGGTTTTATGTCTTAAGGGTTCTTGCACATTGATTGATCAACGGACTTTTAGTTTAGGTCTATGTGTTAGCTAACTCGAGGTTATGTTTTATATCTATCTATATCTTCTTAGTCTTAGGAATCTTCTTAGAGCACCTATTGCGTTTAATAAATTATGTAAGAGTAACATAGATTTAAACTTGTATTGTACTTCTGCAACCTCCGCTCGTAGAACTTCAGCACTGCCATTACAGCAGTTTAAAAACACTGTTAAAAAGAGGCTGGTACAGAAAGCCTATACTCTTGAAGATTATTTAGAAGATAAGAATGTGTGGATATAGCTCTCTTTGAACCTGTACAAGACAGTAACGACTTAATGTAAATAATATTAAGAATTATATTTTCAAAAGAGCAACCGCCGAGTTTCTTGCTGGCTCTTTTCGGTAGGAACAGCTTTCCGAACCAGCAGTAGAGTTGACGATTCAAAAGCACTTGTGTACAAGTTTATTTGAATAAAGAATATTTTGAATTTGAATTGGAATTTAGAATTTTAACTTCATATATTCTTTCAAAAATATAATGTAATTTTTTTATTACGTATATTTATTATATTTCTGTATCCATGCTGTGTCCATTTCTATGTATGTATCTTTTATCAGTGAAAGCTTTTAATTGGCCTTATTTTGAAATCTATTTTAGAGTCTATTCTAATGGTAATCATCATCTTCCTGCCCTTATCCCACTCTAATTGGGGTAGGCACAACATGTCATAAACATGCTGTCACATGATTTGGCTACATATGTTACGACCGGCCGCCTGCCTGACGTCAACATACCTTAGTCGTATTTTACGGCTCCTCGGTAAGAAAGACGGTGGTCTATTCTACTTAACCGAATACCACACGGTGAGTCAACATACCTTAGTCGCCTTTTACGACACCTCGGTATGAAATGAGGTTGGTCTATTCTACTCAGCCGGATACCACACGGCGGGTCGACTTACCTTAGTCGCCTTTTACGACACCTCGGTAAGAAATGAGGGTGGTACTATTCTATTCAGCCGGATACCACACGGCGTTGTTCCCCTCTGAAAGATCTAAATAAAAATCCGCATATGTCTAGCTCTTAAGGTCCACTTTAACTATTTTTATGGTTATCAAAATACTATATTACGGTTTTAATCTATCAACGTATATTATAAAGCTGAAGAGTTTGCTTAAAAGCGGTAATCTCAGAAACTTCTTGATCGATTTGAAAATTCTTAAAGTGATAGTCCATGTATCGAGGAAAACTATAAGCTTTATAACATCACGCTAAGATGAATAGGAGAGGAGCAGCAATAAATAATATTACGAAAACGGCTAAATGTAAAGCTTTCCTTGCGTGTGCTGAGTAAACGGTGAAAGTTATTCAATTATCTCTTATAATTAACTCACGATAACGACTTTTATGTTCAAAATTTCAATTCGGGAATAAATTTGTGGAACACTGATTTGGGCGAAGCTGCTGGCACAGCTAGTATATTTATAAAAGTTATGATAATACTAAAAAGTAAAAGTAGGTAGCGGCCTGATACTATCCCACTGCTGGGAATAGGCCACTTCTCTCCGTTTGTGGAGACAAGGTTTGGAGCTAAGACCTACCACGCTGGTCCAATGCGGAGTGGTAGGTTACACATATCTCCAGAATTCTCTAGAGATATGCAGGTTTCCTCACGATGTTCTCCTTCACCGAAAAGCGTGTGATAAATTGCAATTATCAATTAGACACATAAGTTTTAACAGAAAAACTCATTGGTGTCTGCCCGGGTTTGAACCCGTGAACACCTCGAAAGAGTCGCACGGTGTTATCGCTGGGCTACCACAGCTTCATGATGATAATACTATTTTGCGGCTATGTAGTATCCGGCTGAGTAGAATAGAACTCTTTCTTACCGAGGTGTCGTAAAAGACGAATAAGGTAAGTTGACGTCAGACAGGTGGTCTGTAAAATACATAGCCAAATGAGGTGACATGTTTATAACATGTTGCGCCGACCTTACTTAGAGTGGGATAAGGGCAGGGGAATGAAGCGTTTGTTTTGATTTTGTCTCCAAACATTTGTAGTTGCTTAGATTTTCTCAACAAAACAGACTATAGCAAAACAATTCTGTCGTAATTTTTGTACTATGGAATTCCGCAAAGTAACGCGTAATTTATATTTTTACCCGCGACTTCGTTCGCGTGGACTGCTGTCGTATGATAGGTCGATAATAGATGGGGCTTTTCAATGTCATCCTATTCCTGTAGAATTAACATGATTTCTTTAGTTCTTCAAGTAAAAATTTATATTTTTATGTACAAATATTTGCTTAAATGCTTTACTGTGAAGCCAATGTTAGAATACCTAATTCCTAAAACTTCCCTCGCAGAAAAAGCCACGTATGGCAATTTTTATTGGCAGAAAGCGGGTTCAATGAAAAACAAAGCACTTATAAAATTTACATTTATTCTTACACCCATAATCACGTACTATGTACAATTAGAGAGAAAGCACTCTATACAGGCTAGAAATAATAATATATTCATCCAAGTCGGTATACAAAAATCAGGGTTAAAGTTAACAATGTGATTCAATATTAATTCGGTAAATAAATACTCGCTTAATATATTATAAATATTAAATTTGATTTCACATATTTTTTCTAGATTTTTAATATTCAATTAAATACATAAAACATAGAAACAAAATAATAATTACTTAATTTCGAATACATATTGTCTCGCTATTTAAAATTTAATTAAATGGAATGCATGAAACTGTGAAAAAAAAATTATTTAATTACAGGTACATCTTTATTACCGATTTATTTTACAATTCAAATTTAATTTAATGGAGTTCATAAAAACATTTAAACAATAATAAATATTACTTAATTTCGGACACATAATTCTCGCAGTCAGGCTTTTTAAAAATAAATTTGGAATTCATAAAAATCATTGAAATATAAAAATAAATTACTTAATAACGGGCAAATATTCATTTATACAGTGCTTGAATGTATTTAAATTTTTATTTAATGGAATTCATAAAAATCATTCAAATATAATAATTATTCAATTTCGGGTACATTTTCAGTGGCGTATTTTAGAATCTATTTATAATTTGTTTAATGGTATTCTATTAAACAAATTATAAATAGATTCTTAATTCGTAGAAATTATAAAAGCATTTAAAAAGCTATTTAAATTTTTTTAATTAAATTTATAAAAAAATCATTGATATATAATAATAATTTAATTAATTTTGGGAATGTATTGAGTTTGTTGTATTTAAGCCATAATTTTCTTAAAACTGAAGTTAAGTATATCGATTAATATGCAATAAAATTATTAATGAACACAAGTACTGATAAACTGTCCCTTTAAGGTCTAAGATATTATCTTAGCTTGTAAGTATTGCTGTAAGTTTGTTTTAACCTGGTAACATAGGTACCCGTGTAACCATTCTAAAATATCGACATACAAATAATTATTAACCGTGATTAAAGCCATAGTTATAAAAATAAGAAAGTCTATCTGTTACGTTTTCATTTCCCGCGTATACTTACACAAGCTTGAAAAAAAAAATTGCACTTCATATCCTTCTTTGGTACAGGTTTCGTAAAATATATAAAAAAAAAAATAATAAAGAATAGCACAGTCATGATAGAATAGAATTATTTTGCTATAATCCGCGTTTGTTAAAGAATCCACAATTTTGTTGTTGATTCTATCCTGTTGATAATGTTTTGGTTACGGGGCGAAACGATCGTAAAGATTGTCGTAGTGAGTGTATGTAGTGCTAAAATGGTGAGTTATTTGTGGCGGCATTTTTGATACGTGTAATACGTGGTTAGTCCTGCATATATAAGGTATGGGTAATGTGTAAGATTCTCTTAACAAACGCGGATTACAGCAATATATTTATATTTTAATCTCAATTCTATCTTCATAATGAAGAAAAGCGTAGCAAATTATTTCATACGCAATGTCTCGATTTTTTTTATATTCTGTCATTGAATGTATGAGTTTTAATATATTGTATATGAGAATCATAAAGGAAAGTACCATTTTTGAAAAATATTTCATTAGTGAGTGAACTGTAAATAATTAAATATTTATGCAAGCGTTACTTTGCGGAATTCCATAGCACAGAAGTTACAATAAAATTATTTTGCTGTAGTAGTGAGTGTGTGTAGTGCATGTATGAGGTACGTGATTGTTACCTTCTTCATACACTTAGCATGACACATATTCTCTTGGCAAGCGCGGATTACAGCAAAATAATTTTATTGTAACTTCTGAATTAAATATTGTTTAGCGTTCAGAAAATGAGATACATATGTAGAGGTTACATAAATTGTAATTAACATTAAAGAGATTTTCAAAAACAACCATTTACATTTGTATTGTATTTTTTAACGATTTGAAAACTAATGAGCTTAAAATTATATGATCAAAATAAGTAGACATGGAAAAATAAGTACATCACATCGATATCCATTTGATTGTCTTTTTGAGCCAATATTAAAAAATATATATACCTGGAACATACAAACAAACATATAGTCTAGCGTATTGAGATCGGAACTCCGCATTTCCCAAAATGGTAACTAAATGACGTAAATCTAGGTATAATTTATAACAGACAGCTAATATTTGTTTACAGAATTTTCCAAAACTTTCCCGTTGTAGGGATAATATGCCATAACTTAGACAATATCATATAACGTAAGTGCACTAGTAATTGACCATCCACCAGTAGTTGACCGTTTTGTATGAAATTTTAAATGATAAGCGTTTTATTTGTTGTAGCTAATAAAAAATATTAATTAATAATATTAAACAATAGGCTAAAGTTTTGAGGTTTTGCGCAGTTATTAATAGATGGCAACAGGTAATTACAAATTTATTTTTTATTAAGCTTTTTTTTTTTTTTTTATTTCAGAATAGGCGAGCGCTTGACTGCTATCATGCCTGAAGGTAAGCGATGATGCAGTCTAAGATGGAGCGCGCTTGCCTAGAAAATGCCTATTCACTCTTGCTTTAAAGAGACCCATATTAAAAGAACTCGGAAATATCGATGCCGGGAGAGAATTCCACTCCCTTGCTGTGCGCAATAAAAACGAGGACGCTACAACAAACAAAACGCTTATTATTTAAAATTTCATACAAAACGGTCAACTACTAATAAATGGTCAATTACTAGTGCACCTACCTTATTGTAAACGGAAATACACTTTGAATATATCAAATAAAAATTGTTATAGCAAGTAAAAATAAATAAATATTTGCAATAATAAATTAAACTAACTATATAAATAAATAAGCGAATTCATTCCTTATAATTGGTGAGCATGACGCGCTTTCACGCTTCGAGCGAAACTTATAATCTAAGAGCTGGCGACTAATCGAGTCGTTTAATTTAGACAAATAAAAATCTCGAATGTTTTTGGTTTCTGATTTAGTATACTGATTTAGTATACAGGCTATTACTAGAGGGAGCCTCATTTAGCGGTGAAAAAGTCCAGTCCATTTTCAAAACATTATCTTGGATAAGATGTTGTTATGAAAATTAAATTTGATTAGATATAAGTTGCTTTGTTTGCCACAAATCCTATAAAGTCGGCTTTTTAATAGCATCCTCGGATTAATGATTTCCTAAAACAACTTTATAATACCTTCTGTTCTTACATTTTTACTTTTTTTTTTAAATCCTACAGTTCTTTATTGTTACGTTAAAAGTGTTTGCTAGAACTAAGCGATTGATTATAATAGTATTAAATAAGTCACTAAGATAAAGGTCACAAAGTAGATAGTTGTTCCATAAATTAAAAAATTGGAGCCAATATAAATTGATATATAGATATACCATATAAATGCGATACTTTATTTTAATATTCCATATTATTTCTATTATATTTTTTATTATTTTTATTATTTCATATTATTTCTTTTACAAAAAAAAATAAAATCAAATATAGGTGTTAACGCACGCAGGGATAAGTAATATACTCACACTGCAGTACTTTTATTTAACAAAGGAATAATTTTTTGATATGTAATTGACAAAACTTTCAGTAAACCACTCTATGTATGAGAAATTCTATAATAAACTTCTACTGCTGTAGGGTATAAGACTGACGCAGTAAAAGCCGTTGGGGCTAAATAACATATTTTAACATTTTTTAGTTCGAAAAAATGGTCAAAACCTTGTATTGTCGGCCACTGTATATAAAAGACAATGAACTATAACAAAATGAACAGATTATTTGATGATCTAAGTCGAAATCAGACCACTCGAGAGTACGCCAGCTCTTTGTTTATTAACATACGGCCTAATATAGGTACATTAAGCACTTATAGATATTTTTTTTCAATACCTACGTTTTGCACAACTCCGACTAGATTTCTCATTCTCCTTACACATATGTGAAGCTGTAGGCTAATTGCGTAACACGATAGAAATCAGAATCACATTCAAATTTATTTCAAGGGTCAAGCGAACAAGACAGAAAAAACCCATCAAGCTGCATTCAAAAGTAGATTTAGAGTTTTGGCTTATTATTTGCGATTACGATATGTATAATTAATTTTTATGTATTTCACTCAAAGGTTGTTAAAATAAAAAATTAATTTAAAAGCTAACATGCCTTTTCCAACCTATTCCAAATATATATTCCACTAATTTCAAAGCCCGTATACAATATTTAACAGTAATTATTCAATCTAGCAAAGTCTGTCTGCATGTCGGTTGTACATTCACGGCTTATCCAATGTACCAATATTAAAAAATTTGGCATAATTAAAGTGTAATGGTATTTTAACGCCTAATTTTACGTCAAGCAAAATAAATCTCAGGTACAATTATGTCAAATTTTTGATAATAAGTAAAAAAAAGTAAGTAACGGCCTGTTACTATCCCACTGCTGGGCATAGGCCTCCTCTCTCCATTTTTGGAGAGAAGGGTTGGAGCTAAGACCTACCACGCTGCTCCAATGCGGATTGGTAGGTTACACATATCCCTAGAATTTTGTAGAGATATGCAGGTTTCCTCACGATGTTTTCCGTCACCGAAAAGCGTGTGATAAATTGCAATTATCAATTAGACACATAAGTTTTAATAGAAAAACTCATTAGTGTCTGCCCGGGTTTGAACCCATGATCGTCTCTAGAGATTCGCACGGTTGCACCGCTAGACCATCACAGCCGTATTTTATTTTTGATAATATTATCAATTAAATGTGACTGTTTTAAATGTTTTAGTGGCCATATTATTTGATGTTTTATAATGATTCAGTATAAGTTCGAAGAAGCATCGTTTTAGAATACTTATGTTATCGATTGCATACTGCACCGTGAAGTCACATTTTGAATGCGATTCTAATTGTGATCGCGTTACGTAACTAGTCTAGTCCTTATACAATACAATAATTAACAACTAATTATTACAATATTAAGTAATAATATCACGTACGAATTTGTTTGCATTGTTTTTTCCACACATTTTATTATTTGGAATGTTGAAGAGATCTGTTGACTAGAGGAAAGTAAATTACACTACTTATCTTAATATGATGCAATAATTGATAACCGTTTTCCTTGATTTTTGTGTTTAGAAACGATAATATTCTAAACATACATAAAAATCATTATTAATCAATATTCAATTTTAGATATGACGCTTGCTGGCTCTTCTCGGTAGGAACAGCTTTTCGAACCAGCAGTAGAGTTGGCGATTCAAAAAAACTTGTTTACAAGATAATAAAGAATATTTTGAATTTAATAATCTCAATTTTCTGAATTTTGAAACTAAAGACCATTTGCAATATCCGAAAATGAACATCCAAATTTTTTATTATATGCGATGCAAAGTTTTATCTCGCTAATATAATAAATATACAATAGAGGCTATAAAAGGGCATTGTCTCAATGCAAATCTATTAAAAATATTATATATCACACGGTTATCAATTATTGTATCCAAGATAAAGATTGTCTCAACTATGTATCTTCAATCCGATTTGATCGGATATTTCAACTAAATATCAAGTTTTAGTCAAAAACATTGACTAAAACTCGACCGTCGTTATTAAGTTCTCTATTAACTATGAAAGCAATAAACCGTTTGGATGCACTTAAAGCAAACTAATTGATATGAATATAAATAATAAATATAACTTCTCTTTCATCTAACCAATTTCAACAGATATCTCTCTCATGCTATTCAGTTAATTTAATAACACTCCAATAAGAAAGGTAATGTAAGAAAATTATGAACATCACACTGAATATTAAAGTGACTGAATTCAAAATTAGTCTTAATTTGTGTAATTCTTATTTCAATGCCATTTATGACAATACGTACAATTAAAAAACTAGTGTTTTTATGCTCTTTCAAGTTATGAGTCTCTTTAATACTTACGAATTTTGTAGACGCAACACTACGCTTTATTACAATTTGCCACAGAACAATTTTCGATTAGGTCACTTTAATATAAGCGTTATGTACTTTTACTAATGCTCCTTTCTACTAATCTTGAGATAAATAGGATAGAAGATAAAGATCAAAGTGCATCCAAACCACATTAACTCTAAAATAATAAATAAATTATATAAAACAATACACATCGTTCTACAGAAGAACAACTAAACTATTTGCGTTACACTTGACTAGACGTAACATAGAGATCAGTCGCCGTGGACTCAGGACCAACGCTTCGCACTAAAGTCTGTTTATATACACAATCACTTGCAGTTGTCAGCGGGATATATCAAAAACTTTACACAAAATATCATATTTCTTGGTAACTTGAATGTTTTAGGCTAAAAATCCAATAAGTATACATCAACTTAGACATCAAGACCAATATTTTAATGTCAATTATATCTGTGATTTTTGTGCAACTCAAACGAAACGAGATTTAATACCCACTTGCCCATTATTCGTAAATTAAATCTGGCATTTCGAATTGAATATTTCAAAGCTTTATTTCTTACACATCATCTAAAAGTAAAAGTATCAATTTGGTACATTATATTAATTTCAAAGGATACTGAGTTCTATATGAAAAATTAAATTTTATGGTAATGCTTCTCAATTATAGTTAGAATTCATTTTATTATTTAACTGTAAGTGTATTGATCCATTACTTTTAAATTAAAGTTCGTCACTGCTAGTGTTGCATTATCATTATGTTTTAAAACTATAGATAGATGTTTAGCCTAAACCAGTGTTATCAAGACGAAATTATTACCAAAAGCATTGCCAATAACAAAATTTTAACCAAATTTTTGACAATACGTATATCCCGTGACAACTTGAGGCTCTTTTCAAAGCACCAACAAGTGTTGTTGGGGAATAGGGCGTCACAATAGATGATCGTCCGTGTCGTCGTGATCCTCTTCAGATTCAGCCGAATCTAGACCCGGCACGTGATCTAGATCTTGCATGTCACACTGTTGGTCACACTCTGTGGATGGAACATCATCGTCTTTCCACTTGTCCATTGATCTTCTGCGCGCGTTCATAAAGAAGTTGCCTACCGTCGTTGGCTCTAAGCCGAGTTGCCTAGCTATCGTCACTTGCATTTCTTTTGATGGTCGTTTTGTTTCCTGGAATTTTATAAAAAAATATATTTAAACACTCGTATTGTCAGCCAAATTATCGGTATTTTCTAAATGACACTATGAAATGAACACTATTGTAATTAAAACAAATTGCATAACAGTTCAGAATATTTGGTTCGAATATTAATGTAAGCACTAAATGTAACGCGGCTGCACTTACACATTATAGGTTGAAAAAGCCCAAAATTATTGGTTTCTGATTAAAGACAGTAAATAATATTATTACTTTTAAAAATATAATGATGAAACTCCGTAAAGTAACTATGAATTATTCAAAACTTTGTCTTGTATTGCATCTGCTAGCACAGATAAAATTTAAGAAATTTGGAACATGATTGTAAATTCTCACGTTTTATGGATTTTATTGAAGTATATGTTGAATAGAATGTAGTAATTTTGTAAGTGGAATTCTTAAAATATCACATCTTGCAAATTATAATTAAGTAAACAATGGAAAAACATATTCAAAATCTTACGGAAGATATTTTTGAAATTCATAAAGATGTGTAGGAATTCAAAATAATTGTGAACAGGAAAAGAGAAAAAGAAACAACAAGAATAACGAGTTGAGATTAAATCGTAGAATTAGCACGAAAAGATGGGAAAAAGAGATCCGTAGGATTAAACGGTAAAAGGTAAACCTTCTTATCTTACATACTCAGAGATTTGCTTGCTTGCTCAGATAAGTGATATACTTGAAGGAGTGTTAAAAAATTATAAAAGTGATGTAATACCTTAAAAATAGCTTGCAGAGTACGCCGCTGCAGATCTGTGAAAACCAAACGCGGCTTCTTCGGGGAAGGTAGAGTATCCGAACCCAAATCCTCCTTGCGTTTGCAGCCTGAAACAGAAAAATTACAAGCTAAAACTGAGATTTTTGATAACATATATTTAGGAGACTATTTTACTAATCTTTTAATGGTAATAAAGCAGGTTCGTCTTTGGCCGCTTTCAAACTGTTTAGGCCAACGTATTTTGTCTTTAAAATAGCCTACTTAATATTTACATATTACACAGGAATTGCCTTAATTATATCCAAAATTAAATTTTCTATCTTTTAAGATTCTAAGTAATGATGATATCATTTTTACCACACATACTGTATAATTTAAAAATTGGATAAGTTATAGCTTACTACAAAATTCATACAAATATATACAAATATATACTCACTGCCTCTCTGTGGAATCTGGGCCGCTGGAACAAACGAAAAACATTGTATTATTATAAAGGTCTTAAACACTTTGATTTACTAGACATTCGAAGCCCATCTATGGACAACAATCATGCCTCTAAACACTGACTACCGGCAAGCCTTCTCTCGCACAAAAATTTTATAGAAATGCCTTAAATTTATATTAAATTTCTAAAAACCACTATGCGAAAGAACACTAGTAAAATGAGAATTCTAAAAAAATCTATTCACAATAAATCTATTTCGGATATAAAACTATATATATTTTAAAAAATTTTGATTCAATAAAAAAAATTTAGATTTTGTTTTATTACGAATTCTCTTCACAGAGACGTTACTCTTAGAATTATAATTTTTGATAGTTTAAATTTATTGAGACATTTTGGAACAGGTTCCGATGGAGGCGAAATTATTGTTATCCCATTCCGAATTGCTCGTGAAAATCTAAATATGAAATATAAATGCATACCTGGCGACAATGTAAACAACATTAACAAAGGATCTGAAATCTCGCAGGCACCTATAAAATCATATTTTAAAACTATTGCAGCCCGGGCGCGGGGGAAAACAAAAAGGGAGGGAATGGGGGCAGCGATAGCAGTCTAACATACATCTTGGCTTCTTGAAGCTAACAAAATACACTTACCTAATGCTAAAAAAATATTTATAAAAACTAAAACAGTAAGTTTTTATTGTATAGACAGTATCGTTGCCATTATTGATTGCATAGATCAAGAATCAATTAATAATGAAATAGGAAACGATACTGCCTATTCAAACGTTAACATCTATAGAGAGCAAATCTATAATTTACACATTATAATATATTCACAAAATAAAAATAAAATCATTCAGTTAGATATTGCTTCCTCCAATGTTAAAAATGCTTGTCACAAAGCGTTTGTGGTTAACATATTATATTTATGCTTATATAATAAATGTTGATAAATACATACGCATACATATATTACCTTTGCGACAAGCTATTCTCTGATTTTATAATACCTATTAGAAACCAAGTCCACTGCTACGCAGCCAAGGATTGGGATAAAGGATAATTAAAAGAAACCATTATCATCAGGTGTAACTGAAGGAAAAATTAAATAACTTTTATAAACCTTTTATACTACAGGTGGCTATATTGCAATATTTTCTCTTAGATGTCTAAAATCTTTTTTCTTTATTAATTAAGATACAAAAACTTTATCTCAACTTCTCAAATCTCTCATGATGTCTTTGGTGTATTCTAATTTTCATATTTGTTGGTTAAATTCAATGAATCATAAATTACTCCCTCTTCGGTAACAAGAAATATGAAACGTAACCTATATATTTTGTCGTATGTTGAATTCTAAATAATATAAAAATTATTAAACTAAAGAAAAACAGACTGACTAAAGAAAAAGTAAAGGATGAATAAACATCAACAAAGGAGGAACTGGAGAAGAAGGTTCCAAGGATTTTTCAGGGATATCCAGGGATTGAACGTTATGGGAAGGACTCACAAGCACGAAACGTCCCCAGCAGGTTCATAACCCGGTGTTTCCCATGGGGGTAGAGGCCCGGGTGGATACATGGAGCCCTGGGGCACAGACGGAGCGCCCTGATACTCCCTGGCATAAGCCTGCTGCTGCATGTTGTTTACATTGTCACCTTTTATTGACTGCTGGTTGGGCGTATCTGAAATATTTACAGATCAATCAATGACAATATTTCACATGTAGCATATATCATAGCGATTTGTGAATCTGTAGATGTTTTAAGCGATACAAATTTTCAAAAAGACCTCAATCTCCACATGTTGAAGCCTTAGTTTTACGTTTACTTTAGTTAATTGTTGTCATTATATAATATGTAATAATGTGCATAGGGTAGCACCTAAAGGCAGTGCATTTAATGCCTTTTGTTGTGTACTTAATGTAATGCTTTAATGTAACAGGCACTGATTGTTCCAAACAAATAAATATCTCTTGGCACATATATTTTATATACATTTGACTTAACGAAACAGAAGTCTGTATAGAAATACTGCTACACAATAACACTAATATATATAACATAGCTACATACAATACTATTGTATACAGCTGTGTTTGATTTAACAGATTTTTTGGAAATGTTGTAAATTACAATTAATGGCTGCACGTTAATCTATTTGTTAATGTTTACACTTCCACTAACCAAACCTCATCTCTTGGTAAATTAATTGACGATAATTTGAAAAACAAATATATGATTAATTCCAATTATAACGCCCGCCATTTTTTTATTTTGAGTTTACATTGAAAAGCGTTAATTTGTTCATTTGAAACGTATCGTTGTATATACGAAATTTTAGTATTTAAATTGTCACATTGTTGATTAAGCTTTTAAAACATATTTTTTTAAAGATCAATAGTTTTTCTGTAAATAATATGATTTTTTTTTGTTACGATGTCGAAATCAGATGACCCGAGTGTACGGTAGCTCTTCGTCTATAAACATATCGCCTAATATATTAAATTTACTTCGTGCATTTTTTTACACCATAACTTTAAAACATAAAAAAAAATATATTATTATTATTTTCATAAATTTTTAAAATTTCGCGTTTTTAGTTGCCATGTTTTTTCGTTTAAATCTGACTTATTTCAATAGAGGAAATATATATTAATAAATAGAATCGTCTAAAAAAAGGTAAAGTAACTGCCTGTTACTATCCCACTGCTGGGCATAAGCCTCTTATCTCCGTTGTATTAGGAAAGAAGGGTTGGAGCTAACATCTACCACGCTGCTCCAATGCGGATTGTTAGGTTACATATATGTGCAGAATTCTCTAGAGATATGCAGGTTTTATCACGATGTTTTACTTCACCGAAAAGCGTGTGATACATTGCAGATATCGATTAGACACAGTTTTAACACAAAAACTCATTGGTGTCTGCCCGGGTTTGAACTCGTGACCCCCTCGAAAGAGGCGTACGCTCTCACTGCTGTGCTAAAACAGCTTTTAAATGATTACTATATTTAGTTATTATTTGATCAAAATTAATAAAAGAATTTTAATATATAATATCAAGGCGGATTTACCACCTAGGCTAATTAGAAAAATAAATGTAATTAAATTAATATTGTGTTGTAAATTAAATCTAATCTAATATTTGAAATAATAATAATATTAATAACCAAATATTATAAATTAATAATTTTAAAATTAAACTCAATTAATTATTTAATATAAAATTGTATACAGCAAACGTAAATAATAATAAAAAAACATTTAGACCGCCGCGCTACCTAAATATCAGTGGAGCAGTCTGCGAGGGGTCGCGCGATCGATACCGCGGGCGGGCGCGGGGGCCGTGACGTCACACCGACCGAGGGGTTGGGGGGTTGGGGGGGTTGCCATGTGCTAACACCGCTCCGGTGTTCTAACGTTAATGTTGTAATCTCTGGATGTGAGTTTAAACTAAGGTGTGCAGATTCGACGTATTAGGGGTATTCGACGTACTTCTTTCTTAACAAAATGAGAAAATATCTATAGTAATATATAAAGCTGAAGAGTTTGTTTGTTTGTTTAAACTAATCTCAGGAACTACTAGTGGGATTAAAAAATTATTTAAGTATAAGATAGTCCATTTATCGAGGAAGGCTATAGGCTATATAACATCACGCTAAGATTAATAGGAGGAGCGGCATTTGAAAAATATTACGAAAACAGCAAAATGCGTGCGCTAAGTAAACGGTAAAAGTTCTTAAAAATTCATGTATTACATTATTGTTCCCTTCTAAACGTTCTAAAAAAAAGTCCGCGACATCATATGTCTAGCTTTTAAGGGTAATCCACTGTAACCATTTTTGTGGTTATCAAAATGTTATATTACGATTGCTATTTAATATATATAAATAAATAAATATATGCGACAGTTACACAGACGGTCGTCCGTCGCCAAAGTAACTTGAAACTTGTGTTATGGGTAACAGATAACTGGTAAATATTTCTATAATGAAATCTTAATATTTAAATGAGTTAATTTTGTATATATATATATATATATATATATATATATATATATATATATATATATATATATATATATATATATATATATATATATATATATATATTTTCCGAATCTCGGAAACGGCTCCAACGATTTTCCTGAAATTCAGCATGTAGGAGGTTTTGGGGGAGAAAAATTGATCTAGCTGGGTTTTATGTAAAAAAAATATTGTTTTATCCCTATTTTTGGGCATTAAAAAACACTAACATTTATATTGAATTGAATTTTCGCCATTAACTGTCAAGTCGACGTAGCTTATTCGGTTAGCGGGCAGCCTCGAGAAATGTGAGTGCCAAGGATCGATCCCAACCAAATATTTGTTTTTTTTTTTTTTTTAAAGTTTTTTTTGTAAAAAATTACCGAGCGAAGCTCGGTCACCCAGATATTAAGATATAAAAAAATAAAAATAGCCTTTATTTTGCAGTCACATCTAAATACAATACATTAGCCATCATATTAATTATTAAGAAATGTCAGTTAATGTATAGATTTACAAGTCATTTTAAAATTCTTCCGTTAAATATATATTTCTTTTGTGTGTGACTGCTGTCGACAAAGGCCTCCTCCCTTTCCAGGCATCTCTATCCGTCGTTATTCTCATCCATAGTGGTCCCGTTGAATCTAAGTCTTACCAACGCTTTGTAGGTCTTCCTTGCTTCTTTTTGCTGTTTCTGGGGTACCATTCCGTGATTTGTTTTGTCCAACAGATAGGTAACAGATAATTGGTAAATATTTCTATCTTCTTCCTCAGTCGTTCACTCTTGACAGAGTGGTCGTGGTTGATGATGGTTTGCATCCGTTATTGTAGCTCTTGTAATGCGCCTCCATTTGTCTTGGTCTTCAGCGTCTCTAGCACACTGGACTACGGATTTTTGAGTTAATGATCGTATTAGATCCGTCCAACGCGTGGGTGATCGACCGCATGACCGCTTGCCTTCAACTTGTCCCTGGACAACGAGTCTTTCCATACAGTGTTCCTTTCGAATGATGTGGCCAAAGTATTTAAGGATTCTTATCTGCACCGTCGCAGATAGTCTCGTTTTGATTTTAAGATCTTCCAGTATCGAGGTGTTAGTCCGAAACGCTGTCCAAGGTATTCGTAACAGTCGCCGCCAGCACCACATTTCAAGCGCGTCGATTTTCCGTCGATCTTTCAGACGAACCGTCCACGTCTCTGCACCATATAGAAAAATGGGGAAAACTAAACTTGTCATAAGGCGGACTTTAGTGGCTTTGGTGATATTACGATTGCGCCACACTCTTTTAAGCCTATCGACAGCAGATCTTGTTATAGCACATCTTCTTCGAATCTCGTCCTCACACCCACCGTTGTTCGTGATCGTAGAGCCCAGGTACACATAACTTTGGACTACCTCGCAGTTGCCAATCATAGGTATCTCAGGCTGGTTCAGTTCAGCTCGGTCCACAATCATCATCTTGGTTTTTTCTTTGTTGATCACAAGTCCGAAGGAGAGGCTTATTGTTTCTAGACGAGTCAGTAGATGTTCCATGTCTCCTTTTGTTTGAGAAAGAAGAGTAGTGTCATCGGCGTATCTTAAGTTGGATATCATTCGACCTCCCACTGCAACCCCTTTGTCCCAATTCTCTAAACAAATTCTCATAATACACTCCGTGTAGACATTGAAAAGGAGTAAAAGTAAATATTTCTATACTTATTATAAAATAAAGTATTCTCTGTTTTTCATCATTCATCTGTTTGTATGTGATCGACTTTTTCAAAATCTACTAAAAAAGATTTTTGTAAGATTTTTCTAGAAGATTGTATTGATAGATGCAATTCTTCCTGAAGGTTTAGGTAAATAGTATATTAAATTAAATTTCCCGTGGGATCGCGATTTGCGTGTAAAAGACTTTGTGACTCACTGATTTTCAACTGGGTAAAGTCGCAAATACAGCTAATGCATATATAATTTTAAATACATACTTAAATATATAAAAGGCGACTAAGGTAAGTCGACTCGCCGTTTGGTATCCGGCTGAGTAGAATTGATCAACCTCATTTTTACCGAGGTGTCGTAAATGGCGACTAAGGTAAGTTGACCCGCCGTGTGGTATCCGGTTGAGTAAAATAGACCACCCTCTTCCTTACCGAGGAGTCGTAAAATACGACTAAGGTAAGTTGACGTCAGGCAGGCGGCCGCTCGTAAAAACGCAGCTAAATCATGTGACTGCATGTTTATAACATATTGTGCCGACCCCACTTAGAGTGGGATAAGGGCAGGATGATAAGAGTATCACTATTTTTGATCCAGAGGGATGTAGACACTCGTAGCACAAGTTATCTTAGTACGAGTGTCTATGATATTTGTTAATATGAATTTTGTATTTTATTATTTATTTTTGAATTTTCATCTTCCCACCCTTATCCCACTCTAAGTGGGGTCGGCACAACATGTTATAAACATGCTGTCTCATGATTTGGCTGCGTTTTTACGACCGCCCGCCTGCCTGACGTCAACTTACCTCTGTCGTATTTGACGACACCTCGGTAAAAAGAGGGTGGTCTATTCTACTAAACCGGATACCACACGGTGGGTCAACTTACCTTAGTCGCCTCTTACCACACCTCGGTAAGAAATGAGGTTGGTCTATTCTACTCAGCCGGATACCACACGGCGGTTATTTTTGAATTTTGTATTTTTTATTTTTTTGATGATGATATTTAAATACATATATATATACCCAGGCTCGAAGATCCAACAATTTTTTTTTATACAGTAAAAGTTGACCCTCGGTGGGATCGAACCCGCGACCCACGAAACTGAAGGTTCGGTCAGTGCCAACTGCGTCAACTGCCAGTGATACACACAGTAGTAAATCTCATTATATTTTACTATTATCACATCTTCCCCTAGCACCTAAATCATTGAGCAACTATTCCAGTGACATACCCCTAAATAAAATATTTGTCCACACTGAGCCTCGATCTAGGGTTGACACTTTTCAAATTAAAATAATCTTTATTCAAATAACCTTGTACAAGCACTTTTGAATCGTCAAAGATCAATATGAAGCTACATCGGTTCGGGATGTTGCTCTTACCGAGAAGAACCAGAAAGAAACTCGGCGGACAATCTTTTAAACATTTTCAATTTTACATTATTAAACCGCCGTCTTGTATGAAGCTAAAAGGATTTTCAAATACAGGCTTTTTTATCATCCAAATAATCTTCAATTTTGTAATATGCTTCACGTATAAGCATATCTCTTATATTTAATTTAAACCTTTCTGTAGACTGGTCTAGTATGGATTGCGGAATTTTATTGTAGAAGCGAATACCGAGACCATCGAAAGAGTTGCTAACTCTGCTGAGTCGCGACACAGGTATCACAAGCTTTTTGTGACCTCTCGTATGTCTATGATACATCAAATTCCGTCTTAAAATATGTTTCCTTTTTCCTACGAATAGAATAAACATAACTTTGCATATAAACATTAATACATTTTAATATGTTTAGTATCTGGCTGAGTTGAATAGACCACCCTTTTTCTTACCGGGGTGTCGTAAAAGGCGAATAAGTTGACGTCAGGCAGGTAGTAAAATACCTAGCCAAATCAGCTAAGAATATGTTTAAAAAATGTTGTGCCGACCCCACTTAAAGTGGGATAAGGGCAGAATGACGAATATGAGTATCAGATCCCTTTTCATTATTTTCTGTCACCCTCTCACATACAGGCCTGCTTATAACTCTAGTATAATAAACGCATCACAATATTATCACAATTTTTCAGCTCTAGTATAAAATTCTATTATAAAAGCACCACATAGTATAACAAGTTTTCAGGCATTTGACAACCCTACTTTATATCTCACGGCTTGATTAGTGACGCGCCACGCTGTATCGACCGAGTCGTATCGATTCACGCGAATCGATACACAGCTGACGTGCGTGACGGTTGTGGAATTTATCGAAATGCAATACTACGCAATGTTATTGTGATTAAACTTCAATAGTTTAGCTTTACTTAATAATAAAAATGTACTAAACGCAATGTAATGTAATAAATATTTCTAACGATAAATATTTTATGAATTGACAATGGTGTTAGGTCTGTGGCGTAAATTCGCGCCTTTTTCCTACTTGTTATTTTTTTTTAATTACAGGCACTAATAGTTTTTTTTTAGTAAAACTAATATTTTAAATGTTAAATTCTATATGTCCATCTGTTTCCGCTTTCACGACTAAAATAGTGACGTAAATATTGATGAAACTTAATACGATAAAAGCTTATATATCGGGCTTAAATATGGGATAAGCCAATTCCCATTTATTCTTCCGTAACAGAAAAATACATTTCTATACTATTGTGGGTATTTTAACATATAAGTTAACGTGTACAAAGTGGCGGGTTAAATCTTGATATATATTCAAATTAAATAAAGAAACAATAAGCTATTGTAACGCTGTGAATCAGGGGTATTTGGGAAAATCCTACAAGCTTGAAAAGAAATAGGCGCTTAGGGGATTTTCCATGATATAAATAGAATGACACTATTATATTATAACAACTTACGATAGATGTTTTTTTTAATTCTCTCGTATATACTAAAACGGCACCGTACATACTCGCCAAGTCACTTTCAACACATATTTTGCAGCGCAACCAAAAAACTTTTCGGCGCCACGACAAAAAACTCGAAGCACTACATAAAACTATAATATAATAGTTAACTGTAATAACATCGTATTTAATTAAGTCATTGGTCTATTTTTATTTAAATTCAAAATATTCTCTATTCAAGAAACCTTTTAAAAAAGGTTTTTTTGAATCGTCGAAAATTTGTGTATTGTTTTTGTGGTAGTGTGTAGTGCACGATACAGGTATGTGAACTTATAATACACTTTATTGAGTGTATTATAAGTTCGCATACCTGAATCGTTATCGTTACCTGTTGCTATTATCCCCCATAAAAAAAATTAGAAGCTAATTTTTTAATTTTTTTAAAGCTAATAATATTAAGCTTATAATTTTTTTATGGGGGATAATAGCAAACATAATATTTTCATTACTTGTGTATAAAATAGTAAATATTATTAAAATAGTAAATAGTAATAGTATTAAAATAGTAAATTTTGTATTAAAATAGTATTAAGAATTACATTTTTAAAAGAGCAACCGCCGAGTTTCTTGCTGGCTCTTCTCGGTAGGAACAGCTTTCCGAAACAGCAGTAGAGTTGACGATTGAAAAGCACTTGTTTACAAGTTTATTTGAATAAAGAATATTTTGAATTTGAATTTGAATTAAGGACCTCAGCAGAGTAGGGTATAATTCTATAAATTATTTTGTTTATAACTAAAGTCTATGGTCAAATAGGAGAAGATTAATATTATTTGTCTATAGTCGTATTGGTCGTCAAACATAATAAGGATTGATAAATTATGATCGTTTATTATATATAAACGAGCTTTTACTCGCAACTTTTTTCGCGTGGACTGTTGTCGCGTTACAGGTTGACAATAGATGGCGCTTTTCAATGTCATCCCATTTCTGTAGAAATAACAGGATTTTTATTCCGGTGTATAAGGAATAATTGTACCGAATTTCAGCTAATTCGCCGTGAAAGAGTAACAAACACACATCCATGCTCACAAACTTCAGCATTTAAAATATTAGTAGGACAGGATAAGGCATTCACCATACAAGAGATTCTAAAATTTTCGAGTTTTTTTGCTGGTACTTCTCGTTAAGAGCAAGATTAAAAAGTGCTCGGGCTGAGTAGACCACCCTCATTTCTTACCGAGGTGTCGAAAATGGTGACTAAGGTAAGTTGAACCGCCGTATGGTATCCGGTTGAGTTGAATAGACCACTCTCATGCTTACTGAGGTGTCTTAAAAGGCGACTAAGGTAAGTTGGGCACCCTCTTTCTTACCGAGGTGTCGTAAAGTACGACTAAGGTAAGTTGCCTTCTGGTAAGTGGCAGTGGTACACCTTTTTAAGGTGTACAAATATTTAGTACATCATTTTGATAAATCTCGTAGCGTTTGCAATGTAAGCGAAAAAAAATGTAATTATTTACGACATCGAATTAGAAACCTCAAAAATTACAGTATTTCTCTACTCGGTATTGAATGTTATTGTACATACAGGCCTTCCTCTTGAATCACTCTATCTATTAAAAAAAACCGCATCAAAATATGTTGCGTAGTTTTAAAGATTTAAGCATACATAGGGATATATGGACAAACAAATAATGTAAGTCTTGTTTGTTATCCCAATACATAAAAATAAAATAAAATAAAATAATTATTAATAAGGTAAGTAAATTTATAGCGTAAAGTAACATAAACGATATTCTAAATAGCAATTCACAATTTGTATGTGCGGATATAAAAGACTGAAATATTCACCATATAAATTAGGCAATAATGTATATTATGATTAAACATATAAAACGATATAAGTCGACTTGTCAATATATTCACATATGGTGGATTTATCGCGATGTTAGTCAACCCTATCAAGCCGAGCCCCCCGTCACTAGTGACGCGCCACCCCATATCGACCCGGCCGCATCGATTGTCGACGAATCGATGCCACAGCTGACGTTCGTATGTTTGTAAACTCCATCGATTGTATTCAAATTTTTTCGTACACTGTTTTGGTGATAGCCGTTTGATTACTTTATATATAACGTATTAAAGTACGCAGATAAGCGCCGATTACAATAAACAAACAAAAATGTCGATAAAACTCAAATTTGACAGCGAATTTTTAAAATAAGTCGTTCGTTAACATTAATAATGCTATTTTGTCGTTCGAAAATTGTGTATTTTGACAAAAATTTTACAAAATATTCAGTCAAAAAGAATTTAAAAATTATTTATCAATACAGACGAGATTAGATTTTGGTTAGATTTATTATTACTAAATTGTTTATCATTGATATATTTAGTTTGTTTTTAATATATTTTCTTGCAAATATTGTTTAATAAAATCGATAAAAATTTAAGAGTTCGGCACCTTTCTAAATTATAGAAAATGATAGCTTTAGATATCTAATATTTTAAAAGCTTCTAATCTACTCACCTCACTATTAAAACAAGTACTCTAGTACTAATCATGCTCAACGTACCTGCTAACCTCAGCGCCGACATCCTCTGAAACTCTGGCTCCTGGAGCCACTTCCACATCCTCCTGAACGTCTCCCGTCCCGACTTGAGCTTCGACCACGGCTTCGGGTTCCTTAATAGATCGCTCAGAGTTCCCTGCGAGCGACAGAGCACCCTTTGAGCGAATATTGCCTGAGGTATCGAGTACCTCTTCAACTCCCCACTTATCCTTTGAGCCAATTCTTTTGTGTTGATCTCCTCTGTATCAGCTTGAGCTTGCTGCTGCTCTTCCCTTGTCTCTCTGGCGAGTAGAGCCGCGTTGAGGTCTAAGCCAGGGCTGGGTAACGGTGGAGTTGGGGAACGCCTTTCGAATGAGTTCGGGGACACGCTACGTCTGCTGTAAGCGGATTGTGGCGATAACGGCTCATTGTACGGCGCTGGTGATAAGGAGGCGTATGACGGCTGCTGCTGGATAACAGTGAACGTGCCCCCAGCGTGGTACGCGAACTTATCTGAGACTGTGCTGATTGGGGGTAGAGGCAGGAGGGGTGTTAGCGTCGCGTACGACGCCGGCTCTAGCCCGGGCGGTGTTAGGCGTCCGTTGACAGCGGATAGAGGGTGGAAGGCCGCGTCGCCATCGGGCAGTAGGTCCTCGGGGGAGAGCCTGGGCGGGGACGCGTTACTCGGGGCCACTATGACGGTGAGCGGCGCACGTTCCCTTATCCTATGGTCGTCCATGGCGCGCGGCCGGCCGCTGCGGGGTCGCGCGGGCGACTGATCGACGCCTGCGCGACGCACCCTGCCGTCCCCTCGGTCCTGCGAACACCCCTGTTCCATCACCCACGACGCCAAACGTCGTATCTCCTGAACAACTAAACTATTATCAACCCAATACCACTCAAATTAGAGTTGAGTTTCAGTTACATCATAACATCCAGTCCGATCTCGTGACGTGAGCGCTACAATGCACCCTTAACCTACCCTGAGGCGTTGGACCAACTGTTTTCCTGTATCTCCATATAGTTTGTTATACATTACCGATTTTGCGCAATCTACAGCAGTTCTCTAAGGTTTTGGGGAAGCAATGGATGATGGTAAAGTGTTTGTATATTGAGTTATATGCGTTGTTATGGAGTAGTATACGGTGTCCCCGTTCAGGGCACATTCACTCGGTACCTCATGGTGGAAGTTCCAAAGGAAAACCATCTTATTCAAGTCTGATTCATTATAATGTTTATTTATATATTTTTCAAACAATGCATACTGCATATTTCTTAGGATACCTATTAATATGTATTCTAAGAAAATATTATGTTCTTCAACATTTGGACCGGTAGAAAATTACTGTTGGGCATATATGAAATCACTTTTCTTATTTGTCTAAAATAACGCGATTTAAGTATGAATAAAGGGAACTTTCCAAAAATTAGATTCGCACCATTATTTTTAAACCATGATTTTCTTGAATTTTCACCTACTTATTGTATTATAACCAACTATCATAACCGGGCGTAATTTAAAGATATCTGTAGTAAAGAAAATTGTCATTGACAGTCTAAAAATCAATCCCTTAAATCAATCTAAGATTGTCTGAAAATTTCATTAAAAACGGTCCAGTCGTTTCGGAGGCTATAAGGTGTTCCTTAACTTACATACTTCTTTTTTTTAATTTATTTAACTTTTACAAAAGTTGTATAAATTAAACAGACATTCATACTAGTAAAGCGTAAGCTACGCCATATGGTATCCCGCTGAATAGAATAGTTCCACCCTCATTTCTTACCGAGGTGTCGTAAAAGGCGACTAAGGTAAGTCGACCCGCCGTGTGGTATCCGGCTGAATAGAATAGTTCCACCCTCATTTCTTACCGAGGTGTCGTAAAAGGCGACTAAGGTAAGTCGACCCGCCGTGTGGTATCCGGCTGAATAGAATAGTTCCACCCTCATTTCTTACCGAGGTGTCGTAAAAGGCGACTAAGGTAAGTCGACCCGCCGTGTGGTATCCGGCTGAATAGAATAGTACCACCCTCATTTCTTACCGATTTTCGTAAAAGGCGACTAAGGTAAGTCAACCCGCCGTGTGGTATCCGGCTAAATAGAATAGTTCCACCCTCATTTCTAACCGAGGTGTCGTAAAAGGCGACTAAGGTAAGTCAACCCGCCATGTGGTATCCGGCTGAATAGAATAGTTCCACCCTCATTTCTTGCCGAGGTGTCGTAAAAGGCGACTAAGGTAAGTCGACCCACCGTGTGGTATCCGGCTGAATAGAATAGTACCACCCTCATTTCTTACCGAGGTGTCGTAAAAGACGACCAAGATAAATTGACCCACCGTGTGGTATCCGGTTAAGTAGAATAGACCACCCTGTTTCTTATCTAGGTGTCGTAAAATACGGCCTAAGATAAGTTGAAGTCAGGCAGGCGAGCGGTCGTAAAAACGCAGCCAAATCATGTGACAGCATGTTTATAACATGTTGTGCGACCCCACGTAGAGTGGGATAAGGGCAGGAAGTTATAATACAGCCTTTGTTGCTTAGTAAAGATGCAGCTTTCCAATGGTGAAAGAATTTTTGAAATCGGTCCAGTAGTTTTTGTGTGAGAATATTACAAACATACATACAAATTTTTATTAGTAGTAGATGTAGATTTTTTATTTTATCATATGTCATAGTTTATTACATTAAAGGTCTGTTATTTAACATCATCCTCCTGCCCTTATCCCACTCTAAGTGGGATTGGCACATGTTATAAACATGCTGTCATATGATTTGGCTGCGTTTTTACGACCGACCGCCTGCCTGACGTCAACTTACCTTAGTCGTTTTTTACGACACCTCGGCAAGAAAGAGCGTGGTCTATTTTACTAAACAAGATACCACACGGTTGGTTAACTTACATTAGTCTCCTTTTACGACACTTCGGTAAGAAATGAG
Organism: Morpho achilles; assembly: GCA_947086495.1. Taxonomy (NCBI): domain Eukaryota; kingdom Metazoa; phylum Arthropoda; class Insecta; order Lepidoptera; family Nymphalidae; genus Morpho; species Morpho achilles. The sequence goes on from CAMTZB010000026.1 coordinate 10,619,984, forward strand.
GTTGGTCAATTCTACTTAACCGGATACCACACGGGGGGTCGACTTACCTTAGTCGCCTTTTACGATACCTCGGTAAGAAATGAGGGTGGTCTATTCTACTCAGCCGGATAGCACACGGTGGGTCAACTTACCTTTATCACCTTTTACGACACCTCGGTAAGAAATGAGGTTGGTCAATTCTACTCAGCCGTATACCATACGGCGGGTCGACTTACCTTTATCACCTTTTACGACACATCGGTAAGAAATGAGGGTGGTACTATTCTATTCACACGGATACCACACGTATGTGAAAATGTTACAAACATTAATACAAATTTTTCCTCTTTATTATATTAATATAGAAGTATATATTCAGAATCTGTATGAGGGTAGATTTATTTTGTCATATATCATAGTTTAGTTGTGGTATCCAGCTGAATAGAATAGTACCACCCTCTTTTCTTACCGAGGTGTCGTAAAAGGTGACTAAGGTAAGTCGACCCGCCGTTTGGTATCCGGCTGAGTAGAATAGACCAACCTCATTTCTTACCGAGGTGTCGTAAAAGGCGACTAAGGTAAGTTGACCCACCGTGTGGTATCCGGTTTAGTAGAATAGACCACTCTCATTCTTACCGAGATGTCGTAAAATACGACGGAGGTAAGTTGACGTCAGGCAGGCGGCCGGTCGGTTAAACGCAGCCAAATCATGTAACAGCGTGTTTATAACATGTTGTGCCGACCCCACTTAGAGTGGGATAAGGGCAGGAGGATGATGATCATAGTTTAGTTAAAGCTCTGTTATTATAATGTAACATTACATCTATTGTTCAAGTAAAAACACGTAAAAACCATAGTCCGTTACATACGGCAAAACGCTTGACACCTGGCGCGCGACAAAGGGTCGTGGTGTTGTACCACTGTCGATATAATTACGATAGGAATTAACAAAGCAACCCTTTTATCGATAACCGAAACGAACTTTTTATAACTTTGAGGTAAGTGCACTAGTAACCATGCACTAGTATTTGGTCGTTTTGTATGAAATTTTTATAAGCGTTTTGTTTGTTGTATGTAATAAAAAATATTAATTAATAATATCTTTAATATTTAAATGAGTTAATCTTGTAAGTGTATCGGCGCGAACGCAGTGTTGACAACCCCACTACCTTGGCGCAGATTATAAATAACGGCGCTTTGCCGTTGGCGCCCACCTCAGTTATTCAAATGTCTCTCCAAGAGATACTTTGAAAAGGCCGAGGTGCATCCAAACCCGCTCATCGCGGGGATGGTCAAATACCCCTGCTTCGACAGGACGTTTAAGTCCAAGACCCATAGACGCCCTAAGAGCGTGCTTTATGACCTTGACGATCATATCACGATCGCCAACGCCCGATACACACACGCACACGCACACACACAGCGTCTTCGCCGGCGAAGACGAGGTCCCCGCTTCCTTACGTCTAGCGGCCGGGGTGTCCAGCCCCGCCCGTTATGACATTAGGACTTTTCCACAAGTCCGATACAGTCCTCCACAACGCGTCGTTTTAAGCCGAGGTCCGGCCTCACAGGAGACACCCTTAAGGCGACGCTCCCAGGATGTTGCGGGCCTCTCTCGAGACCCGCTCTCCCAGCACCTCAACCCCTGGCGATGCTTCCGCGCTCGCCCACTCTCTCGGTGACGCTGTCAAAGCCTTCACGGCTAACAGCCTTAGTTAGTGTCCGAAAAAAAAAAAAAAAAAGTTGGCGCCCACTCTCTCGGTGACGCTGTCAAAGTCTTCATGGCTAACAGCCTTACTTAGTGTCCGGAAAAAAAAAGTTGTACGGGTTATTCGTTTGTGAGCACTCTCAGAGTGAAGTCGGAAGTGATTGTGATTTAAAGATTCGTTTTAAATAAGTGTTTTAATAGTTGGTGGAGTGTTTGCTTACTACTGTACTGTACTTACTGCTTATAAAATGGATAATCAAAATAATGATGACTGTGTCTCCCCTGGATCTCCGACTCTTACATGTGTATATATATATTTTCGGAATCTCGGAAACGGCTCCAACGATTTTATTGAAATTCAGCATGTAGGTGGTTTTGGAGGAGAAAAATCGATCTAGGTAGGTTTTATGGAAATAAATCGTTTTAACCATTTTTTTTTGAGCATTAAAAATTCTAAAATTTGTATTGAAATAATTTTTTACAATAAAATGTCAAGTCAGCGTAGCTTATTCGAGGAACGGGTTCTTTCTAAACTGTTGCGCACCAACCCTTACTTCCAGCATGATTCTCACATCAAAAGTTATCTGGGAGAAATCGCTCCAAGCGATAAGACCACCTTTGCACACTACTGTGTATTCACATGTTATGTACATGTAATTCTTCTTTGTGTGTAATAAATAAATAAATAAATAATTATTCGTGCCCACGTAATAAATTTCGTGACCACGGTGGATGCAACTCTGCCGAAACGTCAACCTTATACAAAGGTAACTCAAGGTTATCGCGATGTTTGTTTATATAATAATCAGGTACATTACATCTGAATATCGATATCGATACAAGCAGTCTCATCTCTATAGGCAAGCCGTGCCCCACACAATGTCCTGCCGCCACTTACTGCCACCGTTCTCTATTCTACGCTATAAAAAATTGCGTTCAAATACATGTATGACTGTTTAAAAAAAACATCATATCATTTAGGGTTCTGGTCATTTGGAATTGTTTTCCAGCAGATCAACAAAATGTCACAATATCATCAATACATATAATAAAATCGTAGAGGTGTTAAAATCTGTACATTTGATATTTTTACGAAAAAATTAGTGTTGTCGTCTCAAAACACGCTTCTAAACATGAAACAATAGTTTTTAAAATTTTTGTCTGTTTCTCTGTTTGTCTGTTTGTCTGTATGTCTGTGCGTTTGTTCCCGCTAATCTCAGAAACCGCTGATCCGATTTGAACGCGATTTTCACTAATATATAGAAGAAAGCCTCACTTAACATATAGGGTATAATTTATTTCAATCGGTCAACAAATAAAAAAGATATGTCAATTTTAAATTGAAAGGTCGTATACTGCGATACTAATATTTACATTTTTTTCCGTTTTTCGCCGTTCCTGAAGCGATTTTCATACTGGATTACATATACTACCATATCTAAGAATAGTACAAATATTTTTATGAGAACTAGGCCGGTCTGAAACTTATTTTTTTTGAAGAATTTCATATTTTTTATTCCAGTTTTTTAGGCACTGTGCGGTTGTTCCCGCTAATCTCAGAAACCGCTGATTCGATTTGAAAACTGTTTTCACTTATATGTAGCAGAATGCCTCACTCAACATATAGGGTATAATTTATTTCAATCGGTCAGCAAATAAAAAAGATATGTCAATTTTAAGTTGAAAGGTCGAATACCATGATACTGGTACTTGAATTTCTTTCCGTTCCTGAAGCGATTAGCTACTGGATTACATATACTACCATATCTAAGAGTAGTACAAATATTTTTATGAGAACTAGGCCTGTCTGGAGCTGATTTTTTTTTGAAAAATTTCACATTTTTATTTGAGTTTTTTAGGCATAACAATAGTGTAACTTACACTTTTCGATAGTCATTATACATGCACGGGCTACCAAAACTGAATGGTGAGTCACACTAACAGGTAGGATGCAAAAGTAAATATTTCGTCTTTCCAAGTTGTTTGAAACTTTTTATTCATTGAAGGCATTTATTTGAAATTTTAAATGAAAAAGTAATATTATATGAAGCAACGTACAATTAAAAAAATATATTTATTATTTATGTAAGTAAAGAGTGGGAGATAGTAACATATCTCCCATTCTGGGCAAAGCCTTCTCTCTCCCTTAAGAAGGCGACCTATCTACCATGCTACTCCAATGCGAATTGGCAGGTTCAACATATTCCAGAAAATGTATAGGGATATGTATCCGCCGTGTGGTATCCGGCAGAATAGAATAGTACCACCCTCTTTTCTTACCGAGGTGTCGTAAAAGGCGACTAAGGTAAGTCCACCCGCCGTGTGGAATCCCGCTGAGTAGAATAGTACCACCCTCAATTCTTCGGGTCGTAAACGGCGACTAAGGTAAGTCGACCCGCCGTGTGGTTTCCGGCTGAGTAGAATAGACCAACCATGAAGTTGGTCACGACACCTAGGTAAGGAATGATTCTTACCGAGGTGTCATAAAAGGCGACTAAGGTAAGTTGATCTACCGTGTGGTTTCCGGTTGAGTAAAATAGACCACCTTCTTTCTTATCGAGGTGTCGTAAAATACGACTAAGATAAATTGACGACAGGCAGGCGGCCGGTCGTAAAATACGTAGCCAAATCATGTGACAACATGTTTATAACATGTTGTGCCGACCAAACAAAACCGTAACATATAGTAACTTTATCAAAATAACTTTTTCGACGTAATGTAAGCAGCTTAATATATAACCTATTTCTTTAATTTACAGGATATAAAGAGAAAAACCTACTGTTGTCGCCATTGACTTCCGCTTTGTATTTTATAGCAACACAGTCATGAAACAAGAGTATCGCGCCCTTTTTGAAAAAAAATGGTACCAACACTGTGACGTGTTGTTACTGGTTTAGTCTTCTTATTGATAAAACGTTTCAGTGACAGTCAGTCTTAGTTGGTCATTCAAGAGAAGTGCATCTCGGAACGGGAATAGTGGTATTCCTAATATATCGTGTTATTGTATATAGTGTACACTAACATCAGAAGTGTGAGTTAACTCGCGTCGTGCCCGTTGTCCGTGCATCCTGATTTACGGCAATTTTGGCTTTTTAAACTTACTCTTGCCTAATTTTAATAAAAATCATTTCTTGGTTTGTATATTTTTGCGTAAGTAAAAAGTGATTACAGTTATATATTACGTATAACGAATGTTTCTGGTGAGTCAGTGCTTTTCAATTTTTTTCGTATTAAATAGTGTAAAAGTATGGTTTATTTGTGATTAAGTTTTGGATAACTAGTCACATTTTATCCGAGAATGTTTGTTGAAATTAAAACGCCCAAGTAAATTTTATCTTTGATTACCAACATTTAAACTGAGAAAATACTTGTATTCGTAAATTTTATTTTCTAAAAGAGCAGAAATAGAAACCGACTGGACTAAAATTTTACATCCTAGCTAACAATACAGATGTCGTAGTAGTACATTTGCGAGTAACATTGATTGAACTGAAACCATGTGTCAAATTTTGAATAGATTATTGTCACTAGAGGACGGATATCTTCCGATTTCGTCACATGCAAATGAAGCCACTTCAAGGCGGTTGATCCATAAATGTGCTGGTGTGATCGAACCAATATTTTAATTTCTTTTTGAGCCGCGTATTCATGATGAGAGTACATCATTTTCCTAAATCTTTTACGTACAATTTAAAATTGAACTCATTTAGAATTTAATTTTTTTTAGATTTCAAAGTATTAGTTGTTTCAAAAATGTTCAAGTCTGTCATAAAAGTATTAATTGTCCTAAGAAATCTAAACCGGTTTACAACAATGAGGCGTTAATTTGTGTTGGAAAAGTGAAGGTATGAGGAAAAATCGTGACGTTCACACCGAAATTATTGCGAACGTACCTACAGATGTACTTATTGATAGTGTTTCGTGTCTCTATAACGTCTAATAACTTAATAAAAGATTCCGCAAGTCAAATTTGAACGACTTATTTAACATTAAAGATTTAGGAGGTATTAAAGTAGAATCAAAAGCTTTAATTACATCGCCGATTGAATCAACAGATATCCCTTTAGAAGCAGATTTTTATATCGTTGATGGTAAATACTGCAGTAATTATTGGCACGGTTATCTTGTATAGAAAAGGTGTTACATATTTGAGAGGCCCTTACGAGTATACATAGTGGAGCCACTACACATAATAAGATGTTTTATACATAGTGGAGCTATGGTGAATAATGTGCAGACAGATCTTAGTTTCTTGGAAATACGATAATTACCCAAGTAACATGAGATATTGAAGAAATACTATTTGAAGTGCTAAATAAAATAGTGTCGTGCTTAATGTTGACCTAATCCTATGAGGAGAATTTACTACTTTAATTATTTACTTTAATTATTGAGCTGAGTAAGGTTATATATAATTCGAGAATCAAGTAGTGCTGTGTTTATTGGGCTAGACATTGCTCTGGTTGAAATCAACGTATTAGTGAAAATTCCATTCATAAAACCGCCTTTATAATTATATATACTATGATAGCCAAGGGTCATCGCTAATAATGTTAAATGTCTGTTATTTGTTGTTAATTACCAGAAGACTTTTTGTACATTGACTTACGACTTACTTATGGACCGACAACAAAAGTAAATCTCGTTTTGCTTGATTTAGTGCCTGGAACGTTAATGGAGGCTGCTTTTTGGAAATAGATTTGATGTACTTAGTAATGAGGTAAAAAAAAAAAACCAGTGAAGGTCGGGTACGGCCAACGGATTTAAAAATCGAGTTTAGTAAAGATTTGATCTTGAAACATCTTTGGTACGTGTGTATGTGACAGTTTGTAACTAAATATGTGTGCTTATAGAACTTACACCGCAAATCGCAGAAATTGATGATATGAGAGAAAAGTTCAAGTTCAAACCACATATTGCAACAACTTGCGCAGATAACCTCGCATACAGTATAAGAACATGACTTATAAGCCGGACAGTTGCCTTAGACAAACGATAGCCGAATGGATTACGATTAAATTGTAACAGATATCCAAAGTGAACACTGTTGCAATGATTGCATGGTGATACACGTTTAGAGTGGCCTCAGGCATCTCTATTCTAAACCACGATACATTTATTTATTTAATTTTGGCCTACCAACAAAATAACATGTTTGTTAAACCATAGGTACTTGGTCTTATTTGCTAATTACATACAATTTCACTTATAGGTAGAAACAAACAGACTGTAGGCAGAATGTAGTACTAAAACTATTATTAACATTTATTTAACTAAAACTTAAACTATTGTCTAAAAATACACTATTTCCTACATAAAAAAAATATTAACATAGGATACCGTAAAAAAATAAAATGATATAAATTAAACAGTAGTCAGGGCTTCATCCACTTTTTTCTTAAAATCATCTAATTTATCGCGAAAAATATCGATCAGTATCTTTGTCAACAAGTTCCGTCAGCAATCTGCACAGTCTAGGAATCTAAGAATGGAAGGCGAGATTTGTTTTACAAACTTTGTGTGTGAGCAAAGAGACGGTATGTCGGGGCAATCCAGAATAGATATTAAAAGAGATTTGGATGAAAAGCTCAGAATTGTCTTATCTTTCCATTCAAAAGTTTGTATAGGAATATCAAGTCATGTACTTTACGACTATTTAATAATGATCTTATTTTAAAACTTGTAGTCTCGTACTATAAGGTAGTCTCTTATCACCTCCAATAGAATAAAATTTTGTAAATCTGCGTTGGATAATGTCCTGACTATCCTTGTATATTTGATAGTAAGGATTCCAAATTACAGTACCATACTCGGGTTTGCTTCTACAAAGGTGGTATACAGAAGTTTCTTAGTATGAAGTTGTTTAAATGATTAGGAATTTCTGAATATAAAACCTAACATCCTGCGAGCAGATCGACAGATATGTTCAATATGGTGTTGAAACGGTAGTTTAGCATCAAATATGATATCCAAATCGCGCACATACGCATTTTCCTGGATCAGTTTTTTTTTTTTGTGGATTGTATATTTAGAATCGATGACAAGATTTCAAGAAAATCGAATAAAAGAATATTTATCGGGATTTAGAATCATACCATTAAACGCTCACCAATCAACTATTCGGTTGGAATATAATAAGCAATATACATGTAATATAATAAAGCAGGATACATGAACAAGTTATACGACATGGCCGGATGTTGTCTTAGATGAAGGATAGCCGAGCGGATTAAATTGTAACAGAGATCCAAAGTGAACACTGTTGCAATGGTTGCATGGAAGAAAAAGTTGTGCGACCCTTTGCGGTCTGACGAGCCCAAACATCCACGCTGGTTATCCGATGTTTGGATATATAGTTAGATATAGTCAGAATTCGGTATTCACATTTAGACGGAACATTAACAGCCTAATGACTCATATTCATTTTGTAGATAACTTATTAACAACAAAGTTTAGTTTTCCGATTATTTGCCTTGTCTAATGTATTCGCTTCAGACAAAGGATACCAGGGTGGATAAAATTGTAACAGAGATCCGAAGTGAACACTGTTGCAATGATGGCGTGGTGATACGCGTTTAGAGTGGCCTCAGGCATCTCTATTCCAAACCATCATTCACAAGTAAGTTGTACGGCCCTTTGCGGTCTAACGATTTCAGCTACCATCCACGATGTTTATCTGATGTTTAACTGAATTCAGTATTCACATTTCACAGAACATTAACGGTTAAGTGACTCCATTTCACTTTGTAGATAACTATACTCATCAACATAGTTTGTCCTCAGCTTCTACATTAGACTAGTACGTGTTCGGGACGAACACGTATGCAGGAGGGCCGGATGTTGTCGCCATTGACTTCCGCTTTGTATTTTATAGCAACACAGTCATGAAACAAGAGTATCGCGCCCTTTTTGAAAAAAATGGTACCAACACTGTGACGTGTTGTTACTGGTTTAGTCTTCTTATTGATAAAACGTTTCAGTGACAGTCAGTCTTAGTTGGTCATTCAAGAGAAGTGCATCTCGGAACGGGAATAGTGGTATTCCTAATATATCGTGTTATTGTATATAGTGTACACTAACACTACCTCGGCATATAGCCATTAATTGTGCTAAATTTCATCAATAATTTCACATTGATAATATTAGTTATTTATTTATTTTAGTAAATAACCCATCATCATCCTCCTGCCCTTATCCCACTCTAAGTGGGGTCGACACAACATGTTATAAACATGTTGTCATATGATTTGGCTACGTATTTTACGACCGGCCGACTGCCTGACGTCAACTTACCTTAGTCGTATTTTACGACTCCTCGGTAAGAAAGAGGGTGGTCTATTTTACTCAACCGGAAACCACACGGTAGATCAACTTACCTTAGTCGCCTTTTATGACACCTCGGTAAGAATCATTCCTTACCTAGGTGTCGTGACCAACTTCATGGTTGGTCTATTCTACTCAGCCGGAAACCACACGGCGGGTCGACTTACCTTAGTCGCCGTTTACGACCCGAAGAATTGAGGGTGGTACTATTTTATTCAGCCGGATACCACACGGAGTTTTAGTAAATAACCCATATGACTAATATTAATTATACATTTTGATAACTCAGTTAAATTTATCCAGTAAACAGAATCCAAAATATATAAAAACTTTCTTTAAATAACTATCTACGTAAGCCAAACAACTTGATATAGAACCTTTTTCAAATTACAGATTCAACTTGACTTTGACAAAAACAAAAATGGCGACTAAAAAAAACTTTGATGGACTGATAATACTGGGGTTTTTCAATGTCATTCAATTCCTGTTGAATTAACAGGAATTCTACAGCCTAAATGTTACCCGTGTGGATAAGGAAGAATTGTGAAATTTTTTATTGATAATGGTTTATCGGATTCGCCGTGAAAACGTAACAAACAGACACACAGACATACTCATTTATAATATTAGTAACGATCAGGGGAGTATATAGTACCAGTAGAAACTTAGTAACAGTTATGGTCATTTGCTATAAATTTACAAAAAACCTTATTTACAAAAGTAATAATAGAATTATTTTGCTATAATCCGCGATGAAATTAAACTTTTAAATCTACTTTATAAATCACTCTTTCTGTTGAATAAAACCCGTAAATTAGTTGTTAAGTTCATTGTAAGCAGACAGACGCTGCGGGGACATTGTTTCATAATATGAAGTGTAAAAATTTTTAATGACGTTTCGGTCATATATGACCATGGCTTTATTAAATCAGGCATCATTCAAATTAACCCCAAGAATGATGGAGATATTTGCAGGGTTGACAGAGGGTACTTTTTATTCCGGGACTGAGGTCTCCGCGCACGAAGTCGCGGGCAAAAGCTAGTAATTAATATAAAATGAGAGATACAAAGTGAAGTGAGTGGTCATAGAGTTTTGCCTATTTATTTATTAAACCTTTCTCAAGAAAGTTCAGTAGATTTCCAGAAAATAAATCACAAATAGACAGAAAGCTTTTGGGGACTTTAGTTTATACTGTGTATAGATTGTATCATAATACGCACAAAAAATTCGTGGTTTATTAGACAATTTAACAATAAATACATATTTCGATGTTTTATAATAGCATAAAGACCTAGTGCAAATAAATAATAAGACAGACAGCCTTACACACAGTTAAGCAAAGGACTATATCGAATTTTTAAGAAAGAAGAATTGAAGCTCCACTAAATCCACTTCAGCGTCGTGACCAGTTGTGTAACGTTACTGATTCTAAATAACTTATTACTTCTTGGTTAAACGCTTAGGTCCTTTGCGTCGCGCACGCATGCATCTCCGATATAACGCCCAATTTACCCATCTACAACATAACATCCTAAAAGCTTTCTATATGATCCTGACGATCACCGATACATGATACGACATAGTGCACACCTTCAAGGAAGATGAGGCCCAGACTTCTGATATCGGTTAGTCATGACTTCCAGGTATCAGCTTCATCATAACTTTACTTACACAACATAACTTTAGCTTTCCACTATATATCGCTCCACTCTCACAGAAGGCACCCTTAGGACGACTTTCTCTTTGTATTTTAGTTATGACGCAGTAAAAGAGGTTAGGATCCAGTAAGCCCAAATAAAGAATACCTATGTCAGGGAACCTTCGGACGTCTGGACCGGGCTATATCGGACGTCTGGCTTACAGGTTCCTGAGGCGGTCGGTGCATCTGGTGCTCCCGATGCACCGGTTAGCGGAGGTTGGCTTCTCTTTCGAGGGGTCCCTACCCGGAGGAGGTGTTTTCTGGGATCAGAGCTGTCGGTGGGGAAGGAGGTCCTTGCCATCGGCAGCGTGGTGGAGCACACAGGTTGTTTTAGACGGTGCGAGTCCGAAATAACCGCCACCTGTCCTGGTCGGGCGGCGGTACCCATAAGGGGTATTTTCCATATATAAAAAAAAAAGAATACCTATGGTTCCGCTCATAAACAATTGTCCCGGATGTTCTCGAAACTGATGGGGCAAATCCGATAGAAGACGTGAACCTCATCCTCCTGCCTTTATCTGCGTGTTGGCTAGTTATTTTACAGGAGAAACTTACCTTAGTCGCTTTTACGACAACTGGGTAAGAAATGAGGGTTGTCTGTAACTGTCAGTTAGCTTATTCGGAACATATCTGACACATATCTAGGAATTTTGCGTTTCTCAGCCTATACCTATTTCAAAATGGCCGCGATTTGATTATTTTTAAAATTTTCACTTTTTAGAGTCTCTTTTTAAAGATATTTATCTGCTATTTAGTTTATTTGTCGGTTAACTATCCGACACTTTGTCAGTAACTTGTGAAACAGGCCCTAAGCCTAAAACCAGACGGCAGTCTATACACCTATGATTAAAAATGACTGGACTGTTTGGAGCGGTGGGTAGTGACCCTGCCTTCGGCTTCGTGGGTCGTGGGTTCGATTCCAGCCGAGGGCCGACATATTCTATAAATGAATTTCTTGGTCTTTGAGCCTGGATGTATATTTGTATTTAAGTATGTATTTAAAAATATATAAGTATATATTCACCAGTTGTCTGTCACCCATAACACAAGTATTAAGTGACTTACTTTGGGGTCGGACGACCGTGTGTGTAAGTGTCCCATACATTTATTTTATTTATAAAAATTCAGCAGCATATTTCACCCACATTAAAATTCAAAAAACTCGATTACGATCGTTAAAAAATGCACATTTGCGTATTCCATTCTTACACCCCTCTCGTAATCAACCCTATCTAATTAGCATAGCGTTTGACAGCTGCGTCGGGCGCCATCTTGCGTGACGTCACATCGATCGCTCTCCGCCGATATCGACCGCACACCTGTGCGGCGCGTGCCGCACTATCTTCCGGGTGCGATGACCCTTTGTGCCGCCATATGTTTTTAAATAAAAGCACTTATAAGGACACTGAAGGGTTTCTTGGTTGATTGAAAATTCTCGAATTTTGCCCTCGCATTTTGCAACTTTAAAGATTTAAAAGATAACTTTGCTCCAATACAGAACTCAAATTAAAAAAATGGAACCAAAAAAAACTAATACATTGTCACGCAATGTTATCCATCTATCTTTCCATACTTACTATAAAACAAAGTCTCCAAAAGCTGTTTCTTTGTATGTGATTGATTTTCTCAAATTCTACTGAAAGGATTCTACGGTGTTACTAACAAGTAGTGCAATTCTTCCGAGAAGGTTTAGGTTATCAGCATATTACTGCTTTATGTAAATCGTGTTCAAAAGGTCGCGCAGTTATAAAAAAAAACTCGCCTGCATGGTTGCTTTAGTCGCGTGCGCCGCGAAAACAAACGTTACCTAAGTTATGTATTAAAGAATTGAATCCAAGTCCGCGACAGCATGTCTCATCTCTTATGGTTTATTCGCAATACTTTTATGATAATATTGCAATTATTTTTTCTCCCCCAAAACCTACTACATTGTGAATTTATGAATATAATTTATGAAAATATATACACATACAGATAAAGACAAATAATCGGTTAAACATCTGTGAATTTGGGTCTGGGTAATTATATTTTTTACAAAACTTCATCATTATCCTCTTGCCCTTATCCCACTTTAAGTGGGGTCGGCACAACATGTTATAAACATGTTGTCACATGATTTGGGTACGTATTTTACGACCGGTTGCCTGCCTACCCTTACCCTAGTCATATTTCACGACACCTCGGTAAGAAAGAGGATGGTCAATTCTACTTAACCGGACACCACACGGCGGGTCGACTTACCTTAGTCGCCTTTTACGACACTTCGGTAAGAAATGAGGGTGGTACTATTCTATTCAGCCGGATACCACACGGCGTGTTCTTTTTTTACAAAACTTGTTGGTCATAACCTTTAAAGTCGAATAAACAACGCGTATTTGTATGGTAATTTGTAACTTAATCGCGTTGAACTCTGAGTAATACTAAACAATGAAGGATTAAAGGTCAACTTAGATTTGTTGCAATTTGTCTGGAGAAATTTCAGTTATTTCCCCAACAGTTGAAAGGTAGGGTTAAGTTAAATTGAACGACGCAATATTTTCCCCTTAACATTTGTTTCGAAATGCCGTGTGGTATCCGGCTGATTAGAATAGACCACTCTCATTTCTTACCGAGGTGTCATAAAAGGCGACTAAGGAAAGTTGACCCGCCGAGTGGTAGCTGAGTAGAATAGACCACCATCAATTCTTACCGAGGTGTCGCAAAAGGCGACTAAGGTAATTTGACCCACCGTGTAGTATTCGGCTGATTAGAATAGACCACCCTCATTTTTACTGAGGTGTCGTAAAAAGGCAAATAAGGTAAGTTGACCCGCCGTGTGGTATCCAGCTGAGTAGAATAGACCACCTTCATTTCTTACCGAGATGTCGTAAAAGGCAATTAAGGTAAGTTGACCCGCCGTGTGGCATCAGGCTTATTAGAATAGACCACCTTCATTTCTTATCGAGATGTCGTAAAAGGCAATTAAGGTAAGACGACCCGCCGTGTAGTATCCGGCTGATTAGGATAAACCACCCTCATTTCTTACCAAGATGTCGTATGAGGCGACTAAGGTAAGTTTAAATAAGACAGGCGGCCGGTCGTAAAATACCTAGCCAAATCATTAAACAACATGTTTATAACATGTTGATAAGGAGGAGAAGGAATGATGATTTATTTCGATTTATCTCCAAACAAAACGTCAAACGTCGCCATATTGTAAAAAATCAAGAATATCTTACCAAATCAATATAATCGTTTTCAGTATTTCTACCATTGTTATCATCATTTTCAGCTGTAATCTTTATAAATTTTCCATTTATGTATACATTTACAATTATTTCCGACATAACATATAAAAATATCGAAAATTGATAATGCGATCATATCGACATTTTACCCTCCGTATAACCGTTGCTATGACGACGGCACACATAAAGAACGAATATACTAACACATGTTAGTCTTTTCTAGCTTACGACTAACATTAATGAGTGAAAGAGATAGATGTATTTTCTCAATACACTTGCTGGTGAGTAGGCTCTAGCAAAATCGATATCGCACAAGGCTAGGCGTCGATTATCCGGTCTATTCAATGACAAACACGTAACGTAGTATAATAAATCAAAGTGCACCGCAAATTAAATCTTATCACAATGTAATAAGTTCTAATTTATTTAAGCATGAAATGTCTTTAAAGCGTTAATACTTGTGAAAGCGTATTCAGTAGGCCCACCGCATGTCATCGACTATTGATTTTCACGATCGCTACCAACTGGGACTTCGATTTATTGAACAGTTTCGAACGCAGCTCATTACGTTCCATATTTAAATGATTATTATTTTTTATTTTTTGGTTTATTTTTTTAATTTGTTTGTTTACTGTCAATCGATATGGAGATATAATACCCAAATAATTTTGAATTGTTAAATAATAAAAAACATAATATAATTTATAAGAAATATTTTTATATTTAAATTTGATGTTTTTTGTATTCGTTAAAATATTATTTATGCTTGTGTATTATTTTTAAATTACTTATATTCTCAGACCAAAATAAAGTATTGTACAAACCTAAAAATGAAGCATTTAATTTTTTTTATCTATGATAAAAATAGAAACTAGTTACGATCTCGTCTGATGGAAAACAAACGATACAAGATAAGATGCAATGCGCTTGCAAATATAATGCCAATGTACTAAGTACATATTTAACTATTTTCTTAAAATTTTGTAGGTTTTGCAAAAGCTTAGATACAAAAAAAAACAAAAAAATGTAATCCTGCCGAATTGTATTGAAGCATTTGTAAATGACATATTAAATGTTTTCGTGCCTCGTATTGTGACATGCTAAACCGTTTTAACCTAAAAATAAAATAAGAAACAGCATTTTAATATTTTACAAATTTATATAAAATTGTTTTGAGAACTTAAATATGATTTTTCAAGATTTTTTATGCTTGTCAAATCAAGAACAAGATATACTTCTTATGGTATTATCATCCTAGAATCGCAGTCGCCGCCCAGAGGATAATATCATGTGGGAACAGGACGCCCTCTGTTGCGCTCTCTGTCGCACTTACGGGCTTTACGGCAGGCATAGTGACGGACTACTGACGTGTCGATGTTTATGTTATGAAAAAAGAAACAATTCGAATAAATATTATCGTCTTCTTCATGAATATACATATATAAAAATGAATGTTTGTCTGTACGTCCTTTATAGAATCTCCGGTTGAGTAGAATAGACCACCTTCATTTCTTACCGAGATGTTGTAAAATAACTAAAACTACTAACTAAAGTAAGTTGACGTCAGGCAGGCGGCCGGTCGTATAATACGAAGACAAATTACATGACAACACGCTTATAACATGTGCACTATTACCATACTAACTATTACACACACGGTCGTCCGTGCCCCTTTCACGGGCCTAAAAATGAAAAGAGATGCTTTCCATTGATAATTTATTCTAACATTAAGGGCGGCGTGATAGCAGCTGTTATTTTTCTTATTTATATATATTTTTTTAACGATAGGTGATGTATACAATACAAAGCAAAGACAAAGCAGGAACCGACATACCGACCTTTGCGCCTTGCAAAAGCACGTAATTCGTTTGTGGGTTTTGATATAAGATTCTATAATAAAATTCTGCAATCAATTTCAGCTTTGCCATTAAAGCAGTTTAAAAACACTGTTAAAAAGAGGCTGATACAGAAAGCCTACTATACTCTTGAAGATTATTTAGAAGATAAGAATGTGTGGATATAGCTCTCTTTGAACCTGTTCAAGACAGTAACGACATAATGTAAATAGTATTAAGAATTATATTTTTAAAAGAGCAACCGCCGAGTTTCTTGCTGGCTCTTCTCGGAAGGAACAGCTTTCCGAACCAGCAGTAGAGTTGACGATTCAAAAGCACTTGTTTACAATTTTATTTGAATAAAGAATATTTTGAATTTGAATTCGTATTGACTATATGCTGATGATATGACGGGCGAGCGCAGAAGCTCAACTAGCGTCGGGGAACGTTGTCGTAAGGGTGCCTCCTGTGAGAACCACGGCTTAGGACGACGTGTAGTGGAGGGCTGATGGTATGACTTTGATTAGTCAATACGACGACTGAAGGGTGGCAAGAAGACACGACCAACCGATGTCAGAAATCTAGGTGACGGCATCGAGTCTAAATACATCACTACGGCAAGGGTTAAGCGTAACTGCGGATTGCAATCCCGTAAGTGCGACAGAGAGCGCAACAGAAGGCGTCTTGCTCTCACATTTTATTATCCCGAGAGCAGCGAATCTTTGATACTAAGATTAAAAGCCATGGAATGATAACACCAGATGATATTATCTCTTGTTTATTTATATTTATTATTTACGGGTACTATCCCACTGCTGGGGAAGAAGGAGCTAAGACCTATCAAGCTGCTCCAATGCGGATTGGTAGGGTACACATATCCGCAGAATTCTCTAGAGATGTGCAGATTTCCTCACGTTTTCCTTTACCGAAAAAGTGATACATTGTAAATATCAATTACACTTAGGTATCTTTATCTTTAATATTTAATTGAGTTAATCTTTTATGTATACGAGTATATATTTTCGGAATCTCGGAAACGGCTTCAACGATTTTCCCGAAATTCAGCATGTAGAGGGTTTTTGGGGAGAAAAATCGATCTAGATAAGTTTTATTTAAAAAAATGTCGTTTTATCCCTGTTTTCGGGCTCTAATTTTTTTTGAAATTTACGTTGAGTACAATCACAATTTCGCTGTCAAACGTAAAGTCATGGTGGTTCATTTGGGGAACGGGCGGTCTAAAGAGGTGAAAATACCTTGGATCGAGCCCCACCTGCCCTATTATTTTTTAAATTTTTTTTCAATTTTTTTTTTTAATTTTTTCATCATTTTAAAAATTACAGAGCAAGATTCGGTCACCCAAGTATTAAGTTTTAAGAGAAAAACTTATTGGTTTATTCTCGGTATTTGAACCCATGACTCTTTCAAGAGATTCACACAGTCTCATTGCTGGGCTATCAAAGCTTTATTAACAGGGTTTTTGAATGAAAAAAGGGCGGTTTAAAATAAAACTCAACTCAATGTTTCTTTTTCACTGTATTGCATAAACTGTAACACTTCCAGTTATCCTCGTGATTGAGCAATGTTTACCTACATTATTATAACTGTCCGTTATAGTACACGAAAACATTTACTTTGACTTTCGGGTTTATACGAAAACATTTACTTTGACTTTCGAGTTTATACGAAAACATTTACTTTGACTTTCGAGTTTATACGAAAACATTTACTTTGACTTTCGAGTTTATACGAAAACGCTTTTTGGTTACAGACTTAGTTGTATTAGAGTAGGGGAGCCAGCCTAAATAATGACGTGTCCATATTTACTCTACATTAATATATAAATCTGAAGAGTTTGTTTTGTTTGATTTTTTTAATGCGCTAATCTCAGAAACTACTAAACCCATTTTAAAAATTATTTCAGCGTAAGATAGTCTATATATTGAGAAAATCTATAGGCTATATAATATCACGTCAAGATGAATAGAAAAGAAGCACCAATAAAAAATGTTCCGAAAACGGAAAAATTTCAACCTTTCCTTGCGTGCGCTAAGTTAACGGTGAACGTTATTCAAAAATCTTTTATAATTAACTCAAGGTAAGTAATTTTATTTTAAAAATTTTAAGCTTAAAAGTTTGCAACTTAAAAGTAACGTAAATTGTATTTTTGATTTTTATGTATATAAGATAATATAAATAATTTATTTTTTATTATTTGTAATATTATCTTTTCTCTCTATAAAAAGAACATGAGCGACAAACTTAATGCAAATACTATAAAAATGGTGGATTATATAAAAAAATAACATAATTAATTATAATAATAATGTAATGTAGGTAACATTACGTAGAGGATTATAACTCGACTGTTAATTTTTATTATTTTTATGCGGTGCGATTTTTTATCTGTACAAAAAAGTTCGTTATTTAATTTGAAACGTAGGTATCATATAAAAATAATCTTCAAAAAACGTTCGCTGTATGTTTGTTGTGACGTATTTAGCCGTCTTTATTAATATTTATATTATCACTTTTAAAATTGATTTTAATTCTTTTCACTTTTATTTATGAAAATATTTCGTAATTTAAATTAATTAAACATCGAATATTCCATATTTTCAGCAGTACATTTACATTTTTAATATCATTCAAAATTTGAATGATATTAAAAATGTAAATATAAGGTTAAAGATGTAAATGTAATGTGTATTATTTTAACGTATTATACAGTGACGTAACTATAGAAGTGCTAGAAGAAGTAGTAGGAGGGAGGACCGCCCTCCGAGCTTGCCCTCCCCTTTGCGTAGTTCGAATTCGGAACAAATAATTTTAAATAGTTTAGGGCCCTAGTTTTTTTCCCCTAAGGCTTTTGATGACCTCATTATAGCACTGGTATTAAAAATTTGTTTATTTTTTAATTTAAAGCTGCATCAACTAATCAAGCTTACACAAAACACCGCCATTTTGCGTCAAGTAAATGATTTCGTGTCCAATACGGGCATAACAACGCATGCTATGTCAAATGCTCCGACCTTCATGACAATACACACACGACACTCGAGTGCCGATCATATTTAATTTAAGCTTTAAGCACCAATTTTCTTTATAACAAGTCGTTCGAAATAATTAAACGACTAAAATTCTATAAATATCTTACTATGTATAGGTTAAAAATACATGTTATAACATTTTTACAAGTCTATCTTTAGTTTAATATTCGTATGTAAATCAAGTGCCACGATTATCATTTATCTCTCAGTAACCGGTTTACATTTTAGCTTTTATAGCATAATATGGCAATTGGTTTACACAGGCACTGGTTTTTAACACAAAGTTTAAAATAGATTTTAAAAAAAACTATAGAAAAAATATGAAATAAGGTAAGGACAAACATTGTAACTCTTAATTGTGTGCTACTGTTTAATTATACAAATAGAAAATCATATAAATACACTCCGGAAGATATTTACAGACAATGATCATGGACACAATCAAATACACTAAAAATAATTAATAAATTCGCTAAACAATTTTTAATTGCACATCAGATCCGAACTAAAAACACGTACCTAAGAATATTTTTCTATTGGTTAATAATTATTTTTACAATTATATTTTAGTTACGTATGTTATTTTAATTCAGAAATCCAAAAAATCAATAATAAGACGGATTTTTGTTACTTTATTATAAAATTTATAAATATATAGGGAGAACTTATAAAATATCAACAATTTTCGATTACAGAATGAGATTTAAATTAATAATAGAATAATATTAAGAAGCGTTGCCAAATTCAGGGATCGTATCTACAAATTTTCAAAATTAAAAGCGGGCCTAATCGAAACGTTGCATAGAGTAAGATATACAGTAAAGTAGATAATAGGTACGTAAGTGGGTATAATGTAAGTACTAAAATTATAGAATATATTAGAAGTATTTATATTTCAGCGAAACTACGCATCGAAGCTTTACAATAACCGTACAATAATTTTTAGATGAGGGTTAAAGTCTCTGGAATCAAAATTAACTTCCAGACTGCTAGATTTGCAGTGAATTTAAGAAGTTAAGGGGAGTACATCGAACAGAAGACAAAGATAACTGTCCTATATCAGTGATCAGTATCCCTAAAGGACAACTAAAGACTACAAATCTTAGACAAAAGTATGCAGAGTTTGGGATATAAAAAATCCAAAAGAGATCCTTATACAAGCCTACGCGTAAAACAATTCTAACAATGAATTTACGAGGACAATGCTTTCAAAATAACAATAATAATTTATTTCTAGTTAGCACGTTGTATAGAACGCATCATAAATATACAATATTGTTGTATCTAAGGCACATAATGTTTAGGCTTCAATTATTACTCCATATCGTAACAATGGTGCTAATCAAATGTTAGAACAAATTTACATTGCGACAAACACAATATATCAAAATATAAGAATTGTTACACTCTTCAGTTACATTGTGTGTTTAATATTTTGTGTGTGTCGCAAGCACATCAACTATTGCAAAGCTAGTAATAAAAATACTACTGAATCTACTGACGCTGTCGATAAAAAACTTTTCACCTCTCATCTTTCAACTAGATTACAGTTCTTAAAGATCGTTATAATTATAACAAATACATTACAACATGTCCCCCTTCTGTTAACAATATGTACCAATAATTATTTCCCATTACAGCACTCACGTGCGATGCCAATCATACAAAACGACTATTTCAATATAAGACACGTCCAGAATGAACAATTTAATCACAGTCTAGAATTTTCTGCACCAATGAGCTTTTAAATTCGTCACCAATATTGCTTTCATTACCGAGTTATTCCATTTACATTTTATACGACGAAATCGAGTTGGTAATCTTGCTCTCAATTATTCTTAAGTGACTCCACTATGTAATTCTGTTTTATAATCTCTAATAGTGTCTATAGCTAGCAATTGACTAAATTTCGCCCTCTGCCTAGTCGTCCTATTATTAGCTGTAATAATATCTCTATAGTTTTCTTGTGTAGCTATATATTAATTTCACCAATTCGCCTCTGTTTATATCAAAATTTAGAACTTAGTTCCGGCATACTAATCAGTAATTACTATAGAAAAAATATCGCGAGTCGACCTTTATATCGGATTCATCTACTTCAGTACCAATTTCTAGCTTCACTAAAGCTGATTTATACTATTATAATATATATTTTTAATTTATTGCTTGTCATTTATTGCTACGTTACCTATAACTAGACTAATTAAGTTAATTGGTTGGGCAACTGAATTATTACAAAAGGCTTAGCCGCCTAAAGGAAATGACACAACGGTTCAAAAATATAACTATAACAAACAAAACGTCCATGATTGACCATACGATGTAATTTTACTTTTGTATTTTAATTTCAAATTGCTCTATGGTTCAAAAACCTATAAAACTGCAATTTCATTAAATCTTGTGATTGCTAAATGTGCTAAATTATCTTGTTATTTTACAGGACTATTGTTAAAACAGTGCATGCTTATGCTGGTCATGAACATTGAATATACTACAAATATCAACTAAATCGAACTGTACTTATACATCTAAGTCTATTAAAAATCGTGTATATATATTTGGATCTCATTAAGTGTAATTTGGCCACAAATTTAGTTACCCCCTTACTAATAAATGTAAGGGGTTTTATAAATGTAAATATTCTTTATTTTAAGTACAATAAATTTACATTGTAACTCTAATGACTAGCTTTTCACGTATGGCCACGGAATTGTAAAATAAGTGTATACAAAAAAAAACGATCCGAATAGTAAATTATTTTTGCAACTGATGTTATGCCTCTTTGGCTTATGAAGTATAAAGTTTTAATATTAATGAGTCCACTGTATAGATAAGTGGATGGATTCTCTAAAACAAAATCATACAATTCAATTGTTCCTATGATATATAAAAGGCACCTATAAAACGTCCTTCGACTAACGTCGAACTACTAATATCAAATATTATTTTGCTCTCGATTCGAAGTTTCATAATTGACAAATTAAGGCAATATCTTTTCCATCTAGAATTACTGCAGGCTGTAACAAAATTTATTAAAGCAAAATTTATGTAGAATTGACTATTTCAATTGTTATTTGTATTACACAGCAGTTTTAATAATTAATATATTCAAAAACGTTATTGAAACTTCGGATCGGAATTACAGCAATAATATTGATAGCGTTTGGCTTCTAATTATACAACTAAACTAATCTCATAAGCAAGGCTCGTCTTTCTTAAATATTTGTTCAATAAGTTAAAAAAAATCTTTGTAAACTATTATGCTTATACTAATTATTTTTTTCAATACAAAACGCACAACAACGAAACAAAAAAAACAACTTATAATATCACACTTTCGTCAATCGAAACATGTTTTAACGCTAGTACTGGAAGCATTAGTTTTCTTTACCGCGTTTCCTAACTGCCTTATAGGTCAGCAAATAAAAATTTATAAGCTGCATTATCATTAATATATTGTATTTCACTAAATTACTGGAAGGCTTGATTCATATTCTATAAAAATATTAGAATATATGTTGTTTTTTTTTTATTTTCAGTAATTTCCGATTTTTACATAAATATCATTGGAGTATTGCTTTCCGTTATCGTCTACGTGGTAAATGAAAAGAAAAATCATATTAACCAACAGTATCGATTATTAGTTAAGTACTGCAAAACGCCATCGCAAAGTCACCGCATGCGCTAACTGACACTGACAGTTAATATGGCACGTATTTTTTTTTAAATAAATTCAACTACAACCTTCGCCGAGTCCAAATTCATATTTACACACCGCGTTCCACTTTTAAAAAACATCAGATTAAAAAGAAATCGGTTTATGTACTGTTCTGTACAAATTATTGTCAAATGAAAAGAGTAATTTGAATTTCGAATACGATTCAAACAGTCCGATGCGTCACCGGCCGCCAGTGGGGGAGGGGCGCCGGCGTCCACCTGAGCACAGTTGCGTTCGAGCTGTCGGGCGCGTCGGACGCGTGCAGTGTGGATCACGGTGAGCGGAGGTCGGGCGCCGGTTTGTCGGGGGCGATGTCTTCGGCCGTGTCGACGACCACCGCTTGGCCGACGCTCGCGCCGGTGTCCATCGCGGTCGGCTCCGATGTTATCACGTTCGATTGGAAAAATCGTTCTGGAATGTAAAAGACTTCGAAAGTATGATTATTCCATAGCGTTTAGTGGAAATCACATTGCAATCACGGTTCAAGATAAAAATGAAGGATCTATTTTGAAACTATATAACTACAATATTCGAATAGAACACAAAAAATTGAGCGAAAATATATGTCAATTCAATAGATTGATTAAGTTAGTGTATGTAGCAAGTACTTAAATTTTGCGGCAAGACTCGCATTTGTTCAGATTGCAATGAGAATGAAGAATTTTCTTTTTAGTTTTTTATTAAAATTTATATAGTTATTGTTTGCTGTAGCAGAAACGTTGAAATTGATAGCAAACTATTAAAGAATCTTATCGTCGAAAACAAGTAAGTAAAAAAGTTTCTACTTGCTTTATATTGCTTGTATTTTGCTATAAATTACAAATTATAAATTGTATGTATGTAGATATTTGCTTGTATAGTGCTTTAAATATATCGTGGAATATAGAATGAGGGAATCGAACTCCTAATCCCTGAAGCAATTAAAATATAATGATTACTATATTACCATCGTCCAACAGCTCGACGTGGTTGGGCCCCGCCGGCGCCGTCATGATGTTGAACTCCTCCTCCAGCGTTGGGAAAGGGGCGTTCCATCTGCAAACGGGACGATGCTTTCAAACTGAGATTTGATTAATTCTGCATGCTGCTTACCGTGGTAGGTCTAAGCACCGGCTTAAACCTACCACGCTACTGAGTTTTAGAAAAATTTAACATACGGGCTAACTAGGTTAATGTTTAAAGTTTTTGCTAAAGAGAAACGTCTTGTCTACACCTAACACGCTGATCTGAGAAAAATGTTCACTAATGGGCATCGCATCTTCCTGCCCTTATCCCACTCTTAAGTGGGGTCGGCACAACATGTTATAAACATGTTGTTGCCTGCCTCACGTCAACATATCTTAGTCGTATGTTATGACGCCACGATAAGAAAGAGGGTGGTCTATTCTACTCAGCTGAATACCACACGACGGCTCGACTTACCTTAGTCACCTTTTACGACACCTCGGCAAGAAAAAAGGGTGGTACTATTCTATTCAGCCGGATACCACACGGCGTAAAATGTTTACTAATGGGCATGCTAAGAAAAGTTTTCGTCTATATATATTTATCTGGTATTGACCGTATGCAACGAATAAATATATTTTTTTGCCACTTATGTTTTCTTTCCTACCAATTACCTGGGCGGTGCTCTGGGTGGTGCTCGCGGTGCGTACAGACCTAGTCCACCAGGAGGGGAACCGCCCCCTACAGGACCATAGCTGAATACCTGAAAGTTAATAAGGATCGTGGAATGAGACTGTTTACAAATTACTATACATAAGACTGCTCTCGAAGTCTAATAATATTAGAGTCGCACTTCTCTATAATGTCTCTTCTCTTTTCTATAATGAACGCTACTTTCAGATCCCTTTATATACTCATTTCGTATTTTATCCAGTTTTGTCACACCACATATCCAACATTCTCATGTCATTTACATGCAATGTTAGGTCGTAAGTGGACTTGTTTTACTGGTATAATAAAAGACCGGAGCACTTTATAACGCTTGTATTCCGCCATCAAGAGAGAAGATTGATGTTGCCACATACAAGTTAATTATTACTACTAACATGTTGGTGTTGCCAACAGCAATCTTCTTTCATATGTCTTTTACATCACATGATTTTCAACCCTCCTCATGACATGCTCATACTATATTAATCTTGCACTAAAATTGACTATTAATTATTGAATATATGAATACCTGCTGGGGCTGCGTGTGGAAGTGGTTGAAGTGCGAGACTGGCGGGTGACAGTCGCGGTAGTGCGGCGAGCGGTGGCGCGGCGACGCGGGCGGCGACCGCACCTCGGGCGACGAGGGCGACGTGCCGCCCACGCCCACGCCCACCTCGCTGGCTGTAATTAAATACTCTGATCATACAATACGTCTTCTACAATGCTAAACCTAGCCTCCACTTCTATACGGATGTGAGTCCTGGACCGTAAAAGAGTATCTCTGGAAACGTATAGAAGAGTTCGAAAGTTCAGACGTTTGATGTCTATCTCTTGGACTCAATACTTTTGGTGTTTCTAATTATATAATAGGTTACTGCTTTTGAATCGTCTACTTTACTTCTGATTCGGAAAGCTGTTCCTGACGAGAAGATCCGGCAAGAAACTTGGTGGTTGCTGTTTATGAAATATAATTCTTATAAATAAGTTGCATTTTGTGAATTTATGTAATCTTTAGTAGTATTCGGCTAACGGACAGAAAGACTTCTGTATCAGCCTCTTTAAACAGTTTACTTTAACGTCTGTAATGGCAAAGCTAAAATTAATTGCGGAATGTTATTATAGAATCTTATACCCAAACCACACACGACTTACGTACTATTGCAAGGCGCAAAGAAGGAGTATCAAGCTTATGTCAGTTCCTTTGTCTATTATAAACATCGCCAACTTTTTTATAATTAGGTACATACCAGTCGACCTGATGATGGTGACTGGTCTCGCCATAGGTGGTAACGGCGGTGGTGGTAGCATCGAACTGCTGAAGTATGGTGGTTTTGGGCTTCTTGATAAACTATGGACCTGGAATTGAAGATCGATAGAAACAAACGGAATACATAAAGATCTTAGAATTATGAAAGCTTCGAATATCCCAAAGATCATCACAGGGTAACAATATGCACCACGAGGGTCTCACAATCAAGCAATAAGTTTCACAAAGATCTTACAATAGTGCTAGATGTTTCCCTCAGAACTTATTTCTAATTTTTTTCTAATTTTATTTCTAATTTTTTTCGAATTGACTCTATGCTTTTAGCCCTAAGGGCTTTTACAGCGTCACCTCCCATATAATCTTACAATCACGCAAGTTATTCCCCAATGGATGTAAAATTTACGCAGAGTATTCCCAAAGGATCTTACAATTACGCAAGGTATTCCCCAGGGATCTTATAATCACGCGAGGTATTCCCCAAACATTTACGCAAGGAAAACTCCCAAAAGATTTACAATCACGCGAGGTATTCCCCAAACATCGTACAATTACGCAAGGAAAACTCCCAAAAGATTTACAATCACGCAAGGTATTCCCCAAACATCGTACAATTACGCAAGGTAATCCCAAGGATCTTTCAATCACGCGAGGTATTCCCCAAAGATTGTACGATTACGCGAGGTACTCCCAAAATATCTTACATCTACGCAAGTTATTCCCCAATGGTTGTACAATTACGCAAAGTATTCCATAAGGATCTTACAATCACGCGAGGTATTCCCTAAACATCTCACAGTTACGCAAGGTAATCTCCAAGGATCTTACAATCACGCGAGGTAATCCCCAAACATCGTACAATTTCGCAAGGTAATCCCAAGGACCTTTCAATCACGCTAGATATTCCCCAAAGATCGTACAATTACGCGAGGTACTCTCAAAATATCTTACATTTACGCAAGGTATTCCCAAAAGATCTTACAATTACGCAAGGTATTCCCCTAAGATCGTACAATTACGCAAGGTATTCCCCTAAGATCGTACAATTACGCAAGGTAATCAGTCAGGTCAGCCGTTGTCTTATATAGGCTGTCGCAGCTTAGAGATCTGGATTACTAACGATAGTATTACAATTTTTCCTTAGTGACAAGTACTATCTCCTTTCACCTGTAACTGTTGCACATCCGTAGGTGGCTCCTGGCAGACAAACGTCACGTAGTCCCCTAGAGAGTCCTGTGGGGGCCCATCGTATTTGCCACTCGAATGTTGACTGGATAGTTCGGAAGCTGTAAACGTGAAAAGTGAACTGAGAGTCTGTCATTATGCCACGGCAAAACATATTCCTCTTTTTTTGCTGTTGGAAAGAAAGGTTGGAGCTAAGACCGAATTATTCCCTCTACATCATCCTCCTGCCTTATGCCACTCTAAGGGGCACAACATATTATAAACATGCTGTCACGTGATTTGGCTGCGTTTTTACGACCGGCCATCTGACTTACTTGAGTCGTATTTTACAACACCTCAGTAATAAAGAGGGTGGTCTATTCTACTAAACCGGATACCACACGGTGGGTCAACTTACCTTAGTCGCTTTTTACGAAACCTCGGTAAGAAGTGAGGTTGGTCTGTTTTATTCCGGATACCACACGCAAAATTATTTCCTACCCATACCAAATATAAAAAATGCACAACGTTTATATTCAAGTTTTCACTGCCGGTATTCCCGAGGTGAAACCCGTTGTTTCTTTTTTTGAAAAGTAGGTTTGGAGTAGGTTTTTTGTTAGTTCTTAACTATTTTAATTATATCAACAATTTAATCTAAGATTTCCATAAATCAAGCCTTTCAAAAAATAAATATGTCAAAAATTTTAAAACTATAAATTATAGTATACTGTATCAAAAAAATATATCAAAAAATATAAATATAATAATAATAAAAAAAAGATAAGAAAATAATTGCCTAAATAGTCCTTATGTCTATTTAGGCAATTATTGTTGTAATGTAAATGAATAAAAAGTACTTGGTTGACCAAGCCTTGCTCTATAATTTGTTACTGAATAAAAAAAGAAACTAAAAAAAATAATAATAATTAAGTATTTAGGGATCAATCCTAGGTATTTCTCGAGACTGCCCGCTCCCCGAATAAGCTACGCTGACTTGACAGTTTAAGGCAAAAATAGGGTATTAATATAAATTTTAGAATTTTTTAATGCCCTAAAATAGGGATAAAACGATTTTTTTTACATAAAACCTAGCTAGATCGATTTTTCACCTTCAAACCTACATGCTGAATTTCAGGAAAATCGTTGGAGCCATTTCCGAGATTCCGATAATATGTATATAAACATACAAGATTAACTCATTTAAAGATAAAAATAACATATAACAAGTCCGTTCGTGTATATTTTCTTCTTAAAGCTATTAAAAGTATCGTGAAAGATGTCTTATAAAGTTTCTTCTATAAACAAGAAACAGGGCAGATACTATTTTTTAAACAATAATGCTTTGTTTTGTTTACCGAAATCGAAATTGCTGGCTCTTCTTGGTAGGAACAAACTTTCAAATCTGTGATAGTTGTAGATGTTTTAGAAACATGTGATGATTTAACGATACTGGAAACGGTCTATTTGTTAAAGACTATTTTGAAAATGAATCTTACCTGTCGGATGGGTGTCTGTGGGTGGAGGCACGTGTTGGTAGAAGATTGTATTCGAAGGCACTAGGGGTGCTTGCGCTGCGCTCAAGCCTGCCGAACTGTGTGGGATACCTGAAAACAAAATTGGTATACATACATAGATGGACAAAACACATCATTTTAATATTTTACTGCATCTAACACATAGATTAATTTGGACTAATATTATTAATGTAGAATTGAAACGTTTTATATGGCCAAGAAATTATATTTATAATTATTGCTCTAAAACTTAAGGGGAAATAAAACGGTTATAAGACCTTTCGTATTCGTATTTCGTATTATACGTCGTGTGGTATCCAGTTGAATTAAATGTACCACCCTCATTTCTTACCGAGGTGTCGTAAAAAGCGACTAAGGTAAGTTGATGTCAGAAAGACGGCCGGCCGTAAAATATGTAGCCAAATCATGTTTTTTTACATACAAAATTTTATAATATGTTGTGCCCACCCCACTTAGAGTGGGATAAGGGCAGTAGGATGATGAAGACCTGTCGTATTGTATGGATCAGAATATTGGGCAATGATAAAGACGGATGAAAGAAGAATACATGCAAATGAGATGAGAATGTAAAGGTGGATGTGTGGTGTGACAAAACTGGATAAAATACGAAACGAGTATATAAGGAGAAGTCTGAAAGTTGCGCTCATTATAGAAAAGACGAGAAGTGCAACATTAAAATGGTATGGGCATATAATGAGGAGGGTATCACGTGCCTAGAGGGAGTCCTAAAAAGAGATGGTTGGACTGTGTGAAGCAAAGTAGCGGCCTGTTACTATCCCACTGCTGAGAATAGGTTCTTCTCTCCGTTTTTGGAGAGAAGGATTGGAGCTAAGACCTACCACGCTGCTCCAATGCGGATTGGAAGGTTACACATATCTCTTGAATTCTCTAGAGATATGATGGTTTCCTCACGATGTTTTCCTTCACCGGAAAGCGTGTGATAAATTGCAATTATCAATTAGACACAAGTTTTAACAGATAACTCATTGGTGTCTGCCCTGGTTCGAACCCGTGACCTTCTCGAAAGAGTCGCACGGTGTTACCGCTGGGCTACCACAAGTTTTTTTGTTTGAAGTATGACATGCATATATAAGGAGTAGCGCCAGAGTTGATGAATGATAGGAGAGGAAGGAAGGAAAAACATGTGACTACCACTTAGATTGAGATAACCACAGGAAAAAGATGAGAAAACAGAAGTACAATGAATATGTGACTAGAAAGAGGTCTAAAAAGAGATGGTTGGGTTGTGTGAAGTATGACATGCATTTAAATGAGAAGCGACAGAGTTGACGAATGATATAACAGAATGAAACAGAAAAACATGTTGTGACCGCCACTTAGAGTGGGATAACCACAGGAGAATGATGAAAAAACAGAAATAGATTGAATATGTGAATAGAAGGAGGCCTAAAAAGAGATTGGAAGAAAGAGAATGGAAGAGAAAATAATATGCTGACATACTTAGAGAGGAATAAAGACAGTAGAACAAAATTGTTTTTTTCCGATTTAACAGTTTCAGAACGTGTTCTGCTCTCAATGTGCGCTGACCCTAACAAGTGTCAATGTAACCAAACAAACAATTGCAGTGTCACTGACACTACAATGGTCCTAAAGCAAAATCACTAATGACTCACTGTAAATCTGACGCACGCATTTTAATACGTACGCAGAACACGTCTGACGCGCGGCGAATACAAATTGAGTTCTTAATTCATTACTATGACCCGTATTATTTGTATTATGTTATAGTTGTAATTTGTTGTACATTTAATATAAGCCTTCATGAGTGTACCCGTCGGATTATAGAAATGGGAAACTCGATCCCACTTCTGATGTATGTAATAACACATTTTGGGCAAAAATTTATCAATTTGACAGACATCCCCAGAATTCTCTTAGAGATGAACAGGATTTGTCATGATTTTTTCCTTTACCGGAAAGCGTGATAAATTGCAAATATCAATTAGAGACAAGTTTTAAGAGAAATACTCATTATTGCCCGAGGTTAGAACGCGTAGCCTTTTCGAAAGAATAACGCATGTTATCACTGCTGGGCTATCACAGTCTCAAACTGTGTACATATCATTAAGATCTTCCTACCCTTATCCCACTCTAAATAGGGTCGGCACATGTTGGCTTCGTATTTTACGACCGGCCTACCTGACTTCAGCAAACCTCGGTAAGAAAGAGGGTGGTCTATTCTACTCAACCGGATACCACAAGGTGGGTCACCTTACCTTATTCGCCCTCTAAGACACGTCAGTAAAAAATGATATATATGGTGGTACTCAGCTTTAATATTTAAATGAGTTAATCTTGCATGTGTGTGTGTGTGTGTGTGTATGTGTGTATGTATGTATGTATATATATATATTTGTATCAGTGGAAACTTAGTTGATTTCTGTTTACAACATAAGTTAGATATTTTCATAATTGTTTGTTTCCCCTAAAAATAAAATAAATAAATAAATAAATAAATAAATATATATAAATAAATATATATATAAATTTCCGAGATTCCGAATATATGTATATATATACATATATTCGGAATCTCGGAAACAGCTGTAACGATTTTCCTGAAATTCATCAGGGGGGTTTTTGGAGGAGAAAAATCGATCTACCTAGGTTTTATTTTAAAAAAATCGTTTTATCCCTGTTTTTGGACATTGAAAAAATTTACATTGAATATAAAACACTATTTTTGCCGTACATTGTCAAGACAGCGTAAGCTTATTCCGGGAAAGGGCGGTCTCGAGAAATGTAAATACCGAGCAAAATTACCGAGCAAGACTCGGTCGCCCAGGTACTATACAGTTAAAATAGACAATAATATAGTTTACTGTTGACTCACTGAAACACTGTCCGACGAGCATCGCCGAGGGCGTGCCCCGGTCCGAGGGCGGCTCGAAGGCGGGCGGCGCGGGGCTGTTGTACCCATAGTAAGTGGATTCCAACTTTATCCCCCCGCCGGAGCCGCCCGGCGACTCTGAGCCTGTCTCTTGGAGGATTGACGCTGAAAATGTTGATCATTATTAATCTAAATTAATTTACATTACAGCGGTTTAAAAACCCTTTTAAAGAGAGGCTGATACAAAAAGCCTACTATACTGTTGAGGATTATTTAGATGATAAGAATGCGTGAATATAGCTACTGTCCAACCCTGTAGAAGATAGTAACGACTTTTCGTAAAATACTGACTGGCCCGTTGAAGCAGTGGGTAGTGACCGAGGCCAAGGCCCAACATTTTCTATAAATGAATTTGTTGGTCTTCCAGTCTGGGTGTATAATTGTATTTAAAAATTATATAAAAATATATATATTAAAGCTGTGATGGCCTAGCGGTGCGACCGTGTGAATCTCTAGAGACGATCACGGGTTCAAACCCGGGCAGACACCAATGAGTTTTCCTATTAAAACTTATGTGTCTAATTGATAATTGCAATTTATCACACGCTTTTCGGTGAAGGAAAACATCGTGAGGAAACCTGCACATCTCTAGAGAATCCTAGGGATATGTGTAACCTACCAATCCGCATTGGAGCAGCGTGGTAGGTCTTAGCTCCAACCCTTCTCTCCAAAAATGGAGAGAGGAGGCCTATGCCCAGCAGTGGGATAGTAACAGGCCGTTACTTTTTATTTATATATATTCACCAGTTGTCTGTCTATCACAACACCAGTATTAAGTTACTTACTTTGGGGACGGTCGACCTTGTTTGTAAGTGTCTCATATATTTATTTATTATTTACTTAATGTTACTAGTTATAAGTATTATGTTGAAAAGAGCAACCGCCGAGCTTCTTGCTGGCTCTTCTCGGTAGGAACAGCTTTCCGAACCAGCAGTAGAGTTGACGATTCAAAAGCACTTGTTTACAAGTTTAATTAAATTAAGAAAAAAATTGAATTTGGATTTAATGTCGTGATTTACATAATTTATACAAAAATGCTATAAGCTAGTATTTTAAAGCGAAAAATAATTGAAATTCAAAATATTCTTTAATCAAGTAAACTTGTAAACAAGTGCTTTTGAATCGTCAACTCTACTGCTGGTTCGGAAAGCTGTTCCTACAGAGAAGAGCCATCAAAAAACTCGGCGCTCGCTCTTTTCAAATTATAATTCTTATTTTATTTAATTTGCTAAAATTGTAACTTACATACCGTATACACATATTCAATGAAAATAAAACTTGTTTCCCTGTAGCGACAGGATAAAACACATAATTATTAACATTTAAGTTGTCGCACATTAGGTAAATTAGGAAGGTAAATTTGTTTATAATTAACAAATTAATAAAGCTGTCTTACATACTATCAATATAAAAAATAATCAAAAACATTCACCTTTAGATAACTTCCACAGTTCCTTCGAGGAGAAGACACCGGTCGCTAAAATGATATCGTTGCAAATAACACCGTTGTATGGGTTATGGGTATAGCCTGTAACCCACCATTCGATATAATATAACAAAAAATTCAATCTTCAAAATATAATAGACAACATTACCAACATTAGGACAACTAGAATTACTCTAGCTTTGGACGGGGAAGTACTAAGTAATATAACAAAAGTAGTCTGTATAGGGATCATAGACAAATATACTCTGGATAGACTTCTGCATTTATTTATAAATGTACATAAATTAATAGAAGAATGTTGGGCTAATTCAACAGTCAATGAAAACATTAGTTTTAATCCTAATAATAAATCATAAATATTATTTAAGGTTTCATAAAACCTTGACCAAAATCAGAATTAAATATATTTATCATATAATATAATTATATATTGATCAAAAGACAGAAGGTATTATCGCTTGATACAGAAAATAGAATCCCTCTGTAAAAAAGTAAACAATAATATTTTAATGCGAATTAATATTTTAAATGTGAAAATAGCCAATCTTTAAAGAAGGTTGCAATTGTGAGTAGTTATAATATTCAAATATGTATTCAAATGCAAGGGTAATGAAACTACAATTATAACAAATTCACTTAGTTTTTAAGACAGACAAAGATTAGAGTTTTGCAACGAAAACATCAACACAGTCAGACGGTCAGTCCAGAGTATAACAAAATGATATGTACATTGTTGAAACGAAATCATATAAACAAAACATACAAAAGAACATTGTTCTTGGATAATAATCTATTAATTAAAATAATACACCAAATAGTTCTAAAATCGATGCTATTTTAATAAAGCGCCTGCTCATATAAGTTATTCATATGTTAATGTAAAATCTGATATAAAACGAATTTTCATCAATCTAAAAAATAAGCTAAGTTCAATGTAATGTTCAAAAGCAAATTTGCAAATTTGCTTTGGAACATTACATTGGACTTAGACTCCTATATATTCTTTAAAATAATAATATGATTTGGGCATTGCAAATGTCAGGTATTAGAAACACGCAGTTAATTGTCTTAATATAAACATTTACTTTACCAATTGTCTTCACTATTTAAAATAGCATCCATTATCGAATCGCAATTCAGGTGTGTATGTAACTATTGACAGCTGTTTTACAATCAAAATTGTATAATTGTATCATATTCGCTTTGTTCTGTTTTATTTAATATATTCTTAAAAGCAATTTAACTTTCACTTCATTAGTTCATAGCAAAAAATGATTAATGACTTACATCAAGTAATAAGATCTGACTTTATTTATTTATTAGGTCTCTTTCTTGTTAAGTGTAGAATTTCGGTCGAAATATACCTCCCAGTGCGAGCCACTATTTAGGTTTAATTTAAGAAAAAATCCAAAAGCTAAATGTGCTACAGCATTGATACAACATGACAATAAATTGTTGACGTACAATTGTAAAAAGTTACATCACTTAAAAAAGAGTGAAAGAGAAGGAACACCGACTACAATGCATTACATCCAAAGACAATCGAGCAACATCAAGAAATCTCAAAACACCGAAAGCATGAGGTGCAAGCCAATGCTGGGGATCAAAAATTCCAAAATGTCCAAATGCACGAAACTAAAATGGTGATCAAAGGGTTGTGCAAGAACCAATTAAAATCTCTCTCTTTATT
This sequence comes from Morpho achilles, assembly GCA_947086495.1. Lineage (NCBI taxonomy): Eukaryota > Metazoa > Arthropoda > Insecta > Lepidoptera > Nymphalidae > Morpho > Morpho achilles. Next base: position 10,654,189 of record CAMTZB010000026.1, read on the forward strand.
TTGACAAATATGGCAAAGAATGGTGTTTTTCTTAGAATAACATCAATATGGTATCATTTAATAGCATATATTAGACACTTTCCTACTCCTCCTTGAGTCGCGTGGTCACTGGAAAGGGAAGATCTTATCATATAAGATTTGGTGATATTTGTTCGTTGACTCTAGTCTGATTTATGCCAAGAATGCCGATGAAAATGACTAGATGAGATGGCAAAACTGTGTTGTGATCTTCATCTAATTAATCAGCATCAAAAGTTTGGCAAGTTTTAACTCTTCAGATGATCTAGTTAAGGTCATCAGATACATACAGTTAATCACTTAGATTATTTATAGCCTATTTGTCATTTTTTTAAAGATTTATCTAAATTGTGCATAGTTTTATGAACCATTAATATTATCAGTTCTTGTTGGCATTTACAATCGGAGAAATTTTATCGAACCAGCAGTAGAGTTGACAATTTAAAAGCACTTATTAAATGTTTACTTGTTTAAAGAATAAGTACTTGGGTGACCCGGGAGCCTTGTTCGGTATTTTTCTAAGTGCCATAAAAAAAAAGAAAAATCTGATATCGATCCTGATCATCTTAATTTGAGACCATCCGTTACCTAAATAAACTATCGTAAGTTTGAAATTGATAGCGCAATCAACCTTTGATTTCTCCAAAAAAGCAAAAATAAAACCTAGCTAGATCGATTCCAACCCTAAAAAGCCCACATGCTGAATTTCATGTAAATTATTGCAGCCGTTTCCAAAATTCAGAAAAGCATATATACAAGATTAACTCTTTTAAATATCAAAGATTTTATTTATTTGTTAAGTTTGATTATTAAAACACCATTCTTAACCACTAAACACGAGCACGACACGACACCGACGCGAGCCGGTTTACCTTTATTCTTAGCCTCGTGTTCATTCTCTTTGTCCCTAGTTGGGTGCGGTGAGAGAGACCCGCTTAGGATATCTGAAACATATCGGTTATATGTACTAAAATATACAAATCAAGCTCAAATGTATGGTGGAGTAGATAAATTCGATGCAGCTGAAATATGAAATTTGCATGCAGATGAATTAAAATGAATGTTGATTTTATAATTTTGAGCAGTCGATATTAGAACTAAGTAAAATGTTTATGGTTATGATTTTTTCCCTTAATTCGAATGCCAATATTGCGTCTATATCCAACTGTGTAGAACATGTAAACAGTCGTAACTGTACTAGAGGCGAGTATTTGAGTTATTTATTTATTTAACTTTATATTGTGTCATTTTAATTTAACTTTATTAAATTAAATTAACTAAACATTAAACACAACTTCGTTTTGCTAATAGTATTATTAAAGTTTTTACCAATGACAAAATATTGATTAAGTGAAGTCACTATTTTATTTTTTTTTAATGCAGATGTGTCACAAAATTTTAGGATGATGAAATGAAAAAATGGTTTTTTATTTGTAATTTCTATATATTTATAATTTGGTATAAATGTTACCTTCCTTTTAGTTTTACTTTTTTTATATGTATGCTTCTTCTAAAATAAATGCGATATCTACTTTTAAATAACTATTACAAGGTAATCTAAGATAAGTAAATTCGAAATTGTGATGCTTCAATGTATGACGTTTTAAGTAAATTAAGTACCTTTTCAATAAATAAATAAGTTGAAATGCAAATATTGCATCTCTATACAACTGTGTAAATCATTGCGCCAATAACAGGAGAGTATTTTAGTTAGTTATTGCGTCATTTTAATTTCATTAAATTAAATTGACTTAACTGCGCATTGACAGTAATATTAATCAGTTTCTCAACAATCATAAAAATATGTGTTTTGGTGGTCACTATTTTTTGTAAGTCATTAAATATTTATTGGATATTTTACACATGAGAATTGAATAATCTAGGTTAAAGTATATGGTTTGAATTATCCAAGTCAGTATTATAACAAATCAAATTGTTATATTTCCTCAAGCATTTAAATAAATAGACATAAAATGTTTATTCTACCATTATTTTGTTAACTGGCCAGTGTTACCGATTTATTTTATTTAATTATCTAATTATTACATTTTTGGTCTTTCAACTGCTAAACTCAAATCTTTAAGTCGGAACGTCATATTTTCTATCCACTGCACAAAAAAGCATCTAACGCGTGAAATTTCTATACATAATGATTAAATGGATATCTATAGTTTTGTTAGCAAATTATCTATAAAATCTGTAATACCAGTATCGGTGTATTAAGTACTTAGAAATATGAACTAAGTTTCTTAATTTTGGTTATATTTCCTAGAGAAATGCGTACTCATTATGTCAAATCTCGTATCCCTGAATCGTTTCATCCAACACAAACTAAATATTTAGAAACATTTTCAAATTATATCACTTATTGAATTTACCCGTCCAAAACAATACGCTGACTAGTATTTTTTATATACAGGATTTAAGTAATCACAAAGTTGACTGTCGAATTTACTTGCACGAGTTATGATACCAGAGAGTATGTTAAAATATCGCCAGAGTCATCATTTATATGCTTTACCTTACCTGTGGCGTTAAGAAATTTACCATGAGTATAAACCAGGACAAAAAGTTTGGTGTGAACCAGTAAATTTAATTAAATTTTTAAAATAAGTTTCAGTTTCATCAGTCATTTTAACTACAATGTTCTAAACTTCTAAATTAACCGATTTGTATAACCGAGTAAACTGAAACGAATATTTAAAATATGCTTAAATTTTATCGGTTATTTTAACTACAATATTCTAAACTTCTAAATTAATTAATTCTAAATTAAATTTGTGGGATGCCATCGGCTACGCTATGCCTACTTGTTTGTTAAATAGTTAGTACGCGAAAAATTTCATAGAATTAAATCAACCCGTTCAATTAACATGTCAAGATACGATACTAAGGTTTATAAATGCAAAATATTACGAAAGTTTTCAAGGTATCAATGATAGCAAGTAAGTCAACGATACTGATATCACTAAAATAATCTCAGAAAGCGGTACAAAATTAACTGAGCGAGAGACCTGGCAGACCGTCGCTCCCATTACCATAGCTGTTGATGAAGTTGGCAAGGTAGAGGTCCAACTCGCGGACTGACACGTTGATGTGGTAGGGGTTTACACAGAGGCCAGGCTGCGTGCATTCAGGGTGTTTTTCTAATCGTTCACCGTCCGTACTCTCCAGGGGTATCGCTTTGAATAGAATTACCATTACTAGATCTAAACGCCACACCTGGAATGGAAATAGATGGTATAAGTATGACTGGCGATATGTTGTCTTCTTTTGGTTCAACCGATTGACGTCCACTATTGGGTGTAGGTCTATTTAAGGGATCTACACACCCAATAATCTTATACAGGTTGGATGTAGAGGCTCCCTGTGACTTTTTTGGGTTCGTCAGTCTACCTTGTTTTAGGGGGTTTAAAAACGCTGGGTTACTTGGTTGGTCCGGCGCGAGTTCATCATTCAGTACTTTAGACCACAATGTCCATTAGTTCCACGTACTGTGCGAATGGCTTTTGAATTGTAAACTTTGTTGCTGGTTTTAAAAAAGAACCAGCAATGGTTTTTTAAACTGCTGTAATTGCAAAGCTGAAATGGATAGCGAAATTTTACGTATGCTTATGCTTAGTATTAAAGTAGCCTAATTCAAAATTAGTCCATGGGTCAGATTCATTCATCATCATCTGGTCCCATCTTCAGAATGAAGTTCGGAGGTCAGCAGAAAAAAGCTTGTCCTATCGTGTGCCATCTTTTTTATTTCATAGTATCTAAGTTCTGTCCACTCTCTTATATTATCGAACCATTTAAGACATTGCCTTCCAGGTGCTCTCTTGCCGTGCATCTTTCCTTTTAGGATCAACCTAGGAAATTGGTACCGGAATCCTCTCTGCAGATGTCCGAAAAAGGCAAGCTTTCTGTGCATTATAGTTTTCATCAGCATCCGCTTGTATTTAGCTCTCTCCAAGACCAGAGCGTTTGAGACGCGGTGAGTCTAAGGGATCTTTAGCATTTTACCAAAGACCTACATGTCAAATGCATGCAAACGTTTACTTCCGTCTTTAGCTAAGGTCCATGATTCATATACATTGTATTTTTTATTGTTTTATTAGCTAGTGTTCTCTCTTCCAAGTTAGGGATGTCTTTAGCACGAGTTTTATACGCACTACGCATTATTTCAATTTTCCACAAAACAACTTTTTTGAACTAGAACTTCAATACTAAACGTGCGACATACTTTATATACTTTAAATATTTATATAGTATTAGGAAACATTCCCTGTTAAGGTTGCTCACCTTGTCAGCTTGCCTGAGACAGTCTATCCGCCTCATCTTGCCCTTCTGGTCGGGGTTGGACAGCACGCACACCGCCGGCCTCTTCCCTGTGATACTTAAGACAAAGTCCTCGCGGCAGTCCTGAGTTATATCCTTCCTCAGCTTCCCGAGTAAGCGCGACGCCCATTTTTGTTTCACTTCCGCTTTTTCGTTCTGGAATTTATTCAATTAAAGCGTTAATTTTTTCAGTTCAAAAATAAAGTCATTGCCATAACATAACGCCCTACGTGTTGTAATTATTGTCTGCATTGGAGAAGGTTCTTATTCATCATCATCCTGCCGCCCTTATCCCACTCTAAGTGGGGTCGGCACAACATGTTGCAAACATGTTGCCACATGACTTGGCTAGGTACGTATTTTACGAGCAGCCACCTGCCTGACGTCTACTTTCCTGTCGTGTTTTACGACACCTCGGTAAGAAAGAGGGTGGTCTATTCTACTAAACCGGATACCACACGGTGGGCCAACTTACCTTAGTCGCCTTTTGCGACACCTCGGTAAGGAATGAGGGTGGTACTATTTCTATTCAGCCAGATACCACACGGCGTTGGAGAAGTTTCTTATATTAGAAGATAATTTTTTGACATCAGAAAATTAAAAAAAAACTCAATACTCATCCATAATCTACATATTATGCCGTATGGTATCCGGCTGAGTAGAATAGACCACCCTCATTTCTTACCGAGGTGTGGCAAAAGGTGTCTAAGGTAAGCTGACCCGCCGTGTGGTATACGGCTGTGTAGAATAGACCAACATAATTTTTTACCGAGGTGTCTTAAAAGGCGACTAAAGTAAGTTGACCCACAGAGCGGTATTAAGTTTGATAGAATATGACTCATAATTTCATAAAATATCAATTTCATAAAATATGACTAAGATAAGTAAACGTCAGGCAGTCGGAAAAACGCTGCCAAATCATGTGACAACATGTTTATAACATGTGCCGATCCCACTTAGAGTGGGATAAGGGCAGGAGGACGATGAGTAAAATAATATTACTATTATATTATAGTCGTCCGCAAAGTAACGTCAAATTCAAAGTCAAATAATTCTTTATTCAACTTTGCTTTTACAAGCACTTTTATATCGTCAAATTACAATGAAGTTACAACTGTTTCGGAAAGGCTCTTACCGAGATGAACCAGCAAGAAACTCGACGGTCATACTTTTCAAAATTAAAAAATTTCAAATTTAAATACAATTCTAACAAATAACTCAAATAGTCTTTCCCTGAAATTGAATAACACATTTCAAGTCCATTTACCTAATAAACGCTACCTCACCTAAACATAAATCAAAAACATTCATGCACTAAATAATAAAAGTCTAATTTTAATGTGAATCACTCCACTAAATCAACGGGACCGGCGGCGTTGCGCGGAATTTTGTACATTTGTATTATTTGCAACCGGTATATCTTTGCCGGTCTCCAATAGACGCAATGCGACTCCCTGCAAATGCAGACATCTTTGTTCGTGTCTTCCGCATCGTGGAAAATCTGTTAACCCGCTAACTTAGGGAAATAGTAAACTCTTTGCAACACTGTTTTAGTACGTTTGAAAGGCTAGATGCTGTACAGTTAACGATCTATCACATTTGTTATTTAAAAAATAACAACTGTGAATCTGAAAATGGATTCGGAAACTCGGAAACGGCTCCAACGATTTTCCTGAAATTCAGTATGTAGGGGGTTTTGGGGGAGAAAAAGCGATCTAGCTAGGTTTTATGTAAAAAAAGATTGTTTATCCCTGTTTTTGGGCATTAAAAACACTAACAATTATATTGAATTGAATTTTCGCCATTAACTATCAAGTCGGCGTAGCTTATTCAGGGAACGGGCAGCCTCGAGACTGCCTAATGTTATTTTTTTAGGTTTTTTTTTGAAAAAAAATTACCGAGCAAGGCTCGGTCATCCAGATATTTAGCTTATAAATAAATAAAACCCTATACGCTATTGTATTTTTCGTCTTGAAAATTTTATATTATATGAGATTTTGATCTAAAAACATGCTTTCTATTCGCCGATTTTATTAGCACATCGAAATTATTGACCATGTTTTTTCGTGTTACGTTTAATGTCTTAAGGTAGTTATGTATAAGTTCTTTTATTGAAACAGTTTTTCATTTAAAATTGTCCATAAAAACAAAATTTATTTAATTAACAATATTAATTTATTTTATTATATTTGACTGGCCTGTTAGCGCAGTGGGTAGTGACCCTGCCTCCAGCTCCGCGGGTCGCGGGTTCGATTCTCGCCGAGGGCCAATATAATAATGAATTTGTTGGTCTTTGAGCCTGGGTGTCTATTTGTATTTAAGTATGTATTTAACAATTATATAAGTATATTTGAAGATTATTTAGAAGATAAGAATGTTTGGATATAGCTCTCTTTGAACCTGTACAAGACAGTAACGACTGAATGTAAATAATATTAAGAATTATATTTTTAAAAGAGCAACCGCCGAGTTTCTTGCTGGCTCTCTTCTCGGTAGGAACATCTTTCCGAACCAGCAGTAGAGTTGACGATTCAAAAGCACTTTTTTACAAGTTTATTTAAATAAAGAATATTTCGAATTTGAATTTGAATTAAGCTGAATGGTTTAATCTTTGCATATCCAATGTACAAAGTCAAAACTGATCAAAAGCTATGGTATTGTTTTTTATTGACATAAAAACATTATTGGCACTCTAAAGAGCCATACAACAAGAATAATAGTATTTTAAGTAGAATAGTTTTGTTCAAGTTGCAATAAAGTTTAATATATACTTTTCATCGGAATAGTATTTTAAAATATATCCAGAATATCTCTAATTATATTTTCTAGTGACTTATTTTGAGATAATATATCTCGATGGCAATATTTATGTAATATATGCTACAGAGACATGCCGTTTATCCAGCTGAGCAGAATAGGCCACACTCATTTCTTATTAAGGTGTCGTAAAAGACGACTTAGGTAAGTTGACGTCAGGCAGGTGGCCGGTCGTAAAATACCTAGCAAAATGATGTGTCTACTGTTGACCATTGAGGAGTTCCCTCGTCTGGAGCTAATCCTAGCAGCAGCTTTTAAAAAGTGATTCTCAGAACATACCTGTAATTCATATTTGGTGTGCCGCTCCTCCTCTAGGCTCATTCGTTTCTCGTGCTTTTTGTAATATTTCCTTTTGGCCGCTTGTAAATTGAACCACGTGTACGAAAAGGACTTTACGAAAGGCATCAGGGCCTCTATGAACGGATGAAACTCGTCCTGTGGAAATAAAGCGTCAACAACATTTTAAACATTACAAATAATCGGTAATTTCATAATGCATTCGGCTACATTCAGAATTCAGAACGTAACCAAACAAGATATAAACCCGACATGGGAGTGTATCATTTAAACGGTAACAACGACTCTAATCTAGTAATTGATTCGGCAATCTTAGCAAAATCTAAACGTAATTTTGGACGTACGTTTTTCGTAATTTTGTTAATGGATATAAAAAATACAATTAAAAAAAGAAAGGGCTAACCACTAAGATATCACAACTTCACTATAACTAACCTATAAATTCAATTTATATTTTAGCAGTTTTACAATGCCTGAAAACAGGGTAAAAAGTATTTTTTTTTAAATAAAACCTAGCTAGATCGATTTGTCACCTCCAACATTGAGTTTCATGAAAATCTTTGGAGCCGTTTCCGAAATTTAAATTATATATATACAAGATTAACTCATTTAAATATTAAAAGCTAGCAATCGCCAACTGTAATATAGTATTTTGATAACCATAAAAACGGTTAAAGGACGGTTATCTTGAAAGCTAGACATATGTTGTCGCGAACTTCTATTTTGAACTTTTAGAGGAGAACGATTTTTTAATAATGATTTTTGAACAACTTTCACCGTTTACTTAGCGCACGCAAGGGAAGCTTTCAATTTTGCCGTTTTCGCAATATTTTTTATTGCTGCTCCGCTCCTATACATCTTAGCGTGATGTTATATAGTCATTCCAAGATAAATTGACTATCTTATATTCAAAGAATTTTTCAAATCGGTCCAGTAGTTCCTGAGATTAGCGCGTTCAAACAATTTAACAAACTCTTAAGTTTTTTATATTAGTAGGGATAAAATCAGAAACCCGTTTTAGGAATCAATGTTTACATATATGCCTAGGTATATTACACATTGATATTACAAAGAAAGCCGAACGTCATTATTAAATTAGAATCAATTGCACATTAACCAACTTACCATATTGGCGCCCGTCATGGGACTAGTCAAAACTTACATAATTTCCAATTCACAAATCTTGTTAAACCTTTACTTAATCTGTTTCAGTATTAATTTTAACAAGTTATATATAGTTACATCTATTTATGTTGCACTCTTAATTATTATACATTCAAAGCATTCATTAAGTAAACAACAATTAAAAGGCTGAGGCAAGTCGAATATATTGATTGGATTTACTTAGTATTGTGGTACTTGATGTTGTTTAAATACTAACAGTTATCTTAACTTATCTTATTCGTACTTTCTACTAATATTATGTATATAATAAATAAAGAGATAAATGTATATAATAGACAAAGTAGGAACCGACATAAGCTTGCGGCTCCTGCTTTGCACCTTACAAAAGTACGTAAATCGTTTGTGGGTTTGGGTATAAGATTCTATAATAACATTCCGCAATCAATTTTAGCTTTGCCATTACAGCAGTTTAAAAACACTGTTAAAAAGAGGCTGATACAGAAAACCTACTATACTGTTGAAGATTACTTAGAAGGATATAGCTCTCTTTGAACCTGTACAAGACAGTAAATACTAAATGTAAATAGTATTAAGAATTATGTTTTTAAAAAAGCAAACGCCGAGTTTCTTGTTAGCTCTTCTCGGTAGGAATAGCTTTCCGAATCAGCAGTAAAATTGACGACGAAAACGCAAAAGCACTTGATTACAAATTTATTTGAAAAAGAATATTTTGAATTTAAAATGCGAAAGATTGTGAGTTAATCTTTCATGACGAATCCGCTTAACCGATATCTATGAAATTTGGCACAATTATTATACATTGGAATTACATATATACTTTCCAATCAATATTATCCAATCAATCAATCAATTATAGCTAACCAATCCGCATTGGAGCAGCGTGGTCGTGGTAAATCTTAGCTTCAATCCTTGTCTCCAAAATCGGAGAAATGAGATGTTCAGAAGTGGAATAACAAGTCTGTTAGTACTAAGTGAGCAACCCGGTTAATGCTTAAATAAAACGTTTCACACACAAGCCGTGTGGTATCCGGCTATAATAGTACCACCCTCATTGCATACCGAGGTGTCGTAAAAGGCGACTAAGGTAAGTTGACCCACCGTGTGGTATCCGGTTTAGTAGAATAGACCACCCTCCTTCTTACCGAGGTGTCATAAAATAAGACTAAGGTAAGTTGACGTCAGAAAGGCGGCCGGTCGTAAAAACGCAGCCAAATCATGTGACAGCAAGTTTATAACATGTTGTGCTGACCCCACTTAGAGTGGGATAAGGGCAGGAAGATGATGATGTATACAATAGACAAAGTAGGAACCGACATAAGCTTGCGGCCCCTGCTTTGCGCCTTGAAAAAGTACGTAAGTCGTTTGTGGGTTTGGGTATAAGATTCTATAATAAAATTCCGCAGTTTAAAAACACTGTTAAAAAGAGGCTGATACAGAAAGCCTACTATACTCTTGAAGATTATTTAGAAGATAAGAATATGTGGAGATAGCTCTCTTTGAACCTGTACAAGACAGTAACGGCTAAATGTAAGACCCCACTTAGAGTGGGATAAGGGCAGGAAGATGATGATTCCTTATTCAAATTCTTTCTTTCTTTATAGGCTATCCAATCAATCAATCAATTATAGTTAACCAATCCGCTTTGGAGCAGCGTGGTTGTAATAGGACTAAGCTCCAATCCTCTTCAAAATCGGAGAAATGAGACGTCCAGAAGTGGAATAATAAGACTCCGTAACTACTAAGTGATCAACGCGGTTAATGTTTTATACACAAGCCGTGTGGTATCCGGCTAAGTAGAATAGTACCACCCTCATTTCTTACCAAGGTGTCGCAAAATACGACTAAAGTAAGGTAAGTTAGTTGACGCCAGGCGGCTTGTCGTAAAAACGCAGCCAAATCATGTGACAGCATGTTTATAAGATGTTGTGCCGACCCCACTTAGAGTGGGATAAGGGCAGGAGGATGATGATGTACCAAATTTTTTTAATACATCGCCAGCGGATTAGCCTTGAAATTGGACATAAAGATAAAAATATGTTATCTTTATCCTTACCCCCTTCACCACACCATAGATATCCCATAAAGTGCGTTCTCGCGACCCCAATCAAGTTTCTCCCAATATTAAACGTTTCATACACACAAAAACTACGCCCGCCACGCCCATAACACGGCCATACAACTGACATGTCTGTTGTGTGTAATCGTGCATTCATCGCAAGTGCACACAAATAATGTATTGTTGTGTATTGAATCATAAGATAATGTATGCAAAGGTGCCGTCGTGATTTATAGCAGTATGAAAGACTTTGTATCGGAATTCGCGATTGTATTGAGGGAAAATTAAGGCGAACGCTGTCGGATACACGCGATATCGTCCGATAGAATAAAACTTTTCTTAGACCAGTTGTAATAATGCGTGTATCAATGTTGGGCAATAAAAAAGGGCTGAAAAAAAGGTAATACAAATAAGATAATATAATAGCAATTTTCAGCGGCTCCGAAAGATTAAAACCGTAATATAGTATTCTGATAATCATAGAAATGGTTAAAGTAGGTCAACCTTACAATCCAAATACATACTATCGCAGATTTTTATTTAGAACTTTTAGTGGGAACCATTTTTAAATTTAAACTATCGTAAGTAGTATTCATAGTTATTGTATAGAACCGGCTATACTCCCGCCGCGATAACGTCGTGTAAAGAGCTCATGAATAAGTGCCCCGGATGGGTTCGAAACTAGTCGGGCTAACCCGATAGAATAAGACGTGGGTATAGCCGGTTCTATACAATAACTATGGGAACCATTTTGTGATACATGATTTTTGAATAACTTTCACCATTTACTTAGCGCGCGCAAGGAAAGCTTTAAATTTTGCCGTTTTCGTAATATTTTTTATTAATGCTCCCCTCCTATTCTACTTAGCGTGATAATGACTATCTTACATCTGAAGAATTTTTCAAATTAATTCAGTAGGTCCTGAGATTAGCGCGTTCAAACGATCAATCAAACAAAAAAACTCTTCAGCTTTATATATATGTTTATTGTTAAATTAGCTGATAGTAATTATAATTTAAATTATATTTGCGTAACAAAACTGCTTTTCTATAAACTGTTTCATATTTAAGGTTAGCTGGAATGGTTCATAAATAAATACATCCTATTTTCTACTAATATTATGAATGCGAATTTGCTGAACTAATATCGATTAAATTGGTAACCGCAGTAACATATAGGCTATAGAAATCCTATTAATTCTACAGCAATAGGACGAATAAATATTGAAAAACGCCATCTATTATCAACCTATCACGCGACAACAGGCCACACGAACGAAGTTGCGGGTAAAATGTATTTATAATTAAAGACAGAAGAGCACTTTACTTAGCATTGAAATAAAAACAAACCGATACTTTAAATTTCCTTACAATAAAAAAATCAGCAAACAATGCAACTATAAAAGGCATTCGCCTTAACGGAAAATTTTAAGTAACTGTTAAAAAATCGTAAAGCGCACCGTGTGATGAACTCACGTGGTATCGCCGAGTGGAATTGTTACTTGGAATGATGCACTTTATTCAAAGAATACAGGATTTGCATACGTGAGCGATATGCAAAATGAGCCGTACGATTTAGGAACCTTCTTATATCATACTAGTTTTTACCCACAACTTCGTTCGCGTGAACTGTAATCGCGTGACAGGTTGATAAAAGATGGGGCTTTTCAATGTCATCTTATTCCTGTAGAATTAACAGGATTTCTAAAGCCTATATGTTAACCCGGTGTATAAGAAATAATTCTGTAAAATTTCATAGATATTGGTTCAGCGGATTTGCCGTGAAAGAATAGCAAACTTACATCCATACTCACAAACTTTTGCATTTATAATACTAGTAGGATATGATAGGATACTAGCTGTGCTTGCGAGTTCACTAACCACCAGTGTATTTCATTGAAATATTAAATATATTAGTAGTTATTATGAGTTAACCATAAGAGATAGAGACGTGCTGTCACCGGCTTTTTTGTAGTATTATTGTGGATCTACAATTCTCTAGTACATTACTTTAGTGTGTGTCTCTTGGTTTACGCGGTCCGCACGTTTAAAGCTCCCAGCAATCTGTCTTTTTATAACTACGCGACCTCAATAAACATAACATCATAGTTCTATTGACCTAAACAATCCGGAAGAATTGTGCTATATTTTAGTAAAAACCGTACAAAATCTGTTCAGTAAATTTTTAAAAAATCGATCACATACAGACATAGAGCTTTCGGGGACTTTATTTTATAATATTTATACATATAAAACAGTTTGCGAGTTTCATTATCATTCTTTCTCTTTTCATTATCTTCCTTATCATTATTTATGGTGTCTTTGTCACTTAAAAACCTGCTTATGGTTCTTACTACAACTATAATAATTATATTTATTTATTTTAAAAGGCCATCAACAATATAAACACCATACATAGCTACAAATACACAATATACAAGGATTATCAAATTAAGTGCTATAAATTATAGATGGCTACAACGTGCGCAGATTGACAACAACTACCAAGAACTATATTGAGATAAAGTGACAATGAACATAAACCACAAACGTAATAAATTTGAGAAAAAACAAATATGTAAATAAAAATACAATAAAGTGGAAAAACAAGTTCAAATTCAAATTCAAAATATTCTTTATTCAAGTGGACTGTTTACAGTACTTTTGAATCGTCAAATGTTTTAAAGAAGCTACCACTGATTCGGAAGTTTGCTCCTACCGAGAAGAATCAGCAAGAAACTCGGCGGCTAATCTTTTAAAAAATTATTACAATTTGATGGTTACAAGATAATCGTTGCAGCTGGATGTGTAGCTGACTGCAGTTAAGATATGCTATCACTCAAGTAAGAATTCAAGAACAATTGAATAACCTTTAATTTTTAAATGAGTTAATATTGTACCGCAGCCACCGTATTCCCCAGATCTGGCCCCCTGTGACTATTTCTTGTTCCCGAAACTGAAGAGGCCCATGAAAGGACGACACTACGCCACGATTGACGAGATAAAGATGGCATCGAAGGAGGAGCTGAAAAAGATACAAAAAAATGATTTTTTGAAGTGCGAAGTTCGAAGACGAACCAAAACACGTGCAAGCAAAGCAGCTGTCAACAATTAACCGAACATTCAAAATGGCCCAACTTGTCAGCATAAGTGAGAGACATATGTACCAACATAACGCCACAAAAAATCGAAATTGGAATATATGTAACTCGCGAAAATTCAAAATTCGCGATACTTTTTGAACACACCTCGTATATATATATATATATATATATTTTTAGAATCTCGGAAACGGCTAGAACGATTTTCGTGAAATTAAGCATGTAGGGGGTTTTGGGGAAGAAAAATCAATCTAGATAAGTTTTATTTAAATAAATGTCGTTTAATCCCTGTTTTCGGGCTCTAATTTTTTTTTTAATTTTACGTTGAATACAATCACAATTTTTCGCTGTCAAATTAAAGTCATGCTAGTTCATATGAGGAGAGGGCGGTCTAAAGAAGTGAAAAAATCCTAGGATAGCCCCACCTGCCCTATTATTTTTTCATTTTTTTTTTCAATTTTTTTTTTTTTACATCATTTTAAAAATTACCGAGCAAGGCTTGGTTACCCAGGTACTTATAATTATAAGAGTTACGACTGAAATTTTTAAAACAGCATTCCAGGAACTCTCCTCCTTGTCTAGGAGGAAAAACTGAATAAGTTTGTTTCTAAAATTGGACTTTAAATCACATAAAATATCTTTAGACAGATTACTAGATAAGCCATTATAGTTACTTATAACCCTGTTAAGAGGAGAGTGATGCCCTAGATACGTCCTAGCGACATTCTCCCAGAATGGAAAAATTAACTTGGATCAAAAGTTCTATTCTATGGATTGACACTCATTTATTGGTCTATGCTCATAACAAATTGGACATTTCTACTATCTTCATCTTTACTCGCTTCACCATACCATAGTTATCCCATAAAGTGCGTTCTCGCGACCCGAATCAAGTTTCTTAACACGGATCTGTTTATGCAAACACGTGAATGTCCCTAACATATTCAAATCCAGACTTCTGCGAAAGACGCGTTCCGTTCCAAGTATTAACTCCGCAATACCAGTGACTAGTGGGTTTGATGGAATTCAAATTCAAAATTGACTGGATCGTTGTCGCAGTTAGTAGTTACACTGCCCTCAGCTCCGCGGGTCGTGTGTTCGATTCCCGCCGAGGGCCAACATTTTCTTACAAAAATTTGTTAGTTCTTCAAGCCTGGGTGTATATTTGTATTTAAGTATGTATTTATAAATTATAAAAGTATATATTCACCAGTTGTCTGTCCATAACACAAGTATTAAGTTACTTACTTTAGGGACGGACGACCGTTCTATCATTTTTAAATACATACTTAAATACAAATATACACCGCTCTGCTCAAATTGGGAATAGTGGGTTTGTTAAAAAATAAATATTAACTATTGCTTTTTGTATAATTTAGGGAAAAAAAATTAATAACCAAATTTGTACTTTTTTTTTATAATATATGGGACAAATACACACACGATTTTCCGTTCCCAATATAAGTTAATACTTGTGTTATGGGTGACAGAGAACTGGTGAATATATACATATATAATTTTAAATACATACTTAAATACAATTATACACCCAGGCTCGAAGAACCAACAAATTATTTTTATAGAAAATGTTGGCCCTCGGCGGAACCCGCGACCCGCGGAGCTTAAG
Organism: Morpho achilles; assembly: GCA_947086495.1. Taxonomy (NCBI): domain Eukaryota; kingdom Metazoa; phylum Arthropoda; class Insecta; order Lepidoptera; family Nymphalidae; genus Morpho; species Morpho achilles. The sequence continues at coordinate 10,669,574 of CAMTZB010000026.1, forward strand.
GCAAGGTCACTACCAACTGCCCCAACGGGCCAGTCAATAAATCAAGCCAGTCAAAATAAAGAATTATTATATTTTGCCACACAAATAAACGTACTTTTATACTGATAATTAAAGCAATTCGTGCAAAATTAAAGCTGTGATAGCCCAGCAGCGAGAATGCGGCATGGCATGTACAAACGAGTTTTTCTGTTAAAACTTGTGTCCAATTAATAATTTGCAATTTATTTATTTTTAACGATTTTCGGTGAAGGAAAACGTTAGGCAACCTGCATATCCCTAAAGAATTCTGGGAATATGTGTAACCTACCAGCATTGGAGCAGTGTCTTAGCTCCAACCCTATGCCAAGCAGTACAAAATTATTCCCTAACCATTCCAAAATATGAAACCTCCACAACGTTTATATTCAAGTTTTCATTTCTGCCGGCACTCCCAGAGTGCAACCCGTTGTTTTTTTCCAATGACTACCCATTTCTACCCATTAAATCTATCCACATCATCATCCTCCTGCCCTTATCCCACTCTAAGTGGGGTCGGCACATGTTATAAACATGCTGTCACATGATTTGGCTGCGTTTTAACGACCGGCCGCCTGCCTGACGTCAACTTACCTTAGTCGTATTCTACGACTCCTCGGTAAGGAAGAGGGTGGTCTATTTTACTCAACCGGATACCACACGGTGGGTCAACTTACCTTAGTCACCTTTTACGACACCTCGATAAGAAATGAGGTTGGTCTATTCTACTCAGCCGGATACCACACGGCGGGTCGACCTACCTTAATCGCCTTTTACGACACCTCGGTAAGAAATGAGGGTGGTCTATTCTACTCAGTCGGATACCACACGGCGTCCATTAAATCTATCCACAACTAACTTAAATATCCATCAGATAGTGTTCAACTACCCACGTGTAGAAAAAACATCAATGAACATCATATGGTAAACGTTACATTCCAACGTTTCATATAAACACAGGTCCAGTCAAAACATTATTTTGGCTGCTAAGCCAGACGGGGTGCCGCGTTGCCAGCTGTCTTTGGCAGGACCCAGCTACACGTGGCTCACTGGCAGTTGAAAGTGTTAAACTTGCCAGTAACTTGATCATAGGTGATTGCACTCGGGGGTAATTTTGTTTGGCTTCGAATGTATTCCGTTTCCGTGGTTAAAATATGTAACAGCTGTTACTATGACCTTGAAATCATTTTATTAGTCAAAGGTGCACTTGTTTGTTTACTCGTAAACTGTAATATTTAAATGAAATAATCTTGTATATATATTTTTCTGAATTTTCGAAACGGCTCCAACGATTTTCATGATATTCATGATTTTCGTGTAGGGGTTTTGGGGAGGAAAATTCGATCTAGCTAGATCGAATTTTCCTCGATCGAATTTTTATTTAAAAAAAATGAAACTAAAATGGACCCGTTTCTGAAACTAAGATTCTAATATCTGGATGACCGAGCCTTGCTCGATAATTTTTAAAATGATGTAAAATTTTATTTTTTTTTAATTTAAGAGAAAAATTATAAAATAATAAGGCTGGTGAAGCTTGATCCTAGGTATTTTCACCTCTCAAGACCGCCCGTTCCCCAAATGAAGGTTTTTAGCCAGCGAAAAATTGTGATTGTATTCAACATAAATTTCAAAAAAAAATTAGAGCCCGAAAACAGGGATAAAACGACATTTTTTTAAATAAAACTTATCTAGATCGATTTTCCTCCCCCAAAACCCCCTACATGCTGAATTTCAGGAAAATTGTTGGAGACGTTTCTGAGATTCTGAAAATATATTAACTTATTTAAATATTAAAGATATATATATTCAAGATTAATTCATTTTATATTAAAGTACCTAGGTGATCAAGCCATGCACGGTATTTTTTTTTTAATTTAAAAAAATAAAAAAGTTTGGTAATAACAGAGGTTTGATCCCGGGTATTTTCACTTCTTTAGTTAGCGCCCGTTTATCATTGAGCTATCACAACATTACAAATGACAGCTAAAATTTCATTTACTTTCTATTATACATATTAGAATTTTTTACAGTGCCCAAAAACAGGAATAAAACGAATATTTTTTTTAATAAAATCTAGCGCGATCGATTTTTCTTCCCCAAAACCCACTTCCTGTAGAATTTCAGAAAAATCGTTGGAGTCGTTTTCGAGATTCCGGAAATATAAATATATATATCAATCGAGGTGTGGGTAAAAGAATGAATGCAGGATGGATGAAGGGGCGGCAAGTCTCAGGCACAACATGTGACCCTCGAATGCCTCTTAAAGTTAAGGGGAAATTTTATAAAGCTGTCATAAGACCTGTCGTATTGTATGGATCGGAATGTTGGGCAATGAAAAAGACGGATGAAAGAAGAGTACATGCAAATGAGATGACAATGTTAAGGTGGATGTGGTGTGACAAAACTGGATAAAACAGATAAAGACAGGAAGATATATACAAGATAAACTCATTTAAATATTAATAAACAGTTTAAAATAGACAACTGACGTGCCGTCAAAGTCATTATCGTTCACCGAAACTGATTCATCTAAATGATTTTCATTGAATCTATTTATAACATCTGACAAGGGCTAGGAATTGACAATGGCTACAAATATTCTACAATTACCAAGGCTTACAAAGGGTTAGAGCAATGTCTCTCCTTTTTTGTGCCATGCCATTTCTAAAATTATTTGAAACACCCCTAAGTAAAATTCATAATTTTTAATATGAAAAATTATATTGTTTATTTAAGAAACATAAATTTAATAATTTAAGCGGGTCGACTTACAAACTAAAGTAATATACTAGAAAATTGTAGATCTACAAAAATACTAACAAAAAAGTTCGCTACAGCATATCTCCCTTATGGTGAACTCACAATTTTATGTTCAAAATTCAAGGAAGAAGCCAAAGGCTCAGCTTGTAAAGTATATAAGTGAGGTTATCGTTAATATTTAAATGAGTTAATCTTGTATAAAAATTTATATATATATATATATATATATATATATATATATATATATATATATATATATATATATATTTCGGTATCTCGGAAACAGGTCCAAGGAATTTCTTGAAATTCAGCATGTAGGGGTTTTGGGAGGGAAAAATCGATCTAGCTAGGTTTTACATAAAAAAAATCGTTCGTTTTATCCGTTTTTCCATAACCGTCAAAAAAGTGTAGCTTATTAAGGGAACAGGTAGTCTCGAGAAATGAAAATACATTTGATTGATCCCCAACTACATAATTATTTTTTATTTTGTGAAAAATTACCGAGAAAGGCTCGGTCAACTAGGTACTTTTAATAATAACGTCAACGAAAATTTTCCGATACAAGTAACCATTAATATACATTTAAACAAATTAAGTTATAAACAACTCCCTCATAAAGCTATCGGTCAAGTGAAAAGTTGCAAATATCTAGCGAAGCGGTAAATACTAAACAGTTGACTTGGCACAGTTTGTTATTCACATAGATGAATTTACTATCAAAGAATATATGTATTTATTTTATTTTTTGTGAATCTCGAAATCAGTCTCACAGAAGACACCCTTAAGACGACGATCGCAAAAGTTGCGAGTCTTATAGCACTCGCTGTTTAAAAATTTTTCGCGGCAAAGCTTCTGCTTTCGCTTGGCCTCTCCGGTGACATTAGTCCATCCAAAAAAAATGTTAGGTTAGATAAATAGATAGATGTTAAAGATAAATCTTTCAAAGATAAATCCAGTTCGATTTACTAATAGCTCTTGTGATGTTTCAAGAAGGCAAGTTAAAAAAGCCTTTAACAAAATTTTATGTCCCTACTGTTAACCGTTGAGCAGTTCCCTCGTCTGGGGCCAATCCTGGCAGCATCAGATCATGCTTATCATAAACACACACTGGACCTGTATATAAAATTTCAGCTCAATCGGACCCTGCGAATTGGGTCAAATTTGACTTGCAAGATTCCACCTTCACATACATACACGGCAATATGAGTAAAAGCTTTGAAAACTGGTTATTTTCCGTATTATTTTTCCGCATACCAGTGATATTGGTATATGTACCATTTCAACAAGATTCATCATCTGGTGCCATCTTCAGAATGAAGTTCGGAGGTCAGCTGGAGTAAACTGCTGGAGCTGGAGTTTACCGATCGTGTGTCATCTTTTTTATTTCATAGTATCTAAGTCCCAACAAGATTGTTCTAGTAGATTAGACGTGATAGCGTACCAGACAGATTGAATATAACAGATTTTCTTTAAAGATTAATAATGCTGTGATAGTTTAACGGTTAAAATGCATCTTAAGTATGTGTTCAAGGACAAAACAGCTTAAAATACATGTTACCTCTAGTCCCAACTTGGATAAAGTATGTATGGTAAAATAGAGGTCAAGTGCGAACCTATAAAAAGATCGCTCTCGATCTAAAAAACGTACCCAATAAAAAAGGAACAAACAAAGCATTGTTTTGTTTACAAAACGATACACCTCTGAGACTAGGCACCTTATCAAATCGCACGGACTATTAGGAAATCTTCCAACACACCGGGCACTGCCAAAAAACACTGGAGTGCGTTCACCCCGCTAGATTTTGGCGGCAAATCCTACACTCGCGATTCCTTCATTATTTTTTTTATCGTCTACCAATTTATTTTATAGATATTGGCGCCGGTTCATTGGGGATGCCCGTGTGCTGGACTTGGCCGTGGCACCCGTTGGCGTGCCTAACTGGGTCGCGACGTCACACAGGAGCACTGGCCAAAATCGCGGTGTGCGCGGAAAGAAGCCATGAAAAAATAAAGCCGCCCGCCATCTTGCCACGCGCGGTTTTGGCGCGCAACAAGTGACGCGTTCAGAAACTATGCTAACGTTTTTTGATAACTATCAGAATTAGATTAATTATGATTGCAAAAAAAAAAGGATATCCTTATGTTCAAAACTTCAATAGAGCCTCAGATATAGAACTTTAATATGGTGTTCGATGAATTAAGAAAAACTACGGCTTTTAATTTGACGAATACAAAATCCTCGAATTTGTGCTTTTCCAATCCGTCAATATTTTCTGCTAAGGCCTTATTCTATGCCTTTTTCTTTCTCTATATGTTTGTACTATAAAGAAAAAAATAAATAAATAAATACGCAAGGCACATTAAAAGTATGTGCGAAATAAATGACAAGCCATTGCGTGTTTAACATTTACAGGATAAAGTAAACAACTTACGTTTTATCTTATTTCATATAATGAATTAATCTCTATGTTATCTATGCAAATACGTTGATGATGGCGAGATTACTTAGGATCATCTAATGCTGTTTGGAAGAGAAAACGAATCCATAGAGAAGGAAGAAGATATATTCTATACCACTACTTTGATATAGCAGAATTATTGTGGAACATTTGCCACAATACGAAAGTTTATAGATAAAAGAGGAATACAACATTCATGTATTATAAATGTGAAAGTCTGTTGTAAAAATATAAAATTGTAAAAAAAAATACAAATAAATGTAACATATAATCCCGTTTTTCCTACGAAAACAGAAAGAAATACGGGATACACAGTTGTGGCTATATTTTAAAATCGGGTATATTACTACCATATTAATTTTTTTCTTTTCGTAATTTTTTTTTTACACATAATTGACTCTACTTTACTACTCTCCATACTTAATGTCAATCATCTCCGTGTAGCTATATTTAAAAAGGGGGAAAAATAAAAAATAATTCTACTAGGTTTATGTATTTGGGTAATGTGAAAAATTTCCAAAACGGGGATATATATTAAGATTATTCTTCACATTATTCGATTTAAATGCATTAGATATTACAAAAATGTGTTAAATTTTTAATGTGGATGGATATATGCCTAGAGGGAGGCCTAAAAAGAGATGGTTGGATTGTGTAAAGTATGACATGCATATAAAAGGAGTGGCGCCAAAGTAAAATGATAGGAGAGAATGGAAGAGAAAAACATGTTGTGCCGACCCCAATTAAAGTGGGATAAGGACAAGAAGATATATATATTACATAAATTATTAATTATAATCAATTTATCAATTTTTGTTAAGCGGAGGTGTTAATGTTGTAACTAAATTAATATATTGGTCTGTACCACTGTAGCCTATTGTTTATGGTATTAAATCAGTCTGTTATAAAAACGTCAAACTGCGTATCATTTAATACATATATAAGGTGTTTGTTAGATCATAGATAATACACTATATAGGATATGTTAGATTATATAATATGTAATACTGTTGGAGATCCGAATAAATATAATCATGGGAATCGAAAAGAAAAAATTAAAGCGGCCATTTTGCCACGCGCCATTTTGCGCGGTAACGTTGCGTCCAGAAATGCATGCGCTTAGTGGACAGCGCACGTAATTCTACAATAAATCCCATTGTTGTAAACTGAATGCAAAATTCGATTATATGCATTTAGGTAGTTAACCTGAACGCTGCTGGAATTTTAAGTCGACAAAGTTTCCAACGAGCTTTTGAACTAAGAATTTCTACAAAGACCATTTGGAGGCCATTTTAACTTGTAATAATAACGTCCAGGAATTCCTAGGTATTACATTGTACCTACCTACCAAATAATTGTGTATTGTGAAGGTGGTGGAGTTTTGTGCATGTGTTATTACTAATTCTGCATGTATAAGAAACGATGAAATGCATGAAAAGATGAGAACGGATAGACCACTCTACATTTAGCTTCATCCTCCTGTCCTTATCCCATTCTAAGTGGGGTCGACACAACATGTTATAAACATGCTGTCACATGATTTGGCTGCGATTTACGGCCGCCTGCCTGACGTCAACTTACCTCTGTCGTATTTTACGACACCTCGATAAGAAGGAGGAGGTCTATTCTACTAAACCGGATACCACACGGTGGGTCAACCTACCTTAGTCGCCTTTGACGACCCCTCGGTAAGAAATGAGAGTGGTACTATTTTATTTAGCCGGATACCACACGGCGGGTCGACTTATCTTAGTCGCCTTTTACGACACCTCTGTAAGAAATGGGGGTTGTATTATTCTATTCAGCCAGAGCAAGAGAATTTTTGTTTATTTAAAATTGTTTGTTGTTGTGAAGGAAAACATCGTGAGGAAACCTGCATATCTCTAGAGAATTCTGGGATATATCGACCATGGAGCAGCGTGGTAGGTCATAACTCTAACCCTTCCTACCAAAAAAGAGACATATGCCTAGCAATGGGATAACAGTTAATGGCCGTTACTTTACTTTTTATTATTAAAAGCATTTATTCAACTTGCTATGTAAAGGTGGAATCTTGTAAGTTAAATTTGGCCCACTTCCCGGTGTCCAATTAAGATGAAATTTTAAATACTGGTCCAATCCCGATGACAATGCATGTTTATGATAAGCACCTGCTGCTACAAGGATTAGCTCCACAAGGTAACTCCTCTACGGTTAACAGTAGGGACATGAAAAAGCTTTTGTAACTTACAAGAGTAATAATAAGATTATTTTGCTATAATCCGCGATGAAGTAAAATAGAAAATATATATAACACTATACACTATAAATGTATGACAAAATCGTCAGGGAATAGACTCCACGACAAAATCGCAAAGCTCCTGATGATGCTTCGGTTGTGGGACGAAACGATTGTTGAGTTTGTGATGGTAAACGTGTGCAGTGCTTGTGAATTGTGATGGCGGTAGTGGAGGTTTGTGCGTGTGTTTTTACGAGTCCTGCGTGTATCAGGTATGAAACGGGTTGTCCACTCTACATTTAGCATTATATATATTTTCTATTTTACTTAAGCGCGGATTATAGCAAAATAATTTTATTATTACTTTTGTATTATGGATCTCAGCTAAGTAACGCCTAATTCTATAAACTTTTTTAACTTGTTATTTTTAAAATATAAATGTGACCGCAATCTATCGAATTAACAAAGACAAGAATGAAAAATAAAAGCGTTCAGAAACAGTCTCATTTTACGATCCAATCGTTAAAAATGGCGTTAAGAAAACACCTTTAGATTCAATCCACTAACCGCCCATCAAAGAAACGGTGGTTTTTTGAATAAAGTAACGACTTTGCGCGTCCTTGATTGTTTATTTTTGTTTTATCTTTTCGAATTGAAAATAAAAACATTCTTTATTCAAGTAAACTTGTAAACAAGTGCTTTTGAATCGGCAACTCTACTGCTGGTTCGGAAAGCTGTTCCTACCGAGAAGAGCCACTAAGAAAGTTGGCGATTGCTCTTTATAAAATATCATCATCCTCCTACCCTTATCCCACTTTAAGTGGGGTCGGCTACTGTTATAAACATGTTCTCATATGATTTGGCTACGTATACGAACGGCCGCCTGCCTGACTTCAACTGACCTTAGTCGTATATACGACACCTCGGTAAGAAAAAGGGTGGTCTAATCTACTTAGTCGGATAACGCACGGGGGTCAACCTACCTTAGTTGCCTTTTTGCCTTTTACGACACCTGGATAAAAAATGAGGGCGGTCTATTCTACCCAACTGGATACCACACGGCGTGTCAACTTACTTTAGTAGCCTTTTACGAAACCTCGGTAAGAAATGAGGGTGGTCTATCCTACTAAGACGGATACCACACATATAAAAGTGAATTTAACTATAATACTTCAATACAAAGGGCCTGTTAGTCAAGTAACTGATAAAGTGTCGGATAGTTAACCGACAAATAAACTAGGTAGCAAATTAATGTCTCTTAAAAGAGACTGTAAAGTGAAAAATTAAAAAAAAATCGCGGCCAATTTGAAATAGGTATTTGCTATTAGAAAAACAAGATAACAGCCACATGATCTACCTATTAACTTGTTAGGGACTTTAAGCGCTGAATAACACCCGTATTCATAGACATTACTATACACTGTCCATTATATTAACCATCTTTTGACAGATTGACGATTTACATATTTAGTGATGTCCTAAAGATTCTCGTATGCGATACCATTCCGATTATAGTACCTACTATCATTAATCGAATTACGTACCTAAGTAATTCGATTAATAACCTACGTAAACTAATAACAGATATAGAAATCAACATTTTGATTTAATATTGCCTTAGTTTTTTGAAAATAAATGTTAATCCGTGTGTATTTATTATAATCATAAAAAATATATTATACATCAACTGGCAACATCAACAGACCTTCCGCTCGGCCGCCATTTTGACGTGATCTGTCACTCTCAACGAAACGCCCGTGATAGTCACACGCATTTACGTTCGCTGAGTGTTCTCTCGCATCTGTTACACCTTGAGTTAAGTAGCTTTATTCCTCGGAAAAACTTTTGTGAAACTTATATTAATTGATCGTGAAAATGCCGAAAGGACGTGTGTTGAAAGCACAATCGAGACAGTTAGTGTTAAAACTTCATGAGTATTTTGAGCAAGAAAATCAAAATGGCGGACCTCTTATACCTATCACGCAAGTCCGAAACCGTGTTGCAGCCGCGTTGGGGATCAGTCTATCAACTGTGACTAAAATCACTACTGATGCCTACGGCAGGAGCGGCTTGGAGCAAAACAAACCATCTACACCAAAAAGAAAGCGCCGGGCTCATAAGGTGACAGCTGTTGATGACTTTGACGCTGACGCTATTCGTCGTCATGTATATGATTACTACTTGAGAAAAGAAATTCCAACTTTGAGAAAACTTATTGTTTCTTTGAAAAGAAGTGGTCTATTTCATGGTGAAAAATCTTCTTTGGTCAAAGTTTTGAACACAATTGGCTTTTCATATAAAAAGTTAAATAAAAGAAAATTATTAATGGAACGCACAGATATAGCTATAGCACGTTGTGATTTTTTAAGAGAGGCAAAGAAAATACAAGATTGGGCAAATATTGTTTTCACGGATGAAACATGGCTCAACGCTAACCACACACTATCTCGTTTCTGGACTGATGATACTGCTGATTCCACTTCCTCAGTACCAATGGGAAAAGGTGAGCGCCTAATCATTTGCCATGCAGGTACAGCAAAAGGATTTGTACAAGACGCACTGTTGGCATTTAAATCGAAGAAATCAAATGACTACCACGAAGAGATGAATGCAAATGTGTATGAAGAGTGGTTCAAAAAAATGCTCATTTCATTGGAAGAACCATCAATAATTTTTATTGATAATGCGCCCTACCACTCCCGTCAAATTGACAAAATGCCAACACAGGCTAATAAAAAGCATGAAATAATTAATTGGCTTCGGGACAATAGAGAAAATGTGGACGACTCAATGTTAAAAGTTGAATTAATAAAAATATTAAAAACCAAAAAGAGAGCAAAACGCTATGTAATCAATGAAATGGCAGCAGAATATGGCCATACTGTTCTTCGGATTCCTCCATACCACTGCCAGTACAACGCAATAGAACTTATATGGGCACAAGTAAAAGGGCATGCTGTGAGATGCAATACAAGCCCCCCATTCACAGCGAATAAAATGTTGCAATTGCTAAAAAATGCTTGCACCCACGTAACGGCCGAGAACTGGGCAAGTGTGGTGGAAAGAACTAAAAGAGTAATATTCTCTGATTGGGAATGTGATATTGCGTTTGATAATATATTATCTACACAAGAGCTAATAATAACTGCTACTGAAGACTCCTCATCGGAGGAGTCTAGTGTTGATTATCATTCCGACGACTCGTGCTCATAAAATAAATTAAAATATCCTGATTGTTTTATTTGTATTCATGTATTAACTAAGAAGAAAGTAAAACTTTATATAATGTTATTAAATGTCTTTTAATACTCGTAACATCGATTTCTACCGATTATTTTTAATCTGTGGCATAATCGTAGTAACCATTATGTGTGACATCACTAAGTGGGCGGTACCCATCCATAAAGTACAAATATTATTTGTATGATATTTGTACGTAAGCAATACAAAACTTAATGAGCGTGAGCTGTCAAAAGACTGATAATATGATGGACGCAGTATATGAGGACGCACAGTGCTCAGGGACGCATAGGGTCATTCAAACCAATTCATAGATAATACTTGAGTGAAATGTCCTGCTATGCGTTTGTCAAAATGGACGCATAGCTAAGATAGATACGGAGCTATTTTAACGAACGCATAGTGTTCTAGCGCCGATTTAGTTAAAGTCAAAATTGCTTAAAAGGTTTATTGTATGCTATTCCTCGGGAACACATATGGCTGTGCATTAAAAGCAACAGCCAAATTTTCCCACGCCTGTTTTAAATTTAATATTCTTTGCATTTGTTCGCTTATCTTCTATCACAGGCCTTTCGCGAACTAATGCAGAAATTAGCTCTCTCTCAGAACTAGTAAAGGGCAACTTCTTTGAACTGAAACGATTGGTTAAATAGATATTTATTTATTATACTTAATTCTTATAATTATTTTATTTTGACTACTAAACAATATAAGTATTTAAACAACAAAATTATCATACATGATAAATTAAAGTAAAATAGTTCTTACCTCTTAAGAGTTGCAGTGATTGCATTTAAATCCAAAGGCGAAGTCATTATAGTAAACTATATTTTGTTTACACCATACAAAATAATTAACACGATTAACTGCGAATTGCGGGAATCCGTAAATTCGGTTATGTTTGTTTGTCAATGACATTGACATAAGTCATAACTAGGCTGAACTACGCCACATTAAATGGACCAATCAGAGCGTGAAATTGGACGCATAGCGTTCTTTTATTTGAGTGTTGCTTAAGTATTGTTTATGAAATGGAAGGCTGGACACGGGGAACGCATAGAGAACTAGCCTCCTTTGCATAGTAATTTGTAGTTACTTAGCTAAATATGCTTCTTGAATACGGGTGTTAGCCTATCAGAAACCTGAGAAACGCTAAATTCCGAGATATGTGCCAGATATGTTCCGAATAAGCTAACTGACAGTTTGTTGGTAACTTGTGAAACAGGCCCTAAGGCGATATTTGAATGAAACTTTTATATTTGATTTCGTTCCCAAACTCGGCTAAAAATTGAATCACCGAATCTCAACGTGAACTATATGCAGCGAATGTATATTTATATCGCATTACCAACAACTTGAAGAGCAACAACAGCTGAACTGTTTGCGCAGAAATAGAAAATAGTTTCAAGAACTAAACGCGCGGCCCCTGTAACAGCGGGTATTACGCTCTTCATAATCTTCAATATTTAATAGTTAATCTTGCCTTTGTATATATATATATATTCGTAATCTCGGAAACGGCTCCAACGATTTTCCTGAAATTTAGCGTGTAAGGGGTTTTGGGGGAGAAAAATCGATCTAGCTAGGTTTTATTTAAAACCAAATAATTTTATCCCTGTTTTTTGGCATAAAAAATACATAAACATAAATAAAATTTATATTGTATTGAAGTTTTACATTAACTGTAAAGTCAGCGTAGCTTATTCGGGGTCGCGAGAAATGAAAATTCATAGGATCAAGCCCCACCAACCATATTATTTTTTCTTCTTCTTCACTCAGATATTCTATACTAATATATAAAGCTGAAGAGTTTGTTTGATTGAACGCGCTAATCTCAGGAACTATTGGACCGATTTGTAAAATTCTCTGAGTGTAAGATAGTCCATCAATCAAGAAAGGCTATAGGCTACATAACACGCTAAGATGAATAGGAGTGCAGCAACAACAAAAAATATTGCGAAAGCGGCATAATTTAAAGCTTTCCTTGGGTGCGCTGAGTAAACGGTGAAAGTTATTCAAAAATATCTTATGATTAACTCAGATGACTTATTATAAATATAATATATATAACTTACTTATAATATATATATAAGTGTAAATATCTGTGTAATATTAGTATTTAATTGTATGTTTTATAGTTTATTATGCACTATACCCGATCTCATAGTATTCTCCTCTCACCAAAGATTGCCTGTGAGAGATCGCTTTAGCGATAACACCGCCTTTGCACGCTTGTCCTAATTTAATTTAATATAAACCAATGTACCTCTATATAGTGCAATAAGTATGAATAAATAAAATAAATAAATAAATGACTCTTATAATTGACTCTCATAAGTAAAAAAATAAGTAGCGGCCTGTTGCTCAAAACAGAATAAAGGAATTATAAGCTACCCGCTATCACTAAGTCCACGCTACATAAGTTCCACGCAGCTAACAAAACACGATGTAAACTAAAGCAAACTGAACATGACTTGGAAACTATTAAGTTACGTTTTAGCAAAGATTGACGAAAACAGGAGACATATGTTTCACGTGTTTTCTACTAATATTGAACTTATAGCTAAAATAGTTAAAAATATTAAAGAATACTGCTGGTATTGCCTACTTTCTCCGTTTCTGAAGAGAAGGGTCAGAGCTAAGACATCACGCTGCTCCAATGCGGATTGGTAGGTTACACATATCACCAGAATTCTTTAGTTATATGCAGGTATCCTCACGATGTTTTCCTTACCCACAATGTTTTCCTTCACCGAAAAGCGTGTAATAAATTGCAATTGTCAATAAGACGCATAAGTTTTAATAGAAAAGCTCATTGGTGTATGCCCGGGTTTGCAACTATGACCTCCTCGAAAGAGTCGCACGGTGTTACCGCTGGGAGAGAAGTTTAAGGAAATATTATATAAATAGGTATTCTTACATTGGCTTCACAGTATATTTTTAGCAATTTAATTTTTGTGTATAAGAATATACATAATTATAAAAAGATTGGCGATGTATATAATAGACAAAGTAGGAACCGACATAAGCTTGCAGCTCCTGCTTTGCGCCTGGCAAAAGTACGTAAGTCGTTTGTGGGTTTGGGTATAAGATTCTATAATAACATTCCGCAATCAACTTTAGCTTTGCCATTACAGCAGTTTAAAAACTATTAATAAAAGGCTAATACAGAAAGCGTACTATACTGTTGAGGATTACGTAGATGTAGCAACCGCCGAGTTTCTTGCTGGCTCTCTCGTTAAGAACAGCTTTCCGAAGCAGCAGTAGAGTTGACGATTTAAAAGCACTTATTTACAAGTTTACTTGAATAAAAAATATTTTGTTATGCACTCGCCTAGCCGTGTGGTATCTAGGTGAGTAGAATAGACCACCCACTTTCTTACCGAGGTGTCGTAAAATGTGACTAATGTAAGTCGACCCACCGAGTTGTATCCGGCCAAGTAAAATAGACCGCCCTTATTTCTTACTGAGGTTTCGTAAAATACGAGTAAGGTAACTTGACATTAGCCAGGCGGTGGCTCGCAAAATACAAAAATTCCAAATCATGTGACATGTTTATAACATATTGTTTATAACAAACATACCGTGTGGCATCCGGCTGAGTAGAATAGACCATCCACATTTCTTAACGAGGTGTCGTAAATGGCGACTAAAGTAAGTTAACCCACCGTCTGGCATCTAGCTGAGTAGAATAGACCATCCACATTTCTTAAAGAGGTGTTTTAAAAGGCGACTAAGGTAAGTTGACCCACCGTGCGGTATCCAGCCGGATACAACCCGTATGACGTCAGGCAGGTGGCCGGTTGTAAAATAGCTAGCCCAATCATATCACACGTTTATAACGTGTGCCGACCCCACTTAGGGTGGGATAAGGGCAGGAGGGAGTAAAATAGTTAAATATAATAGACAAACTAGGAACCGACATAAGCTTGCGGCCCCTGCTTTGCGCCTTGATAAAGTACGTAAATCGTTTGTGGGTTTGGATATAATATTCCATAATAAAATTCAACAATCAATTTTAGCTTTGCCATTACAGCAGTTTACAAACACTATTAAGGAGAGGCTGATACAGAAAGCCTACTATACTGTTGAGGATTATTTAGACGATAAGAATGCGTGGATATATATATTATTCGACCATGTACAACGAAACGATTAAATTTAACTAATACTAAGAATTATATTTTTAAAAGAGCAACCGCCGAGTTTCTTGCTGGATTTTCTCGGTAGGAACAGCTTTCCGAACCAGCAGTAGAGTTGAAGATTCAAAAGCACTTGTTTACAAGTTTATTTGAATAAAGAATATTTTGAATTTGAATTTGAAAAAATGCACTCGCCAACCTTGTCCGTAAAAGCTCGTGTATCAATAATCGCTGACAGTGTGGCCGCCCGCGTCATGCACTCGCCGACCTTCCCCCTAAGAGCTCGGGTATATCAGCGCTGCACTCCGCTAATGCAGCGACGGATATTATTGCATCTCGCTATTGATACTGTTTTTAAACGTAAGGAAAATCTGGTTTCGTAACCGCTGAAATTATAACGCGCAGATCTTTGATGAACTTTTGCAAGAGCATTTCTGCGATATAGCTTCCATACTATTGCGTTATAGGCATATAATGTTAGTATCAGCTGCTGTACGCAGTTCCCGCCGCGATAAGAGCTCATGAATAAGTGCCCCGGATGGGTTCGAAACTAGTCGGGCTAACCCGATAGAATAAGACGTGAGTATAGCCGGTTCTATACAATAACTATGAATACAACTCACGATAGTTTAAATTTAAAAATAATGTTAGTAGTAAGGCCAGTTATATTTTTTCTCTTTTATACTAGCAATCGCCGGCGGCTCCGCCCGCGTGGAAAGATTATAACCGTAATATAGTCTTTTGATAACCATAAAAATGGTTAAACTGGGTCAACCTAAAAAGCTAGACATATGCCGGACTTTTATTTAGAAGTTTTAGAGGGGAACAATTTTGTGATACATGATTTTTGAATAACTTTCACCGTTTACTCAGCGCACGCAAGGAAAGCTTTAAAGTTTAGGATTTTATGAGGACATTGAAAAGTCCCATCTACTATCGACATATCACACAACGACAGTCCACGCAAACGAAGTCGCGGGTAAAAGCTAGTTACTTAATTATAGAGTAAAAACATTATTTTTTTTAGTCTGTAATGATGCTCAAAGACCCGCAAGAATATATCGCATTAAACTCAAGTTTACTAGAATTCCGCGGCATGTAGAGTCGTATGTACGTAACTTGCAGTAACTCCAGAGACATTTGGGAACCACTGTCCTAAATTATGTGCAGGAGAGAGAAATGGAGTACTAAATGTCACTTTAACTCTCATTCTTTAATTAATGACTACACATGTACTACACACACTAATGCATGTTGTTACGTAAATATCACTAAATATCTATACATATTATAAAACAAAGTCCCCTAAAGTGTATGTGATCGATTTCGAAAAATTTGTGGCATGCTGATTGCCACGCGGGCAAAGTCAGTTTGGCATAGCTAGGTTATTATATTTTTGAAAGAGAAAAAAGAAAAAGAGTGTGGTATCCGGTTGAGTAGAATGAACCATACTCTTTCTTACCGAGGTGTCGTAAAATACGACTAAGGTGAGTTTACATCAGGTAGGCAGCTAGTCGCAATATACCTAGCCAAATCATTTAACAACATGTTTATTACATGTTGTGCCGACCTCAATTAGAGTGGGATAAGGGCAGGAAAATGATTATTTTGTTTTGTATTAAGTTGTAGCTAAACGCACATAAACGTCGATACGTTTCCTTTGATTTCCCTCCATAGCGACCATCTTAACGTCCATAGATTAAAGAGGCAGATAATGTGAGAAGATATAATCCGCTCGCTAGAACCGACAGCGACCGCATTAAAACACATAAGCTTTATTAAAATTCCAGTCTCTCTGGCCGTATGTACGTGCCTCTGTAACTCCTTAAGACATCCGGGAACCGCGAGTTTGTGTCAGGAGTGAAGTAAATAGTACTCGACTATGCGTCACTTTAAGAAATTTAATACAACTTGCATCTAACAGCTGTGGTAGCCCAGCGGTAACACCGTGCGACTCTTTCGAGGAAGTCGCGTGTTCAAACCGGGCAGACACCAATGAGTTTTTCTGTTAAAACGTATGTGTCTAATTGATAAATGCAATTTATCACACGCTATTCGGTGAAGAATTAAAGAATCTAAAGAATTCTGGAGATATGTGTATATACGCACTAGAGCAGCGTGGTAGGTCTTAGCTCCAATCCTTCTCTCTAAAAACGTAGAGAAGAGGCCTATTCTCAGCAGTGGGATAATAACAGGCCGCTACTTACTACTATTTACTGCATCTAACATAAAACTCTCTCAAATCAATACAAAATAATCTATACACAAGTAAGCTTTTCAATAGTCAAGGATCAATTACATATAATAAAGCTACAACTAGTTGTAGAATGTTGTCTATTATACTCAGCGGATACCACATGGCCGGTCAACTTAACTTAACTTAAATAAATAAATAAACTTACCTTAGTCGTCTTTTACGACTCCTCGGTATGAGGATGGTCTATTGTACTCAGCCGGATACCACAAGGCGACAATTTTTTTATTTTATTCCAGTTAGATTAACTTGAATTACCATATATTATATATTATAAGTTTCAAACAAACATTTAATCAAATTTCCTCTTAAAACTTTTGGACACAAAACAGAACTTTTCCAAATTGTATTCCAAAATACTGGATTGCAATAAATTCAAAATACACGTGACGCCAAATGAAACTATCGTACAAGCAATCGAGTACGGAGGCGGTCAGTGGAAAATTGTAAACCGGAAAGTTTCCGAATCAAAACTTTTGGAGCCCTAAGATATTATTTGGCAACTTCTCAGATACGCGCATTTTCAAGGTCAGGTCACTAGTTAGTATTACATAACTGTAGTAAGTTATAACGCAAAAAAAGAAGAGTAATAATATAATTATTTTGCTATCTATACTTATTATAGGGATTATTAAGGATATTTTTTTTATATTTGCACACACGATCGTCCCGTCCCCAAAGTAAGTAACTTAATACTTGTGTTATGGGTGACAGACAACTGGTGAATATATACTTATATATTTTTAAATACATACTT
Organism: Morpho achilles; assembly: GCA_947086495.1. Lineage (NCBI taxonomy): Eukaryota > Metazoa > Arthropoda > Insecta > Lepidoptera > Nymphalidae > Morpho > Morpho achilles. The sequence goes on from CAMTZB010000026.1 coordinate 10,687,419, forward strand.
AAATACTAATATACACCCAGGCTCTAAGACCAACAAATTTATTTATAGAAAACGTTGGCCCTCGGCGGGAATCGAACCCGCGACCCGCGGAGCTGAAGGCAGGGTCACTACCCACTGCTCCAACGGGCCAGTCAAATTAAGATTACTTATGGAATACGAGCTGTGGTAGCCCAGCGGTAACACCGTGCGACTCGTTCGAGGAGGTCATAGGTGCAAACCCGGGCAGACACCAATGATCTTTTCTATTAAAACTTGTGTCTAATTGACAATTGCAATTTATCACACGCTTTTCGGTGAAGGAAAACATCGTGGGGAAGGAAAACATCGTGAGGAAACCTGCATATCTCTAGAGAATTCTGGGGATATGTGTAATCTACCAATCCGCATTGGAGCAGCGTGGTAGGTCTTTGCTCCAATCCTTCTCTCCTATAACGGAGAGAAGAGGCCTATTCCCAGCAGTGGGATAGTAACAGGCCGCTACTTACTTTTTTTAACTTATTTACTTTTTATATAATAAAGTCCCCAAAAGTTGTCTGTCTTCATGTGATCGATTTTTTCAAAATCTACTCGACGGATTTTGTACGGTTTTTACTAAAAGGTAGTGCAGTTTTTGACGAAAGTTTAGGTTCATTATCTGGAACGGCTAAACCGAACTTGATGGAACTTTCACTGGAAGATAGAGGAAGTTGTGGAGCATCATATAACCTACTTTTTATGATAGATTACCCGCGAAATCGGGATTTAAGCGGTTTAATTTCTAGCTAGCTAGAAAGAAGCATAAACAAGTCTTCTAAGATTCCATTCAGTTAAGTAAGAAGTTCTGAGCAATAATTTGATTAATTAAGACTCGAGCCAACAACAGAATTTAGAAACCACTCACATAAACCATTTTCGATAATCAATACGTCAATGTAGATGTTGTCCAATCTCCATTAGCTAATGAGGAAAAGGGATCATTTAATTAGTCACTTTCTTTTGTGAGAGAAAATCTTAGTTTTTCACTAATTAATTTCCGACAATTCTCCCTGATTTGGGTGCTACATAAGATCCTTGAAGATATTTCAGGAGTTCTATTACTAACACGTAGCCGTGTGGTATCCGACTGAGTAGAATAGACCACCCTCACTTCTTACCGAGGTATCGTAAAAGGCGACTAAGGTAAGTCGTCCTGCCGTGTGGTATTCGGCTGAGTAGAATAGACCACCCATATATCTTACAGAGGTGTCGTAAAAGGCGACTAAGGTAAGTTGACCCGCCGTGTGGTATTCGGCTGAGTAGAATAGACCACTCACATTTCTTACAGAGATGTGCAAAAGGCGACTAAGGTAAGTCATCCCGCTGTGTGGTATTCGGCTGAGTAGAATAGACCATCCATATATCTTACAGAGGTGTCGTAAAAGGCGACTAAGCTAAGTTGACCCACCGTGTGGTATACGGTTGAGTAGAATAGACCATCCTCTTTCTTACCGAGATGTCGTAAAATACGGTAAAATAAATAAAGGTAACTTGCCGTCAGGCAGGCGGCCGGTCGTAAAATACGTAGCCAAATCGTGTTGCAACATGTTTATAACATGTTGTGCTGACACCACTTACAGTGGGAAAAAGGCAGAAGGATAATGATATTTTTATTACTAAAACGCTTTATACGAAACATCAGAATCTGCGGACGACGGAAATGTGCTTGGAATAATCAACGTGATCAGAAATAAGGAGATCCGTAAAACAACCAACGCCGTATGGTATCCGGCAGAATAGAATAGTACCAACCTCATTTCTTACCGAGGTGTCGTAAAAGGCGACTAAGGTAAGTCGTCCTGCCGTGTGGTATTCGGCTGAGTAGAATAGACCACCCATATATCTTACAGAAGTGTCGTAAAAGGCGACTAAGGTAAGTTGACCCACCGTGTGGTATCCGGTTTAGTAGAATAGACCACCTTCTTTCTTACCGAGGTGTCGTACAATACGACAGAGGTAAGTTGACGTCAGGCAGGCGGCCGGTCGTAAAAACGCAGCCAAGTCATGTGACAGCATGCTTATAACATGTTGCGCCGACCCTACTAAGAGTGGGATAAGGGCAGGAAGATGATGTAAAAGAACCAAAGTTACTGCAATTATACACCGGGGTCACATAGGCTATAGAAATCCTGTTAATACCACAGGAATAGTATGACGCAAGGAAAGAGGAACAAACAAACATCCATACTTAAAAACTTTCGCATTTGTAATATTGGTAGGATACAATAAAATCAGCTCAAAGGAACACCGGGAAGTATATCAAATTTAATTTGCAAGATTCCACCTTCACATACATAAATAGCTGAATAAAAGCGTTCAAAAACCCTCTATTCGTGTCAAGGCCGCTGGATCAAGATTGGAGACCTTAATCCAATAGTGGAAAAGCAAAAATCGGCTTAACAGGCTTAATCTTCATGCCATGTACCGCTATTCAGAACCTCTGGTACAGAAAGCCCTGCGTAATTTCATATTCCGCTCGCGCCGCGCAAGGTGATCCGAGGCCGTTGCACTTACATTCGCGGCCTAACCATTCTAATCACGACCAGCGATTTTTTTACAATGGTCAGGCATATACGTTATGTTAATACGCATTGTAATTACTATTGTTTGATGTGTCATTACGTAACGCCAGGTCGTCAACTTATATTGCCCGCCTATCAGATTTTTCGCATCATCAACCATCTGCCTTAGGAATTCTAAGTGGGATCGGCCAAACATCGGTGTTTATAACAACACATGATTCGGCTACGTATTTTGTGACCGGTCACCTGCCTGACCAACTTACCTGAGTCGTATTTTACGACAATACACGTTATGTTAACACGCATTGTAAATACTATTTTTTGATGTGTCATTATAAAACGAGAGGTCAACTCTTGTAAAAGTAAAGCAACGGCCTATTCCACAGCTAAACATAGGCTTCCCCTCTCCGTTTTTAGCGAGAAGTATTGAAGCTAAGTCCTACCACGACCACGCTGCTCCAATGCGGATTTGTTGGTTGCACATATTCCCAGAATTCTCTAGATATATGCAGGATTCCTCACAATGTTCTCCTTCACCGAAAAGCGTGTGATAAATTGCAAGTCACGGGTTAAAACCCCAAAACACGGTTTTTCTATTTCAACTCATGTGCCAAATTCATATTTGGGAGTTGTCACAGGCTTTTTGTTGAACCTAACGTCTTATTCTAGCGGGTTAGCCCAACTAGCCCCATCTGGGGCACTTATTCATGAGCTCTTCAACTTATTTTTGGAGCAGCGTGGTAAATCTATGGTCCAATCCAAAAACGGGGAGAGGAAGCCCATGCCCAGCAGTGAGATAGCAACGGGCCGTTACTTTACATTTTTGTGAATGATGAAAACATCGCGAATTTGCATATCTCTGGATAATTCTTAGAATTTCTGTAAGCTACCAATTCTCATTGGATCAGCGTGGTAAATGTATGCACCAACCTTTATCTCCGAAACAATGTGGCCTATGCTCAGAATAATAATCACAGGATAATCACGTTACTTTTCTTCTTTCCATTTGATTTTATCGCGGATTATAGCAAAAATAGAATTGTTAATTTTGTGGTAAGTAGTCTGAAGTGTAACGAAGAATTAACATTGCAGACTCATTAGAAGCACATATCTTACCCGAAAACAAAGATAACTTACAACCCACACATTAGCGTACCAAAATCATGCAAATCCCGCAATCAAGCCGGTAAAACGGTGCAGAAATTACCAAATCCTCCTAAGACGGTGTGTCTCACACGGGATGACATCTAACGGGAATCCTATGCAAATACGTCCCGGTGTTGTCCCGGATTACAACCACGTATCACTAATCCCGTATGTGAGTTAGGCTGTTCTCGAGGCTTACTGTAAGATATTGCCATCGTATGTTTGGATATTGTAATGTACGGGACAAATGTACGCATTGTTATGAGTGGATCGTGTCAATAATTTGCTAGTTCGGCTGTTAGACTAGTGGTGTTACTAATCGATAACTTTATCGATATCCTTCCTACTAATACGTCTGAAAATCAGTGCTGCAATAATCATATTATTGCAGCACTGATTTTGCGAGATGCATCCTTTTTCTGTGGTGTGCGTTTATATAGATTCCTTTTTTTTATTTTAATTTATATTTTTTTTGTACCAAACAGAAAATAAATGTTTATTATTATTATTAATATTATAAACGCAACATGGATGTACGTTTGTTACTTTCACGGTGAATCCGCTGAAACATCAATGAAATTTGGCACAATTACTCCTTACAGTTAGGATCATCATCATCTTCCTGCCCTTATCCCATTTAAAGTGGGATCGGCACAACATGTTATAAACATGCTGTCACATGATTTGGCTGCGTTTTTACGACCGGCCGCCTGCCTGACATCAACTTACCTTAGTCGTATTTTACGACATCTCGGTAAGAAATGAGGTTGGTCTATTCTACTCAGCCGGACACCACACGGCGGGTCGACTTACCTTAGTCGGCTTTTACGACACCTCGGTAAGAAAGAGGGTGGTACTATTCCATTCCGCCGGATACCACCCGCCGGTCCTAAACACTTTTTATTATTATTAATAACAATTATTTTTCGTCTGAACGGAATGCCGCCAAAATAAATTCCCCTTCCTTTTTTAAAATTCTTTAAGTTGAGACTACAATATTAATAGTATAATAAACTTAATACAATAATTATTATCTTATTATATAAATGTTAAAATTGCTAACAATATAGATTACTGAAAATCGCAGCGACTTTCTATTCTCTCTTCGCCAAACACTATTCGCGCATACTGAAATTTCAACATTTAGTTCGCAAAGTTAGTCCATTTCAATGTACGGCAAACAATTGATTATAGACCGCTCAAAGCACTACTCACAATAACTAATGACATCGACAGTCGGATAAACGCACTTCAGCACTAGTGACGTGCCAAATTACGAAATTGTATCGATATCCTAATCTAATTTGTATTTATTTGGGAGTTTGTATTTATTTAAAAATTATGTATTAAAAAGTATGTATTTAAAAATTATATAAGTATATATTCACCAGTTGTCTTTCTACCATAATTCAAGTATTAAGTTAAATTTAAATTAAGTTAGAAATTGTCTGTTATTCATATTTATGCCTTTAATAGACTTAGATACGAACCTTAGTTTTTAATGGTTGTACAAACTTGTATGTAAGTTGTTGGCGTAATAAATAAATAAAGTTACTTACTTTGGGGACCGACGACCGTGTGTGTAAGTGTGGTATATATTTATTTTATTTATTTTAAATAATCTTTATTCAAATAAGCTGTTTCAAACACTTTTGAATCGTCAACGATCAATATTAATGATGTTAAAACTGTTGCGGAATGTTGCTCTTACCGAGAAGAACCGGAAAAAAACTCGGCGGTCAGTTAAACATTGTCAATTTCACAGTATTAAACCGCAGTCGTGTATGAAGCTGAAAGAATTTTCTAATCCAGCCATTTTTATCATTTGAATAATCTTCAATTTTGTATTATACTTTACGTATAAGCATATCTCTTGTAAATAATTTATAGAATTAGGCGTTACTTTGCGGAGATCCATAATACAAAAGTAATAATAAAATTATTTTGCTATAATCCGCGAAGAAGTAAAAATTTGCGATTTTGGTCGTGGAGTCTATCTCCTGACGATGCTTCGGTTGCGGGGCGAAACGATTGTTGAGTTTGTGATAGTGAACGTATATAGTGCTTGTGTATTGTGGTGGCGGTGGTGGAGGTTTGTGCATGTGTTTTTACGAATCCTGCATGTATCAGGTATGATAACCGATTGCCCACTTACATTAAGCATTATATATATTTTCTATTTTACTTCTTCGCGGATTATAGCAAAATAATTTTATTATTACTTTTATATCTCTTGTACTTAATTTAAACCTTTCTGTAGACTGGTCTAGTATGGATTGCGGAATTTTATTGTAGAAGCGAATACCGAGACCATCGAATGAGTTGCTAACTCTGCTGAGTCGCGACACAGGTATCACAAGCTTTTTGTGACCTCTCGTATGTCTATGATATACTTCGAATTTCATATAAATATGGTAGCCGTGTGATATACGGCTGAGTAGAATAGACCACCCTCATTTCTTACCGAGGTGTCGTAAAAAGCGACTAAGGTAAGTCGACCCACCGTGTTGTATCCCGTTTAGTAGAAAACAGCGCCTTCTTTCTTAACGAGGTGTCTTAAAATACGACTAAGGTAAGTTGACCCACCGTATTGTATCGCGTTTAGTAGAATAGACCATCTTTTTTCTCAACGAGGTGTCGTAAAATACGTATAAGGTAAGTTGACATCAGGCAGACCGGTCGTAAAAACGGAGCCAAATAATGTGACAGCATATTTATAATATGTGTAGATCCCACTTTGAGTGGGATAAGGGATGATTCGTCTCTTAAATATGGATATTATACCCTACGGATAGAATCCGATATTATTGATGTAATTGTAAAAAAAAAAGTAAAGTAACGACCTATTACTATCCCACTGCTAGGCATAGGCCTCCTCTCTCCGTTTTTTGGAGAGAACGATTGGAGCTAAGACCTACAACGCTGCTCCAATGATTGGTAGGTTACACATATCCCCAGAATTCTCTAGAGATATCCAGGTTTCCTCACGATGTTTTCCTTCACCGAAAAGCGTGTGATAAATTGCTATTATGAATTAGACACTCACTGGTGTCTGTCTAGGGTTTGAACCCATGATCGTCTCTAAAGATCACGGTCGCACCGCTGTGCTACTACAGATGTAATTATGATAATAACTAATTGTATCCAGCTATAAATCATTATTAATAAGACATGGTTACATGAAAGACGTGGCGCCAGACGCAGAATAAATTCAAAACATATATCGATCATTAATTCATCACATAGATCACACAGAGAAAAACACTTGAAATTCTGCACTACGCTTCAACACACGGACAGAATAGCAAATAACTTCAAGCGTCTCACAATGCCCTTTATGAAAATTAGACAAAATGCAGTTCAAATAAAGAAAAGTCACGTCGGCAATTAAGTGGCCGACGTTTCAATGGCGTCATTAGGAAAGAAGTAATTAAGGCTATAAAAAGAATGTCGAAAATAAGGACGGGGGTGTTCGGGCGGCTAGTAAAATTCGTATCATCATCTGCCCTTATCCTTCTATAAGTGGGGTCGACACACGTTATAAACATGTGACATGATTCGGCTAGGTATTTTACAATCGGCCGCCTGCCTGACGTCAAACGTGTGGTATCCGGCTGGATACCACACGGCTGGTCAACTTACCTTAGTTGTCCTTTACGACGCGTCGTTAAGAAATGAGGGTGCTACTCAGCCGGATACCACACGGCAGGTCAACTTATCTTAGTCCGTTTTAAGACACTCGTTAAGAAATGAGGGAAGTCTGTTCTAGTCGGTCGGATACCACACGGCTGGTCAACTTACCTTAGTCCGTTTTAAGACAACTCGTTAAGAAATGAGGGTGGTCTATTCTACTCAGCCGGATAGCGGGTCGAATTACGTTAGTCGCCCTTTACAACGCTTCGTTAAGAAATGAGGGTGCTCTATTCTACTAAGCCGGATACCACACGGCGGAACGACTAACTAAAGTCGCCTCTTACGACACTTCGTTTAGAAATGAGGTTCGTCTATTCTACTCACTCATAAATAAAATGATGTTTATTAGTCTCGCTTAAAATCGAAAACGGCAGGACATATTTAACAAATTTTGGTTTTTAAATTTCAAGTTCAAGGAAGATTTAAAAGGCGGGAAAATATATAGTATTATACATAAGAATTTTAAGAAAAATATTAAAACTAACAATTTTAATGTCACATACAAACTGTTTGTACCTGTCAATTAGGGTGCGTTCGAAAACTAAATAATAAACATGGAAGATAGCTTAGACTATGGTAAAAGATATATTATACAAAAAGTAGGAAGCCATAGACAGGCCTGTGAGTGGGAATGTCCAAAAAATAAAAAGAGAGAAGATCAGATGACAGTCGCCTTTTACGACACCTCGGTAAGAAATGTCGATGGTCTATTCTACTGAGTCGGATGCCACACGGCAACTAGTAAACAGATCATAATCGAAAAAAATATCGTACTAGTGTTGAACTATAAACATAGTGTTTGGCAAGGCTGCAAGCGCACCCGATTACGCTGCGCCATCATTCCGTCGGTTCATTCAATAATTTTTTTTTTCACCGAACACTGTAATTTCTTGGCTCGAACGCATCCGTTTACATGCCAAACAATAAATTTATTAGTCGAACGGAGGAGTGGCAACACTGGGCGCGCGTCACTCGTCGATACGTCACCGATTGCGTGTATTTTCCAACATTTCGGAAATCGATTTCCACAATCGATTCGCGTTACATAACCGCGCCGTCAAGGTGACTCGCCCGCAGCCACTACTGGATCTATTTTAGTTCGAATTTCATAAATATCCCCTGACAGCTCACCTCTCCCGCGTCTTTTGCCGCCATGGCGCGGCGGCCATCTTTGACGCGGCTTGCGTAACCGCGCTGTCGCGGGAATAATGCGCGAGCGGACGCGTCCTTGCTAATTTTAAAGTCCTTACAGAAAGTTTATCGTTTATGAGGTAATGAAGGTGTGACGTGCGCCTGGCAAGATGCCGGACGGCGTACGGCGGACTGAAAAATTGTCGGGTCGGCCGCGTGCGGTGTTTATATATAGCCGCGTCCCCGCGTCGGCACGCACCTTGAGGGACGCGCGGGCTACTCGCGACCGGGGACTGTCCGACCTTAGATTTAAAAAAAATTAACGGAACTAAAAATAAAACTTTCTGAATTTCACATAATCTAATCCCCTACCAGCTCATCGTAATATATATCGGCAGTCTTTTATATATATTTTTTCCATTTTTCCTTACTTTTACAGCTTGAAATAAATTACGTAATTTTAAATATAAGGAAATGGCAAGAAATTTCCACAATCTATACAAACAACGTAGTAATAAAATGGTTTGAATCTTTTTTAGAATTTCGTTTACAATATGTTTCCTCGTTAGACTTTCTTAATACAATTACAAAATTGATTTCAAAAAATTATTACAATCACCGAATAACGAAATAACTAACGATAAACAACCAATCTAATTGTTTTTTTCACTCTGTAAATAATTAAGGAGAAATCAAATAATTTACAATACGGTTAAGTAGTTTTCTTTTTAACAAGGTTAACCCTAAACTTGTTAACCCCTTCAACTAAGCTAAATGCTTGTGTTGGGAATAGATTCACGTCGGTATTATAATGGCCGGGATTTGAACCCACGACCTTTCGATCACAGGTCCGTTACCATAAACATTCAGCTACAGCTGCTTAAGCTGAAAATTTTGTTTGGCCCGTTAGAGCAGTGGGTAGTGACCCTGCCTTTAGGTCTGCGGTCGTGGGTTCGAATCCCGCCAAGGGCCAGCATTTTTTATAAATGAATTTGTTAGTCTTCGAGCCTGGGTGTATATTTGTATTTAAGTATGTATTTAAATGTACTGTACTTTGTATTTAAGTATGTGTTAAATGTAATGTATGTAATGTTGTCTGTGATAACACAAGTATTAAGTTACTTTGGGGACGGACGACCGTGTGTGTGTGTCCCATAGTAAGTAAGTAGAGCGGCCTGTTACTCTACCACTGCTGGGAATTGGCCTCTTCTCGTTTTTGGAGAGAAGGATTGGAGCTAAGACCTACCACGCTGCTCCAATGCGGATCTCATATCTCCAGAATTCTCTAGAACTATACAGGTTTCCTCAAGATGTTTTCCTTCACTGAAAAACGGCCGATAAATTGCAATTATCAATTAGACACATAAGTTTTAACAGAAAAACTCATTGGTGTAGCTCACGGAGCTACCGCCGGGCTACCACAGCTTGAATTATATGTACTGAAGTATATATTTCAAATTACATAAAATTCGTAATTGAGTTATCGCAAGAATAGATTTAAATATATTTATTCCCATATATTTATTTATTTCATCTAAGCAGAAAACTTCGAAACTAAACCGTTTGTGAGCTGGTTAGGAAAGTCAATCTATTTAGTCTATCCGAGTTTACATTAACCGTATCCGATTATCGGAAAACTAATCGTATATTACGCTGCGGTAGGCGACAGATGCGCCGACCAACATTGCGTGCCCCGACATCAATACCGACCTAATTGAATATTATAGGCCAATTTGCGTTGCCGAAAATCTGGCTGCGAGTGTGCGGTGGCCGTATATCTTCTGGTAACGGTGTTAATGTTTTCTATGGGCAGGACACGGTGCGGTGCAGTGTTGCAGAACTATATATAGCCGAGCTAATGCTGCCCTGGCCGGTTTGCGCAACGTCGCTTCAGAGCGAGTAGCGGCCGAGAGTTCTATTATCGGAAAAATGGATACGTTAGGAGATTGTCACTTGCGGCGGGTTTGCTTCTTTCACTTTGTTCAGATTTTACTATATTGCCGCACGATTGATAGGAGACTAAGAAATACGTCACATCTAGTGATGTATAATAATTTAATAACCAATATTTATATCAAGTGCTATAGTATATATGTATAGTATATGACTTATTGCATCTTTAAATAAGTAAATAATAATCAATATTTAAAGTGCTATAGTTATGACAGCAAATAAGTAACTCTATTGACATAATTATTTAGGCGCCAGCGATTGTGGCGCTATCTTATAGTTGTTAGAAATGGAAATAGTCAAATGTCATCTCTTTAATTATTTTATACTAAAAACGCGGTAATCACGTGACTAAGCAAAGGAGGGGCTAGATAATCACTATATATAGTAAAAATATGTATGCTTAAATCTTTAAAACTACGTAAAAGTGTTTAATGCATAATGCAGTATAATAACATCCAATATGGATTAGAGAATTACTGCAATTTCTGAGGTTTCTAATGTGATTTCGTAAATATTTACATTTTTTTCTGCATTTTTTGCCTTACAAGATTTATCAAAATAGTGTACTAAGTATTTTTATACACCTTGAAAAGGTCTGCAGAAAACTCCGCGATGGTATATGTCTATCTCTAATGGATAACTCACAATAGCATTTTTTGTCATTTACTTTTAATGAAAAATAATGCCTTATTTTCGAAGCAATTTCAAACAATACAGCATTAATCATTGGAGCCGTTTCCGTGATTCGGAATATACATATGTATATACAAGATTAACTCATTTAAATATTAAAGATTGATACACAGTGTACTTAATAGCTTGAAGAAAACAACACAGCTCTGAGTACCAATTGAATCAAAGCTAGTGAAACTGTCAAAGCAGCTAGTAACACGTCAAAGTTTTGTCTATGGCAGTAAGCGCCATATTGCGGGCACAGATAACTAAGAAACTTTCGAATACCGACACAGATAAACATTACTTCCCAGGATGAACGTTTAAAAATATATAATTATGTAAATAAATCATAGTTATTTATTATTCTAGGGAAGCTAGCCTAAAATATGCCATTTTACAATAAATATAATGCAAATGAGAGTGATCTATCTGTCTCTGTTTTTTATTTGTGATTAGACAAAGATACGAGTTTACGAGTTTGATGTACATAATAGACAAAGCAGGAACCGACATAAGCTTGCGGCTCCTGCTTTGTGACTTGCAAAAGTACGTAACTCGTTTGTCGGTTTGGGTATAAGATTCTATAATAACATTCCGCAATCAATTTCAGCTTTGCCATTACAGCAGTTTATAAACACTGTTAAAAAGAGGCTGATACAGAAAGCCTACTATACTGTTGAAGATTACTTAGAAGATGAGAATGTGTGGGTATAGCTCTTTGAATCTGTACAAAACGATAGTATAAAGAATTATATTTTTAAAAGAGCAACCGCCGAGTTTCTTGCTGGCTCTTCTCGGTAGGAACAGCTTTCCGAACCAGCAGTAGAGTTGACGATTCAAAAGCACTTGTTTACAAGTTTATTTGAATAAAGAATATTTTGAATTTGAATTCGAGTGTATACAAGTTTCACCTTCCCTCTCATTCTGTCATACTTTTTTCAACCATCTTTTTCATATATATATCGAGCACCCTACGTTTTTTTTTCACGGCAATTATTTTAATTCAAACTACAGTTTTTTTTTGTTTCTTAAAACTATTCATTCTCTGGTTCGATTTTCGCCAAGGGCCAATTGGTTCTTTGATCCTGGGTGTATTTAATTAACGGTAACACCGTGCGACTCTTTCGAGGAGGTCAAGGGTTCAAACCCGGGCAGACACCAATGAGTTTTTCGGTTAAAACTTATGTGTCTAATTGATAATTTCAATTTATCACACGCTTTTCAGTGAAGGAAAACATCGTAAGGAACCCTGCATATCTCTAGAGAATTCTGGAGATATGTGTAACCTACCAATCCGCATCGGAGCAGCGTGGTAGGTCTTAGCTCCAATCCTTCTCTCCAAAAACGGAGAGAAGAGGCCTATTCTCAGCAGTGGGATAGTAACAGGCCGCTACTTACTTACTTACTTACTATACATTTGCAAGTTGTCTGTCACCCATAGCACAAGGATTAAGTTCCGTAACATAACAACAGATGACTGTGTGCTTTTTTTTTCTATAGGTATATTAAATCTATACATGTTGTCGCCATTGACTTCCGCTTTGTATTTTATAGCAACACAGTCATGAAACAAGAGTATCGCGCCCTTTTTTTTGCTTAAAATGGTGACAGCACTGTGACGTGTTGTTTCCGGTTGAGTCTTCCTATTGATAAAACGTTTCAGTGACAGTCGGTCTTTGTTCGTCATTCAAGAGAAGTGCATCTCGGAACGGGAATTGTGGTATTCCCATTATATCGTGTTATTGTATATAGTGTGTGCTAACATACATATTATAAAAAGTCCCCCTAAAGTCAAAAAGCCCCCCTAAAAGAAAAAAAAACCGTTTAGCAGATTTTCAAATCAGTGTCAATTTTTTGTACAGAATCGTGAGCTAATTATAAGATATTTCTGAATAACTTTCACCGTTTACTTAGCGCACGCGAGGAAAGCTTCTTCCATTCATCTTAGCGTGATGTATGCCTATAGCCTTCCTCAATAAATGGACTATCTTACACTCAAATCATTTTTCAAATAAGTCCAGTAGTTTCTGAGATTAGCGCAATCAAACAATCAAACAAACCCTTCAGCTTTATATATTAGTATAGTAAGCTACGCGGAACAGTAAGGAATTGCGTTAACGAGAAAAGAGATAACGCTTCATTACAGTTCAGTGCACATGATTCAGGTCTCACAACGTAAAATATATTATAAGAAACGCTCAGATACTGTATCTACGATCAGGGATGTCTGGTACAGGCGTAGATAAAGCTGGGGAGTGCTTTTGACGTCGAAATCTGTGATAGTATAAGATGGTTGTCGATATAAAACTTAAGTCAACATTAAGCTCGGGTAAAAGTTAAAATGAACTAAACTATGATCAAAAGTAAAGGAACGTTTAAATTAAGTGGGGTCGGCACATGTTATAAACATAAGTAAGTAAGTAGCGGCTTGTTACTATCCCACTGCTGAGAATAGGCCTCTTCTCTCCGTTTATGGAGAGAAGGATTGGAGCTAAGACCTACCACGCTGCTCCAGTGCGGATTGGTAGGTTACACATATCTCCAGAATTCTCTAGAAATATGCAGGTTTCCTCACGATGTTTTCCTTCACCGAAAAGCGTGTGATAAATTACAATTATCGATTAGACACATAAGTTTTAACAAAAAAACTCATTGGTGTCTGCCCGGGTTTGAACCCGTGACCTCCTCGAAAGAGTCGCACGGTGTTACCGCTGGGCTACCACAGGTTATAAACATGCTGTCACATAATTTGGCTGTTTTTACGCGCGGCCGCGTGACGTCAACTTACCTCAGTCGTATTGTACGACACCTTGATAGGAAAGAGGGTGGTCTATTCTACTAAAACGAATACCACACGGTGGGTCAACTTTCCTTTGTCGCCTGTTATGAGACCTTTTCAGCCGGATACTACACGGCGTTAATTAAGTATAATTATGTACATCAATAATATCAGATTCTATTCGTACGGAAATATATCCATATGTATAAGATGAAATTTGATATATATCTTAGACATACGAGAGGTCACAAAAAGCTTGTGATACCTGTGTCGCGACTCAGCAGAGTTGGCAAATCATTCGATGGTCTCAGTATTCGCTTCTACAATAACATTCCGCAACCCATACTAGACCAGTCTACAGAAAGGTTTAAATTAAGTTTAAGAGATATGCTTATACGTAAAGCATATTACAGAATTGAAGATTATTTGAATGATAAAATTGCCTGGATTTGAAAACCCTTTCAGCTTCATACAAGACTGCGGTTTAATAATGTGAAATTAAAAATTAAAAGATTGACCGCCGAGTTTCTTGCTGGTTCTTCTCGGTAAGAGCAACATTGCGAACCAGTTGTAGCTTCGTTAATCATATTGATCCTTGACGATTCAAAAGTGCTTGTAAGAGCTTTGAATAAAGATTATTTTATAAGTTAAGTAATTATAATTTAGGTAAGTATGTAATTAATGTAAGGAAAGTGTAAATTGTAGTATTGCTAGGTTTCATTTAAAAAAAATGTCTTTTTATCCCTGTTTTCGGGAAAATACTAACATTTACGGTGAATTCAAAGGTCAATTTTCGCTGTGAAACTTAGTCATTGGTAGCTTATTTGGGGAACAGGCGGTCTAGAGAGGTAAAAATACCATGTTCATTTTTTTCAAAAAAAAAATTTAAAAAAAAAAAATTACCGACCAAGGTTCGGTCACCCAGGTACTAATTTTTTAATAGAAAAGCTCATTAATTACCTGGGATTTCAACCTGTGACCATCTGGTAGCAATCACAGGTCACCCAAATCAGCCATGACTGTTTTAACCAACATAAATAACTATAATAAATCACAATTAAAATCTCAAAGGAAATATCTCACAAACGGTTGCCGCGCGATGATTACCGCATTTACCCGACGCCCAACTTATGCCAACTTTTCCTGTCATAACAGCCAGCCTTGACTCTGGTCACTGTCAATGCCGATTGTCAAAAATAAGCGATTCGCAGACGCCATTTCACGTGACGGAAACGTGAATCCATATCTGTACTAATATAAAGCTGAAGAGTTTGATTAATTGAACGCGCTAATCTCAGGAACTACTATACAGATTTTAAAAATTCTTTGAGTGCAAGATAGTCCATTTATCGGAAATACTATAGGCTATATAACATCACACTAAGATGAATAGGAGAGAAGCAGCAACATAAAATATTGCAAAAACGCGTGCGTTAAGCAAACGGTGAAAGTGATGGGCCAAATAAACCTGCTGGCACAGTTAGTATATTTTAATTTGATCAATGGAACTATGATATTATTGAATACAGAGGGTCATTATGTAAAATTCCAGCTTAATCAAACGTGGAACGGGAAGTGCGCCAAATTTAGTTTACGAGATTCCACCTTTACATTTAGGGCCTGTTTCACAAGTTACCTATAAACTGTCAGTTAGCTTATTCGGAACATATCTGACACATATCTCGGAATTTTACGTTTACCAGGTTCCTGATAGGCTCAACACTTTAAGTCTTTAATTAGTTAACAAGTAGATCATGTGGCTGTTATTATTTTATCTGCTGGATAGCAAATAACTATTTCAAAGTGGCCGCGATTTTTTTCTAATTCTTCACTTTTAGAGACTCTTATTAGAGACATTTATCTGCTACTAAGTTTATTCGGTTAACTATGCGACACTTTATCAGTAACTTGTGAAACAGGGCCTTAGTATACTAGTAAAAAATTAAGTACAAGATTGAATCGTAGATGATTTCAATCAAAGTTCTAGGCTAGAAAAATGGAGATGTATGTCCATAACTCACATATTTGTGACCATTAGTATGTCAGGCAACTTAACTTATATAATATTCGCATCACATTTGCAACACCGGCGAGCTTTAACTCAAGATATGAGCTAACAAGCGTGCGGAGGGAATGACGCAAGTCAACCCCCTTTATCACGATTAAAAGCACGTAAACTCTTGTACGATAGATTTAAAAGGAGCCTACTTTATTATTAGAATATGTTACCGCACACTATTTACAACAACACGATAAA
This sequence comes from Morpho achilles, assembly GCA_947086495.1. Taxonomy (NCBI): domain Eukaryota; kingdom Metazoa; phylum Arthropoda; class Insecta; order Lepidoptera; family Nymphalidae; genus Morpho; species Morpho achilles. The sequence goes on from CAMTZB010000026.1 coordinate 10,703,590, forward strand.
ATAGGAATACCACAATTCCGTTCCGAGATGCACTTCTCTGGAATGACGAACAAAGACTGACTGTCACTGAAACGTTTTATCAATAGGAAGACTCCACCGGAAAACAACAACGGCACAGTGTTGCCAACATTTCAATTAAAAAGGGGGCGATACTGTGTTGCTATAAAATAAAAAGCGGAAGTCATTGGCAACAACAAATATATAACATACCTGTCTACCCGCCGAGTGGTATCCGGCTGAGTAGAATAGACCACCCTCATTTTTTACCAAGGTGTAAAAGGCGACTAAGGTAAGTTGACCCACCGTGTGGTGTCCGGTTGAATAGAATAGATCAACCTCTTTCTTACCGAGGTGTCGTAAAATATAACTAAGGTAATTTGATGTCAGGCAGGTGGCTGGTCTTAAATACGTAGCCAAATCATATGACAACATGTTTATAACATGTTGTGCCAAACCCACTTCGAGTGGGATGAGGGCAGGAGAATGATGACGATTTCCTTTTGGAAACATAAAAAAGTCATAATTCATAATTGAGGGTATTTTAAGCATTTAAATTGACACGAATGAAGTCTAGTTCAGATTTTTGACAATATATCGAGAGCTTTTCGGAGACTAAACTTTATTGGAGCTTCATAAGTCTTAATGACAAATTTTCACTCCAAATTCAGAAAAAGGTTTGCCCAGCAGTGGGATTGCAACAGTTCTTTACTCTCTATTGACTCAACAATGTTTTCCTCGGCTCGTTAAGATGTTTGTTTGCTAAACTCCTAATTATTTTGTTTCGTCCACTATTTCTGTTCGCGACATGAGTCAGTCGCTAATTTAGTGATGTAGCCACATTGTGATAATATTGTCTCTGGTTTTTACGGTTATTGCTGTATTAAAATAAGTACCTAAATGATTTTTTCAAACATAAAAAAAATTGTAATTTTTGGATAGATAAAAAATAGCAATAAAAAATGCAATAAAAAAATAGAAAGAAAGCGCTCGGTAACACGGGGAATCGATCTCAGGTTTTGAACTTTTTTAGTCCGTCCGTTACCATTAAGCTATCACAGCTTTGCATGTCGCAGCTCACATATAATGTGTGTTCAATTCTACATTTTAGCATTAATTGCTTGAAAACAGGTATAAAACGACATTTTGTTTAAATGAAACCTAGCTTGATTTCCACCTTATTTTATAATAAGTATAGATATACATAGCATATTTTAGACTGGCTTCCCTACTCTATAACTCTATGGCTTTTGGCTTTTTATGGCTTTTTATCAGACTGCATTCGAATTATAGAACGCCCGACTTCGATCTAGTTGTCTATGATTTTAGCGTTTCTTGTTCTGTAGACATAAGTAATTTTATAACTTCCTGTATCCAGAAATATTATGTTTCTGTCTTATAGAAGTCTGGTCTTTTAATGCAAAGAGAGTTATATTTAGTTTACCACATTTAAGGGTGACCTGTATAAATTTACTACTAAAACTTATGTGTCTAATTGATAATTGCAATATATCGCACGCTTTTCGGTGAAGAAATACATCGTGAGGAAACCTGCATATCTCTAGAGAATTCTGGGGATATGTGTAACCTACCAATCCGCATTGGAGCAGCGTGGTAGGTCTTAGATCCAATTCTTCTCTTCCAAAAAACGGTGAGAGGAGACCTATTCCCAGCAGTGGCATAGTAACAAACAGTCTGTTAATAACTTTTTTACTTCACATCACTATTAAAGAATATTTAGTATTATTCTAAATGTATCAAATAGTTTTCATTTCTAATTGACTAAAAAATACAAAAAAATATCTTCCATCAATGTACATAATATAAACACATAATAAATATAAAAAAAAACATCACATAAATCTCATATGTAGTATACAAATCGAACATTTAAAATTAAAAATATACTCACCCTGAGAATTCTCTGTAAAAAGTATCAAATTAAATTAACTTAAAGCTTCATTATTAAACGTTAACGTTAACATAACGGCCAAATTCAATCTACGTTATGTATACGAGCGTGTATATAACAGACCGACCGTAAAACCGATGCTCGGATTACGTAATTAAATTATCCAATATCCATAAGCATAATTGAATATCTATCGTGGCTGAAAACCACAGTTTTTCCATCAAAAAACCAATCCACTAATGGACTTGCCTCTGCCTTTGGAATTCGTCAAATTAAAATAGTTATAAAAAAAAAATAAAAGGATACGTGCATACATTCTTGCTTTAGGGTAGTGCATTCGGGAATCATGCACATTTACATTAATCATAAATACGACTAGAAAAATTAAAAAAACAACAATTAATGTAGATTAAAAAATATAAAATGCTGACAATTGACTTATTAAATATTTTTCTAGTCGTATTTAAATGAGATTGAGAGAAATTATATATACACAAATACGGAAATATCGTTGCGTATTTTTAGTATTCTTAATTGAATAATAATTTAATATTTAACAATAATTTAAAATTATAACAATTAAAATTGAACGCAATGATATTTCAAATATAGAACTAAATGTATTAAAATACAGTCAGTATGCAAACACGTACAACATAGACGATAAACATTAAAAATGTTTTCGAACGAAAATACGAAACAAAAGTTGTTTTGTCCAGATTATCTATGTTGTACATGCAGATAATATCAACATTAACAGTTAGTGAAAAACATCCATACACCGAAAGTGGCAAGAAAGGGTGACAGAAAGAGAAAAACAACACGATAGGGGTAGGGGGGAGAAAACATCGAGTATATTTTTCAAAACACCGATGCGCGGAACGCCTTGCGACTGCCGGCCGGGTATTTTTGAGATTCTCTTATACATTTTGGTACATTTTATTTTATCAAACGTTATTTCACGTTAAATGATCTTTAAAAATACTGACACCTCAAATGCAGTTCTAAATTAAATAATTTTAATTTAATCTGTTTAATTTTATTCATCCGACCGCCGGTACTTAATAATATTATTTGATTTTTAATATGTTCCAATGTTTTTATTATTTTAATATATTTATTCTTCCTTGAATTAGTTATATGCTTTAATCACAAAGTTTTTTTATAATTATTTCAATTTATAATATGTAAATGTAATATTTTAAATGTAACTTATTATAATTTTTTTTATTTGGTTAGCTTTCGTTATTTATCCCTACTGTGTCTCAAAATTTTAATTAATTGAAGTTTAATATTTGTTATATTTTAATAGAATATATTTGGAAAAAAACAATTTAAACACATTTTTATATTAACGATATTTACGTGAAATTTATTCCAAAAATGAAACTCAAGCACAAATTTTAAATATGACAGGAGTGGCTAGGTAATTATTTTTACAATAAAGATACAATTAAATGTAAACGTGGCACAAAACTATAATTTTTTCATCTGTGGCGAGCATACCATAGGTTAGATATCACTGTAAGACATCGTTTTATCAGGCGTGATTATAGTCCATGTTTAAAAGTTAAAGGTTTGTTGATTTTGATGACTTAACGGATAAAAGATATTGATATATTTCATTACATAGTTATGAATATGCGCGAAACTATTTCGCAGAATGGTATATATAAAAATCGCTTTTAAATAATTTAGTTTTTGCTAATCTATGAAACTGCTTAACCAACTAATTTAAGAGAGTAGAATAGCTACTATGAACCCGGTTTTTTGTAGAAAATTAGATAATTACATATTATAAAGAGAACGGAGGCAGAATAAATAAATACAGTCCACGCTCTTTAGGAATTAACGTAAAAAAATAATACATAGAGTAAGAGCTAGATAAAGATACACAATTTTAAATTTCGAAGACAATTTCGAAACATGCAGCTGAGCTTTACGCTCTGTCGCGTTTTAAACTGTGCTTAAGTAAGCATTGCATTCTAGGTTATTTGTTCTGAAAGACTATATTCAAGAATGTAATTTTATTTCCTCCTTTGAAATGGAAACAATATTCTTCTTATTCCAATACAATCGATTCAATTAAGCTTTATACGCTATAGTATTTTATGTTGAGATTACGTAAGTAGTAGTCTGCGTATAGAGAAGACGACAATCTCTCAAAGTCTATCTACGATATTGTATTAATGGAATTTTGTTATGGGGAAAATGTGCGGATAGCTTTTTGAGCCATTACAGCAGTAAGGAACAAATTACAGTAAAAAAGGCTAATACAAAAAGCCTTCTTTACTTTTCGACGTTGTACAAGACACTAATAATTAACTAACTAGTAATAAGAATTATATTTTGAAAGGAGCAACCGCCGGGTTTATTGCTGGCTCTTCTCGGTAGGAACAGCTTTCCGAACCAGCAGTAGATTCAAAGCACTTGTTTACAAGTTTACTTTAATAAAGAATTAAATTAAATTGATATTAAAAAAGGCATTTACAATTTAAGTCCGCGTTATTCTCTGCGAGAGAAGTTTAAGGAAATAGATATTCTTACATTGGCTTCACATTATATTTTTAGCAATTTAAATTTTGTACATAATTATACAGAAAATTGACTATGTATATAATAGACAAAGTAGGAACCGACATAAGCTTGCGGCTCCTGCTTTACGCCTTGCAAAAGTTCGTAAGGCGTTTGTAGGTTTTGGTATAAGATTCTATAATAAAATTCCGAAATGAATTTTAGTTTTGCCATTACAGCAGTTTAAAACTATTAAAAAGAAGCTAATACAGACAGCCTACTATACTATTGAGGATTATATAGATGATAACAATACGTGGATAAAGCTACTCTTCGACGTTTAACAAGATAGTAATGACTAAATGTAGTTACAAAGTTTTTATATTTTATATAATCCATTTTAGTTTATCTATCTCCTCCTGCAATATCCCACTCTAAGTGGGGTAGGCACAACATTTACAAACATGTTGTCATATGATTTGGCGTATTTTACGACCGGCCGCCTGCCTGACGTCAACTTACCTTAGTCGTATTTTACGACTTCTCGTGAAAGAGGGTGGTCTATTTTACTCAGCCGGATACCACACGGAGGGCCGACTAACTTAGTCGCCTTTTACGACACCTCGGTAAGAAATGAGGGTGGTACTACTATTCAGTCGGATACCACACGGCGTAAATAACCCATTTTAGTAAAGAAATAAGTAACACCTAGCAAATATAATTTTACGCAAACAAATTCGCGAATATCAGCTAGTATGTAAGGAATGTAATATTATTTCTCTATTTCAAGCGAAATTGAAAACAAATGTGGTTGTTTAAATAATATATACTAACGTTAAGCTTTTTGCTTACATTTCTGTTTCAAGCTTATTGATGTAGCATTGGTAGCTTGTTTTGAACATGTTTTTAATGAAGTTACGAGCTGGAAATATGACATTGTACAAGTATTGATATATTTTTATTTTTCACTTGATTTTTATGACAACTGGCCCAATAACGTGTGTCAGTGATCAATTAAGGTCCAAGGGTCGGAGGTTCGATTTCCGACGGACTAATGTTTCTTAAATACAATATCTTGTTTTTCGAATCTGGGTGTATTTATATCGTCATCACTCTTATGCCCTTAACCCACTTTCAGTGGGGTCGGCACAACATGTTGTTACATATTTTACGACTGGCGATCTGTCTAACGTCTATTTACCTTAGCCACCTTTTGCGAAAACCTCGGTAGGAAAAAGGGCGATCTATTCTGCGCAGCCGGATACCACACGGTGGGTCAACTTACCTTAGTCGCCTTTTACGAAACCTCGGTAAGAAAGAGGGTGGTCTATTTTACTCTGTTCGATATCACAAATCTGGGTGTATTTATATATTTACTATATGTGATTGCTTTTCCCATAATTTGCTGAAAGGATTTTTGTGCCGTTTTTACTAAAAGATTTTCGAGGAAGGTTTGAGTTAATAGTTTACTCTCTGGAGCCGAGCTGATTTTGATAGGACTTCAGTAGACTCACTAAATAAATAACAAGAAAAAAATATGATTTTTTAAATGATTTCTTCATTTTTTATTACTTTGAATACCTACGTATTGAAATGAACAAATACGACATTTATTAATGGCTTTTAGTATGTTTCACTTCGCGGAAGCAAATATAATCACAAGTTTTGACAGTTTGTTGAGAGGATGACAACGTGCTAGAATTCAATTGTCCCTTTTTATATTACAAATTGTTCATATTCTCATTCCGGTATCCGGCTGAGTAGCATAGACCGACCTCATTTCTTACTGAGGATTCGTAAAAGGCGACTAAGGTAAGTTGACCCGCCGTGTGGTATCTGGTTGAGTAGAATAGATCGCCCTCATTTCTTACTGAAGATTCGTAAAAGGCGACTAAGGTAATTCAACCCGCCATGTTGTATCTGGTTGAGTAGAATAGATCGCCCTCATTTCTTACTGAAGATTCGTAAAAGGCGACTAAGGTAAGTTAATCCGCCGTGTGACATCTGGCTGAGTAGAATAGACCGCCCTCATTTCTTACCAAGGGGTCGCTATAGGAGACTAAGGATAGTTGACCCGCCGTGTGGTATCTGGCTGAGTAGAATAGACCGTCCTAATTTCTTACTGAGGTGTCGTAAAAGGCGATAAAGTGTGGTATCCGGCTGTGTATAACGAGCCGCCCTGATTTCTTACCGAGGTGTCGTAAAAGGCGACTAAGGTAAGTTGACCCGCCGTGTGGTATCTGGCTGAGTAGAATAGGTCACCCTCATTTCTTACTGAGGTGCCGTAAAAAGTGAATAAGTTAAGTCGACCCGCCGTGTAGTATCCGGCTGAGTAAAATAGACCACCCTCATTTCTTATTGAGGTGAATAAAGTTAGTTAACCCGCTGTTGATACCGTGCTGTCGGAAAATACGAATAAGGTAATAAGGTAAGTAATCGACTATAAGGTAAACGTGCTTATAACATATTGTGTCAACCCCACTTAGAGTGGGATAAGGTCAGGAGAATGATATACTTAGATTTAGACTTAGATAACACATAAATATGAACGAAGTGCGACTCCTGCTTTGCCTTACAAAATATGTCAATTTTTGACGATGTGAGTGATGTCTCATCATCTTCCCGCCCTTATCCCACTCTAAGTGGGGTCGGCACAACATGTTATAAACATGCTGTCATATGATTTGGCTGCGTTTTTACGACCGGCCGCCTGCCTGACACCAACTTATCTCAGTCGTATTTTACGACGCCTCGGTAAGAAAGAGGGTGGTCTATTTTACTCAGCCGGATACCACACGGTGGGTCAACTTACCTTAGTCACCTTTTACGACACCTCGGTAAGAAATGAGGTTGGTCTATTTTACTCAGCCGGATACCACACGGCGGGTCGACTTACCTTAGTCGCCTTTTACGACACCTCGGTAAGAAATGAGGGTGATACTATTCTATTCAGCCAGATACCACACGGCGTGATGTGAGTGATGTATGATGTATGAACTCAATTGTCGGAGTGTATATATGAGATTATCTCATATATACACTCCGACAATTGAGTTCAAAACGCTGGTTATTTTTGCAAAGTTGCCGCAATTTACAATTCTGTTTCGATTCAATACAGCCGCAGTCGAAGTGAATACAAATAGTGATAACGCTGCAAATTCTGTCTGAACTTTTCGGTGCGGGCTTAAGACTTTACAAGTTTTAACGAAGCACACTTATTGATTGTATCAACAAAAACGACACACCAATTCTCTCCTAGGGCCCTTTAATGAGTTTAACCCTTAATGGTCGTGAATCGTGAAACTGTACCGTGGTTAAAGAATCACGGGTTTAAACTTTGGCTTCATTTATTTTACTAGTTTTTAAATTTTATTACATTTCATCATCCTCCTGCCCTTATCCCACTCTAAGTGGGGTCGGCACAACATGTTACAAACATGTTGTATAATTTTACGCAAACAAATTCGCGAATATCAGCTAGTATGTAAGGAATGTAATATTATTTCTCTATTTCAAGCGAAATTGAAAACAAATGCGGTTGTTTAAATAATACACTATGTTAAGCTTTTTGCTTACATTTCTGTTTCAAGCTTATTGATGTAGCATTGGTAGCTTGTTTTGAACATGTTTTTAATGAAAGTTTCAAGTTGGAAATATGACATTGTACAAGTATTGATCTATTTTTATTTTTCACTTGATATTAATGATAACTGGCCTGTTAGCGTGTGTCATTGACCAATTCAGCTCCAGGGGTCGCGGGTTCGATTTCCTACAAGGCATAATTTATTAAAATCTAGTTGTATTTATAACATCATCCTCCTGCCCTTATCCAACTCTAAGTGGGGTCGGCACAACATATTACAAACATGCTTTCATATGATTTGGCTACGTATTTTACGACCGGCCGCCTGCCTGACGTCAACTTACCATAGTCGTATTTTACGACACCTCGGATAGTATTTTATAACAATATATTATAAACAAAGTCCTATTCGCTAAATTAAAAAAAGGAGTGAGGTTGACTATCTTTAAAAGTGGAATATTACTTCTGTAAAAAAGCACCATTACTTAAGATTCTATAATAAAATTCCGCAATCAATTTCAGCTTTGCCATTACAGCAGTTTAAAAACACTGTTAAAAAAAGGCTGATACAGAAAGCCTACTATACTCTTGAAGATTATTTGGAAGATAAGAATGTGTGGATATAGCTCTCTTTGAACCTGTACAAGACAGTAACGACTTAATGTAAATAGTATTAAGAATTATATCTTTAAAAGAGCAACCGCCGAGTTTCTTGCTGGCTCTTCTCGGTAGGAACAGCTTTCCGAACCAGCAGTAGAGTTGACGATTCAAAAGCACTTGTTTACAAGTTTATTTGAATAAAGAATATTTTTAATTTGAACTTAAGATAAAACAGATTTAGTCATGCACCAAATGGCTTAGCGTATTCGCTATAGACCCATTAAATTTCCTATAAGAGCGAAAACATCCCCACTGCAGATAGTGGGGGGCGGAACTATGGCGTAGTTCTGCAGTTATTCACTTCTCAACCATATTGATCTATCTACTTGATATTCACATAAAAATGTGTCTGTGCGTTGACTGAAATATTCTATAGGCCTATTTATTATATATAAGGTTCTATATATTATATCATCTTCCTGCCCTTATCCCACTCTAAATGGGGTCAGCACAACATGTTATAAACATGCTGTCACATGATTTGGCTGCGTTTTTACGACCGGCCGCCTGCCTGACGTGAACTTACCTAAGTCGTATTTTAAGACACCTCGGTAAGAAATGAGGTTAGTCTATTCTATTCAACCGGGTACCACACAGTGAGTCAACTTACCTTAGTTGCCTATTACGACACTTCGGTAAGTAATGAGGGTGGTACTATTCTATGCAGCCGGATACCACACGGCGGGTCGACTTACCTTAGTCGCCTTTTACGACACCTCGGTAAGTAATGAGGGTGGTACTATTCTATGCAGCCGGATACCACACGGCGGGTCGACTTACCTTAGTCGCCTTTTACGACACCTCGGTAAGTAATGAGGGTGGTACTATTCTATGCAGCCGGATACCACACGGCGGGTCGACTTACCTTAGTCGCCTTTTACGACACCTCGGTAAGAAATGAGGGTGGTACTATTCTATTCAGCCGGATACCACACGGCGGGTCGACTTACCTTAGTCGCCTTTTACGACACCTCGGTAAGAAATGAGGGTGGTACTATTCTATTCAGCCGGATACCACACGGCGGGCTGTCTTACCTTAGTCGCCTTTTACGACACCTCGATAAGTAATGAGGGTGGTACTATTCTATTCAGCCCGATACCACACGGCGGGTCGACTTACCTTAGTCGCCTTTTACGACACCTCGGTAAGAAATGAGGTTGGTCAATTCTACTCAGCCGGATACCACACGGCGAGTTCTATATATAAGAGTTTATTTGTTAGATTTTTTCGAAGTCGCTAATCTCAGGAACTATTCGACCAATTTGAATTCTTTGTAACATAGTCCATGTGTCGAGGAAGGCTATAGGCTATATAACATCACGCTAAGATGAATAGGAGAGGAGCAGCAATAGAAAATATTGCGATAACGGTAAAATTTAAAGCTTTCCTTGCGTGCGCTGAGTAAACGATAATAGTTATTCAAAAATCGTGTATTACAAAATTGTTTCCTTCTAAAAGTTCTAAATAAAAGTCCGCGACAGCATATAGTCTATTAAATTTCTAGCTTTTACGGTTAACCCTCATTTTTATGGTTAACAAAATACTATATAACGGTTTTAACCTTTCCACGTGGGCAGAGCCCTCTGTCAATTGCTGGTAATTATATAATTAGGCGTTACTTTACGGAGATCCATAATACAAAAGTAATAATAAAATTATTTTACTTTAATCCGCGATAAAGTAAATAGAAAATATATATAATTCTAAATACAGAATCGACTATCCGTTTTCATACCTGATACATGCAGGTTTCGTAAAAACATCCACAAACCACCACCGCCACAATAATACACAAACACTACACACGTTCACTATCACAAAATAGGTATTTCCGCCCGTTCCCCAAATGACTTTACGTTTGACAGCGAAAATTGTCTTTTAAATTCACCGTAAATTTTAGTATTTTTCCGAAAACAGGGATAAAAGGACAATTTTTTAAATGAAACCTAGCTAGATCGAATTTTTCCCCCCAAAACTCGGTACATGCCGAATTTCATGAAAATCGTTTGAGCCGTTGCCGCGATTCGGCAAATATATTTATATATACATACAAGAATAACTCGTTTAAATATTAAAGATTTAATTAACGCTTTATTTAATTCATTTACAAAATACAAACGTTCGTTTACATTGAAACATACATCATCATCTTCCTGCCCTTATCCCACTCTAAGTGGGGTCCTCACAACATGTTATAAACATGCTGTCGTATTTTACGACACCTCGGTAAGAAACAGGGTGGTCTATTCTACTTAACCGGATTCCACACGGTGGGTCAATTTACCTTAGTCGCCTTTTACGACACCTCGGTAAGAAATGAGGTTGGTCTATTCTACTCAGCCGGATACCACACGGCGGGTCGACTTACCTTAGTCGCCTTTTACGACACCTCGGTAAGAAAAGAGGGTGGTACTATTCTATCAAGCCGGATACCACACGGCGTTACATTGAAACATACATATTTGTACAAAATAAGTTGCTATTTCTTAAATAACGAACAGATATAAAAATAACACATATTTTCGTTTATAAATTCTAATTCATTTTCATTTCCAATCAAAAAGCTGTGAAGTTTAATACCTTTGTCTTGCTCTTGTTTTAAACGACAAGTGTTAAACATGACATAACGTATTTAACTCAGAGATGCTTTCGAAATGTTTTGTTTTTACAGATATAAAATTATACGGAATGTTTTTAATCATATAATTTAAGAATAATCATATTTAGGGTTCTTATTATTGTAGTTTAATACGCCGTGTGTTATCCGGCTGAATAGAATAGTACGACCCTCTTTTCTTACCGAGGTGTCGTAAAAGGCGACTAAGGTAAGTCGACCCGCCGTGTGGTATGAGGCTGAGTAGAATAGTACCACCTTCATTACTTACAGAGGTGTCGTAAAAGGCGACTAAGGTAAGTTGACTCACCGTGTGAAATCCGGTTAAGTAGAATAGACCACCCTGTTTCCTACCGAGGTGTCGTAAAATATGACTAAGGTAAGTTGACGCCAGGCAGGCGACCGGTCGTAAAATACGTAGCCAAATCATTTGACAACATGTTTATATGAAGAAGAAGCATATTTAGAGTTCTTATTATTACCTGTAATTTACTCTATCTTTATATTTAAATGAGTTAATCTTGTATATATATATATATATATATATATATATATATATATATATATATATATATATATATATATATACAATATATTTTCTGAATCTCGGAAACGGCTCCAACGATTTTCCTGAAATTCAGCAAGTAGGAGGTTTTGGGGGAGAAAAATAGATCTAGCTAGGTTTTATGTAAAAAAAATATTGTATTATCCCTGTTTTTTGGGCATTAAAAAACACTAACATTTATATTGAATTGAATTTTCGCAATTAGTTGTCACGTCGAGGTAGCTTATTCGGGTAACGGGCAGCCTCGAGAAATGTGAATGCCAAGGATCGATCCCCAACTAAATTATTATTTTTTTTCTTTTTTTAAAGTTTTTTTTTGAAAAAATTTACCGAGCGAAGCTCGGTCACCAAGATATTATGTATATTTAATGAAATGGCGTTTATTAATTAGTCGAGAACTAAAAATCCAAATGGCTGAACCGATTAAGCCAATTTTGGTTTTAAAATTTATAGAAGTTCAAGGAGAGTTTAAAAGACGAGAAAATACGAAGTATTTTATATATATGAATTGTAAGAAAAATATTAAAATATAACATTTTAATAGCATTTTTAATTTCCTATACAAACTCTTCGGACTTTCGGACACAGGGTGCGTTCGGAAATTAAATATTAAGCATGGAAGCTTACTCTATGGTAAAAGATCTATAATAATATATATAAAGCTCAAGAGTTTGTTTATTTGATTTTTTAAACGCGCTTATCTCAGGAACTACTGGACCTGTTTCAAAAATTATTTGAGTGTGACATAGTCCATTTATCGAGGAAGGCTATAGATATCAGTACGGTAAGATAAATTGGAGAGAAGCAGCGATAAAAAAAAATTGCGAAAATGGACAAAATTTTAAGCTTTTCTTTTTTAAGCTAAGTAAACGGTAAAAGTTTTTGAAAAATCTCTTAGGATTAAGTCACGATAACTGACTTTATGTTCAAAATTTTAATTCGGGAAAAAAATTGTGACACTGATTACCATGCGGGCGAAGCTGAAGGTAAAGCTAGTATATTATATTAAGTAAATAAATAAATATATGGGACAAATACACACACGGTCGTCCGTCTCCAAAGTAAGTAACTTAATACTTGTGTTATGGACAGACAAATGGTGAATATATACTTATATATTTTAAATACATACTTAAATACAAATATACACCCAGACTCGAAGACTAAAAATGCTGGCCCTCGGCGGAAATCGAACCCGCGACCCACGGTGCTGAAGGCAGGGTCACTACCCACTGCTCCAACGGGCCAGTCAATATTATATTTTATTAGTATATTAGATTTTATATTGCTCGTTTATTGCTGAAAAATCTAAAACCCTAAAGATATATCAAAGTCCAATAAGGTGACCTAAATATAGGTCCAGACATATTCCCGGATAAGTTCGCAATCGACCTTGGGGTAAGTTCAGATGACCTAATAATAATCTTATTTAATGACTAGCAATCGCCAGCGGCTCTGCCCGCGTGGAAAGATTAAAACCGCAATATAGTATTTTGATAACCATAAAAATGGTGAGAATTGGTTAATCTTAAAAGCTAGATATATGCTGTCGCGGACTTTTATTTAGAACTTTTAGAGGGGAATAATTTTGTAGTACATGATTTTTGAATAACTATCACCGTTTACTCAACGCACGCAAGGAAAGCTTTAAGTTTTGTCGTTTTCGTATTTTTTTATTGCTGCTCCTCTCCTAGTTATCTTAGCGTGATGTTATAGTCAATAGCCTTCCTCGATAAATCGACTATCTTACAGTGAAATAATTTTTCAAATCGGTCCAGTAGTTCCTGAGATGAGCGTGTTTAAACAAACCAACTCTTCAGCTTTATATATTAGTATTTATTTTATTTTATTTGGGAAACAAACAATGGGGCTATTACTAAATAAATATTTCAATATTAATATATCACACATCAATAAAGTTTCAACTAAAAAATGTTACACAAATTAGTAAGTTAAGAGCTTAACTATTTAATGTAATGTTTAACACAGTATTTTTCTTATTTTATTTTTGAAAGAAAATATATTATCGTTGAATATATCAATGTCGTGAAATAAATAATTATACGCCTTACTAAAACGATCATCAACATCCTCCTGCCCTTATCCCACTCTAAGTGGGGTCGGCACAACATGTTATAAACATGTTGTCATATGATTTGGCTGCGTTTTTACGACCGGCCGCCTGCCTGACATCAACTTACCTTAGTCGTATTTTAAGACACCTCGGTAAGAGAGGGTGGTCTATTCTACTAAACCGGATAACGCCTTACTAAAACGATGTATTACAGAATTACAGTATTTTCAGCAAATTTCGTTTTAGAATAGCATAGATAGAAAGTTTTATTTTACTATCTTTTGTAAAGTTGAAATAGCTAAATTGGAAACGGGCGGACAAAAATAAAAATACCCGATTTCAATACTCAGATATGACCAGCCTAATCTTTCTTTTTTAAATTGAATTTTTTTATATTTTTTAATAAAATTACTGAGCAATGCGGTCACCCATGTATTTTATATTTATGTAAGAATTTTTTTGGGTATCACGAAGTATTTTTGTTATTATTAATTATGGCCTTAGGTCATCATGCTACTTTAAGCAGAGTAAATTAAAAAAAAACATATTTAACGATAACATATGGGGCTTTAGTAATTATTTTAAATAACAAAAATTAACAATTTAACTATATATGCATCATAATTAAGATATTTGTTCATTATGTAGAGATCTGTTTTCATGGTTTCAAGAAACATGGTTATTCAAATTCATATTTAAAATATACTCTATACAAGTAAAATTGCAAAAAAGTGCTTTTAAATCAAGTCTCCAAGAAAATCGGCGGTTGCTCTTTCCAAAATTATCCTAATAACTAGTTACATTTAGTAATTATTAGAAGATAGCGATCTATATCCACGTATTCTATCATCTATGTAATCCTCAACAGTATAGTAGGCCTTCTGCATGAGCCTCTCTTTAACAGTGTTTTAAAACTGCTGTAATGGCAAAGCTAAAATTTATTGCGGAATTTTATTATAGAATCTTACACCCAAACCCACAAACTAATTAATACTGATAAAAATAAAGAGTAAATTAGTTATTATTGGAATATGTTAAGTAAAAAAACGTTGTTTTCCTTGTCTATGGTTTTCTTTTTACACATAGTTCCACAAGCTACGGAATGGAAGCGAGCGTAATTCTTAGTTAATAATACTCAGCAGATTAATTTAAGATTTAAAACTTTTGATAGAGCTTTTAGAAGCTTATTTAAACATTGACTTTTATTAATATTAAAAATTGGATTCATATTAATATGTATTAAGACGGTATTAAGCAATTATTACTTTTTTGTCAGTATAACTGAAATCTCAGATATATAATCACGCCTGAATCTTACACAACACGTTTTAGTTTAAATTTATACAGAAAATAAGAATCTTTTTCTCCACTTTCACCCGAATTTCTCGTTTTCCTTAATTTATTAGTACGCAGTTCACAATTGACAATAAACAAAGATATAAGACTTGTGCTCGACGTGAAAAATGAAGCAACTCCGAGAAAAACAACTCCCCGGCTGTTTTTATGGGTACTTTATGGCGAAGCTTTTGGGCAAAGCTTAATTTCACGAGAGGAATGTTTATTGCGTTTATCGATCTGTTTACAAACTTGCTTTATTATTACGCGCACGTTTAGAAATAAATATTATTTATTTAAAAATGCATTGCTTTATATTTATATAAAAATTTAATATTTGTCTATGGTTTTTTTTAAATTACAGTACCTTCGACAGCGTCGCAAACATCCAAGCACTGTTCACGTGCTGGATTCAAGGCGGAATCGGTCGACCCGAAAATACCCGGGCGGCGGTCGCGGCGTAGGTAAGCGACATTAGCTCACAACATCTGTTAATATGATCATTGTTAATTACATATGGGCTGTTGTTAATATATTGTAGCCACCTGTCCCGAGGAGGGCGCTTGTAGGTAAGTTGCTACGTCGTCCACCATGCAGGCTCGCGGGAGGTCGGGGAGGAACATAATACGCTATAGAACGCGCATGGTCGCATGCGTGCTGCGCGGCGCGCCGCGTCCGACTGGTGCTCGCTCCGAGCCCGCGCCCCGCCGCCGCTCTCCCCACCCCCTCTGACAATAGGGCTGCTATGCGCGAGTTTTCCGCGTAACAAGAAAAACATCCGAGTCGGTATTGGAATTATTCATTTTTTTTAGTTCTTTTTCTGTTATTTTGATTGGTTATGTAATGCAATCTAGTATTATGTAAATATGTTTGGTATGTTTTTCTCGAATAATCTCGTACTCTTCGGATTATTCTTTGAACTTTATACTTATTAATTTATAATTTATAGAATTAAGCGTTACTTTGCGGAGATCCATTGTACAAAAGTAATAATAAAATTATTTTGCTATAATCCGCGATGAAGTAAAATAGAAAATTCATATAATGCTAAATGTAAAGTGGACAATCCGTTTTCATATCTGATACATGCAGGATACGTAAAAACACATGCACAAACCTCCACCACTGCCACCACAATACACAAGCACTACGTACGTTCACTATCACAAACTCAACAGTCGTTTCGCCCCGCAACCGAAGCATCATCAGGAGATAGGCTCCACCACCAAAATCGCAAAGCGAAGCAATACCCAAATTACTTATTGGGTATTTGGGTTATTTATTACTTTTGTTTTTTACTTATAGTTAGGACCTATACGTTTCACGTGAATATATAGCATGGATATTTATCATCTTTAAAGTCAATACCAATAATAGCCACACATAATAAAGTGTTGGTGATTTTATGGATTCTATGATTGATAACGTTGCTTGTCATAAAGCTTATTATATTCCGCACATGGGCTAGTACAGCTCGTTCAAAAAGTTAGTCTTCTCACAATATAATGCTTTTTAATAGTTCAATTTTGTCGTTGATATCATGTGCAAGGTAAGACTGGAACTATATCCACCCATTCATGTTAGTTATATAATACTGGACGGTAAAATAAATCCTTCATTAATTTAGCATGGTGGATATAAGACTCTTAAAGTAGATTGGTAGCCCATCTGGACCACCACCTTTACCACAGATCACTGAAACCCTTGTTTAAAGTATTTCAACGATTTAAAATTTTTGTAATTGATCGCTAAAGGCTACAATTGTTTATGGATTTTTTATAAAATCGCTATACCATAGATACCAAGCTACAGGATATACTCGTAAGTATATTTTAATTATATCTTATTTTCGTTAATACACGTATAGTTAAGCTGTAAAAATATACTCATAACTTGTTGTTTTATGGCATGATAAAATTAATATCATCAATATTCTTCTGCCCTTATCCTACTCTAAGTGCGGTCGACACAACATGTTTTAAGCTACCTAACGTCAACTTATCTTAGTCGCCTTTTAATACTTCGGTAAGAAAGATCGATCTATTCTACTCAGCCGGATACCACACGGTAGGTCAACTTACCTTAATCGCCTTTTATGACACCTCGGTAAGGAATGAGGTTGGTCTATTCTACTCAGCCGGATATCACACGGCGGGTCAATTTACCTTAGTCGCATTTTACGACACCTCAGCAAGAAAGAGGTGGTCTATTCTACTCAGCTGAATATTACATGGCGAGTCAACTTACCTTAATCGTCTTTTATGACACCACGGTAAGGAATGAGGTTGGTCTATTCTACTCAGCCGGATACCCCACGGCGGGTCATCTTACCTTAATTGCCTTTTATGTCACCTCGGTAAGGAATTAAGTTGGTCTATTCTGCTCTCTACTCAGCCGAATACCACACAGATGGTATATAAAGTTGAATATATTTAGAAAATAATGTAATTTTTTTTAAATGAAAAAAGTTAAAAATAGGTCCGAATTTTCTTCATAGACAACCCTATACCGCAACGTCGTAATGCATTCGCGGCACTCGCTGCGTCTCGGCGCCGCTCGGACCCGATCGGTACGCGCTCGGCTTCCCTCGGAAAGCTCTTTCGCATTCGGGGCATAGACATGACATATCTTTAACCCTAAACCATTTAAAATTAAACCCTAATATTACTTAGTTAAGGTTTAAATTCGTTCGCACGTTAAAAAATTTCAAGTGTTGTATTCGACTTTTGAAATATCCTAATTTATCGAACTCACTACTAAACTGGTGGTGTTTTATTGTGAGCATATTAAGAGCTATTTTCGTTTGTCAATGTTTTTCAGCTGACGCTTCTATAAATGTCACGTAATGGGTCCGTGTGCGTGGTGTGTAGGTGTGTGCGTTAAAAACATATCTTGGGCGGAACGGCGTAGCTATTTGGGCAGAATTTTTTTCTTAGTAATTTTATATTTTATTTTTTCGGTTGGTAACATTGGAATTTATTTTATTTTCCGTCTGTAACAGTTTATGTTTATGGTATTTACTCGCTGTATTCTAGTATTTAAGAAACAAAAATATCAATTCTTTGAGAAACTAAATGAAATACATTTTTTAAATAAATTTAAGAATATTATAATTATCATCATCCTCCTGCCTTTATTCTACTCTAAGTGGAATCGGCACAACATGTTATAAACATGTTGTTACATGATTTAGCTACGTATTTTACAATCGGTCGCCTGCCTGACTTCAACTTACCGCCTTAGTCGACTATTATGACAACTCGGTAAGTAATGAGGGTGGTGTGTTCTACTCAGCCGGATACCGCACGGCGAGTCAACTTACCTTTGTCACCTTTTACGACACCTCGGTAAGAAATGAGGGTCATCTATTGTACTTAACCGGATACCAAACGGTGGATCAACTTACCATTGTCGCCTTTTATGACAACTCGGTAAGAAATGAGGGTCATCTATTGTACTTAGCCGGATACCATACGGTGGGTCAACTTACCTTAGTCGCCTTTTACGAAAACTCGGTAAGTAATGAGGGTGATCTATTGCACTTAGCCGGATACCAAACGGTGGATCAACTTACCTTAGTCGCCTTTTACGAAAACTCGGTAAGTAATGAGGGTGATATATTGTACTTAGCCGGATACCATACGGTGGGTCAACTTAGCTTAGTCGCCTTTTACGAAAACTCGGTAAGTAATGAGGGTGATATATTGTACTTAGCCGGATACCATACGGTGGGTCAACTTAGCTTAGTCGCCTTTTACGAAAACTCGGTAAGTAATGAGGGTGATATATTGTACTTAGCCGGATACCATACGGTGGGTCAGTTTACCTTAGTTGCCTTTTACGAAAACTCGGTAAGTAATGAGGGTCATCTATTGTACTTAGCCGGATACCATACGGTGGGTCAATTTACCTTAGTTGCCTTTTACGAAAACTCGGAAAAAAATGAAGGTGATCTATTGTACTTAACCGGACACCAAACGGTGGATCAACTTACCTTAGTCGCCTTTTACGAAAACTCGGTTAGTAATGAGGGTGATATATTGTACTTAGCCGGATACCATACGGTGGGTCAACTTAGCTTAGTCGCCTTTTACGAAAACTCGGTAAATAATTAGGGTGATATAT
The DNA here is from genome assembly GCA_947086495.1 of Morpho achilles. Lineage (NCBI taxonomy): Eukaryota > Metazoa > Arthropoda > Insecta > Lepidoptera > Nymphalidae > Morpho > Morpho achilles. The sequence goes on from CAMTZB010000026.1 coordinate 10,722,970, forward strand.
TGTACTTAGCCGGATACCATACGGTGGGTCAACTTAGTCGCTTTTTACGACAACTCCGTAAGAAATGAGGGTGATATATTGTACTTAGCCGGATACCATACGGTGGGTCAACTTAGCTTAGTCGCCTTTTACGAAAACTCGGTAAGTAATGTAGGTGATCTATTGTACTTAGCCGGATACCATACGGTGGGTCAATTTACCTTAGTTGCCTTTTACGAAAACTCGGAAAAAAATGAAGGTGATCTATTGTACTTAACCGGACACCAAACGGTGGATCAACTTACCTTAGTCGCCTTTTACGAAAACTCGGTTAGTAATGAGGGTGATATATTGTACTTAGCCGGATACCATACGGTGGGTCAACTTAGCTTAGTCGCCTTTTACGAAAACTCGGTAAATAATTAGGGTGATATATTGTACTTAGCCGGATACCATACGGTGGGTCAACTTAGTCGCTTTTTACGACAACTCCGTAAGAAATGAGGGTGATATATTGTACTTAGCCGGATACCATACGGTGGGTCAACTTAGCTTAGTCGCCTTTTACGAAAACTCGGTAAGTAATGTAGGTGATCTATTGTACTTAGCCGGATACCATACGGTGGGTCAATTTACCTTAGTTGCCTTTTACGAAAACTCGGTAAGTAATGAGAGTGATATATTGTACTTAGCCGGATACCATACGGTGGGTCAATTTACCTTAGTTGCCTTTTACGAAAACTCGGTAAGTAATGAGAGTGATATATTGTACTTAGCCGGATACCACACAGCAGGTCAATCTTAGTCGTATTTTACGACACCTCGGTAAGAAATGAGGTTGGTCTATTGTACTCAGCCGGATACCACACGCCTTTGATATATGTTAAATACCTTGCAAATGAGGATTTGACCTTGGTTAGGCTGCCAATATGTCGAGACAAGTCCAACCATTAATTTTAGGAAGGTTATATTTTCTTTTATCAATGAAAACTATAGTGTGGAGGATGTGGGTATTTTGTAACGCCGTGTGGTATCCGGCTGAATAGAATAGTACCACCCTCATTTCTTATCGAGGTGTCGTAAAAGGCGACTAAGGTAAGTTGATCCGCCGTGTGGTATCTGGCTGTGTAGAATAGACTAACCTCATTTCTTACCGAGGTGTCGTAGAAAACGACTAAGGTAAGTTGACCCACAGTGTGGTATCCGGTTTAGTCATTCTTACCGAGGGGTCGTAAAAAGTGACTAAGGTAAGTTGACGTCAGACACGCCTGTCTGACTGCCGGTCGTAAAAACGTAGCCAAATCATGCGACAGCATGTTTATAACATGTTGTGCCGACGTCACTTACGAATGGTATAAGGGCAGGAGGATGTATGTGATGTGGGTATTTTGTAATAAAACTTGGATAAAAGGCTTTGAGCGGAAACCCACCATCTAGCTCTATTTAAGATTGGCAGGTTACGTATATCCCAAAATTATTCCAGAGATATGCATGTGTTTTTTTTCAGATTTCTGCGTAATGATCTTGTGCCATAACGATTAAAACACCTCGGTAAGATAGAGGGTGGTCTATTCTTTTCAACCGGATACCACACGGCGGGTTAACTTACCTTAGTCGCTTTTTTCGACACCTGAGCAAGAAATAAGGTCGTTCTATTCTACTCAACCGGATACCACACGGCGGGTTAATTTACCTTCGTCACCTTTTACGACACCTCGGTAGGAAATGAGAGTGGTCTATTCTACTCAACAGGATACTGCACGGCGGGCAACTTACCTTAGTCGCCTATTACGACACCTAAACAAGAAATGAGATGGTTCTATTCTACTCAACCGGATACTACACGGCGGGTAACTTACCTTAGTCGCCTTTTACGACACCTTAGTAAAAAAAGAGAGTGGTCTATTCTACTCAGCCGGATACTACACGACGAGTTTACTTACCTTAGTCGCCTTTTACGACACTTAAACAAGAAATGAGATGGTTCTATTCTTCTCAACCGGATACTACACGGCGGGTAACTTACCTTAGTCGCCTTTTACAAGACCTTAGTAAGAAATGAGAGTGGTATATTCTACTTAGCCGGATACCACACGACGAGTCGACTTACCTTAGTCGCCTTTTACGACAGCTCGGTAAGAAATGAGAGTGGTCTATACTACTCAGCCGGATAGCACACAGCGGACTATCTTTTTATAAAAACTATACCTAATCTATTCAGTAGATTTTGAGAAAATCTATCACATACAAACAGACAACTTTTGAGGACTTTGTTTTATATATGACACATTTTACGCTGGCTTTCCTATAGTATCCTTTAGTAGTAAGTCTATAATAATAAATAAATATATGCGACACTTACACACACGGTCGTCCGTCCCCAAAGTAAGTAACTTAATACTTGTGTTATGGACAGACAACTGGTGAATATATACTTATATATTTTTTAAATACATACTTAAATACACCCAGGCTCAAAGACCAACCAATTCATTTATAGAAAATGTTGGCCCGAACCGAATCCGCGACCCGCGGAGCTGATGGCAAGGTCACTACCCACTGCTCCAACGGGTCAGCTTAATTCACTATGTGAATACGTTAGGCCCTCACGACTAAATTCCATATTTGACAAAAAGAAATACAAAAATGTATTAAATCAGAAACGTAACTCTAACATCCGGTTAGAGTTAACATTACGTTCAGAAAACGTGAAGTGAAAATCAAATCTTTATTTATTAAGCCGAGCGCACACTGGCACAGTGAATAATTTAGCCCGCGCTCTGTTCTCGGCCTAATATAATATACGAGTAAGGATTTTGAGTCTCTTAGTTGTGTTATATTAGATTTACTTCTCTGTGATTATTTACAGAGAACCTCTTTAAGTAGAGGTGTTATACTTACATATGATTAGTTACTTATAATATAAAAAAAGTGATTTAATCATTTTAACTAATATAGATATCATCATCATCTTCCTGCCCTTGTCCCACTCTAAGTGGGGTCGGCACAACATGTTATAAACATGTCTTCTCTTCTTTCTCAACCGGTGGACGTCCACTGCTGAACATATGTCTCCTTAAGGGACCGCCACAATCCACGATTTTGTGCCGCTTGGATCCAGCGGCTCCCCGCGACCTTTTTGAGGTCGTCAGTCCACCTCGTTGGGGGCCTACCAACGCTGCGCTTTCCAGTGCGAGGTCGCCATTCCAGCACCTTAGGACCCCAAACATAAACATGCTGTCATATGATTTGGCTGCGTTTTTACGACCGGCCGCCTGCCTGACATCAACTTACCTCAATCGTATTTTACGACGCCTCGGTAAGAAATGAGGTTGATCTATTCTACTCAGCCGGATACCACACGGCGGGTCGACTTACCTTAGTCGCCTTTTACGACACCTCGGTAAGAAATGAGGGTGGTACTATTCTATTCAGCCGGATACCACACGGCGGGTCGACTTACCTTAGTCGCCTTTTAGGACACCTCGGTAAGAAATGAGGGTGGTACTATTTTATTCAGCCGGATACCACACGACGTTTTAACTAATATAGATAATTCTTAATAAATAAACTTTGCCTGTTAGTATACAGACGTAACTTAACTTATATAAATATTCAATACTAAACACATTTAAACATTTATTTTGAAAATTGAGGGCCAAGAAGCTATTGACATTACGTACCTTTACCCTACATAACCTAATAAAAACAAACATACAATATTCAAACATTGATAAACATTCTGATTAATTGATTTTACGTCAATTGGCTATTTATTTTGTTTACTTTTATGTCAATTGTGTTCAAGAAGTGATGTGGTTGTTTGTACACAAAACTCGCCTGCTTTACTCGCTCCACAAAAACCACCCGATACATTACACTAAAGTGAAGTAAGTCCGATACACTTTTTTTTTATACAGGAAAAAACCCCTTATGGGTACCGCCGCCCGACGGGGGCAGGCGACTGTTATGTCGGACTCGCACCGACTAAAATAACCTGTGTGCTCCACGCTGCTGGTGACGGGTATAGGGTACCTATGAAGACATTGCCCCATCCCCGCCAGCAGCAACTCTGTACCCCAGAGTGCGCCACCTCTGGGTCGGGGCCTCTCTAACAGTGGCCCCTCCCTCCGCTAGACGATGCATCGGGAGCACCAGATGCATCGACCGACTTGGGGACATTTTCGATGGGCGTCCGATAAAACCCCGTTCGGAACGCCCAGAGGTCCCCGTTAGGGCGGCATACGACGGGCTTCGGCGAGTCGTCTGCGCCCCACTCGCCTGCGGCGGATCGGATCCAAGGACTCGATTTCCCGAAGTCCGATATACTAAAGTAATGTTGTACAAGAGAATTGTAGATATAAAAATGTCTCTATCTCTTATGGTTAACTAATCATAACTACTTTAGTGTTTAAAAATTAAAAATACTGCATTATTTTTGAGACTTTTTTCTCAGTAAGAGTTTTACATGAGAAAATTTTTGTGATCACGTGATTTCCACGCGGGCGACGCCACTGACTGACAGTTGGTATAAAATAAATTAAAGCGCACTACTCAAACTATTAGGAAGCTCTATTATCGCACGACGCCGGGCTGGTAGCTAGTTAAATTTAAAAAATAACGCCGATTTATTGACACGGACCAATTTCATAATAGTTTTCTGTATTCAATATTCCGTTCTCTCTGTAATAAAATCTAGTCTGTGGCAGCAAACGGCGCGGGCCCAGTTATATCCCCCCTAACACTAATCAGCTCCAAATAAATTATCTGTGTGCGCCTTTAGTTTAATGCTTTAAGTGCACTGCGGAATCGGTTCAATTAATTTTGCCTTTTGCCTACTGACTTCATGTGTGACGCAGTGCGATAACGTCACAGCAAGATGGTCTAGGTTCGATTCCCCTGATTCGATTTAAATTATGTAATGTAATATGAAATTTTTGAATAAAATAGAACTGAATTCTACATCAGATTGTGACTAATCTTTATATAGGACAGTGTCACTCACAAATATCTTTTTTTTTTTTTTTTTATATTTAATATAATCTAATAATAACTTTAAAACTATTTAATTTGCGAATATCTCAAATAAATTTGATGTATCAAATCCTCAATTCCCTTATTTTCTTTTTTTTTATATTGTATTTAATATTGATTTTTTAATATTTAATCTTTAAGATATCTTTTTTTAATCACCGAGCAAAGTTCGGTTACCCAGGATTTAAATAATAAAAATCCATTATGACGAATTAAAATTTATGAAATGATTAAAATGAGCTTAATACTAAAATCCTTCTAACATTTATATTTCATTTCATAATTTACTAACTCGGTTCAAATTATAATAAAACGTTGATAACAAAATGAACTAAAACGTTTAATGTTTCGCTAAACATTATTACAGCGACCGCAACACAGTAATATAGTTATGATAAAATCAATTTATACAGCAAATAGTAACAATAATTTACGATGCAACTCATTAAAGCCGATCGGGCGGCCATTTGCAGCGACGCTCGCGCCATAACCGATGGCCGCGCCATAGATAAGGCCGCGGGCCTATCGCGACCATAAAGTCGGGCGGGCGAATTAAAAAGAATAACTGCATCGAGGCCGCGGGCGATGGGCCCGGCTGCGTTTTTGCACGTAATCACTACAAAAAACTGGTGCTTTCGGAAATACTACCGATATTTAGAACACTATATGTGTATGGGAGAGCTGGTGACAGTATATCTCCCAATATCCAAACCAGCACTGTAAATCCTTGCAATGTAACTAGACGCCAAAGTCTTATATACCTCCTTCTTAAGCCGATGGATGTCAAATCAAAACTAAACCTTTAATATTTAACATAGTTAATCACTACAAAAACTGGTGCTTTCGGAAATAATACCGATATTTAGAACACTATATGTGTATTGCGGAGCTCGTGGCAGTATATCTCCCAATATCCGAACCAGCACTGTAAATCCTTGCAATGTAATGAGACGCCAAAGTCTTATATACCTCCTTCTTAAGCCGATGGATGTCAAATCAAATCTTTAATATTTTAATGAGTTTATCTTGTAAATATATATTCTGAATCTCGGAAACGGCACCAACGATTTTCATGAAATTCAGCATGTGGCTTTCGGGGGAAACTTTCTAAGCCAGGGTCAGTACTTTCTAAGTCAGGGTGAATAGGCATTTTATGGGCATGCGCGTTGCACCTTAGACTGTATCATCTCTTACTATCAGGCATGATTGCAGTCAAGCGCTCGCCTATTAATCAATAAAATAAAAAACGGTTCAGCTAGGTTTTATTTTAAAAAATGACACACTTACACCCCTTACACTGCGAAAAACACAGTTTCGGCAGACCCCTTACGACTGACACGGACTTTTAACCTCAAAAAGGTCACGAGGAGCCGCTGGGTCCAAGCGGCACAAGATAGTGTTTTGTGTAGATCCCATGAAAAGACCCATGTCCAGCAGTGTACGTCCATCGGCTGGAAAAGAAGAAGATATTTTATTTATTTAAACTACCAACAATCGTTACAATACTTAATAATAATAAAATTATATTTCCATTTTATTATTACAATTGCACCATCAATTTTTTAATATTTTATTTACAGCAAAAATGTACAAGTTATATCTATCTTAAATTACTTACACGCTAGGACTATACAGATCATGCCCGCGTGGAATGGTCCCAAGAATGCTGGCAGCGTTTCCGCGCTGAATCGCTAAGCTGATTCTTTGTGCGAAAAAGGAGCCAGCCCTCTTGTCACCTGAAGAGGCAATCAACCGAGGTGTTAAAACGGATAAAAATTTTTTTGCACTTTGACTCCATGGCCCTAGGGTCTCGACTGCAAACGGCACAAATATATAACTCTCGATGAGAGATGCATACTTCCGCCGTTTGCCGGTTTCGGCCATTTCCGCCGCAGCTCCAGGTCTTGACGCTGTTTCCCTGATATGGGACGAGGCTAACGTATCAACGCATGTTGCGTCCCACATTAGGGCCCGTCCCCGTTCCCAAGGAACCAGCGTCAAGCCGTCTGGTCTCTTGCCATCATCCCGACATATCCCGGAAGGCTCGAGAAGAGCAGGAATGTCGATGGTGGCAAGAGCTCTTTTGATGGTATCATTAAGAGAACCATGACGGAAAAGCCTACCAGAGCTCCTATGGCATGAAAGCCCGTGTATGCCAAAAGTGTCTACCTCTTTTCCACATGGACATCGGTGCTTAAGGCACAATGTGGTTCCCAATCGGAGACCTAAAGCTACTCTGAAACTTTCGTTATCTAATAGTGTACCAAGATTTTTAGAAGGGAGAGCATGTAGCCAATAACCAGATTCTTTTTCCGATAAAGCTAGAAGCCTAGCTCGATCTCGGTCACTCGAAAGATTTTGAACCAAATTTTTATGTGTAAGCTGAACCAATGGCACATCCCAAAGTTTTTGTGCGGTACATTCCTTCGGGATGTTATCATTGGGGCAGCTGATTTTCCAACTATCTAAAGCCTCTGTAGCATAGGACAACGAAAATAAATTTGGTTGTAAAATTTCAGAACTAAGTTTTTTAACACTATGCACAGAGGCCAGAAATGCCGGAAGAGCAACACTTGAAATTTTTCTCACGCCGATGCCACCATATTTCACCGGCAAAGTAACCTGATTCCAAGAGTTATTGTCAAAAGACAAATTCGAAATGTTTTCTAATGCATTTTTTAAGGTGGCATCTATATTATCGAGTAAACCAGGATATTTCCAAATTGGGCTTGCACGAAGTATATAGGTAAATTTAGGTACAAAAAGGCAAAATTTTAAAATCGTAAATGCCATGTGGGAATTTAGTATGCCCAATTTGTCTGTATTGTCCGAAAACATTTTAACTTTACTCTCTAGGAAAGGTTGTATGGCTTCATCTAAAAGAGGAGCACCTAGGAGGCAAGACCATCAATTATAATTCAAATTCAAAACATTCTTTATTCAAATAAACATGTAAACAAGTGCTTTTGAATCGTCAACTCTACTGCTGGTTCGGAAAGTTGTTCCTAACGAGAAGAGCCAGCAAGAAACTCGGCGGTTGCTCTTTTAAAAATATAATTCTTATTACTAGTTACATTAGTTATTACTGTCTTGTACAGGGTCGAAGAGTAGCTACATCCACGCATTTTATCATAGACTTTTTATAGGTGTTTATGACATGATTTAGAAGATAAAACATCGTCTCTAAGCTCTTATTAATATAAACATAAACAAAAATGTTAATTTGAACTAAATAAAGTGTAATAAAAAAAATATATAAATATTTTCTTTTATCGCGGATATAGCAAAATAATATTTTCATTACTTTTCTTTACAGAAGTATTCTAATTTATATTTTTTAATTTATTTATTTACACCAAAAATGTACAAATTATCATCCTCCTGCTCTTATCCCACTCTAAGTGGGGACGGCACAACATGTTACAAACATATTGTCATATCATTTGGCTACGTATTTTACGATCCGCCGCCTGCCTGACGTCAACTTACTCAGTCGTATATTGCGACACCTCGGTAAGAAAGAGGGTGGTCTATTCTACTCAACCGGATACCACATGGTGAGTCAACTTACCTTAGTCGCCTTTTACGACACCTCGGTAGGAAATGAGATTGGTCTATTCTACTTAGCCGAATACCACACGGCGGGTCGAGTTACCTTAGTCGCCTTTTACGACACCTCGGTAAGAAATGAGGGTGGTACTATTCTATTCAGCCGGATACCACACGGCGTGTAAACACTTGAACTATATAATTCAAAAGTAATTTTTATCCGCTTTAACACCTCGGTTTATTGCCTCTTTAGATGACAAAAGGGCTGGCTCCTTTTTCGCACAAAGAATCGGCTTAGTGATTCAGCGCGGAAACTCTGCATTCTTGGGACCATTCCACGTGGGCATGATTTGTATAGTCCTAGCGTGTAAGTAATTTAAGATAGATATAACTTGTAAAAAAAAAAAAAAAGGAGGTTAAGTTTTAAGTTCAATTGTTTACACGCAACACCTCCAAAATCTTCTAGTGTTTTCTTCAACACAGTATAACCTAAATAGTGTTGAGTTTGCACCGCGTTGCTACATCAAAAGATAATCTTATGTGGCATAGACAATATAATGTTTAGACATGGATTGTTCATGAGAATTTCTAATCATCATCTTCCTGCCCTTATCCCACTCCAAGTGGGGTCGGCACAACATGTTATAAACATGCTGTAACACGATTTGGCTGCGTTTTTACGACCGGCCGCCTACGTGACGTCAACTTACTTCTGTCGTATTTCACAACACCTCGGCAAGAAAGAGGGTGGTCTACTCTACTAAACCGGATACCACACGGTGGGTCATCTTACCTTAGTCGCCTTTTACGACACCTCGGTAAGAAATGAGGTTGGTCTATTCTACTCAGCCGGATACCACACGGCGGGTCATGAGAATTTCTAATGTCTAACTTATTAAACATTGTTCACTGCTATGATATTATTATCATCATCCTGCCCTTATCCCACTCTAAGTGGGGTCGGCACAACATGCTATTAACACGTCACATGTCTTGGCTTCGTATTTTACCGGCCGCCTGCCTGACGCCAATTTAACTTAATCGTATTTTACGACACCTCGGTAAGGAAGAGGATGATTCTACTCAGCTGGACTAATCGGCGGGACGCCTTTTACGACACTTCTGTAGGAAATGAGGGTTGTCTATTCTACTCAGGCGGATACCACACGGTGCTTTGATATAAATATATATGTTCTAACTCCCAACGATTTTCCTGAAATTCAACATGCAGGAGGTTTTGGGAGAGAAAAATCGATCTCGTTTCCGAGATTCCGAAAATATACAAGATTATATACACATACAAGATTAAATCATTTAAATATTAAAGATAATAGCGGTATGTCTATACCGTTTCTAAGCCTACACAACGACACCATCCCCGAGGTTACACGTAATATAAATTCCTATCCAATATTCACAAATTCCGCGGCCATTTTAATGCGCAGTGGCAAATTGCAATTTTCTTATGCTTTCCTTGTCGCCGCGTTAAATAAAATGCCACTTAGATATATATCCCGTTAAAGTGGGGCGGATTTTGAGCGAAGTTTTTGGAAACTATATTATAAAAAGAAATGATGGAATTATTTTTTTGACTGGCCCGTTGGCGCAGTGGGTAGTGACCTTGCCTTCAGCTCCGTGGGTCGCGGGTTCGATTCCCGCCGAGGGCCAACATTTTCTATAAATGAATTTGTTGGTCTTTGAGCCTGGGTGTATATTTGTATTTAAGTATGTATTTAAAAATATATAAGTATATATTCACCAGTTGTTCGTCTACCATAAGTATTAAGTTACTTACTTTGGGATGGGTGCGGATGACGACGGCGACGAAGAGAGAGGCGAGAAAGGGCGAATACATCGGACATGACACACCTAACCGATCAAGACACCACCGGACGAGACACCCCCGAAATTGACCCCGAGAATCTCCACCGAACAAGACATCCATTAGGTCACCCTCATTTCTTATCAACGCCTTGTCAAAGACGACTAGGTTAAGTTGACATATCGTGTGGTATCCAGCTGAGTAGAATATACCACCCTCATTTCTTACCGAGGCATCGTATAAGGTGAGTAAGATACGTTGACCCGCCTTGTAGAAACCGGCCCAGTAGAATAGACCACCCTTAGAATAGACACCACGACACCGCGGTGTTGTAAAACGCGACTAAAGTGCGTTGGTGTTATACATTAAAATACCTAGCCAGATCATGTAGGAACATGTTTAAAACATGTTGTGCCGACCTCACTTACAAATTAGGAGGAGAATAAAAATAAGAATGTCTTTATATATGACAATAAAATATGAATCATCATCATCCTCCTGCCCTTATCCCACTCTAAGTGGGGTCGGCACAACATATTACAAACATGCTGTCACATGAATTGGCTACGTTTTTACGACCGGCCTCCTGCCTGATGTCGACTTACCCTAGTCGTATTTTACGACACCTCGGTAAGAAAGAGAATGGTCTATTTTACTAAACCGGATACCACACGGCAGCTCGACTTACCCTAGTCGCCTTTTACGACACCTCGGTAAGAAATAAGCGTGGTCTATTCCACACACACATTCGATATCACACGGCGGGGAATGATGACAATAATAATAATATATGAATAAAATACATTAATATTTTCAGACCTCACGTAGCATATTTCGTAGCACGTAGCAATTTAACTCATAGCATCGCCATAGCGTAGCATTCAAGTGCAAAATTATACAAAAGTAATAATAAAATTATTTTGCTATAATCCGCGAAGAAGTAAAATAGAAAATATATATAATGCTAAATGTAAGTGGACAATCGGTTATCATACCTGATACATGCAGGATTCGAAAAAACACATGCACAAACCTCCACCACCCCCACCACAATACACAAGCACTATATACGTTCACTATCACAAACTCAACAATCGCTTCGCCCCGCAACCGAAGCATCATCAGGAGATAGACTCCACGACCAAAATCGCAAAATTATGCTTTCTTTTGCAAAGTACGTTACTATCCCACGCTTGGGCGTGGGCCTCCTCTTATGGGATCCGTTGGTCAGATGCGAATTGTTAGGTTCCTCTCCCGAGAATTCTTTAAAGATAAAAGTTTACTCACGATGTTTTTCTTTCATAAAGCGTGTGATAAATTGCAAATATCAATAAGACATAAATGGAAAAACTCATTAGTGCAATGGTTGAAATTGGAACCTGTGATCCTCTAAAAATGACACATGGCATCGGTTAATCAAAAATTCAAAATATTCTTTATTCAAATAAACTTGTAAACAAGTGCTTTGGAATCGTCAACTCTACTGCTGGTTCGGCAAGCTGTTCCTACCGAGAAGAGCCAGCAAGAAACTCGGCGGTTGCTCTTTTCAAAATATAATTGTTAATACTATTTAATAATAAATATATGAGACAGTTACACACACGGTCGTCCGTCCCCAAAGTAACTTAATACTTGTGTTATGGGTCACAGACAACTGGTGAATATATACTTATATATTTTTCAAATACATACTTAAATACAAATATACACCCAGGCTCAAAGACCAACAAATTCATTTATAGTAAATGTTGGACTTTGGCGGGAATCAAATCCGCGACCCGCGGAGCTGAAGACAGGGTCACTACCCACTGCTCCAACGGGCAATCGTTTATTAAAGCTTTGATTACTGGTAGTAATAGTATAAGCTACTTTTTATCTTAATACAGAAGCAAAGACCAGTAAGGTCGAGGGCAAAAGCTAGTCTAATCGTTTTTAGACCCTACGTAGCAGAGCGTAGCGCGTAGCAGTCTCGTAGCGCCATAGAACTTACTACGTAGCTAAAAGTATGCTACGTAAAATATCGAATGTTAACCTTTTTTTACCTATAATTCACGTTTGTTAAGAAATTTTACGTAATGCTAAGTGTAGAAAGCGTAAAAAAGTGTAAAAAGCTGTGATGGCCTAGCGGTGCGACCGTGTGAATCTCTAGAGACGATCATGGGTTCAAACCCGGGCAGACACCAATGAGTTTTTCTATTAAACTTATGTGTCTAATTGATAATTGCAATTTATCACACGCTTTTCGGTGAAGGAAAACATCGTGAGGAAACCTGCATATCTCTAGAAAATTCTAGGGATATGTGTAACCTACCAATCCGCATTGGAGCAGCGTGGTAGGTCTTAGCTCCAACCCTTCTCTCCTAAAATGGAGAGAGGAGGCCTATGCCCAGCAGTGGGATAGTTACAGGCCGTTACTTTACTTAAGTGTAGAAAACACATCTATAATAATATGTAACAAGCGACTGGGTCTTTGGTGCAGTGGGTCGTGACCCTGCCTTCGGCTCCGCGGGTCGCGGGTTCGATTCCCGCACGGGGGCCAGCATTTTTTATTTATTAATTTGTTGGTCTTTGAGCCTGGGTGTATATTTGTATTTCAGTATTATTAAAAAAAATATTTAAGTATATATTCACCAGTTGTCTGTCACCCATAACACAAGTATTAAGTTACTTACTTTGGGGATGGACGACCGTGTGTGTAAGTGTCCTATATATTTCGGCCATCACAATAGATCAGTAATGGTCAAAGTGATACTGGGCCCTCTGGCCCTGCAAAGCCACTACTCCCAGAAGAAGAAGAAGTTCCATATAATTATTTATTTATTTTATTTATAAAGCTGAAAAGTTTGATTGTTTGAACGCGCTAATACCTCAGGAACTATTGGACCGATTTAGAAAATTCTTTACATGCAAGATAGTCCATTTATCGAGAAAGACTATAGGCTATATAACATTACGCTTAGATAAATGGAAGTGGAGGAGCAGTAAAGGATATTGCGAAAACGGCAAAATTTAAAACTTTCCTTGCGTGCGCTAGGTAAACCGTGAATGTTATCAAAAAATCATGTATTACAAAATTGTTCCCATCTAAAAGTTCTATATAAAAGTTCGCGACAGCGTATGTTTTTTTCCCACTTAGAGTGGGATAAGGGCAGGAGAATGATGGGTTGGATAATTGATATAAGCTAGCTTTCTCTAGACTCTCTTAATATACTAAGAAAGTTAACCGTTATCGTGGTTAAGTAGCTCATCATAAAGCCGGTAGCACACAGAGCGCGTCCCGTTTTTTCCGCTGATTTATGGTGCGCTTATCGCGGTCCTGAATTTATTTGTCTGCTGCACCCTACCGATGCTGGCTTACCACAGACAGTGAATGTATAGACTTGACATCAAAAAGAACTTAACGATATACATCATTTATAACGTTTTACAAAATAAAAAAAAAGAAATTTAAAAAGAAAGAATAAATAATTATGTAGTTGGAGATCGATCCTAAATATTCATATTTCTCGTGGCTGCCCATTTCCCGAATAAGCTACGCTGACTTGACAGTTTATGGCAGAAATTCAAACTAATATAAATTTTAGTTTTTTTAATAAATAAATAAATAAATAAATATATGGGACATTTACACACACGGTCGTCGGTCCCCAAAGTAAGTAACTTAATACTTGTGTTATGGGTGACAGACAACTGGTGAATATATACATATATAATTGTTAAATACATACTTAAATACAAATATACACCCAGGCTCAAAGACCAACAAATTCATTTATAGAAAATGTTGGCCCTCGGCGGGAATCGAACCCGCGACCCGCGGAGCTGAAGGCAGGGTCACTACCCATTGTTCCAACGAGCCAGTCAGTAATGCCCAAAAAGAGGGATAAAACGATTTTTTTTACATAAAACCAATTGGCCGATTTTTCTCCCCTAAAACCCCCTACATGCTGAATTTCAGGTTAACTCATTTAAATATTAAATATGTATATATAAACATCATCTAAAAATCGATAAATTGATCTAGATCAAATTTATCATAAAAAATTGAAATCTGCTAAAATATAAATAGAATGCTAAGGTTATTTTTACTGTCATTTGTAAAGTTGTCATGGCTCAGTTTGGAACTGGTGGACTACAGAAGTGAAAACCACTTATATTATATAATAACCTTATATTATTAATTATTATTATTACCAATTCCAATATAAACATACGGCTCACATCGCGTGATAATCACGTTACCTTTGTATAAGGTTCGACGTTTCGGCAGATTTGCATCCACCGTGGTCACGAACTGACTGGAGCGCGTGCAGATTATATCAGTGTGGTGTGCAAGAGACCTTATGTGGATTGTGCGGTTCAAGTGAGGGTAGATGAAGAAAATAATGACTGTAGTACTCGGGAACGAAGACGCCGCGGCGCTCCAGTCAGTTCGTTACCACGGTGGATGCAACTCTGCCGAAACGTCGAACCTTACAAAGGTCACGTACCTTATCGCGATGTGACCCGGTTGTTTATATTTAAATTAGTATGAATCGCGAAAGTTTAAAATCTACTATTATTATTACCACTTATATTATTAACCACTTGTACACATAAAGAAGATTAATCCATTTAAATATTAAAGATATATCTTAAGCCGTATGTATGTCGTGTCTAGTAGATTTTAGGTCTACATGCCCGCAGTCTAGGCTGTGGTAATTGCACAAATTATAAACATGTGACCGAGTGACGCGGATTGCGACTACATACAGTATTTTAACTAACTTATTGAACATTATTTGGATGATAAAAATTACAAAAAGCTTGTGATACCTGTGTCGCGACTCAGCAGAGTTAGCAACTCATTCGATGGTCTCGGTATTCGCGATACAATAAAATTCCGCAATCCATACTAGACCAGTCAACAGGAAGGTTTAAATTAAGTATAGGAGATACGTTTATACGTGAAGCATATTACAAAATTGAAGATTGTTTGGATGATAAAAATGCCTGGATTTGAAAATCCTTTTAGCTTCATAGAAGACTGCGGTTTAATAATGTTAAATTGAAATTTAAAAGATTGACCGCCGAGTTTCTTTCTGGTTCTCGGTAAGAACAACATTCCGAACCAGTTGTAGCTTAATTAATCATATTGATCCTTGAAAATTCAAAAGTACTAGAAAGAGTTCATTTGAATAAAGATTAATTTGATTTGATTTTATTTTATTTGTAATTTATGGAATTAACCCATACTACAAAAGTAATAATTTAATTATTTTGTTGTAATCCAAGATAAAGTTAATCAGATCCAGATCAATATTCCTGTAGAATTAACTGGATTTCTATAGCTTATATCTTATACCAGTGTACAAAGAATAATGCCAAATTTCATCGATATTGGTTCAGCGGATTCGCCGTGAAGGAGTAACAAACATGCATATTCACAAACTTTCGCATTTATAATATCAGTAGGATTAAAGAAATTCGTTCATATACAGTATATCCAATATTAGTTGCCTCCACTCAGTCGGTTAATGCATTTATTGACCGGCCATTCCCAATTTCGCCGGGTCGCCGCCCGTATTGTGAGCAATTAAAATTTTTCGCAACTACACGCAACGAGTGAACCGGGCTTAAGTGAAAAAGCTTTAATATATCCGGAAAATCTTTTACTTTTTTTTTTTTTTTTCGAAATTTTATATATTACGTAACACCATCATCATCTTCCTGCCCTTCTCTCACTCTGAGTGGGATCGTCACAACATGTTATAAACATGCTGTCACATGATTAGGCTACGTATTTTACGACCGGCCGCCTGCCTAACGTCAACTTATCATAGTCGTATTTTACGACACCTCGATAAGAAAGAGGGTGGTCTATTCTACTCAACCGGATACCACACGGTGAGTCAACTTACCTTAGTCGCCTTTTACGACACATCGATAAGAAAAGAGGGTACGCCGTGTGGTATCCGGCTGAATAGAATAGTACCACCCTCATTTCTTACCGAGTTGTCGTAAAAGGCGACTAAGGTAAGTCGACCCGCCGTTTGGTATCCGGCTGAGTAGAATAGACCAACCTCATTTCTTACCGAGGTGTCGTAAAAGGCGACTAAGATAAGTTGACCCACCGTGTGGTATCCGGTTAAGTAAAATAGACCACCCTCCTTCTTACCGAGGTGTCGTAAAATACGACAAAGGTAAGTTGACGTCAGGCAGGCGGCTGGTCGTAAAAATGCAGCCAAATCATGTGACAGCATGTTTATAACAGGTTGTGCCGACCCCACTTAGAGTGGGATAAGGGCAGGAAGATGATGATTTATTTACAAAATAAAAAAAGAATCTTTACAAAAAAGTATAATAATTGGGTAGGTCGGGCTAGATCCTAAGTATTTTCATCGAGAAAAATCGATCTAGCTAGGTTTTTTTTTTAAAAAAAACGTTTTATCCCTGTTTTTGGGCAATAAAAAAAGTAACTAAAATTTACAATAAATATATGTAAATAAGTAGCGGCCTGGTTCTATCCCACTGCTGAGAATAGGCCTCTTCTCTCCGTTTTTGTAGAGAAGGATTGGAGCTAAGACCTACCACGCTGCTCCAGTGCGGATTGGTAGATTACACATATCTCCAGAACTCTAGAGATATGCAGGTTTCCTCGCGATGTTTTCCTTCACCGTAAAGCGTGTGATAAATTGCAATTATCAATTAGACACATAAGTTTTAACAGAAAAACTCATTGGTGTCTGCCCGGGTTTGAACCCGTGACCTCCTCGAAAGAGTCGCACTGTGTTACCACTGGGCTAATACAGCTTTTTAATATAAATAAATATATAAAATACCATTTTTGCCGTAAATTGTTGTATTATGTATGTATGTATTGTGTGCATTACTAAACAAATAAGGAGAACCACATAATAAAAATGCTTGGATTAGATTATAGAAAATCATTCATTCAATCAATCATTCTTTCAGCTTCATACAAGCGCAGTCTTGTTTAATAATGCAAATTGAGAATGTTTAAAAGATTTACCGCCGAGTTTCTTTCTGGTTCTTCTCGGTAAAAGCAACATTCCAAACCAGATGTAGCTTCATTTAATCTGGATCCTTGACGATTCAAAGTGCTTGAAAGAGTTCATTTGAATAAAGATTATTTTGATTTGCTTTGATTGGAATCGACCACCCCCTTTTTTCTTACTGAAGTGTCGTAAAAGGAGACTAAGGTAAGTCGACTCATGCGTGGTATCCGGCTAAGTAGAATAAACCACCCTCATTTCTTAAGGAGCTGTCGTAATAGGGAACTATGGTAAGTTGACTCGTTGTATGGTATCCAGCTGATTGAAATAGACCACCCTCATTTCTTACCGAGATATCGTAAAAGAGTTAAAAAGTGTATAGTATATAGTGGTGTAAAGTACTTTAATAAAGTTTACTTACATTGGATTTGATCCGCCGTGTGTTATCCGGCTGAGTAGAATAGACCACCCTCATATCTTACCGAGGTGTCGTAAAAGGCGACTAAGGTAAGTTGACCCACCGTGTGGTATCCGGTTTAGTAGAATAGACCACCCTCCTTCTTACCGAGGTGTCGTAAAATACGACTAAGGTAAGTTGACGTCAGGTAGGCGGCCGGTCGTAAAAACGCAGCCAAATCATGTTACAGCATATTTATAACATGTTGTACCGACCCCACTTAGAGTGGGATAAGGGCAGGAGGATATATATTACATTGGATTTGATACGCGAGCTAAATTTTCTTTTTAACCATTTCTACAGCTAGTAATAAGTACGGGTGCATAGGCATTTAGCATTTGGACTCTGGAGCTAAAAAGTAACGGCGTCGTTACGTAACCTCCTAGGCGGGGACTAACTGCTATAGACGTGGTGCGGGAGCCGCGAAATATTGGACGAGGTAGTTTACTAGATGCACGTTCCGTGGAAAAGCTTTTGCCGACGGAGAAACGATTTTACTACACCTCGATAAGAAAGAGGTCTATTCTACTTAGCCGGATATCGCACGGCGGGTCAAGTTACCTTGTTCACCTTTTACGATACCTCGGTAAGAAAGAGGGCGATAGTCTACTCAGCCGGATACCACACGGCGGGTCAAGTTACCTTCTTCGCCTTTTACGATACCTCAGTAAGAAAGAGGGTGGTAATCTACTCAGCCGGATACCACACGGCGGGTCGACTTAACTTAGTTGCCTTTTACGATACCTCGGTAAGAAAGAGGGTGGTAGTCTACTCAGCCGGATACCACACGGCGGGTCGACTTGACTTAGTTGCCTTTTACGATACCTCGGTAAGAAAGAGGGTGGTAATCTACTCAGCCGGATACCACACGGCGGGTCGACTTAACTTAGTTGTCTTTTACGATACCTCGGTAAGAAAGAGGGTGGTAATCTACTCAGCCGGATACCACACGGCGGGTCGACTTAACTTAGTTGCCTTTTACGATACCTCGGTAAGAAAGAGTGTGGCCTATTCTACTCAGCCGGATGCCACACGGCGGGTCGATTTACTTTAGTCGCCTTTTACGACACCTGGGTAAGAAATGAGATACTATTCTATTCCGCTGGATACCACAGGGCGAATTTGTATTTAAGTATGTATTTAAAAAATATATAAAGATATATTCACCAGCTGTCTACCATAACACAAGTATTGTATAAGTGGAATTTATAATTTAAGACCGCGTGATTCCCTGCGAGAGAAGTTTAAGGAAACAGGTATTCTTACATTTGCTTCACAGTATATTTTAAGCAATTTAATTTATGTACATAAAAATATAAAGAATTATAAAACGATAGGTGATGTGTACAATAGACAAAGCAGGAACCGACATAAGCTTGCGGCTCCTGCTTTGCGCCTTGCAAAAGTGCGTAACTCGTTTGTGGGTTTTGGTATAAGATTCTATAATAAAATTCCGCAATCAATTTCATCACTGCCATTACAGCAGTTTAAAAACACTGTTAAAAAGAGGCTGATACAGAAAGCCTACTATACTCTTGAAGATTATTTAGAAGATAAGAATGTGTGGATATAGCTCTCTTTGAACCTGTACGAGACAGTAACGACTTAATGTAAATAATATTATAAGAATTATATTTTTAAAAGAGCAACCGCCGAGTTTCTTGCTGGCTCTTCTCGGTAGGAACAGCTTTCCGAACCAGCAGTAGAGTTGACGATTCAAAAGCACTTGTGTACAAGTTTATTTGAATAAAGAATATTTTGAATTTGAATTTGAATTAAGTTACTTTCTTTGGAGATGGACGACCGTAAGTGTCCCATATATTTATTTTAAAAAAAAGTGCCGGAATTTATATTTAAGTATGTATTTAAAAAATATAGTCACCAGCTGTCTATCATAACACAAGTATTAAGTTACTCTTGAGACGGTCGACCGTGTGTGTAAGTGTCCCATGTATTTATTTAAAAAAAAAAAGTGCCGTATCTATGGATTCATAGATCGCCTAGCTTCAGATCCGTTTCGCGCCATATCGCCAGTCGTCCCCGCGCTAATTACGCCGCGCCGCGAGCGCTGTTAGTGGCGCCGCGGCACCGCGCACAGCTAATCGCACTGTGGTATTACAGACGTGGACCATCTTTTTTAATGACGAAACTAAACTTAATAGCCTAAAGCCGTTGTGGATGCAACTTTAGTTGGAATTTTATTTTTTTAATTGCAATGTTGTTTATTCAAATTTATATTTACAAGTATTAAAATCCTACTATACCGTAAAACATGCCATCTTTGCCAATAAGTATAACTTTGCCCGAAGAGTAAATTATAAGCAAATTTGCTAATAAGGAAAAATATTTTAGATTAATAGCAACATTGACTATGTAATGGGAAAGCCAATTATATTTTTACCAACACTATATATCACGTTCTCCCTTAAGTTCACCTGTCGAAGTGCAGTACGAAATTTTTCGCTGCTCAACTCTATGCTCTGCGCTATACTATGTGAATAATATATCCTCTGATGTGAACTAATGTTAAATGAACCTTCCTACTTATTATTTTTATCTCCTTTCTTACGGATTCTATTCTTAGGTGAGCTAGATTTCAATCTTATTGTTAAGTCTATCTACCTACTATCATGAATTTATTGTATCAAAATATATTCACACTTAGCATTCTTTGCCTAATCGAGTAATTTACACATTATAACGCGCGCCTATCTGCTAATGGTGGAATTTTGTAAGTTAGAAACACTGATGAACGACTAGATTTGCAGCGTTTCAGTTTAACGGTTTCTATAAAATAGTCCGGTTTATCATAATATTTTCGTATAAATTACCTAAATTATGCCAGTACCTAGGTATTATAAATGCGAAAGTTTGTGAGTATGGATGTATGTTTGTTACTCTTTAATAGCGATTTCGCTGAACCAATATCGATTACCCGCCGATTCGATTATCGATTTCTTGCTGGTTCTTCTCGGTAAGAGCAATATTACGAACCTGCGGTAAAAAAATAATTGAAAGTGTGTTGTATAGTGTAAGGATAATTTGTGCATTTATCTAGCGTAGTTAACCCTAGAAGAGCCGGGAGAAAATCGTTCTCAGGTAGCCAAGTCTAAGTGTCCCATATACATATTTATTTATTTATAATTAATTTTTATATTAATGTAACAACGCAGCCGTGTCGCTACTGCAAGCAAGCAAGCAAGCCATGACGTCACATATTGCCACAGCCTATCGCGCCATTTTGACGTGGGAGATGTGACAGCCGCTGTCATTAGCAGCTAGCCGGCGGATAGCGGATGAGAGTTTGCTTTGATTTCATTTTAGCATTTTATATGAAAAGAATAAAACTGATTTAGACATGGACGTAGTATATACTGGACGGCGCCAAAAGACGTTGCCGATCTTGCGTCTGTGTGTAAGCGATTTATCGTTTGTCTCTGTTCTTATCGCGAACTATACATAAGAGTGAAAGAGATTGTGATGAAGTTTGGCAACGTCGCTAAAAATGTGTCCAGTTGGTGACACCAAATGAGGCCATAACATTGAGTTTGTTGAAGATTATTTCTTGAAATCTAAAGCAAATACGAGTGTTACTGATATATTTTTCCAAAAAAGGTGGAATATGTCGTGTGCTGCCTTAACGTGTCCATCAAGAACAACGAAAGGAGGAGTTAAAAACACGGAATTACCATTTCATAAGTAAATCTTTGACTCTCATTTGCGTGCTAAATTAAAGCGTTTTATTCAGTTAAAGCATTTCAGATTATAATGTATCAGTACAGTTTGATATTCTCTAGCCGGCACGAGTGTGGGATACCGATAAAACATAGAAATTAATCATTAAATATTCGATTGAATTGTGTTACCTACGTAGTGATGTACATACTAACGAATTATTATGTATCGATAAATATCAGTCAAAGTTATATTTACTAGCCAAGTAAATACGAATTCTCTAATTTTAGATTATTTTCTTAGGTTTCCTAAATACCCACATATAAGAGAACAGTGGATAAAAGCTGTCACCGGTCTCACGGATATGTAAATGTTGGGAATAATGTGGATCATGATATTTTTCAATTGGCCACTGAAGCACTAACATTTATGTTAACATTTCATCTATACATAAAGCACCGAGTATGGGCTGCACCTTCGACTTTATTTTTAACGCTTCAAAGGATTCTTTGGTAAATCTAGGCTCACAGTCAATTGACTGATACCATTTTTGAGAACCACCCATCACAGTAAGATATGCAGTAAAGATGTGCATCGGATGATTCATGACATTATACTGCAGACTGTACACTCAGGAAATTATGTCAATCTATTCAAATGTTTAAATCTATTCCGAACAGTAAACCAACTAGGTTGGTTACAACTGTATATTAACTTTACAGTACCTGAGCTAGGCTTCGATAATTATCGACGCCTACTTTAGCTTATCGATAAGTTAAGTACTTCCCTAATCACGCACACCAATGCAGTTCTAAAAGTTCACACAAGCATAAAACGGACACACAAAAATAGCTAAGGCGGCATCCAGTGTATTCTTTATCCAAGGATTTAGAGTACTTCTTTTATTAATACAAGTAGTTTTGTAACATTAATCTACTTTTTTTTTATAATAATTGAATTTCAAAAATCGATTTTTTTATATTAAAATAAACGATAATTTTGGTCATCCTGCTTTCCTTTTTTACTTTGTTTCTTGCTTTTAAGATTAGATATGCATTATTGGATAAAACCAATGTAGCCAAACTACACATTTTAATCCAATTACACAATTTATAATTAATATTATAAATAGCAAATTTTGCGATTTAAAAAAAATCAATTTTTTGATACCAATTAATCGGTTTTTTTATATCGATTTATTTTAAAAGGTTAAAATTGATTACTGTTGTCCAATTACGGATTGTCCACTCTACATTTAGCATTATATATATTTTCTATTTTACTTCATCGCGGATTATAGCAAAATAATTTTATTATTACTTTTGTGTTATGGATCTCCGCAAAGTAACGCCTAATTCTATAAATTATTTTAAATATATATTTTGATATAAGCCGCCTGATTCAGGATCCTTGAAAACAATGACAATATATATGAACTTATTTCGCGTTACAAGAATAATAAGGCTAATTATAATATAGTTAAAACAAGGTTAAACTGTAACAAGTATTAGTTCCTGATTAAAAAAAACCTAAATTTCTTAAAGTTATTAGCATAAAAAATTGACTTTAGCTTAGTCAACTTACTTACAACTTAGTCTGCTAAAGCAATTTAATGCTAAACCAATAAAATGTTTACAAGTTTATATGAATAAGGAATATTTTGAATTTGAATCTATCTATCAGCCATCAATAAAGAAATCTTTATTATAAAAATTTTGTCGCAGATATTCTGTAGATCATAATTTTACAAATAGAACATTTCTAGAATAAATATTTACTAAAACAATTACTAGACGCTAAAAATACAACCGAATTATTTTAAAAATTTATTAAACCTTATTCTTTACATTCTTTTTTGATTTTGATTTAATTAAACTTTTAGCATTATCATTTAACTGTTGAAAGAATGCTTTAGACGTCTTCAACGATTTATCATTAGCCTCTACGCCCTTTGTTGTATTTCTGTGTTCAGTGACTTTCATAACTTGACCCTTTTTCCTTTGTAATTTCTTCTTTTTCCTTCTCTCTCTATTCTTATCTGTCTGCGTCCGTTCTTCTTTAGCCATCAGATCTCCTCTACGTTTTCTCTTAACTTCTTCTGGTGCTAATAATGCAGCATCACTTGTAGCAACAGGTGCTACTTCCTCCATAGAAATAGCAGGTGTATTACTAACAATCTTTACTTCAGCTTGTGGCGCTTTCGGTGTGTAATGGTAGTGACATAAAGCATCTAACTTTGAAAATAACTTGGTCATAGCATCACGTATTTCTGTATGACTCTCTGGTTCCTTTTCATCCTCTACCTCACCAGATAGTGCTTGTTTCTGTTTTAAATATTCAGCTTCATACACTTGAGCTAAGCTTAACTTACTCTTAGACTGATCTAGCACCTCTGGTTTCTTAAAGAGAAGTTGGTCATCAACCGGTTTTTCCTTTTTAACAACATCATCCCAAGCTTTATCTTTAATTCTTTGTCTTATCAGTCCTTCTAAGGTTACAGTTGTCTGCTCTGTGATTATAGGAGGGGGTCGTGTTGTGAGATCGAAATCGAGTACTTCTTCTAGAAGTGAGTTTTGGGGACGCTTCGATGCATTAATTTCACCTTTCAACTGCCACGGAGCGTCTGTTAAAGTTTTCTCTTCTAAGTTAGATATATGATTCTTCAATCTCTGTTGTCGCAGTTCGAATTCAGTTTTCTTAACCTCTTTATTAACATCTCCATTTAAAGGTTTATCCTTCGTAACTGTTTCTTCTTCTGATTCACTATCATCAGTTACATTAGCAAACCTAACTTTTTTATCACCTTTTTTAGTCTCTGTTTCTCTTTCTTCTGTATCTGTATTGTTTTCACTTTCTGTTCCATCATCATTTACATTACCTTCATCAAAAAAATCAGAATACTTCCCTTCTTTACCACCTTCATTGTCTGTGCCCTCACTATCAATATCATCGAACATATCTATTGATTCATCCATCGAGTCGTCATCCATCTTTTTTTTCTTTCCATCCATTTTCTCTTCATTTAACAAAAATTCTTCCATTTCATTCAATTTGAAGAATTGATCGTCAACAATTGAAGTCTGTTTTGATTTTCGTTTAACTTTATCAATACGCTTACTTTTAGGTTTATTTACTGCAACTTCGGATGATACAACTTCATCATCGGATGGATCATTATTAATATCAGAGTCATTGTTTCTGTCATTTTCCGAGTCCTCAGCATCCATTGACTCTTGCGGAAACTCTATAGGGAACATAAGGTCATTTTTGTTAGACACACAGTTGGTTACATCCCACACAAGCTGGTCCCATCTTTGTGTATTTTGGAGCTCAAGTTGTTGCCATATTTGCTCATCGTCGAAATCACTTACGATTATTTCTTGTAATGCCTGATTTGTTTTCGATTTAACTCTCTTTTCTTGAGCTTTAGTGTAATCGTACAATGATTTTACCAAGTTTTTTATGTCATCTTTTATATCGTTTTGAACTGTTAAATACTTAACCGGTTTCTCAGTTAATGCGTTGAAATTATTTATCATTTGCTCTATCTTAACTTGGGCCATCTTTAGTTATTAAATTATGTGTTGAACAAACATTAAAAAAGAAATTTATTAAATAAATTTTGATTTTAACACATAATAAACACGAGGTTATAATTTGAAGGCATTGACATTTGAAATTTGACGTTTATTATCTGTGCTTTGCACACATGACAAAAAACAAATATTTTGACATAGATGGATAGATACGTAATGAAAAAAAATCTCGTTTATAACCTACAGTTAGGTAGGTACCTAAATGTAATAAATTAATCTATTCAGTTTCTTGACAGTTATTTTTCAGACACACCGTATAGTGTCTTTTTTTTTTGGAATAAACTCTAGTTTACACAATGTCTAGAAGCTAATGTCTTTTTGGATTGCCTTTAAAAAAATCGCCTTTAAAAGAAGCAACATTTTTTTACTAAAAGCGAATATAGGTAAAATAATAAAATATTTGATTATATTTTAATTTGATCAACGATGTAATACAATGTCAAACCAATGCCGATTTATTTTTCGTTGTTACTCGTCTTTTCTTTATGATCTAGATGTGTATCAATTATCAACCATAGATTGTTATCAACTATCAAATTGTATTTCATAGAAAATACACTATATAGGATATTGTATTTAGTCTGTGCTTTTGTACCTTAGGAAGTTAGAAAATTAAATACCATTTTTTATGTTTTGTTTAATAATTTGGTTAGGTGTAATGTGTTCATCGCATATGTATTTATTTTCCCGTTAAAATTAATAAGAGCCTAAATAAATAACAAAACTATGGTTACATCATACGTGTGAACTAACAAACGTGACTACAAACAATACCAATCCAAGCATCGCATAACAAAAGGTAAATTAACAGCGATCATAATGGCTGGGTTTTTTCTACTCTGATGAACACGAAGTCATCGTATGTGCTAGGTCAAGATCATGCCATGACTTTATTGATTGTACTTTTTCTATGTAAACGCTAACCAGTTCAAAATGCCAAGTACATAATTTGTGAAGTGAAAGGCAGGCTACAGTTTTTTATCTACCACACTCATAGTAGCGTTTACCACCCTCTTTCTTACCGAGGTGTCGTAAAATACGACTGAGGTAAGTTGATGTCAGGCCGCTCGTAAAATACATAGCCAAATCATGTGACAACAGGTTTAAATATGTTGTGCCTACCCCACTTAGAGTGGGATAAGGGCAGGAAGATGATGATGATGACGATGATGACTCATAGTAGCGTTTAGTTAAAATTTTATACCCTTATATTAGCTTTAGCCTTATAGATGAGAGTAGCTGAAGATAGAAAGAATTGCTTATAGTTGGAGGAGGCCTTTGTCTGAAGACAGACACAAATTTAAAAAAAAACATTCCTATTTCAAATCAAATTTTATACTAAAGGTATAAAGGTGTAAATGTAAAAACAGAATAAAGACTTAATCTTTAATATTTAAATGAGTTAATCTTGTATGTATATATATTTTCGGGATCTCGGAAATGACTCCAACGATTCTCCTGAAATTAAGCATGTAGGGGGTTTTGGTGGAGAAAAATCAATCTAACTAGGTTTTATGTAAAAAAAAATTGTTTTATTCCTGTTTTATTTGGGTATTAAAAATACTACTATATTGAATTGACTTTTTGCCATAAACTGTCAAGTCAGCATAGCTTATTCGGGGTACAGGCAGTCTTGAGAAATGTAAAATCCTTATCGATGCCTAAATAAATATTTTTTTCTATTTTTATAAGTTTCTTTATTTTATTTTGTAAAAAATTACCAAGCAAGACTCAGTCACGCAGATATTAGTTATTATTAGCCTAATATTGTATTATTTCAGTATCTAAAAGCAAATCAGAACCTTTTTTAATATTTTCAGTTGTCATGGAAGCACCTGATCCAATGGAAATGAAGTATGGTGGAGGAAATGATGTGGGTGGTTTGGAGCTGTGTATAGTGTGCGGAGACAGAGCTTCTGGCAGACATTATGGGGCTATAAGCTGTGAAGGTATAATACATGTTACCATTTTATACTTAAACTGTTGTCAATGATTTTCGCTTTGTATTTTATAGCAACGCAGTAATGAATCGAAGAGTATCGCGCCCTTTTTTGAATAAATTTTCTTTATTTTATAATGTACACTTTTTATACATATCTTATACAATTATCCACCTAGGTCGACACTGCCGATGCGTTTTCAACCATCTGGTGGCTGCCGAACATCAGTGCTGAGACAACCATCTCAGCGTTAAACTGAGCAGTTATCCATTTACAGTACACTATTGGCAAATAATGATGGCATTAATTCTTTAGTTTTAGTTTGTCTATGTTTTCCTGTTCTTTTATTTGTTAACTTTTTACTTTTAATATAAGTGTAACACTTCTTTTCTGTTTTTTTAAATTATATACTCCTTATTTAACTTTATTTAGAACATACATTTAATAGTTTATGTTCTAAGTAAAGTTTTTCTTTCTTTCTTATTGATTAAAATGGTATCCTATCCTATTGATAAAACGTTCCAGTGACATTTAGTTTTTGCTCATTATTCAAGAGAAGTGTATCCTGCAGCGGGAATAGTGGTATTCTATTATATCGTGTTATTTTTGAAAGTGTGGGCTAACAAAACTAAGTATAAAATAATTTATATAACTGTGCTTTTCTTTGCAGGATTCTATAATACAAAAACAAATTAATTTGCTATAATCTATGATTATAAGAAAAACTTATAATATGTCGGTACAGTATTAATGCATAGGCCTTGTGATACAAGGCTAAATAGAATATTACCACACTCATTTCTTACCGAGGTGTCGTAAAAGGCGACTAAGGTAAGTTGACGCACCGTGTGGTACATGGTTAAGTAGAATATACCACCCTCTTTCTTACCGAGGTGTCGTAAAATACGACTAAGGTAAGCTGATGCCAGGCAGGCGGACGGTCGTAAAATACATAGCTAAATCATGAGACAACATGTTGTGCCAACCCTACTTAGAGTGGGATAAGGGCATGAAGATGATGGTGAAGGTCAACGTACCTAAATTAGGGTGGTACTATCCTATTCAACTGGGTACCACACAGTGTTTGTATTTAAATATGTATTTTAATATTATATAAGTATATAATCACCAGTTGTATGTCACCCATAACACAAACTGTGTGTGTTAGTGTCCCATTTATTTATTTAAATTCATACTGAGATGGTGACACTGAACATTTTCCAGGATGTAAAGGCTTCTTCAAACGTTCCATCCGCAAGAAGTTGGGCTACCAGTGCAGGGGCACAATGAACTGCGAGGTGACCAAACATCATAGAAACAGGTGCCAGTACTGTCGGCTGCAGAAGTGCCTCGCTTGTGGCATGCGGAGCGACTGTGAGTATTAGCTATGTGTGCGAGGTAACAGTGGAATCCATGTCTTGATATGGGGAAATTGGGCCAATGGGTCTTGGTGTATACTGAACGTAGTCGCAGCCGTGTATCCGGCTGAATAGCCTCATTTTTACCTAGGCTAAATATTTCGTCTAGGATGTCAAGTTACCACAGTCGCCATTTTTGTGACACCTCGGTAAGAAAGAGTGTGGTCTATTCTACTCAACCAGATATCACACGGAAAATACTATGTGTACAATGTAGCACTAATGTATCCTTTATAAGTTAGTTTTAGATTAGCCTTTATTATCTGAAGCTTTAACAATATATATACATGTAACACAACGTACTAGGATCACCTGATTCCGCAATCAAAACTAGATGGCGCCACTGATCGTTTGCTCCGCGCTATCGAAGTACTTTCGTAGTAATATAAGAAGTCCCCATACATTATACTGCGTCCATCATATTATCAGTCTTTTGACAGCTCACGCTCATTAAGTTTTGTATTGCTTACGTACAAATATCACACAAATAATATTTGTACTTTATGGATGGGTACCGCCCACTTAGTGATGTCACACATAATGGTTACTACGATTATGCCACAGATTAAAAATAATCGGTAGAAATCGATGTTACGAGTATTAAAAGACATTTAATAACATTATATAAAGTTTTACTTTCTTCTTAGTTAATACATGAATACAAATAAAACAATCAGGATATTTTAATTTATTTTATTAGCACGAGTCGTCGGAATGATAATCAACACTAGACTCCTCCGATGAGGAGTCTTCAGTAGCAGTTATTATTAGCTCTTGTGTAGATAATATATTATCAAACGCAATATCACGTTCCCAATCAGAGAATATTACTCTTTTAGTTCTTTCCACCACACTTGCCCAGTTCTCGGCCGTTACGTGGGTGCAAGCATTTTTTAGCAATTGCAACATTTTATTCGCTGTGAATGGGGGGCTTGTATTGCATCTCGCAGCATGCCCTTTTACTTGTGCCCATATAAGTTCTATTGCGTTGTACTGGCAGTGGTATGGAGGAATCCGAAGAACAGTATGGCCATATTCTGCTGCCATTTCATTGATTACATAGCGTTTTGCTCTGTCAGCGTCAAAGTCATCAACAGCTGTCACCTTATGAGCCCGGCGCTTTCTTTTTGGTGTAGATGGTTTGTTTTGCTCCAAGCCGCTCCTGCCGTAGGCATCAGTAGTGATTTTAGTCACAGTTGATAGACTGATCCCCAACGCGGCTGCAACACGGTTTCGGACTTGCGTGATAGGTATAAGAGGTCCGCCATTTTGATTTTCTTGCTCAAAATACTCATGAAGTTTTAACACTAACTGTCTCGATTGTGCTTTCAACACACGCCCTTTCGGCATTTTCACGATCAATTAATATAAGTTTCACAAAAGTTTTTCCGAGGAATAAAGCTACTTAACTCAAGGTGTAACAGATGCGAGAGAACACTCAGCGAACGTAAATGCGTGTGACTATCACGGGCGTTTCGTTGAGAGTGACAGATCACGTCAAAATGGCGGCCGAGCGGAAGGTCTGTTGATGTTGCCAGTTGATGTATAATATATTTTTTATGATTATAATAAATACACACGGATTAACATTTATTTTCAAAAAACTAAGGCAATATTAAATCAAAATGTTGATTTCTATATCTGTTATTAGTTTACGTAGGTTATCATTAATCGAATTACTTAGGTACGTAATTCGATTAATGATAGTAGGTACTATAATCGGAATGGTATCGCATACGAGAATCTTTAGGACATCACTAAATATGTAAATCGTCAATCTGTCAAAAGATGGTTAATATAATGGACAGTGTATACTCTATCCGATGTTATGTAAGAAGAGTAAAATGTCACTTCGTAAGAAAGTGACGCTTTACAAAGCTTGCATAAGACCGATAATGTCCTATGGGTGCGTCACGTTCGCGCATGTACGTCCTTATCGATTAAATGTCTTGCAGCGTTTGCAAAATAAATTCACGCGTATAGCCTCCGGCTGTCCATGGTACATGCGAAACGTGGACCTACATAGAGATCTAGGTCTCCCCTCCATAGCCAACCTGTTCAAATGTTTCTCGAAGAAATATTTTTAAAAGGCAGAGGCGCACCCGAACCCGCTCATTTCTAAAATGGTCAAATATAAATGCTATGAAAATAAGTTCAGAGCTAAAAACTATAGGCGCCCTAGGAGCGTTCTATACGACCCTGACGATCATCTTACGATCGCCAACGCCAAACACTTCACACACATACACACACAGCGCCTTCGCCGGCGAAGGCGAGGTCCCCGATTTCTCACGTCTAGCGGAAGGGGCGTCCAACCCCGACCGTTATGACATTAGGACTCTTCCACAGTCCGACTATAATCCTCCACAGCGCGTCGCTTTAAGCCGAGGTTCGGCCTCACGGGAGGCACCCTTAAGGCGACGCTCCCAGGATGGGATGCTGCGGGCCTCTTTCGAGACCCGCTCTCCTAGCACTTCACCCCCGGCGATGCTTCTGCGCTCGCCCACTCTCCCGGTGACGCTGTCAAAGCCTTCACGGCTAACAGCCTTAGTTAGTGTACGAAAAAAAAAAAAAAAAAAATGTTATTAGATCAACATCGCCTATCAGTTCCTAAGCTTATACAGTGCATCCTAGTGGAACACTACGCCTAGCGCAACTGTAAACAGTGCATCTGCCGGTACATCCTATTAAGGAATGCCCTGAAGGACCCCGTCTGCGATACTCTATGTAAAAGTGACGATTAAACACTTATACCTGTCACCTGCACGTATTCTTTCCCCCCATCCGTCGGGTTATCGTATTATATACAAAAAATTTTAACTTTTTATAACAATTTTAATTCACTTTGTTGTTTTGACATACGTAGGCCTCTTCATAAGACTTCCAAACTTGTAAAAATATTTAAATGATACTATTATTTGTAAAAAAAATTATGCTGTGTGGTATCAGGCTGAGTAGAATAGACCACCCTCATTTCTAACCAGGTGTAGTAAAAGACGACTAAGGTAAGTCGACCCATCAAGTGTGGTATCTGGTTGAGTAGAATAGACCAAACTCATTTCTTACTGAGGTGTTGTAAAAGGCGATTAATGTAAGTTGAACCACCGTGTGGTATCCGGTTGAGTAGTATAGAACACCCTGTTTCTTACAGAGGTGTCGTGAAATACGACTAAGGTAAGTTGATGTCAGACAGACGGCTGTTCGTAGAATAGAATCGCTTGTAGAATCCAAATAACATTACATCATCATCCTTCATCATACTCCTGCTATTATCCAACTCTAAAGACCTGTTTTACAAGGTAACCAATAACCTGTTAGTTAGCTTATTCAGAACATATCTGACACATATCTGGGAATTTTGTGTTCCTAAGGTTTCTGATTCAGCACTTGAAGTCCCTTATAAGTTCACAGGTAGATCATTTGGCTGTTAAAATACAAATATTTAAATGTTATACAACAAAAAAATATGTTATAGTTATACATTTACAGCTCAAATACATAACTCAGACATTTTTACTTCCTCAAAAAGTTATCAACAAAACAAAAAACATATGTCGTAGTATGTAATTAAAGTTCGGTCCTTCGAGCCGGACATCCGGACAGCCGGCCAAATTCCGAGCAGTAATTCTTGCTCTGTCCGGACAGCGGTCCAACACGAGCGCAAGCCGATCGTGGACAAGGCCAAGGGCGAGCCGCGCGACCACGACCGCCAGGCCGCCTACTCCAAGCTGCTCGGGCTGGCGGGCCAGGCGCAGGCGCAGGTAAACTAACAAGCTAATTCTCTCGCAGGGAATCACGCGGAATTAAATTGTAAATGCCACGTACGGCTCTTTTTTGTAATACAAAGAGTTTTTCGTTATCCGCGTATTTATCCCATAGCAATATTCCATAGGACATAACACTATGGAAGTAAGCAAAATAAAATAACCATCCCACTTCTGGGTATTCTTAGTCTGTTACTATCCCACTAGAAGGTTTGGAGCTAAGACCTACCACGCTGCTCCAATGCGGATTGGTAGGTTTCACATTTCTCTAGAGTTCGCCAGAGATATGCAGGTTTCCTCACGATGTTTTCCTTCGCCGAAAAGCGTGTGATAAATTGCAATTATCAATTAGACACATAAGGTTTAACAGGAAACTCATTGGTCACTAGTATTACTGGTATAGTATCAGAAATACTGTTTTTTTTTTTAATATAAAATTTTATTGTGCACAGTTTGTAAAAATCAAATTTTTCCTATTATTTACTCTGAATTAAGTTTATAAAAACCTGTATTTCAGAGTCCCCGCCCTCTCCCAGATATTACAATAAATTAAATTAAATTAAAAGCTTGCTAAAGTTATTTCTACAGGAATAGGATTACATTGAGCACCATCTGTTATCAACCTCATCATCCTCCGGCCCTTATCCCACTATAAGTGGGGTCGGCACAACATGTTACAAACATGTTGTCCTATGATTTGGCTATGTATTTTACGACTGGCCGCCTGCCTGACGTCAACTTACCTTAGTCATATTTTACGACTCCTCGGTAAGAAAGAGGGTGGTCTATTTTACTCAACCGGATACCACACGGTGGGTCAACTTACCTTAGTCGCTTTTTACGACTCCTCGGTAAGAAATGAGGGTGGTACTATTCTATTCAGCCGATACCACACGGCGTCATCTGTTATCAACCTATCACGTGACAATAAAGTTGTGGGTTAAAGGTAGTTATAAATATATGTATATATGGAATTTCAGATAAATCCAAAGGAGGAGCCTAGCGATGCTTTTGGCGCGGTGTCCCCGGCCGCGCCCGCTCTCAATTTCGCTTTCGCTGCGGCCGTTGCTTGCGGCATCAACAAGGGCAACCCTGGTAAACAAAACATTTTTCTTTACCTACCACAGATCAAGTATTTACCGACATACTATAACCCCGGTATTTACCCACCTATCATGTACCCTGTATTTACCCACCTGCAATGTACCCAATATTTATCCGACTACCATGTACCCGATATTTACCCTCTTACCATGTACCCTGCATTTACCCACCTGCAATGTGTCCAATATTTACCCGTCTACCATGTACTCGGTATTTACCCACTTACCATGTACCCTGTATTAACCCACCTGCAATGTACCCAATATTTTCCCGACTACTTTGTACCCGATATTTACCCACTTACCATGTGTACCCTGTATTTACCCACCTGCAATGTACCCAATATTTTACCGACTACCATGTACCCGGTATTTACCCACTTACGATGTACCCCCTGTATTTACCCACCCACAATGTATCCAATATTTACCCGTCTACCATGCACCCGATATTTACCCACTTACCATGTACCCTGTATTTACCCACTTACCATGTACCCCGTATTTACCCACCTACTATGTACCCCGTATTTACCCACTTACCATGTACCCCGTATTTACTCACCTACAATATACCCTGAATTAACCACCTACCATGTCCCAATAAATTTCGCATTTATAAGTACAACATAGATCAATTTTGAGGTGGTGAAGTAATAATTTGATACAATATTTTAAATTTGTTAACTATAAATCTCCCAGTGTCGCCGTACCTGGGCGCCGGGACGCCAGCCGACGTCGAGGGCGCTCGTCGTCAACAGCTGATGTTACAGACGCAGCTCGCCAAGAATCTCTTCAAGATGGGACAGTTTGGTAAGATTTATTTTATTAAGATGACAAACAGTTATACAATACATAATTATAAGAGAAACAAAAACAAACAAAAAAAGTCTTCACAGAAAAGAAATAACGAACAAATATAACACATACAAGTTAAGGCCGCCTTCTTGACGCCAACTTACCTTAGTCGCTTTACGTCATAAATGAACTGTCTTACACTCAAAGAATTTTTCAAATCGTTACAGTAAGTAAGTAGCGGCCTGTTACTATCCCACTGCTGAGAATAGGCCTCTTCTCTCCGTTCTTGGAGAGAATGATTGGAGCTAAGACCTATCACGCTGCTCCAATGCGGATTGGTAGGTTACACATATCTCCAGAATTCTCTAGAGATATGAAGGTTAGACACATAAGTTTTAACAGAAAAACTCAATGGTGCCTGCCCGAGTTTGAACCCGTGACCTCCTCGAAAGAGTCGCACGGTCACACCGCTGGGCTACGACAGAATCGGTACAGCAGTTCCTCAGAATAATCAAACAAACTCTTCAGCTATATTCATATATATTCCGCTATATATTAGTATACATAAATATTAAGGTACTGTACTTTTTCTCCATATAAATTATAAGTGTAATATTTTTCATATTTCGTCTGCGCAATTTCGTAAAAAGAGGTCCAAAATTTTTGCTTTACGTATTAATATATACATAATTCCTTTGACAGGTGCAATAAACGAGTACTTCCAGTCAGCATACGGAGCCACGCCACCGGAAGTGCCTCTAGGCTCACTGCACGCCGCAGACACTCAGCAGAACGACGGTGAGCAGCCTTACAGACACACACACTCACACACACTCACACACACTCACACACACTCACACACACTCACACACACTCACACACACTCACACACACACACTCACACACTCACACACACACTCACACACACTCACACACACACACTCACACACACACACACTCACACACACACACTCACACACACACACACACTCACGCACACTCACGCACACTCACGCACACACTCACACACACTCACGCACACTCACACACACTCTCACACACACACACACACACACACACACACACACACACACACACACACACACACACACACTTTGAAATGGACAGCAAAA
This sequence comes from Morpho achilles, assembly GCA_947086495.1. Classification (NCBI taxonomy): domain Eukaryota; kingdom Metazoa; phylum Arthropoda; class Insecta; order Lepidoptera; family Nymphalidae; genus Morpho; species Morpho achilles. The sequence goes on from CAMTZB010000026.1 coordinate 10,758,233, forward strand.
CAAACAGTAATCGCTGGTTTCGAGCTATAGGAATATATCTACAAAAATGTGATTTTTTACTGTTATTCATTATGAATCACCCGACATTCCTTTCCACACTTTTACACACTCTTTCACCCTGTTTCACTCACTCTTTCACCATGTTTTATACTCTCTTTCATCCGGTTTTACACACTCTCACTCTTTCACTCTGTTATGCACACTCTCTCACTCTGTAATACTCACTCTTTCACCACGTTTTACATTCTCTTACATCCAGTTTTACTCACCCCTTACCAAGTTATACAATCTCTTTCATCGTGTTTTACTCAATCTTTCGCTGTTAATAAATAACTCTTTCACCCTGTTGTACTCTACTTACTCTTTCACCCTATTTCACACACTCTTCTCGCGCGAAATAAAGAACAATATTTTTTGTCAATCGAACCAGATTCTCCTCTTTTGTGATTATTTATTTGATTATGTTATTAATTTTGTCATATAACTGGTCGTTCCAGGCGAGGAGGCCGGCATACTGAGCACTGCGGAGAGCCTCCAGCTGCCTCTGCAGCTACCAGCAGGATGCCCCCCCGCTCCTTTACGTCTGCACGCGGCGTGCGAAGCTGGCGCCAGGCTACTTGCCGCCTGTGCCCGCTGGTTGTTAGCTTTACCCGCCGCCAACAACTTATCGTAAGTATAACCCATTTATACCCGCCACTTATCTCCAGTGGCATTGTCAGAAAGAGTAAATTGACCCATCAGCGTTGTCAAACACGCCCTTCCTGTCTTCAAGTTGGCAGTAGATTTGACAATTTATGGGAAAAATAGTGTTTTATATTCATCGTAATTTTAAGTATTTTTTTAATGCTAATTTTATGATACCTCGCTAAGAAATGAGGGTGGTCTATGTACTCAACCGGATATCACACCGTGGGTCGACGTACCTTAGTCGCCTTTTACGACACGACAGTAAGGAATAAAGGTGGTACTATTCTATTCAGCTGAGTACTACGCGGCGGAAATATTTTACTGATAATATAATAGTTAAAGCAATTTTAATTTTAACACAATTTACGGCAAAAAATGTGATTTATATATTCATCGTAAATTTGAATATTTTTTTAATGCCCAAAAACAGGGATAATTTTTTTTTTTTTTTTTAACCCTAGCTAGATCGATTTTTGTCCCCCAAAACCCCCTACATGCTGAATTACAGAAACTGAACTGAACTCATTTAAATATGATTTTTTTTTTATATTGACCAATTTACTTGTCTATGAATTGTCTCAGTTCGTAGGTTAGCTGGATAAATCTTGGGATAAGTTGACTTTTGTATACTTTATAGTACATAAATAAATAAAGCAACCATCAGCTTAAAAGCGGTTCCATGCTGATTGGCAGAGAATGAGGAGAGTTTTGTTTAGTCCAAGCGTGTTCAGACACCACAGACACCATCAGGTGGTAGGCGTTCGTCAGGGATTTCCTCGCGACAAACAATGAAAATATCCGGCTGAGTAGAATAGACCACCCTCATTTCTTACCGAGGTGTCGTAAAAGGCGACTAAGGTGAGTCGACCCGCCGTGTGGTATCCGGTTTAGTAGAATAGACCATCCTCTTTCTTACCTAGGTGTCGTTAAGTACGACTAAGGTAAGTTGTTGTCAGGCAGGCGGCCGGTCGTAAGAACGCAGCCAAATTATGTGACAGCATGTTTATTACATGTTGTGCCGACCCCACTTAGAGTGGGATAAGGGCAAGAGGATGATGATGATGTAAGAAAAAAAATAAAAATGACACTGCAGAATTATATAATTAAAAAGGTTGCTCATCCCTGTACATTATTTCAAAAGCAACTGTTCCTTCACAGATTTGAAATCCAAGTGACCCTGTTCCGTAAGTGCTGGCCGGAGCTGTTCGTGCTGGGGCTCGCCCGCTGGTCCCAGGCCCTCGGCCTCTCCACCCTGCTGCCGATGCTGTCCAGCCACCTGCAGGGCGAGCTGCGGGAGAGGGCTGACTCCAGACACTCGCAGCCCGCCCAGCAGACCACGCCGGACCTCTCACACCCTGAGGTAAGTCAACAACAGCTATATAGATCAGTGATTCTCGACCACTGTGCCACGGCACTTTCACTTTAGTGTGCCACCAAATTTTGCAAATACATAATAATTTTAATATTATTAAATTATATTATTTAAAAAGAAAAATATATTTATTATAAGCTTGTAATTAATCCCTTAGTAAACGTTTAGTTATTATTGTAGTATATATTGTATTATTGTAGTATATAGTTATTATTGTATAATAAAGAATTCATCATCTTCCTGCCCATATCCCACTCTAAGTGGGGTCGGCACAACATGTTATAAACATGCTGTCACATGATTTGGCTGCGTTTTCACGACCGGCCGCCTGCCTGACATCAACTTACCTCTGTCGTGTTTTACGACACCTCGTTAAGAACGAGGGTAGTCTATTCTACTAAACCGGATACCACAGGGTGGGTCAACTTACCTTAGTCGCCTTTTACGACACCTCGGTAAGAAATGAGGTTGGTCTATTCTACTCAGCAGGATACCACACGACGGGTCGACTTACCTTAGTCGCCTTTTATGACACCTCGGTAAGAAATGAGGGTGGTACTATTCTATTCAGCCGGATACCACACGGCGTGAGGAAAATAAAGAATTATTATTATCTTATATTAATCTTTATCTGTCTTATTTACAATCTGTTTTAAGTGTTAAGTTCAAATAAGTAAAATAATTGTTGCCTGTGCAGATAACCATATCGGATTACTCTGATGAGAGGATTGAGGAGGTGTCAGCGATGCTGTGCCGGCTGCACCAGTTCCTGGGGCACGTGGAGCAGCTGCGTCTCACAGATAGAGAGCACGCTCATCTCAGGGCGCTGTGCCTCTTCTCACCAGGTATGTAACAACCATGACCCCCTTTAGCTTGTCAGGAAAATCCATTATGGGTCGTCGGCGGGTATGTTGGACTCTCACCGACTGAAAAATTTAATCCACCACAAGTTTACTGTTAGGTCAAAAGATAATGTTGTTGAAAAAAAATTATAACATTACCATCTTTTTGGCGCGTCATTTTGTATGCTGGGTTTTTATTATCAATATGTCAAGCGTGGTATTCGGTTGAGTAGAATAGACCATCCTCATTTTTACCGAGGTGTCGCAAAAAGCGACTAAGGTAAGTCGACCCGCCGTGTGGTATCCTACAGTAGAAAAGACCACCGTTATTTCTTACTGAGGTAAGTTGCTCCACCATGTGGTATCTGATTGAGTAGAATAGACCACCCTCTTTGTTACTGAGTTATCTTAAAATTCGACTAAGGCAAGTTGACATTAGGCTAGTCGTAAAATACGTAGCCAAATCATGTTGTAAGCCAAAAATGTTTATAACATGTTGTGCCGACCCAACTTAGAGTGGGATAAGGGCAAGAGGATGATGAAATAAATAATTCCCACACTGCTGATATAAAAAGAAGACAAACAAAATTGAACGTTTCAATGAATACAGAATTTTAATGATTATATAATCAAAATTCAAAGCTTGATGTTAAGTAGCCCATATTATAAGAAAGTAATTTATAGAAGAAGACATTACTTTGCGAAATTCCGTAGTGCAAAATTTATGATAGAATTATTTTGCTATAATGCGCGTTTGTTAAGAAAATCTATATAATGTAGGAAGACAGTGTTACATTGTGCGCATTGTCTCCGTTCCCAATAGTAGCGGCTAAACCCCAGAGTGTCCTTTGAAAAGAAAACTTACCTCTGGGTCGGGGGATCTATAATTTACATTCTATTCAATGTTTTAGCATTTTTTCAGTGCCCGAGAACAGGTTAAAATGACATTTAAATATGTTTCATATTTAAATGAGTTAATCTTGTGTGTGTATATATATATACTAGCGGCCTGCCCCTGCTTCGCACGGGTATAAAATAAATATCCCATGTCAGTCAGTGTAAAAAAAATTATTAAAATTTATCCAGTTGTTTTGATTTATTCATTACTGCCCGTGGCCGTAGCGTTAAATTTGGAGAAAAACAATTTCCTTTCCCTATACCAAGAAGATTTCCTGTTATCTTTGGAATATGTAAATTCATATAGTACATTATTACTTATTTACTTTTATATTTTCCCTATGTATTTTATTTTTACAATTAATTACAGAATGTCTTTAAACAAACTCTTGAAAGAGCGACATCGCTGCTAAAGTCGAAGTGTTATAAGGCGAAGCGCGGCGTCCTCACGGCATTTTAAATCTGTAATATCTCCGAAAATGTTCACTTAAATTACATGCTGTAAACGGCCATATTGATCTATATTAAATCAACTATTTGTTTAAGGTACTTAATTGGATAAGGATTAATGCTGTATTGTATAAGAATTGCTTCGAAAATAAGGCATTATTTTTCGTAAAAAGTAAACGACAAAAAATGCTTTAGTGGGTTATCCATAAGCGATAGACATATACCATCGCCGACTTTTCTGTAGACCTTTTCAATGTGTACAAATACTTAGTACATTATTTTGATAAATCTCGTAGGGTTTAGCCTGCGTTTGCAATGTAAGCGGAAAAAAATGTAATTATTTACAGAAACCTCAAAAATTACATTATTTCTCTACATCGTATTGAATACCATTCAATACGTACAAACCTTCCTCTGGAATCACTCTATCTATTAAAAAAAACCGCATCAAAATCGGTTGCGTAGTTTTAAAGTTTTATGCGTACATACGGAAATATGGACTTTGTTTTATAATATGTAGTGATATATATATATATATATATATATATATATATGTATATATGTATGTATATATTCCGAATCTCGTAAACGTCTTCACAAAATTAACCATGTCCTGTTAGTGTTATTCGATCAAACTTCATTTAAAAAAAAATGTCGTTTTGTCCCTGTTTGCAGGCACTGAAACAATGCTAACATTTACGTTGAATAGAAAGAACAATTTTGCTGCCCACTTATTTTTTTTATCATTTTTTTTAAATTACCGAGCAAGGCTCGTGATTTAAAGTACTATATTTTGAAAAGAACAACCACCGAGTTTCTTGCTGGGTCTTCTCGGTAAGAGCTTTCCGAACCAGCAGTAGATTCAAAAGCACTTGTTTACAAGTTTACTTGAATGAAGAATATTAAAGATTGATCTGTTTCCACCAGACGGCGTCCCGGAATTCCTGACCCGCAAGCTCCAGGAGTACCAGGGCAGGGTACTCCGCTCTTTGCGCGCTGCCTGCCAGCCGGACGATGAGCGCGTCGCCACGCTGCTGCTGCAGCTGCCCGTGCTGAGGACCTTCACCGCCAGCTTCCTAGAGGACGTGTTCTTCGTGGGCTTCGTGGGTGACGTCAGCATCGACGACGTCATACCATACCTGCTCAACGCCGAGCGCTGATATAGATCTACACGTGTCAGGAAACTTTGCAAAATTCCGCTAAAAATAACCATCGTGGAATTTTGCAAAGTAACAGTTATATACATCTAAGTATATAACTGGCATAAACTGGCGCTGCAAAAAGCTCTGTGCTGTAAAATAACAGCGTGGAATTCTGCAAAGTAACAGTTCTGTACGTCTAAGTATATAACTGGCATAAACTGGCGCTGCAAAAAGCTCTGTGCTGTAAAAAAACAGCGTGGAATTCTGCAAAGTAACAGTTCCGTACGTCTAAGTATATAACTGGCATAAACTGGCGCTGCAAAAAGCTTTGTGCTGTAAAGTACCAGCGTGGAATTCTGCAAAGTAACAGTTGTATACATGTAAGTATATTACTGTTACTTTGCAATAGTAGATTTTAAACTTTCGCGATTCATACTAATTAAAATATAAACGACCGGGCCACATCGCGATAATCACGTTACCTTTGTACTTTGCAGCTGCTGCAAAAAGCTTTGTGCTGTAAAATACCAGCGTGGAATTCTGCAAAGTAACAGTTATATACATCTAAATATATAACTGGCATAAACTGGCGCTGCAAAAATCTTTGTTCTGTAAAATACTAATATGGAATTGTGTAAAGTAATATGTTTGCATCTGTAAGTGATGTGGAATTCTGCTAAGTAGCACTTGTTTTCAAGTATAAGTGCTCTAAAATACTAATCGTGGAATTATTCAAAGTATTAAATAGTTTGCATGAACAAGTATATATGTAAAATACTATTGTGGAATTCTGCAAAGTAACACTCGTCTGAAAATGCTATAAAATACTAGCATGGTACTGTTAGTCTTCCATATATCTTCCTTAATTTATGGTAAAGACTGTATTTTCTCCATTTACAAGTTATATTGATAATATACATATATATTTTTCTTATTATTAATAAAGAATTTTGTAATTTAGTCGTTGTAAGGTAACTTTCACCCAAATAGTTATATTTTGAACTTTTTAAATAATATAATTTGTCAGTGCCTTTAAAAAAAATACAGTTAAAAAGAAAGTTATTATTCATCAACACTTATTCTCCTGCCTTTACCCCACTAAGTGGGGACGGCACAACATGTTATAAACATTTTAAAATGATTCGGCTAGATATTTTACGACCGGCCTGACGTCAACTTACCTTAGTCGCCTTTTGCGACAATTGGGTAAGAAATGAGGAGGGTCTATTCTACTATATTATAATTATAAATTTCAATTCATAAATTATCCGACTTTTTTGGTAAAAAAAAAATACCATGTCATACTGCTGATACAAAAGCTAGATTTTTTTCTCGAAATATATCTTAATCACTAAAGATAGTTTTTTTTTTTTTTTTTTTTTTTTCTTGTCAGGAAAACCCATTATGGGTCATCACCACTCGACGGGGACGAGCAGCGGGTATGTCGGACTCGCACCGACTAAAAACCTGACAGTGCTCCACGCTGCTGGTGGCAGGGACAGGGTACCTATAAAACATTGCCCCCCATCCCCGCCAGCAGCAGCTCTGTACCACGGAGAGCGCAACCTCCGGGTCGGGGCCTCTCTAAACAGTGGCCCCTCCCTACGCTGGACGATGCATCGGGAGCACCAGATGCATCGAACGCCTCGGGGACCTGATCTAATTGGGCGTCCGATACCCCGTTCGGAGCGCCCAATAGTCCCCGTTAGGGCGGCATGCGACGGACTTCGGCGAGTCGTCTGCGCCCCGCTCGCCTGCGGCGGATCGGATCCAAAGACTCGACCTCCCGGATCCGCTCCGCCGCCTCCTTCCGCGACATAACATCCTCGCAGAAGGAGGCCATCGCTGCCCACGACTTCTCCCTGTCCACCATGGCACGAACCACGGAGGGCAGGGACAAGTCATGCCCTACCTCTGCCATGAGCTCCGCCCGTTGAAGTGCCCAAGCAGGACAGTCCATGAGCGTGTGCAGCGCCGTGTCAAACTCGGCGCCGCACTCGTGGCACTCACCGGACGCCTCACGCCGGGCCACCCTCCACAGATACCTCCCGAAACAACCGTGTCCCGAGAGTACCTGTGTCAGGCGGAAGGTAAGGACCCCATGCCTCCTGGCGACCCAGCCCTGGAGAATGGGCTGGATGGCTGAAATTGTCCAGAACCCTGCACTGGGCGATCTCAGCCGCCGCCTCCATTGGCGGAGGAGCTCTACTTGAGCTTTCCTTCGCCAATCCACCTCTACCGCCGAAGAATTTCCCCCCGATGAACGGGCTTCAACTCTGCGGTGATAGGCCTGAGCAAGCACCCTGGCTTCAAGGTCCCACGGAGGGGACCCAGCCAGGGCGCAGGCCGCCTCGCCGGAAATGGTCCGATAGCCCCGCACCATCCTAACCGCCAAGATCTTCTGCGCTCCGCGCAAAAGAGGTAGGGACTTAACGGTTAGCCGCTCCGCCCATACGGGAGCACCGTACAGGGCCATAGAGCGGACCACCCCAGCGTAAAGGCGCCGGCAGCCTGCATTTGGCCCCCCCACATTCGGGAGGAGTCTGCTCAGGGCTCCAGCGGTCGCCTTCAGTTTTGGGGCGAGCCGCCGGAAGTGGGCTTCGAACGTCCACCGACTGTCGAGAGTTAATCCCAGGTATTGAAGAGTACCTGAGATTACGATGGACGAACCACCCACCACCAACCGGGAGCCTACTGGGGGTGCCATCCGAGGCCTGTGGAAACAAATGGCCTCGGATTTCTCCAAGGCCACCCTCAGACCTAACCGGCGAATCCGGGCCACAACGTCAGCCGTGGCCGCCGTCGCCAGTACACGGGCCTCCCGGTGTGTGCTCGCACAGGCAGTCACGAGAGTGTCATCTGCGTAACAAAACAGACGCACTCCCGGGGACATTTGCCCGCGCAGCACCCAGTCGTAGCCGATGTTCCACAGGAGAGGGCCCAAGACTGACCCCTGTGGAACACCGCACGACATCCTCCGCTCCTTCCACGTACCTCCAGCCGTCGGGTACCTAACAGCGCGTTCGGCCAGATAATCACCAACGACGCGCTGCAAGTACTCAGGGATACGGTGGAAGCGCAGGGCCTCCTTTATAACTCCCCAAGGCAGGGTATTAAACGCATTGGCGATGTCTACTGACACTGCCAACACAACCTCGCCCCGGGTTGTCGCCTCCTCCGCCAGAACTCTCACACCCTCAAGACAGTCAAGGGTGGATTTGCCCCGGCGGAACCCACACTGGAGACGACTGAGGTTGGGACCTACCTCCTCGAGGTGCTGGACGATACGGGAAGCTACGATACGCTCGAGCAGTTTCCCCGCCTCGTCCAGCAAAACAATCGGCCGATACGCGGAGGGTGTATCGGCCGGTTTTCCCGCCTTCTTAAGCAGGACCAGTTTCCCCGTTTTCCACCTACGGGGAAACAGTCCCTGCTCGAGGCAAGCGCTGTAAATCGCTCTAAGCCTTGACTCTAACGGACCAAGAGCGAGTGCCCAGGCGCGCCCAGGGATGCCATCGGGACCGGGGGCAGTGTTTTTCGCCTTCATGCGAGTCACCACCCCCGCTAATTCAACCTCCGAAACCCCTGGCGCACCTGACACAGTGCCTTCCTCCTCAGGAGGCGCCATACGAGGCGGCCGCACCTCGGCTCCTTGCGGGAACAAGGCCTCCACAACGGACTGCAAAAGCTCTGGGCGAAGGCTCTCAGTAATGGGAGGGGCTCGGGGGCGAAATTTCTTTCGCACCGCTACATATGGCCTCCCCCACGGATCTCGCTCGAGCTCTTCGACCTGCTCCCTGTGGGCCCTGTCCTTGGCCTCGCCAATGGCCGTCCGCAAGGAGACGCGGACACTTTTGTACGCCTCATACCGACGCCTCTCCTCCTGCATGTCGCGTAGTCTGCGACGTCTATACCGGGTGTACTGGCGGCGCACGACCACGCATTGTTCGCGCAGCCGGGCTAACTCTTCTGTCCACCAGTAAACCCCACATGCCGGCCCTGTGCTACGCACCCTCGGCATGCTGGCGTCACAGACAAGCGACATCCGTCGCTGGAGGTCCTCTACCTCCGCAGCGACATTCATCCCCGTGGGCCCTGCTACCCACGCCTGAACGGTTGCAGCCTCGACTAAGAGTTCGGCGTCCATCCTTTTGAGAGACCATCGTAGCCTGTCACCTCTTCTCAACTGAGATCGAGACTGAGATCGGGGGGAAATGGGAGAGGGGCGCGTGTTGACCTCGAACCATATATAGCGATGGTCCGAGAGTGACTCCACACCCACCATTACCTCCCAATTATTGACACATGGTGACATGGCGGCGTCAACAAAGGTGACGTCGACTTTAGAGCCGCCATTCCAGCGCACGCATGTGTCAGTCGTCCCCCGGTTTACGACGACCAACCCGTTTGAAGCTAACCAACCGTCCAGGAACCTCCCCCTTACGTCTGTGACTCGAGACCCCCACGCAGTGGATTTGGCGTTGAGGTCTCCAGCCACAATCACCTTGCCGGGGCGCAATCTACTCACCAAATCGCCGACTCGGGTCATTAAAAGCTCAAAGCCGGCGAATGATTCATTTGGCGAATAGTATACCCCAACTACGGATACGTCTCCAATCTTAGCGGAGACGTATCCGCGCCCCCTCTCCAGGCGCTCCAAGGCCGGGGAGCTGACTGCAGCCCTAGATGCAATAGCCACTAGCCCAACACAGTCTCCGAACCACTCTTCGCCCGACGGAACGAAATAGGGTTCGGAGACAACAGCCACATGTACCAAACGCTCCGCTAAGGCTTGAAATAGCAGGTCCTGAGCCCTAATGGAGCGCATGATATTCGCCTGAAGGAATCTCATAGAGGCCATCAATCAACGACCTCCATGGATTCCCCTAAGGCCTGGCTCGTAGAAGCTAGAGCCGAGCTAGCAGGTGGCGAGGGGACCCTCGGGCCATCACCACCCTTGCCTCTCCTCTTTGGAATAGGCGGTGCCTTGCATCGCCCACTCCCCGCCCGGTGATCGGCCGTCAATCCTGCTCGTTGACAGCTTCCACAATGTGGAACTGCCGAGCAGGGCTGAGCCTTATGCCCGATTTGACCGCAGCGATAGCACTCATCACTGCGGTCTATTTCAGATTTACACTCAACTCTTAGATGGCCCTTTTCGAGGCATCTGAAACAGCGAAGAGGGCGAGCTTCTAGCAGATGAACACGGGCCGAAACCCAGCCCACTAAAATTCTGCCTGTGTTCGTCACCTTCTTCGCCGCGGCGATTGGACACCTTATCCATAGTGCACCCAAGCCAGCACCATCCCTGCGAATTACGCCGGTTTTGATTTGGTCGGGAGTGCAGCTCCCAACCCGGGCAATCACCTCAGCAACTTCTTTTTCAGTAGTGGCATCATCGAGTCCAATAATGCGCAGTTCCGCACATTTTGTTGGTGTGGATATGTGCACTGAAGGTTCGTCTGAGAAGAACTCTTTTAGCCTTTTGGCCAGAGCGCTTGCTTTTTCCTCCTTTGAAGGCCCGGAAACTTCATAAAGTCGGGCCCCTGTTGCAGATTTCTTCAATCTCATTTCACCCAAATCGAGATCATCGACCTTCATATTTCGACGAGCTCGGGTTACTACCTCCAAGTATGTGAGGCCTTTCTGCACCGCCTCTTGATCAAGCGTTATGACCACCGCAGCTGATTTGGGTGTGCGAACCTTACGCTTTTTTTTCCTTCCCTTCTGCGTTTCGCTACGTAGAATTTGGGTTGGTTGTACTGTGTTAACCTGCCCAGATACATGAGTAGGTACCTTTTTGGGACCCCGACGAGTGACCACAGCCCATCCCTCACTCATTAAAGCTGGAGCCGGTGGTAATGGACGCGGTTCTACCTGGAGAGTTTCGGACTTCTTTCCTGTCTTGGCTTTTTTATTTCCCTTCTTGGGTTTATCCTTTATTATTACCGGCCCTCTCGTACCATTAGATGATACTTCTACTACCTGCTGAGAAGGTGGTTTAGAATGTCCAATTTGGGACACCACTCTTTCTGAAGGGAAAGTTGCTTCTGTCTGAGCGGGTGATAATGTTGACACCATCGGGACAGCCAAAGTTTTATCTCGCCTTCTGTCAGCCGCCAAAGGTGGCCTGACTCTTTTCTCCGGGAGCAGGCGATCTTCAATGGCGTCAATTTTATCATCATCATATTACCAACCTCTCTGATGAGCCTGGCATCCCGCTCATCTTGCAAAGCAATAAATTTAGCCAAAAGGCTGTCGTCTTGACCAACATTTCTTTGCGTCTGAACAGGTGGATGGGTTGGCATGTTCGTCACATTGGCCAGCATTTCTTTAACTAGTGCCAACTCATGATTGACGCGATTCAGTTCGGCATGCATGGAAGCATTTCTTGCTTGTAGAATTGCCACATCCGCAGAAGTTGTTCTGGCCGCAATTATTTCAGAGGCCTTAGCGATTTCTGCCGCCGCTACATTTAGATCACGCTTTAAGCCCCCTTTGAGGTTCTTGGATTTTGTAGCGACATATTTTACAGACTTAGCGCATTTATCTAGACTTCCTTGTAATTCAGAGAAGCTCTGTTTTTCGAGGATTTCCTCTCGTCTGGCAATTATGTCAGTCGTTTTCTCAGTGGGTTTTCCCTTTGTTTTTTTCATGCTCTCCCTCATATCAAAATTGTTTTCTTCCATAGCTGTTCTATCGCTAGAAGAAGACCTCGATTTATCAGTGCCCGACTGGGCTCGATTTTCGTCTGTGATATAGACCGCGGAAGACTTTCTTCTCCTACCTTGTCTGTCAAGTCTCTGCCTTTTGGCAGAGTCTGTACCTTCCTCACCCGTATTTATAAATTCAGGTGGATCCAAATTACCTGAATTGGTCACGGCAGTCAAATCTAACATCTGAATTTCATTTGGCATCTTTCCATCAAGTTTGGAAACATCTTCACACGATATTTGTTTCCTCTTCCGATCTCTATTTCGGAATGCTTGCTCTTCAGCATCCGGAAGAAAAGCGAGACTCTGACTCCGAACTCCCATCTTACTATTAGATATCTCTGATCGTAAGATGGGACTCCTGTCTCTAATTATTTTTCCACTCCTTAACTCTAAACCATGCGGTGGCCCCCCAGATACGATGGGCCGATCTCGATCAGCGGCCACCTGTTGGACTTCCAACAGGCGACCCCTGGTCGAAACAAGGGATTCCCTGGCTTGGCCAGGACCCTCCTGGGTAGATTTTTCAAATGTGCGTTTATCCATCATGGTGTTTTAAATTTCCCCAATACCCCCCCGGATATGGAGCCCTAGCGACTGGATTCCCCCAGCCATTCATCCCATCGGCGGGCCCCGAACCTTAGGATTAGGGTGATTTTTTATAGAGGTTTTCTTCCTCGCAACCCGAAGGTCCCCGTTCCCATTACTGGGCTTCCGGGCTTGGCCGACGGTGGCCGAAACCATATCCAGCCAGACTTATAGTAAGCCCAACCGAATCCATCAACCAATGGAAACTCCACCCCCCGGAGTCCCCGGCCCATCCAAATTGCCATCTGCTAATCAGAGGGACAACTGGATTGGGCACCCCCACAGTAGTCCGTTCGCCAAGTCTAAGGAATACATATTAGATTCCAAAGACCTGCCCAGGGTGCGCCACGAGGAGGCCGACCACTTTGGCACCCCAATCACTAAAGATAGTAGCCCAAGTAGATTTTATAGCATCACATATATTCAAATTCAAAATTCAATTCAATTCAAATTCAAAATATTCTTTATTCAAATAAACTTGTAAACAAGTGCTTTTGAATCGTCAACTCTACTGCTGGTTCGGAAAGCTGTTCCTACCGAGAAGAGCCAGCAAGAAACTCGGCGGTTGCTCTTTTTAAAAAATACAATTCTTAATGCTAGTTACATTTAATGTTTCTATCTTGTACAGGGTCGAACAATATTTATATCCACGCATTTTTATCGTCTAAATAATCCTCAACAGTATAGTAGGCTTTCTGTATCAGCCTCTCCTTAATAGTGTTTTTAAACTGCTGTAATGGCAAAGTTAAAATTGATTGTGGAATTTTATTATAGAATTTTATACCCAAACCCACAAACGACTTACGTACTTTTTCAAGGCGCAAAGCAGGGGCCGCAAGCTTATGTCGGTTCCTACTTTGTCTATTATATACATCGCCTATTGTTTTATAATTCTTTATATTATTATATACAAAAATTAAATTACTTAAAATATACTGTGAGGCAAATATAAATAAATATAAGTCCGGCGAACGCAGAATCACCGTCGATAAAGTGTGTGTATGTTTATGTATTCATCCCTTTTAACATTACAACGTATTACCGGATTTGTCCAAGAAGTAAAATTGCGGTATAAAAAAAATCAAAAGCCTAATAGCTTGTATTTTTTTCTAAATTTAAATGCTTCCAATTTTGATGTAATTAGTAATATTTGTTTTAATATAAATTAGAATAATACTTTAGTGCATTATACTTTTTTAATTTCAAGTATATTTCTATAATTTAAGAGTTTTAAATGTATAATTTAGTTCATTGTGTGTATAATAATGTGTTTAGACAAGAAATTTATGATATAAACTGTATCTTAACTTTTACCGTCCATTTATGATTGAACAGAAATATATTGTTCTACAATGAAACTTGTTTTAGTAAAAATTATAATAAAAAATATTTTTTTTTTGGTAACGTGTTGTAATTGATAAGTAAGAAATAAAAATTATTTTACAGTACTTTTAATTTCATCAACCTCTACTCCCTGTTTTCATATATGCATAAAATTAAAATATATATTCAACTAAACTTTCAAACAAGTGCTTTTGAATCGTCAATTCTACTGCTGGTTCGGAAACCTGTTTGTACCGAGAAGAGCAAGCGAAAAACTGCAATTTCTGTTTTCAAAATATAATTATCTATTTAAACTATCATGTGCAGCGTCATAGAGTAGCTATATCCAAGCATTCTTATCATTTATAAAATCCAACAGTATAGTAAACTTATCAGCTTCCTTTTAACAGTGTTTTTAAACTGCTGTAATGTAAAATTGGGGAATTTGATCGGATATGGAATCTTTATTTGTAAATTTTGGCTGATCATATTACCGATACTAAGAAGGCTCTCGTCTATTAATAATTCTAAAGTGCTCTCACCTTTAAAGCAATTTTGGAAATAAAAGTAACGAATTTTATATTCAAATGCTAAACCCGTCGGTTTAGCCTTTCAATATGAGTCGACCGACATCATAATAATATGAACAAGTATTCTGCATGTTGTTCACTATTAAGCCTCAAAAGACTAGATTCCGGGCCAAAAACAAAAGTATATAAAAAAATAATTTCAAAATGTTATTTTATTTTGGTATTTGAATAATTGTCAGTTGTCACATTTTTGCGTAGACAGCAAGAAAAAGTAGTGCCTTTGTTGTACAAGGAATTAATATTATATTAAAATTCCAAATAATTACAAGAATGAGTTTAAAAGTTGCCGTAGTAACTGGAAGCAACAAGGGAATAGGATACGCTATAGTCCGCGGACTTTGTAAAAGTTTTAAAGGCGTTGTATATCTTACTTCCCGAGACAAGGAACGCGGCGGAAAAGCCGTAAATGAACTACAGAATGAGGGCCTGACTCCAAACTACCACCAATTAGATATAACAGATCAAAAAAGTGTTGAAACCTTCCGAAACTACATAAAAGAAAAGTATGGCGGAATAGATATATTGGTTAATAACGCAGCGATCGCTTTCAAGAATAACGCTAAAGAGCCGGTAGCTGTTCAAGCTGAACAAACTTTAGCTGTGAATTACTTTGCAACGCTTTCAACATGCGAGATACTGTTTCCAATTTTGCGAAACGGCGCGAGAGTTGTTAACATTTCTAGTTCATGTGGCCACTTGAGTCACATACCAAGCGTGACTCTACGTAAGCGTTTTCAGGACCCTAAACTCTCTATAAAAGAATTGTCGGATCTCATGCGCCAATATATAGAAGCAGCTAAGCAAGGAACTCATGCAGCGGAGTGGGGAAATTCGTCCTATGTAGTTTCCAAAGTCGGTTTGACCGCACTAACAAAAATACAGCAGAAGTTATTCAATGATAGAGGTATGTAAATTAACAGCATTTTCCTGCCTTTATCCCACTATAAGTGGGCGTCGGTACATGTTATAAACATGTCACACTTGGTTATATATTTTACGACTGGTCGCCTGCGTGACGTCAACTTACCTTAGTCGTATTTTACGACACCTCTGGAAGATACAGGTGGTCTATTCTACACAGCCGGATACTACACAGTGTTGGTGAACTTACTTTAGTCACCTATTAGGACACCTCGGTAAGAAATGAAGGTAGTCTTTTCTTCTCAGCCGGATTCCACATGGTGGGTTAAGTTAGTAAGTTAGGTGGGTTAAGTGGGTGGGTTAGCCGGATAAGACAGAGGGTAAATCTTTTTTACTCAGTCGAATACCACACGGGGGTCGACTTACCTTAGTCACCTTTTACGAAATCTCGTTAATATTGAATTGTTATCCTAATCAATTGTAAGTTGCATTTAGTATAATAATTATTATTGTATTGTCTTAGTTACTAGTTTTAAGTTACATTTGCATGTGGTTTACCTTTAAGTAGTTTTACATATAGACTTAGTATAAAAGTATAATAGAATACGTGTTTGAATGATGTAAATGTTAAAGCTGTTAGTAAACATAATAAATTTAAAAAAAAAGAAATAGGGTGGTCTATTCTACTCAGTGGGATACCACACGGCGTACAGATGTTATTTGATTTTTGTTGATTCCAAAATTCCAAATTCTAGATATAAAAGTGAATGCAGTGCATCCTGGGTATGTAGCGACGGACATGTCCTCGCACAAGGGTGTTCTGACCATAGACGAAGGGGCACAAGCGCCACTGTTCCTCGCCCTGGACGCACCACACTCTGTCCGGGGCGAATTTGTGTGGTACAACAAGGATATAGTAGACTGGGATGGGAAATTACCAGCAGAACACTACTATTAAAATTCAAACTAATGAGAATATTATTTTGATATAAACCGTGATAAAAGAATATATATCTTCTTCCTGCCCTTATCCCACTATAAGTGGGGTCGGCACAACATGTTGTAAACATGCTGTCACATGATTTGGATGCGTTTTTACGACCGGCCGCCTGCCTGAAGTCAACTAAACTCAGTCGTATTTACGACACCTCGGTAAGAAAGAGGGTGGTCTATTCTACTAAACCAGATACCACGCGGCGGGTCGACTTACCTAAGTCGCCTTTTACGACACCTCGGTAAGAAATGAGAGTGGTACTATTCTATACCGCCGGACACCACACGGCTAGATAAAATAATATACCTATATGTAATGCTAAATGTAGAGTGTACTATTCGTTCTCAAATCTGATACATGCAGAATTTGTAAGAACTCATGCACTACCCGACACCGATAACACAACAATACACAAGCACTGCACATATTCACCACCACAATCTCAACAATTCTTTCTTCATGTATCATGGTTTGTAGGTACCGGGATCTATTCTTCTTTTGAAAAAGGTTACTAGTAGTCGGGATTACAAATTACTAGTAATAACAAGTTTATTACTAGTAATAACCCCTCCAGCTAAGATAAATACTTGTGTTAGGAGTGGGTTCACGTCAGTAATATGATGGCCGGGATTCGAACCCACGACCTAAAGATTGCAAGTCCGTTACCCTAGCCATTCCGCTACCACTGCCTCAAAATTAATGTATGTACCAACCTTTATATGTATATAAAAATGAATCTCATTCTTTCTGTCATCGCATCGTGCGTGAACAGAATGGAATAATATCGTTAATTGTATTAATTATTAAGATAACTTACAGGTTCTTACATAAGTATATTATAATTTCAGGACACCTGTAAAAAAAAAGTAAGTAGCGGCCTGTTATTCTCCCACTGCTAGGAATAGGCCTCCTCTCCGTTTTTGGAGAGGTTTGGAGCTAAGACCTACCACGCTGCTCCAATGATTGGTAGGTTACACATATCCCCAGAATTCTCTAGAGATATGCATGTTTCCTCACGATGTTTTTCTTCACCGAAAAGCGTGTCATAAATTGCAATTATCAATTAGACACAAGTTAGCCCGGGCTTGAACCCATGACCTCGAAAGAGTCGCACGGTGTCACAGCTGGGCTATCACAGCTTAGGACGTCCTGTACATCTCAAATATTTTTAAGAAATATATAAATACTTTCCACATAAACTATTTTATAACTGCATACCACATTGAATTGAGGCTATTAATTAATAAATTTAAATGTGACAACTGGGCACTTGCTCGGGCATCGAACCCACGCTCTCTCATCACTATGTTATCATAAGTTTGTGTGTCAAAGCTTGTAACACCATACCTGTTTTATATTTATAA
This sequence comes from Morpho achilles, assembly GCA_947086495.1. NCBI lineage: Eukaryota > Metazoa > Arthropoda > Insecta > Lepidoptera > Nymphalidae > Morpho > Morpho achilles. The sequence goes on from CAMTZB010000026.1 coordinate 10,776,056, forward strand.
GAGATTTATTAAATAAAACGAGTATATTAATATTTTCTGACTTTATCTTTTATTCAAACCTTATCTTTTACCTTTCTCTATCTTACAAACACTAAATTACATGAAATACATCAGATTCACGCATGACATTTTTAATTATGAAGGATATATAAATTAAAAATCTTGAATTTTTTTGAAAATATCGTTTTAAAATCTTTTAGTGAATTAGCTTCATTATACATAAATAAAATTTAAAAGATTATTTGTGTATAATTATTATACACAAAAATTAAAAAGATTATTTCTGTATAAATTATTATACACAAAAAATTAAATAGATTATTTCTGCATAAATTATTATACGCAAATAAATTAAAAAGATAATTTGTGTATATATAAATTATTATACGCAAATAAATTAAAAAGATTATTTTTTGTATTAATTATTATACGCAAATAAATTAAACAGATTATTTGTGTATTAATTTAATTTACACAAAAAAATAAAGATTATTTTTGCATAAATTATTACACCAGAGTTTTGGATGCCATTTAATTTTTATTTTAAATTGTTTTACAACCTGCATGAAATTTGTTTTAATTTGGAAAATTATACCTATAGTACCATTATAATATTAGTAGCAATTTTATTAGGTTAACAATATAATAAAAATCGATTGATTGATGATTCTTTCACACTATAAAATTTGAGGTATTTGTGTCTAATATACATATTTAACGTAATAAATAAAATTTCACTACATACACACAAAATTAAATTAATTCAAAAAATACATATAAATATTATAAACTAAGTAAATAAAAATATATATGGGACACCTACACACACACGGTTGTCTGTCCCCAAAGTAAGTAACTTAATACTTTTGTTATAGACAGACAACTGGTGAATATATATTTTTTAAATACAAATATACACCCAGGCTCAAAGACCAACAAATTCACTTATAGAAAATGTTGGCCGTCGGCGGGAATCGAACCCGCGACCCGCGGTGCTGAAGGCAGGATTACTACCCACTGCGCCAACGGGTCAGTCAACAAAACGACTAATAAAAGTTAAAATTAATTAAAAATAATACAATATTTTATTCTATAATTTAACAAAACATTCTACTCTAGAGATCATAAACTAATATTACATTAAAAACAATAAATTAATTACACTACAAAGAAACTTAACAATACTTTAAACCGTAATTTTATATAATATAAATACTAGCATCGCCAGCGACTCCGCCCGCGTGGAAAGATTGAAACCGTAATATAGTATTTTAATAATAATAATAAGATTTTTATTTAAAGGCATTATAACCCATACAAGAAAATTAAAGTCTTAGGAAATAAAATAACAATCATTTCCTGTTGTTACTGCGATGAACAGATAGCCAATATATTTTGATAACCACCAAAATGGTTAAAGTCGGTTAACTTTAAAAGCTAGCCATATGCTGTCGCGGACTTTTATTTAGAACTTTCAGAGGGGAACTTTGTAATACATGAATAAATTTCACCGTTTACTTAGTGAACACAAAAGCTTTAAATAATGTCGTTTTCGCAATATTTTTTATTGCTGCTCTTCTCCTATTCATCTTAGCGTGATGTTTTGTAGTCTATATCTTTTCTCGTTAAATGGAACGCCGTGTGGTATCCACCTGAATAGAACAGTACCACCCTCATTTCTTACCGAGGTGTCGTAAAAGGCGACTATGGTAAGTTGACCCGCCGTGTGATATCCGGCAGAGTAGAATAGACCACCCTTATTTCTCACCGAGGTGTCGTAAAAGGCGACTAAGGTAAGTTGACCCACAGTGTGGTATTCGGTTGAGTAAAATAGACCACACTCTTCTTACCGAGGTGTCGTAAAATTCAGTAAGTTGACGTCAGGCAGGCGGCCGGTCGTAAATTACGTAGCCAAATCATGTGACAACATGTTGTGCCGACCCAAGGATAATGATCCTTTCTCGATAAATGGACTATCTTACACTTAAAATTTTTTAAATCGGTCCAGTAGTTCCCGAGATTAGCGCGTTCAAACAAACTCTTCAGCTTTATATATTAGCATAGATTACATATTAAACTACCTCCATTTCTCTAGTATAAATAACTCTATGGTAAAGCAATTATACATCAACATTCTCTCTGTATGTCAACAAAGGTCTCGAAAAGCGGTACCTGAATATCTGAGACCTCCTTCTTCACGATATCGAGGTCCACGAAACTGTCTACGCGCAAAGGATCCATGGCCACCTTGCTCTTCTTGGTCTTGACTTTCATATTCATCAGCTCGTCTCCATCCACCATGAGCAGCTTCCTTCTAGACTGGGCCTTGATCTGGGCTCGCGTCATGTTGAGATGTTTCAGCTTGTAGTGGACTTTGACGTAGGATTGGGTCTTGAATTCTTTACCACACTCGTTGCAGGGGAATTTCTCTCCGGAATGAGCTTTCACGTGACGTGCGAGGACTTGTTGGCTCTGGGAAAGAGAATTGGCTTTTCAATTTGTCGTTTATAGATTAATAATTTACCAGAGGCCCTTCCGTTTACGGAAGCATGCGCTGACAAACTCAGCTTCTCTGGTCTGGGGTTAACGATGACAGAAGTTTGGAAACTGAGATGAAGATATGTGCCAAAGAAGAAAAAAGACAGTGGTTAATGAGATGGAGATGCTGCTTTAAATTTTGCCGTTTTAATAATATTATTTATGGCTGTTCCTCTCCTATTTATCTTATCGTGATATTATATAGCCTATAGCCTTCCTCCAAAGAATTTCCAAAATCGGTCCAGTAGTTATACTTAATTTAAACTTTTCTGTAGAATTTCGATAGACAGTAAGCTTTCTGTAAGGTTAAGGTTGGGTATAAGGTTCTATAATAAAATTCCGCAATCGATTATAGCTTTGCCATTACAACAGTTTAAAAACATTATTAAGAGAGGTTGATACAGAAAGCCTACTTACTATACTGTTGAGGATTATTTAGATCATAAGTATGCGTGGATATACATATTGTCGACCCTGTACAAGATAGAAACAATTAAGTGTAACTAGTATTAAGAATTGTATTTTTAAGAGAGCAACCGCCGAGTTTCTTGCTGGCTCTTCTCGGTAGGAACAGCTTTCCGAACCAGCAGTAGAGTTGACGATTCAAAAACACTTATAAAGTGTAAATTAATTTTAATAAAGTGATTTATTAGTTTTGAAATTTAAAATAGACAATAGTGTTTGTGATAAAACGAACATCGTTGTTTTGACGTAGAAAAGAGTAAAATTTGCGATTTATTTACGCTGTTTACATTATGTTACATTTTTAGTTTATTTGATGTAGATGTGGCTGGTGTTAGGTCTCACCGCGAACATCTTCCCGCAGAGGGGGCAGCTCTTGTCCTTGGGCTGCGGCAGCCGCTGGTGCGCGGCGCGCGCGTGCGCCCGCAGCCGCGCCGGCGTGCGGAACACGCGCCCGCACGCGCACGCGTGGCGCCGCACGCGCATGTGCGTCCACGCTATGTGCGACCGCACCTCCGCCTTGGAGAAGAACCCCTTCTGGCAGTAGTCGCACTGGTACCTGACATGCATACCGATATATGGGACGGTAGATGGGACCGAGATTTACATCGTAAGAACCCTAGTCTTCCCGATCTTTCTATATGGAGCTGAGTAGATGCGACGGCAGATGGGACCAAGATTTACATTGTAAGAAACCTAGTCTTCCCGATCTTTTTATATGGGGCTGAGTATATGCGACGGTAGATGGGACCAAGATTTACATTGTAAGAACCCTCGTCTTCCCGATCTTTATATATGGGCCAGAGTATATGCGACGGTAGATGGGACCAAGATTTACATTGTAAGAACCCTCGCCTTCCCGATCTTTATATATGGGCCAGAGTATATGCGACGGTAGATGGGACCAAGATTTACATTGTAGGAACCCTAGTCTTCCCGATCTTTATATATGGGCCAGAGTATATGCGACGGTAGATGGGACCAAGATTTACATCGTAAGAACCCTAGTTTTCCCGATCTTTTTACTTGGGGCTGAATCCTGGACCCTTAAAGCTGCAGATAGAAAACGAATTGACGCTTTCGGAATGTCTTGCTGACGTATGTTGCGCATCCCCTGGACAGCCTTCAGAACAAACGTCTCCATTCTCAGTGAGCTTAGGTGAAACAGAGACTCTCAAGCCTATATCTCCAGAGAATTCTCCAATACTTTGAACATATTGCTAGAAAACCCAGCGATAATCTTGACAAACTCATGGTCACTGGGAAAGTAGATGGCAAAAGATCCAGGAGGCGGAGCTCAAAAAGATGGATGGTGTCCAGGTGTCTGAATACCTGGACATCAGACTGAGCGTGGCTATACATAGTGCTGCTGCGGGAAAAGTGGCACCAGCTTATGCATAATAAAAGGGATCGGGACTATCACGATGCTCAGCAGTGAGCACGGGACTAAAGGAGAAGAAGGATGGGACGGTAGATTTTAAACTTTCGCGATTCATACTAATTAATATATACACAAACGAGTCACATCGCAATAACCTCGAGTTACCTTTGTTGCCACCTTTTTGTTGTAGAAAAATAGTAATTTTTTTTGTTAAATCAAAAAATATAGTACTTTCAGAAAAGTATGAAAAAAAAGTACACATCTATTTTCAATCATTATTTATTTTAACATTAGTATTTATTATTGCTTTTCCCTTTGGCCATCAAGGTTCTATTATTTTTAAAATAATTATAAATATCTGAGCAATTTAGTCAGGTATTATAATTTAATCAGGTATGAGAACGAATAGTACACTCTACACTTAGCATTACATATTTTTTCTTTTATGGCGGATTATAGCAAAATAATATTCTCATTACTTTTGTAGGTATTTTCTTATGAAATCATTCTAAATATTAACACCATACTCACTTCCGGATCCGTTCTGTATGCATTCTCATCATATGCCTGGCGAGCATGGCGCGAGTGGTCAGCACACGCCCACAAACACCACACGTGGTCTCCGCTGACAACCTGCCACCACAAGTTCACAATAAAGAAACGGCCTGTTACTATCCCACTTCTGAAGATAGGCCTCCACTCCCCGCAAGTCCCACTTCTAAAGATAGGCCTCCTTTCTCCGTTTTTGAAGACAAAACTTGGAGTTAAGACCCGCCACGCTACTCCAATGCGGAATACAGCAATTTTCTGCAATTACTTTGTATTTAATTTCATAATACATACATATAGGAAAGTAAAAGTAACGGCCTGTTACTATCCCACTTCTGAACGTAGGTCCCCTCTCGCCGTTTCTCGAGAGAAGGATTGGAGCTAAGACCTACCAATGACCAACCAAACACCTACCAAAAACCAAATACCTGCTCCAATGCGGATTGTGTAACCTACACATATCCCCAAAATTATCTAGAGACATGCAGGTTTCCTCAGGTAGATTTCCTTCGCCGAAAAGCATGTGACAAATTTTAATTATCATTGAGACATATAAGTTTTAGCTACTTAATACAAAACCTTTTTAAATCACTGCGTTTATTGGAGAAAATCATATAAAAATATGTTCAGGAGTTTGAAACATACAAATAGCCAAGCGGTGGAGGATTTTTTTTTATAATACAAGTACAGAGTGTTTCATAGAAATTAAATTATTTTCAAATTATGTCTGATAATAAAGAAATGTCGAAAAATGATGCAGATCCGGCTCGAAGGACCAAAATGATTCCGATTTTCACAGGGTTTGGTATTTTCCTATTGTTCACTATCATATAGAATGTGATTTTCGTTGCCTTGATGAGTTTCTCGCTTTCTTCTTCAGTATTTTGTGTATTCAAGTACATGCAGTCATCTGTGCAGTACGGCACAGATCATACATGTCACAAAAGATGAAATTGTACTTCAGTTGTTACTTTGTAAGAATTGCCAATAGATAGAGCTGGTTGTCTTTTGCGAATATATAGTTATAAAAGACTATGGCGATTCATTAAGACATATTAACCGGGGTAATATACCAAAAAATTTAATATTTAAGTATTTTTGCTGACGTTGAAACGGTTCAAGGATCTCGAGCATGTGATTCAACATTCAATGAAACTATCCCACTTATTAGAAACCCCACCACTGCCGCTACCAAAAAACCGTCAAATGACATTTGTGGATACTTAACTTAATTTGTTAAGTATTCACAAATGTTATTTTAGGTTTTTTTTGGTTCAAAATGGATCGTTAAATATAATTATTATAATTGATATATGTATTTTAAAACTCACCTCGGAACTCGCGACACTACGCTGCCATCATTCGTTGCGTAGTCTCTGTTGACAATCAAAGACAAAATTATTTTATATATATATATATATATATATATATATATATATATATATATACGCCGTGTGGTATCCGGCTGAATAGAATAGTACCACCCTCTTTTCTTACCGAGGTGTCGTAAAAGGCGACTAAGGTAAGTCGACCCGCCGTTTAGTATCCGGCTGAGTAGAATAGACCAACCTCATTTCTTACCGAGGTGTGGTAAAAGGCGACTAAGGTAAGTTGACCCACCGTGTGGTATCCGGTTTAGTAGAATAGACCACCCTCATTCTTACCGAGGTGTCGTTAAATACGACAGAGGTAAGTTGACGTCAGGCAGGCGGCCGGTCGTAAAAACGCAGCCAAATCATGTAACAGCGTGTTTATAACATGTTCTGCCGACCCCACTTAGAGTGGGATAAGGGCAGGAGGATGATGATATATATATATATATATATATATATATACACACACACATCGTTAATATTTAAATGAGTTAATCTTGTAAATATGTACATATATTTTTTGAATCTCGGAAACAGCTCCAACGAAAAAAAATCTAATCTATCTCGATCTAAAAAAATCTCGTTATATCCCTGTTCTTGGGCACAAAAAAGTACTAAACTAGAAACGCACACCAACTCATAATTTGAGCCGTCAAGAATGACACGACTGGCTTATTCCAAATCCACACTAAGCTACGGATAAAAGCTGGTAAATAAAATAAAATTAACAAATAACTCAATGAATTTACTAGCGTTAAACATCCGAGACCTACCTCAGAGGGTTCTTGCTGTGGTGTTGCCGGCAGTGCACCTTCAGCACCTCTATGTTCCTGAAGGTCCTGGAGCAGAGGCCGCAGGTGGCCGGGCGGGGGCTCTCGTGCACCGGCAGGTGCTTGATCAGGTACCTCTTGTTCTTGAACTCGCGCCCGCAGTGAGAGCACGTCGCCTTCCTGTTCACGTTCTCCTTCACTTGCTCGTTGTGGGTCCTGATAATAAATTAATAAAAAATTCAATAAAACCTCAAACAAGCAAAAAACTAAATCTCACTTTACCATTTATATATTTTAATTTTTAAATAAACTTATCAACTTATCAAATATAGATTAATAATCAGAGTAAAAATATACTGTCCAATCTCAATAATGTCAAAATATACTGCCCAATCTAAATAATATACATGTCAAAATATACTGTCCAATCTCAATAATACTACAGGTCGAAATATACAGTCCAATCTCAATAATACTACATGTCAAAATATACAGTCCAATCTTAATAATACTACATGTCAAAATATACTGTCCAATCTCAATAATACTACATGTCAAAATATACTGTTAAATTTCAATAACTAGCGGCCTGCCCCTGCTTCGCACGGGTATAAAATATATATCCCATGTCAGTCAGTGTAAAAAAAATTATTAAAATTGATTCAGTTGTTTTGATTCATTCATTACTGCCCGTGGCCGTAGCGTTAAATTTGGAGAAAAACAATTTCCTTTCCCTATACCAAGAAGATTTCCTGCTATCTTTGAAATATCTAAATTCATATAGTACATTATTACTTATTTATTTTTATATTTTCCCTATGTATTTTATTTTTACAATTAATTACAGAATGTCTTTAAACAAACTCTTGAAAGAGCGACATCGCTGCTAAAGTCGCAGTGTTATAGGGCGAAGCGCGGCCTCCTCACGGCATTTTAAATCTGTAATATCTCCGAAAATGTTCACTTAAATTACATGCTGTAAACGGCCATATTGATCTATATTAAATCAACTATTTATTTAAGGTACTTAATTGGATAAGGATTAATGCTGTATTGTATAAGAATTGCTTCAAAAATAAGTAAAAAGTAAACGACAAAAAATGCTTTAGTGGGTTATCCATAAGCGATAGACATATACCCTCGCGGACTTTTCTGTAGACCTTTTCAAGATGTACAAATACTTAGTACATTATTTTGATAAATCTCGTAGGGTTTAGCCTGCGTTTGCAATGTAAGCGGAAAAAAATGTAATTATTTACAGAAACCTCAAAAATTACAGTATTTCTCAACTCCGTATTGAATGTTATTATACGTACAAACCTTCCTCTGGAATCACTCTATCTATTTAAAAAAACCGCATCAAAATCTGTTGCGTAGTTTTAAAGTTTTATGCATACATAGGGAAATATGGACTTTGTTTTATAATATGCAGTGATTGTTATTTTCCTCGCTAGAGAGCTCCGATCATAAATGCGTCCGATCGCTGCTAAATTCAAATAGTTTTTTTTTCCGAATTTGACTAATGCTGTTAGCCCTAATGGCTTTGACAGCATCACCGATAAGACGGGCGAGCGCGGAAGCATCGCCGAGAGGCGAACGCGCTATTTATAGGCTCGCGGCGCGGCCCCTGCATTTTAAATCTGTAATATCTTCGAAACTGTTTATTTCAATTACATGCTGTAAAGGGTCATATTGATCAATATTAAATAAACAATATATTTAAGGTTCTTAATTGGATAAGGATAAATACTGTATTGTATAAAAATTGCTTTGAACATAAGGCATCATTTTTCGTAAAAAGTAAATGACAAAAACTGCTATTGTGGGTTATGCATAAGAGATAGTGTAAAGGATGCAATAAAAAACGGTTTAACTGCGAACGTGCGCTCAAGCAACTACCGCGGCCGCGTCCACGAAGCTACTACTTAGCGATGCAGTCGCGCCTTACAAGATCGGCGCGGCGCGGTGGTTGACAAGCAAACGTTATCTTTATTATTTTTTTTACATTTGATATGATCGCGTCGCTTACATATACTGCCTCCTTAGTACGAATTAGTTAGTACTATGATCTATTGGTGACAATAAAGCGACGCGCGTCACCGGCCGGCGCAGCGAACCGGTGCGCGTGCGCACGTCTACGATACGAACTCGCCCGTCTGTGCCTGCGTGGGTCGCACTCACAACTCCGTGTCTCCAACAGTTGCGAGCGAGATTGGTTTCACAGAGAATTACATAGTCACCAACCTGCAGTGACCTTGACTCCTGCGTCCATTTTTGACGAGTCTGTAAAGTTGGTAAATATTCCCTTAACCAGCGGCTCCAAAACAGGTCTGCTAATCGTTGTGATACGCGCCATCGCTTGCGTAAATAAAGATCTGAGCTATCATACTTACCAAATGCGGGTGCGTACGAGGCAGTACCAATTAAAAAATGATTAGGCGTTAGCGCCTCGGGATAATTTGGGTCGAGCGACACGTGAGTAATAGGGCGACTATTGACTAACGCTTCTACTTCCGCCAATAAAGTTGCTAGCGTGTCGGGATGCGGTGCACGCTCTCTCAATATAACCTTTAGGGCAGACTTTACAGTGCGAATCATTCTTTCCCACGCGCCACCCATCTCGGGTGCCCCAGGTGGATTAAATCTCCATTCTAATCCCCTCACGGAGCCGTCCTCGATTAAGACGTCCGTGTTCAAGTCGGCTAAACTTCGTTTAAGTTCAGTGTCTGCTCCTCTCAAATTTGTACCGTTGTCTGAATAAATGACATTTGGTAGTCCACGACGAGCAGCCATTCGCCTGAGAGCCATGATAGTCGAGTCAGTCGTTAAGTCATCAGTCAATTCTATATGAATTGCGCGAATGGTAAGGCAGGTAAAAATCATACCGTATCTCTTCTGCCTCCTGCGACCTAAAGTGACCTCTAGTGGGCCAAAGAAATCAACACCTGTATAACTAAAAGGACGTCGATGATGCTGCAGACGTGCAGCTGGTAAGTCTGCCATACGTTGCGGTTGCGGTGTTGCACGTCTGTACCGACAGAATAAACATTGTGCAGCAATACTGCGAACGGTAGGCCTAAGTCTTAAAATCCAGTATTGCTGCCGCATCTCATTAACCACCAATTCATTAGCGCCATGAAGCGCTTTCTTATGGTAGTGTTCGACTAGCAAGCGAGAAATTCGATGTCAGCCATCTAATAGCGCCGGTCTAGTTGTGGGTAAATCGACTCCGACAACTTTGTCGATCCGACCACCCAGACGTAAAATACCAGACTGGTCTAAGTATGGCGACAACTGTAATAAGCGACTTTTATTCAACAAAGGCTTATTTTGATTTATACAAGATAATTCAGTGGCAAAAGAATCTCGCTGACTTTTCTTTATCAGCAGGTCTTCTGCTTCTTTCATCAAAGAAATGTCAAGTGTCGTTTTTTTTCGTTGACATTTTCTAATGAATAATAAAACCCTAGCAGTAGCGCGTACTAGTGTAATCCAATTAGATATATTGTTTTCATCGGGTAAACATGGCTTTGAACAATTAACAATCACTGCGTGCACTGCTCGCTCTTCACACTTCACGTCATCGGAAAGTTTGGTAAATTTACGGTCCTTAGGCCACTCCTGTTCGGGATGACGTAAAAAAGAAGGACCTTGAAACCAAACATCCGAAAATTCTAGGGGAGGGGCATCTTCCCTCGTGGCTACATCGGCAGCATTGAGGCTGGACGGCACGTACCGCCACTCGCATGGCTTACTGAGCTCGTCAATTTCTCCTAAACGGTGCGCAACGTAAGGTTTATAATTGCGCGGATCACTGCGTATCCACTGCAACACTGTACTCGAGTCAGACCAAAAATAGCGTTTTACGGACTTTGTATCTTTATGCTCGATTTCAATAGCATTAGCAAGTCGCGCCGCTAAAAGTGCACCCTGTAGTTCAAGCCTAGGTACCGATACAGGCCGAAGTGGGCTCACTCTGCTTTTGCTAACAACGAAACAAATAAGCACACAACCATCAGACCGTATAAATCGCCAGTAGATAACCGCGGCGTATGATTTTAAAGAAGCGTCACAAAAAATATGCAATTGCCGCTCTAAAACATCACAGTCATTAGGCGATGACTCATTGTTTTCATAGCATTGCGTCCAAGCGCCCGCGCTAATGTAGCATCTCGGTATACGGAGTGCAGCGAGTCGCTTCAAGTCACCTAACCATTGCACCCATGCACTATGTTCGTCGGGCTGGATGCGGCAATTCCAATCTATTCCGCTACGATGCACGCTTTGAAATAAAATTTTTCCCTTTATAGTGAATGGAGATAAAAAACCATGTAAATCGTACACAGACATAATAATGCTAAGCATTTTTGCTTTAGTGGGCGGTTCGATTCCACTTAAAATATTTGGGGGAATACGATCAAAACATATTTTAAATCCGAACGTATCATCGTTTGGATGCCACATCAATCCGAGAGTGCGCTCAATGGTATTCATAGCTCCATGTTTAAATTCTAACGCAGTATGCGCTAGCGCGTCGGGCGGTATCGTTTGCAAGACTTGTTTACTATTACTCGACCAGCGCGTTATTTCGAATCCTCCCTGTTTATGAATAAAGGTTATATCGCGGACTAGTTGTATAGCCTTACTCTCGGTTTCACATGAATGTAAACAATCATCCATGTAATGATTATTTATTATAACGTCGACCGCTTCAGGATACATATCTTGGTATTTTAACGCGTTTTTATTCTTTATATATTGTGCAATAAAAGGGGAACAAGTGGCACCAAAAATTAAACTTTGCATAGTACATGTTTTTAAGGGGGTATCTGAACTAGTTTGCCATAGAAATTTTAAAACATGTTGATCTTCGGGCCGTATTTTAATTTGGAGAAACATATCTTTTATGTCCCCGATAATAACAAATGAATGTTCGCGAAATCGTAACATAATCCCTAGTAACGAATTATAAAGGTCCGGGCCTGTGAGTAAAAAATCATTAAGACACACACCGTTTACCTTTCCAGCACCATCAAAGACTAACCTTAGTTTACTGGGTTTGTTTGGGTTTTGAACCCCAAAGTGTGACAGATACCATGTGTGACTAGCCGAGGGTTCATTCCCATCTAGTTCTCGGGCATAGCCGTGGTCGAAGAGCTTCTGCATCTCCTGCTTGTATCTGTCTGCATACCCACTATCCGCCCGACATTTTTTCATTAAACCCCGCAAACGCGATCGTGCATAGTCATAACTATCCGGCATATTAAAATCGTCCTTTACGAAGGGTAAACCGACTTCCCATTGATGACCTATATATCGCGCTGTCGAATCTAAAATGTTCACAGCTCTTAAATGTGCTGTATTCTCACGGCGTAGGTTCGAAATACCTATGGAATCTAATTCAAACGATTGCTTTATTAGCTCACTTAAATTATCAATATTACTCACCTGTTCTTCGGAGTGATTGAGAAAAAGAGTGTGAGAACTTACCGGAGAGTGAGTGCGATCAAAGCAACCATGAATACACCATCCTAAACGACATCTAGTCGCATAGGGCTCATTCTTACCACCATGCAATATTTCTAGAGGAGCTAAAAGGAAATAATTATCTTCACCTATGAGTAAACGCGGTACAACACATTCTTTACAAACAAAATCTTTTACAGGTGACAAATGTTTACATTGTAACTTATTTATAACAGATAAATCTAACATAGGTAAATTTAGCTTATTAACCTGTCTTAAAGTAATATTAAAAGTAACATTATCGCAGCCTGAAATTTGGGTACATATTTTAGGAGTGTCAGGCTGGTATACCTCTAAACCGAACGCATCAATAAATCTAACAGAATCAGACTGTATACTTTTAAGACCGAGTTCTTTAACTAAGTCCGCATCAATCATCGATATCGAAGCACCATCGTCAAGTAACGCGTACACACTCACGACACCATTAACACCGCACAGATTGACTTTGACCACTTTTAACATAACGTCGCACGAAGACACCGGTGAGCGGGACCGCTCGGCCCCGCGCTGCAGCGCGCCGTTCCCGTTCGGCGCGGCCGTGAGCGCGACGATGGCGCTCGACGTTGATGACTCATCCCGCGGCTCGACCGGCAGCGCTCGCTCGCTAGCTATTTGTGCAGGCTTTTTGAAATGCAATAATTTATGATGCGCGAGCCCGCAGTTATCAATATCACACGGCGGCGCTGGGCATGCATTATTTTCGTGTCGATGTAGTAAACAACAGTAACATAGATGGTTTATCTTTACAAACCTCCAACGTTCTTTACGCATCGCTCGTTTAAAAATACGACACTCGGTTAATAAATGTGATGCTTTCTTGCAAAATTTACATAAATTATTATTTTCTACTGCTGTTGTTGTAAACATAGGACGGTTGTAGTTATAGCGAGATTTATCATCAGGCTTCCTTGCCGGTATCACAAGGTCGGGTTTCTTTTGTTCTCGCGGAAGCGCCACACCAACCGTAGAAATCATTTCTGCCTCCCGTTCGAGGAATGACGCTAGCAGCTCGAGCTTAGGCAGTCTTTCTGGCATCCTGGAGTATGCGTAGTCAGTCCACTTAGCCAGTAATACACTCGGTAACTTGCAGATTACTGCATTTGAAAGTTCAGGACTTCGTAAATAATCGTATTCATTCAGTGCGCGTAATGTAGCAACGCAATTAGTAATTCATAGGTAACGCTGATAATTTTCTAATTTGTGACGTTAAATGTAAAATAATAATATCTGCACGGCCAAACCTCAGTTCCAGAGTCTTCATGACAGTTTCTGGTCGTGTGTTACCAATGAGAAGGTGTTTGCGCCTAGTGTGGACGGCGCCTTATTTCTATTATATGTCAATAGTCTATGGACTTTTTCAAAATTTCAAATCACGAACAATAATAACGACACTACATTTTTGACAGCTGCTGGAGAGGCAATAACTTGCTGCTGCTAATTTAATCAAATTGTACAAAACCTGCAATCTATCAAATAAAGGACATTAGAAGAATAGTCTTTTTCTAATTCCTCGAATTTATGTTTGAATTATCGAACATAAAATCTGGCGACCACGACACCGACATCAAGAAGCAGCAAGAAGTACTTGGCCATCCAGCGGGTCGCAGCTGTAGCCATCGCCGGTACGCAACAGCGCATCGCAGCATCGGGCTCAGCCAGGGAGCGCTTATCCTACATTCGCAACAGCGAGATTTGCAAGCCAGCCGGGGAAACATCGCCGAAGCCAGGCCAAATCAGATAAGTGTCCTATCCCATTTACTAACCATATTTCATCTTCCATCGTTCATCCATATCACGATCACTCCATCCATCAATCCATCATTCATCCAAACACCATTTATTTTATCAATATAATCATTTACAAAGAAGTTTAGATCGTTACAAATTCAAATCGTTCATATCATTATAACGTAAAACTAAACAATTAGTCACCGAGTTAAATGCATGTTCGCTTATTGAAGCGGCGCGCATTACTAGAAACAGGTTTTTATAATAAAAATTGTGCATAGTTCCTGGTTAAACGCAGCGCGAGCAAACAATTCTATTTTTAGAACGGATCAGCTGTGTTATCGAGTGCACTGTGCCGCTCAGTTACATTTATTGTTCGAGCTAATCAACGTGTTTTAAAGGATGTCTAATCTTAAGGAATTAATTATAAAGAGAAGTAGTATTAAAGGGCGTGTTACTAAGTTTAAAAATTACGTATATAAATATAACAAGCTGTCAGTGTTAGATTCAGTGCAGTTAGGCGAATTAAAGATTAAACTAGGCAAATTTGAGTGTTTATCGAGTGAATTTAACGATTTACAAAGTCATATCGAATCTTTAAGCAGTGACGTTTTAAGCGACGAGCTAGATATACGCGAAGAAATTGAGAATGAAATCGATAGTACTATGTCTTTCGCGCAGGATATCGTTGCTAGGAATTCGAAATCTGTGTGTTTAGAAGATTCGCAAAGTGTACATTCTCAAAATCCTAGTGCGTCACAGGGCGTTGGATTTAAGTTACCGCTAATTCAAATAGTGAAGTTTGACGGAACGGTTTTCCGTTGGCTTGAATTTCGGGATACATTCAAATCGCTTATTCACGATAACGATCACATACGACCTATTTATAAATTTCATTATTTGAATTCATACCTAGAGGGTGATGCCGCTCGGGTTATTTGCAATCTAGAAGTTTGTGAATTAAATTACAATAAAGCTTGGAGTTTATTATGTGAGCGTTACGACAATAAGAGACAGCTAATAACTAACCACCTCAACTCTTTATTCAATATCGAACCGTTGTTTCGCGAATCTGAACAATCTTTGCGGTCGTTAATCGATCATGTAAGCAAAAATTTGCGTGCTTTAGCGAGTTTAGGTCAACCCACCGATCATTGGGACACTTTAATTGTTCATTTGGTTAGCTCTAAATTAGATAGCCAAACTAGTATGAAGTGGGAAGAGCATCGCAATACTTTTAGTGATATGCCGACCTTGGAACAGTTTCATAAGTTTTTGAAGGATCGCGCTGACGTTTTGGAGGCGTTTAATCAAAACAAAATTCAAAATAAACGTGTGTCACCTAACAATGCATCGAGTGCCACTCCTAGTAATAGTTCATCTAAAGCGATGAAACAAAATAAAGTATTTTCGTGTACTACTCACTCGGGGTTTAATGTCGATAACAACAATAATTATCGGTGCTTGTATTGCAAAGGGAATCATTTAATTTATGTTTGTCCTTCCTTTTTGGTTAAATCAATTGAATCGCGAATTATAGAATCTCAGAAACGGAGACTATGTTTAAATTGTCTTAAGCCGGGACACATCACGCGTCACTGTACTGCAGGGCCATGTCGCGAGTGTAAAAGGCGTCATAATACGTTATTGCATAAGCCGACGGTTGAGACAGCCTCTTCGGGCCAACAGAGTAGTGCTATTGCTGTACAATCTAATCAGGACGAACTAAGTGTAAACTTTTCTAAACAGTCTCGTACCCATGTCTTGTTATCTACGGTTATGATTGAAGCGGTTAACCCGTGTACTTTGAAGGCCGAAAATATTCGCGCGCTTTTAGACAGCGGTAGCCAGTCTAGTTTCGTTACTAAGTCTTTACAAAAGCGCCTAGGTTTAAAATCTAGCCCTACGAGCATTAGCGTTGTGGGGATAGGCAATATCGCAAATAACATTAATGAGAGATGTTTAGTTAATTTTAAATCGCTTCATAGCGACTATAATGCAAGTTTGTCTTGTTTTATTATGCCGGAGCTAACGGGAAACATTCCAAAGGCATATATTGATATTAGACAATTTAATTTGCCGTCTAATATTAAGCTAGCAGATCCTAAGTTCTGTAACGCCGCGCCAGTCGATGCTTTGATTGGTGCCGATTTATTTTGGGAGGTTATAGGTAGGGAACAACAATCATTAGGCAAAAATAAACCATTTTTATTCGATTCACAGTTCGGCTGGATTATTTCTGGTCCTATATTATTGAATTGTGAACCTAAGCAAACTCATTGCAACTATTTATCTAAAAATTCGGTCATTCAGTCATCAGAGTCAAATTTAGACAAACAAATATCTAGATTTTGGGATATAGAAGAGTTACCCCAAAAATCTTTGCTAAGCGAAAGTGAGAAAATATGTGAACAACATTTTAAAACTCATACTATTCGCCAAGAATCAGGTCGTTTCTGCGTTAGGTTACCTCTCAAGGAGTCACCTGACACTTTAGGAGACTCATTTCATCTTGCTAAGAAAAGGTTTTTGAACTTAGAAAGGCGATTTAGAAAACAACCTGAACTGAAACAAACATACACTTCCTTTATAAGGGAGTATATAGATTTAGGACACTGTTCTGAACTAGCTAATTTTAATTCGCGGTCAGGATGTTTTCTATGCCACCACGCAGTGTTTCGGGAAAGCAGCGAGTCTACTAAACTACGCGTTGTATTCGATGCTTCTGCATCCACCTCGTCGGGGGTGTCCGTCAACGACTTACAATTAATAGGGCCTACTATACAAGATCCGCTCTTATCTATAATATTAAGATTTCGAATGCATAGATATGTACTAACTGGGGACATCGAAAAGATGTATAGGCAAATAGAAATGAATGAAAGGGATCGAAATCTTCAATTAATCTTGTGGAGGGAAAGGGAATCTGAACCTCTGCAGGCATTACAATTAAATACCGTTACCTACGGGTTTGCGAGTGCTAGTTTTTTGGCGACTAGGTGTCTTTTTCAAATAGGCGAAGAGTGCGCGGATGAAACTATAAAGACAATTATTCAACGCGACTTTTATTACGACGACCTCATTACAGGGGCGGACTCTGAGGCTCAGCTTATTCACATTTTAAATTCTGTTCAGACCGCACTAAACGGGGGATGTTTTAATTTACGCAAATTTCGATCAAATTTACCTAGTATTTTCAAAAACTCTAATAAAAATCTACAGGATAACTTAAGTCTTAGCAATTCCACGAGTACGTTAGGACTAGGTTGGGACCCGAAAACTGACAAGTTACAGTTCTATTGTCAAGTGCGTACTGAACCAATCGAAACTGCCACTAAGCGCAAAATTATTTCTAATACATTCCAAATTTTTGATCCCTTAGGTTTACTTTCTCCGTCTACCATACAATCGAAAATTTTGATCCAAAAGTTGTGGATCCTAAAATTAGAATGGGATCAACCTGTTCCTAAAGAGTTGCTTAAAGAATGGAAGCACATTCAATCTAGTAGACACATTCTATTTTCTATTACAATCCCTAGGTACGTTCTGTGCGACAACTATATTACAATAGAAATGCATTCGTTTTGCGATGCATCTATAAATGCTTACGGTGCGTGTATTTATTTGCGAACCATTGACAATTATAATAAAGTAAGCGTTCGGCTATTGTGCTCGAAGTCGAAAGTAGCGCCTGTAAAGCCTAGCACTATTCCGCGTCTGGAGCTGTGCGCCGCGCAGCTAGCCGCTAAACTTTCGCAGTCATGTTTAAGTTCATTAAGGACAAATATTGCACGTTGCGTCCTATGGTGCGATTCGAGCGTCGTCCTAGGGTGGATTAATAGTAATCCTAGAAAATTAAAAACGTTCGTCGCTAACAGGGTCGTAGACATATGCGAACATACACTTAGTTCCTCCTGGCGTCACGTGCCTACAAATCATAATCCGGCCGACTTGATATCGAGGGGTGTGGATGCTATTCACCTTAAGAATTCTGATCTGTGGTGGACAGGTCCGAGTTTTCTATTATTGGACGAGAGTGAATGGCCTAACCTAAATTCAAAATTAACAGAACCATTACCAGAGTTAAAGGCTTGTACTATTACTGTTGAACCGGATTTAATTAATTTTGAAAACTTTTCGAGCTTTTCTAAACTAAAACGAAGTTTTGCATATATATTAAGGTTCATACATAACGCTAAAAATCCTAAAGGTAAAAATACGGGTACTTTATCTTTATCCGAGTTAAATGAATCGTTTTTGCACCTTACCAAGCTAAGCCAAAAGGTCTCATTCCCGAAGGAATACGATTCTCTTTTGAAAGGAAAGCCTATAAGTATTAAAAGCAATCTATCCTCACTTACTCCATATCTTGATGACAATAAAGTCATCAGGGTGGGGGGAAGGCTTGAGTCGTCGGAATACGACTATGATAAAAAGCATCCTATCATACTGGAGGGTAAACACCATTTTGCGAAATTGTTGTTTCGTCATGAACACAAGCGATTATTACACGCAGGGCCATTACTGCTACTCTTCTCCGTTAGGGAATCTGTATGGGTTTTAGGGGGAAGAAATTTAACGCGTCGTACTGTTCGCGATTGCATTACGTGTAGACGCCACCAAGGTCGTACTATCACTCCGCTAATGGGTAACTTACCAGCCCGACGCGTAACGCCTGCTTTTCCCTTTCAGACAGTTGGTGTGGATTTTGCCGGACCGTTTTCGATATTGAATAGGAAGGGTCGAGGTGCAAAGGTTTCTAAGTGCTACCTATGTTTATTTATTTGCTTCCGTTACAAATGCGTACACTTAGAAGCGGTAAGCGAGCTATCCAAGGAGGCCTTTCTACTAGCACTCCGTAGGTTTATATCTCGTAGAGGCAAGCCAACGGAAATTTATTCCGATAATGGGCGTAATTTTGTAGCTGCCGCCAAAGAAATTAGTCAGTTCTTAAAGGACAACCCTGTTATTTCGGACTTCACCGTCAATGAGCACATAAAATTCCACTTTATTCCCGCCTATAGTCCAAGCTTCGGGGGCTTATGGGAAGCGGGAATAAAGTCAGCGAAGTATCACATTAAAAGATTCATGGGGAATAATAATCTAACGTTTGAGGAATTATGCACTCTTTTTGCACAAGTGGAGGCTATTCTGAATAGTCGCCCACTATATCCTATGTCCTCTTGTCCTCACGACTATCTCCCTTTATCCCCAGGACACTTTCTGGTTGGTCGACCCCTCACTGCGCTGCCCTCACCAAGCTTCGAAGATTGCCAGTCAAACAGTCTCAGTCGGTACAAGAGGATTGAGCAAATCCGGCAACACTTTTGGCGTCGGTGGCAACGGGAGTACATCAGCGAGCTGCAGCAGAGGTCGAAATGGCGAAAAAATCACCAAAGGCTACAGATAGGAGATCTGGTCTTACTACAGGAAGACAATATCCCTCCACTTCACTGGCGCTTGGGCAGAGTCTGCGCGCTTCATCCAGGAACGGACGGCATCTCCAGAGTGGCGGACGTACAAACTGCGCGAGGAGTTGTACGAAGAGCCTTCACCCGCATATGCCCCTTATTTTCACCAGAGCAGTCTTAAACGCAATGCGTTTAAGAGGGGGGAATATGTTTGCGCCTAGTGTGGACGGCGCCTTATTTCTATTATATGTCAATAGTCTATGGACTTTTTCAAAATTTCAAATCACGAACAATAATAACGACACTACATTTTTGACAGCTGCTGGAGAGGCAATAACTTGCTGCTGCTAATTTAATCAAATTGTACAAAACCTGCAATCTATCAAATAAAGGACATTAGAAGAATAGTCTTTTTCTAATTCCTCGAATTTATGTTTGAATTATCGAACAGAAGGTCAGTGACGGATTCCTTAGCGTCACCCTTCAGCGCTCGACGTAACCTCCAAAGGTTTTCCGAATCACTTAACTGACACACACGAGTTGATTCCTCATAGGCAGTCTTAAAATGAAGCCATTCGATGCAGTCCCCACTAAATATTGGTAATTCACGAGGCGTGGCTAATCTGGACAACACACGCTCTTCGTGTTGTGTAGCTGACGTTACCATGATCTCCTTCAAGGTATGGGCTAGTTCGAGTATGCTGTCGACGGGCTGCGCGGAGACTGGTAACTGGCGAGATGTGGCTTCGGTCGTTGCCAGCTGTGGTGCCTCCGGTACCGTCACTGCCGCCGCCGGTTCATCTTCTAGAACCTGTGACGGCTGAACATTACTGTGCTCTAACCATTGTTCTACGTTAGACTGCCTATGGGTGTTGCACGTGGATGGAGCAGTTTTTGAACGTCTAGATTGGTCGTGTTGTAATAAAGCTAAATCTGCTTCTAGCTTTTTTTCAATTAATTCTATTTCAATTTTAGCCTTTGCTCGGGCAGCTTCCAGCTCCAGTTGTTTCCTTCGTATATGTGAAGATGTAGATTTAGACGATAAGACGGACTCATTTTTCACCGGTTGTTCTGTTGGCATTTTAAAAAGGTCTTCTTTGTTACGAACGGAAACGTTTGAGAGTACGCGACGTGAGGACACTACAATGTCATTTGCTTTTGCGAGCACATGTTCGGATGCGCTTTCTAATCGATCCGTTAATTTATAACGCTCTTTACCGGTGAGGGTTTTGTTACACGGTGGCGTATTAAACATAATGTCCACTGGTACGGATCTGGCTCAAAAAAGGACCAAGAAAACGATTGTAAAGGATGCAATAAAAAACGGTTTAACTGCGAACGTGCGCTCAAGCAACTACCGCGGCCGCGTCCACGAAGCTACTACTTAGCGATGCAGTCGCGCCTTACAAGATCGGCGCGGCGCGGTGGTTGACAAGCAAACGTTATCTTTATTATTTTTTTTACATTTGATATGATCGCGTCGCTTACAGATAGATATATACTATCGCGGACTTTTCTGTAGATCTTTTCATGGTGTACAAATACTTAGTACATCATTTTGATAAATCTCGTAGGGTTTAGCCTGCGTTTGCAATGTAAGCGGAAAAAAATTTAATTATTTACGACATCACATTAGAAACCTCAAAAATTACAGTATTTCTCTACTCCATATTGAATGTTATTAGACATGTAAACCTTCCTCTAAAATCACTCTATCTATTTAAAAAGAAACCGCATCAAAATCTGTTGCATAGTTTTAAAGATTGAAGCATACATAGGGATATACGGACATAGGGACAGACAGAGAATGCGACTTTGTTTTATACTATGTAGTGATATTATTTATTTTTACAATTGATTAGACAATGTCTTTACATACAACATTCATAGCTTTCTTATCATTAGACAATATAAACTTGAAAGAAGGACATTTAGTTGCGCCTCCGGTCGCTGCTAAATTCGAAGTGCTTATATGTCTAAGCACAGTCTCCTCGCGGGATTTTAAATCTGTAATATCTCCGAAAACGTTTACTTAAATTACATGCTGTAAACGGCAATATTAATCTATATTAAATCAACAATTTATTTAAGGTACTCAATTGGATAAGGATTAATGCTGTATTGTATAAAAATTGCTTTGAACATAAGGCATCATTTTTCGTAAAAAGTAAATGAAAAAAACTGCTATTGTGGGTTATCCATAAGAGATAGATATATACCATCGCGGACTTTTCTGTAGACCTTTTTAAGGTGTACAAATACTTAGTACATCATTTTGATAAATCTCGTAAAGTTTAGCCTGCGTTTGCAATGTAAGCGGAAAGAAATGTCATTATTTACAGAAACCTCAAAAATTACAGTATTTCTCTAGGTCGTATTGAATGTTATTATACGTACAAACCTTCCTCTGGAATCACTCTATCTATTATAAAAAACCGCATCAAAATCGGTTGCGTAGTTTTAAAGTTTTATGCGTACATACGGAAATATGGACTTTGTTTTATAATATGTAGTGATACTTTAAGCCAAAATATTGTGACAAATCAAATTATATTTTAAATCCATAAGTACTGTCAATATCACAGTGATACTTAAAATTGAACAAATCTATTTTATATATCAAAAATATACTTTTAAACATCAATCTATAACAGACAGTTGCTATCGAGTGGTTTGAAAGTGGACTCGATAAAACTATTAGATGCAACGTCACCTAGTAATGCTATTTTCCCTTACAATTTTGACTCCTGTGGGAGTTCCCAACACGTATGATGAAATATTTAGTCCAGAGTCCATCTGATCCTTGGACAATATAATTCCCTGGTCCTCACCTGACATGTCCCCGGTACCAGCCGCGCTCGAAGAACACCCGGCGGCACACGGGACACTCCAGCCTCACAGGTTTAGTGTGCATCTGCTCCACGTGCCGCCTCAGGTACTTGGGCCGTCTGAGGACAACGTGCCGGCATGGACAACAAGTTTTAAAGACAACTTGCCGTCATGACCAATTAGTTGATGGTATTCAGAATAGCTGAATACCATTTGTTCGCGCCAGAAATAGAATTAACATAGAACGCTATCTATTGTCAAAAAAATTGTATTCACAATGTGTCCAAGTCAGAAGCAAGGTTACATCTGTAACATATACGGTCCTATCTCTGTCCTTCTGCCCTTATCCCACTCTAAGTGGTGTGGTTTTTACGACTGGCCGCCTGCCAGACGTCAATTAACCTTAGTCGCCTTTTACGACATCTTGGTAAGAAATAAGGGTGGTCTATTCTACTCAGCCGGATACTACACGAAGGTCCTATCTATGTGTTTGCATCATTATAGTTTGCTTTATGTATAAAGAAACTATCAAAGAAAAGTTTTCATATATATTTAGTTTTCTATTTGCAGAATAAATCTTAAATTTTGAAATTTACCAAAATTAAATGTTATCGCACACCATTTTTGTATTAAAATATTTGTAGAAATCAAATAAGGAAGGTCCAAAAGGCGAGTAACTATAGATATTATACTTAGGGTAAGGGGAACCATATGACAATGACATTAAATTACGAGAAAGAGATGATGATATTGATGATTAGCAATTAAACAACTTTAAACGTATTTATGTCAAAAAAAAAGCTGCGATAGTCAAACCGTAAGACTGTGAGACTCTTTCGAGGGGGTCACGAGTTCAAACCCCGGCAGGCACTAATGAGTTTTCTATTAAAAAAAAATTGTCTAATTGGTAATTGTAATTTATCATACGCTTTTCGGTGGTTTCCTTTACCGTGAGGAAACCTGCATATCTCTAGAGAATTCTGGGGATATGTGTAACCTACCAATCCGCATTGGAGCAGCGTGGTAGATCTTAGCCTTCTCTCCAAAAAACGGAGAAAGGAGGCCTATGCCCAGCAGTGGGATTGTAACTGGCCGTTACTTTACCTTCTATCTCAAAGAACTTTTTTTGAGTTTTTTCCACAATTGCAGTCTATGAGTGATATATGCCCGAATAAGCCATGATGTCATGTGGACAGACGACCACAGAAAGGTCGCTGACAGCCGCTGAATCCAGGCGACACAATATTGTATAGCGTGGAAGTCCTTGGAAGAGACCTATGTCCAGCAGTGGACGTCTTTTTGTAAACGAGAGAGAGATTGAGGGGAGATAGAGACAGAGACTCTACGATTCCGTCACAACGTACTTGAAACTCCTGCCGCAGTACCGGCACAGGAAGCCGGAGCCCATGTCCAGAAGTAAACGACTACTGGTTGATTAAAGAGAGATTGGGAAGGAGATAGAGACAGAGATGCCACTATGCCGTCACAACGTACTTGAAACTCCTGCCGCAGTACCGGCACAGGAAGCCGGAGCCCATGTGCTCGCTCAGGATGTGCGAGGCCACAGCCTCCTTGTCCCGCAGCATCAGCTCGCAGATGCAGCAGCGGTACCGGCGGTAGTGCCGCAGCCGGTGCCGGTACAGCAGGTCCTCGGTCTTCAGCCGGATCTTGCACACGCTGCACTCGTGGTCGCCGTTCTCCTGGAGGAATTTATAGAAATATGTATCAGCGTTGATACACAGCTGGAGTTTACTCAGTTTACATAAATACGATTGTCTGAGGGACCGTTCAAGTATTACGTGAGCACTATGGGGGGTCGGGGGGTCTTTGCTTTGCTTATTTTGGATGACATGGGGGGTAGAGGAGTCTAGATGATGATTACGTCACCGATGACGTCGACCTCTTTATTTTTACAATTAATATTTTAAGAATGTCTTTATACAGAGTGGTACCGACGATACGACATTAATTTTAATCCTAGATAGCTACGCAACTTAGCAGCCTACATAAAAAAATTTAGTTAATTCAATGAAGTACTTTAGCCACAGGATATTATTTTTCATTTTGAAATTAAACTTCATGATGTGTATGGATCAATGACCGATGGCAGCATGCCATACAAAAATAGACCCTATAAACAAATATTGTTTATAGTATAATTAGACTCCTCTGTATCAAAAATGTAAAAATGACCTTGAACTTGGCCTTGCTGTCATAACGCCGCGACCTTTGTATTTCACCGCTCCGTTTGATCTTCGCAGCGATCGTCATATCTACACCGAGCGCCGTACGCGCGCACTACAAGGTGAGTGAACCCTAATGAATGAGCGTGTTTCGCAATTTGAATGTATTTAGTTTGTTAGAATATATATTTTTCTTAAATTCTATATTTAAATACATTGAATTATACCATAGTAATGTATTACTTCCAAGTGAAGTTATTTAATGTCGTTTCGTCGGGACCACTCGGTATACAACGTTCACAGCTTTCTTGTCATTAGACATTTAAACTATGTTGTAGTGATAAGCATAAAGGAGAAATATCGTCGTTTGTAATTGTATTGTATAATTCGTATACATATTTCTGTATTTTCTGTATAAGTTACCGGCGAGTGTATCTTCAGGTGCATCTCATAGGCCTCCTTGACCACGAACCCTATGGCGCAGGAATCGCACGTGTAGTTCATGTGTTTGCGAGCGCTCAGCACGTCGTGGTGCTCCGTGCGCCGGGCCTCCTCGTCTATGGTCACTATCTCTATTTTGCTCAAAATGTCGTCCGAGAATGTGTGCTCATCCTCTGAAATTATTTTACACATTTTGAAAGTTCGAAAAAACAAGTTCCTCCACCGTATTAGGACCTAAAATCATTAGCTCGTGGATTTGCATAAAGAAATCACCAACTAAAAAAGTATATGGCCAGTGGTAATAAATCAACAACCTTGGTTGCCCTTTCTTTCTTTTATTCTCTACTAGCGTTTACCCGCGACTTCGTTTGCGTGGACTGTTTGTCATGTGATAGGTCGATAAAAGATGGCGCTTTTCAATGTCATCCTATTTTCGTAGAATTAACAGGCTTTCTATAGCCTATATGTTGTTCCGGTGTATAAGGAATAATTGTACCAAATTTCATCGATATTGGTTCAGCGGATTCGCCGTGAAAGAGTAACAAACATACATCGATACTCAAAAACTTTCACATTTATGATATTAGTAGGATTATTCAGTGCTGGCCGCCGTGTGGTATCCGGCTTAATAGAATAGACTACCATCATTTCTTACCGAGGCGTCGCAAAATACGAATAAGGTAAGTTGACGTCAGGCAGGCGGCCGGTCGTAAAATACGTAGTCAAATCATGTGACAACATGTTTATAACATGTGCCGACCCCACTTAGAGTGGGATAAGGGCAGGAGAAAAGTAAATTTGGAAAAATAATGACAAAAAATTATGAATATAATATAATTAGGAATGTGAATTAATAGTCGATTACACTGGTCAACACTGTTTTTGTCACATGAACTTAGTGGTCATTTTTGTATAGGTTGGCAACCCTTCATTAATAAAAATCTATAGTTTCGTTCCAGTCACGTCGTTTTTTAGTGACAGCTATAAATGCATTTCTAACAAGTCTAAAAGAACATCACTACATAAAGAAGGTGTTGCCCACACGTGAATTACTTACAGGCCATAAAAATGTTAAAAATGATCCTTTGGTGAACCCTGATGACATATTTTTACCACCGATGCATTTAAAACTTGGCTTAATAAAAAATTTTGTAAAGGATATGATGCCTAAAGACGGCAATGGATTTTAATATCTAAAACAAAAAATTCCCAAACTCAGCGAGGCAAAATTAACTTCTTGTAACTTTTATATTTTGTAAATTATATATTATTATATAAATTGTATATTATTATACAATTAATTTATACGGAAACTGATAAAGGATAAAGATTTTGAAGAGAAATTGAATTATCTAGAAAAAGTTGCCTGGAAAAGTTTTGTGAACGTTGACCAAATTTTTTAGGAAACTATAGAGTGAAAAATTACTTAAAGATTTAATAAATGAAATTCTAATGTCATATAAAGCTTCGGGATGTGACATGTCCTTAAAAATACATATGCTGCACTCTCATTTGTATTTATTTTCTGCAAACTTGGGAACTGTGAGTGATGAACAAGGCGAGAAGTTTCATCATGACATTTTCTTTATGGAGAAGCGCTTCCAAGGAAAACGGAGTTCACGAATGCTAGCAAATTGTTGTTGGAATCTTAAAAGAGATCTACCAGAAGCTAAATATTCCCTAAAATTTAATTTATTTATTGTACATTAAACAATAACTTCTTTAAGAGTAGCTAATTTTCTATTTACATATACAAAAATAATAAATTTGTCTATCACTATCACAAGGATACCTGACGTGTCATTTTTTTCCCCTTGATATATTATTGCTTGAAGGCTCTAATGTATTCAAAATTTGACATCAGTTTTCGTGTGACAAAAAAAATTAAATTTTGTCGACCAGTGTTATTTTACATTAAAAATCGTTTTTTTTAATTCCCTTTTTTCTTCTTTTCAAGATTAGATATGCATTTGCTAATTTTAATAGAATTTCACAAACAGCGCATCTATTATTATTTCTTAGTAATTGTCCACTTTAATTAACCTTTATTGCAATTAATTATCAATATTAAAAAAGGCAATTTTTCAAATAATCGATTATTTTAGTACGAAAAAATCAATCCTCTCCAAAAAAGGAGAGAAGCATATCAGTCCACTAGTGGGATAGTAACATGCCGTAAATTTACCTTTTTTACTTACTTTTAGGTCGTCCTTTAAACAATGGTTTCACGTTGGGTACTGATTTAAGGCCTTTCTGTAAAAAAAAATGGTTGCCTTTAAAGTCGGTTTTACGGGCAAAGATTTTACGTGACAACGTCTTTTAAAATGTGATGGATTGGAGTGGGAGAGAGACGCAAGGCATTCCCCAGTCCGGCGGGCCTCACTTTCGTTCGGTGATTCATCGTAACAGACGTGAGCGGGCGTTACACTTTTTCATGAGTGACTCCAAGCCGCAACCTAATTTAAGACGTTGTCACGTCAAAATATTATTTGAATTTTATCAGTTACTTTTATAGAAGCAGGCGTTTACTTTGCGAAATTACATAGTACAAAAGTACTTTATAAAACATAAAAAATCTTGTCAAAAAAAAAATAAAAAAAGAGTAGAGGTTAGGTTGGACCACCCTTATCACTCAGGTCGATTTATTATTATTTATTCATTTATTATTTATTAATAAATTAATAAATTATTTATTTATTACATATTTTATCTCGGAAACGGCTCCAACGATTTTCATGAAATTCAAGGAGGGTTCTTTTCAAAGTTTAAAAAAAAAATGACGCTTTATTCCTGCTTTCGGGCATTGAAAAAATGCCTAAATGTAGACTAGAATGTAAATGAACTTTTAGCTGTCAAGTTGTGATAGCTTAATGGTGAACGGGCCGACTAAAATGAAAAGACCCGGGATCAGACCCCGGTTGCAGATTTTAAACTTTCGCGATTCATACTGATTATTATATAAACATACGGGTCACATCGCGTTAAAGTTAAACACTGATATCAGTGTGGGGTGCAACAGACTTTACATGGATTGTGCGGTTCAAGTGAGGGTAGATGAAGAAAATAATGACTGCAGTACTCGGGAACGAAGACGCCGCGGCGCTCCAGTCAGTTCGTGACCACGGTGGATGCAACTCTGCCGAAACGTCGAACCTTATACAAAGGTAACGAGATTATAACATGATGTGAGCCGTATGTTTGCAATGTGACCCGTATATTTATATAATAATCAGACCCCTGTTATCAGAAACCTTTTTTTATTTTTTCATTTTTAATTAATTATTAGTACCTACTAATAATTGTTTATTACTAGCAATCGCCAATGGCTCCGCCCGCGAGGAAAGATTAAAAACGTAATATAGTATTTTGATAACCATAAAAATTGTTACAGTGGGTTAACCTTAAAAGCTAGACATATGCTGTCGCGGACTTTTATTTGGACCTTTTAGAGGGGAACAATTTTGTAATACATCATTTTTGAATAACTATCACCATTTACTTAGCGCACGCATTTTGCCGTTTTCGTAATATTTTTTAATGCCGCTCCTCTCCTATTAATCTTAGCTGGATATTTTACACCTACAGCCTTCCTCGATACATGGACTATCTTAGACTCAAAGAATTTGTCAAATCGGTCCGGTAGTTCCTGAAATTAGCGCGTTCAAACAAACAAACACTTAAGCTTTATATAGTATAGATCAGGGCTTTTTAAACTTTTTTATATAGCGACCCCCTTCAAGCTTAGGAAAAGGAGGGGTCGTTTAAAAAACGACCCCCTTCTCCATATAATGAAATATATATTATCAATTTAATAAACCAATCATAAATTTAATAAAATCTATTTAATTAAATTTAATGAAAAGGAGTAATGAAGGAACTTAGGAGGAGAAATATCAATAAATCTTTGTTAGAAAAGTTCTTTAAAGAAGACAGCTGCAGCCATGTAGTTGTATCAATAATGATTGAAAAGTATCACATCTTTGCGACGCCTTTTGCTTTCAGTAGTCTCGCGACCCCCCTGGGGATCGCGACCCGCAGTTTAGGAAGCCCTGGTATAGATTATAGAAACGGTGACGTATCGTTTGAATCTAACTGTTAATTGTGACGTTTTCGAGGTCACCTACTTGTTGCTGACTCTACTGGCTACTAGTACTTATAACGGACAGTTCAATGAACTCTGTACCACTTTAGCTTCGCGGCTCGTTAAGCTATGACGGCGATCGCGTTTCTGATTTCAATAGAGTCGAATTACTTTATGCGTGGCGCTTTTTTAATTAAAATTTTAAATAAACACAATGCTAGACTACGTAGGTTCAAGTAAACTAAATGTCAACAAACAAAACCATATGATTCAGGAGTGGCAAACATTTTTATCATCCTAGCCCTTTTCCCACTCTAAGCGAGGTTGGCACAACATGTTATAAACATGCTGTTACATGATTTGGCTGCGTTTTTACGGCCGGCCGCCTGCCTGACGTCAACGTACCTTAGTCGTATTTTACGACACCTCGGTAGTGGTCTATTTTACTAAATCGGATACCACACGGTGGGTCGACTTACCTCAGTCGCCTTTTACGACACCTCGGTAAGAAATGAGGCTATATTCTATTCAGCTGGATACCACACGGCGTGAGTGGCAAACATTTTACAATAATATTATTTACACAAAGAAATTGAAATAAAACAGCATTGGTCAATAATTTCTTTGTTTTTTTTTAGTACATTAAATATTTTCCATCGATTTTTTGAAAAAGTTTAAAATCCCTGTGTAAAGTTGTGAGACTACAACACATTACATTCAAGTTTTTAAAAGATTTGAAAAATATATTTAAAAAAAAAATTAAAAAAAAAGAAAGTAAGCGTCGATGACAAGTGGGATTCGAACCCGAGTTTTGAATATTTTCGATCCGCCCGTTACCCATCGGCTATCGCAGCATTACGTTTGACAGCTAAAATTATCCTTTGCTTTTAATTCTACTTTTAAATGCCCAAAAACAGGGATAAAACGATATTTTTTTGAAATAAAATCAAGCTAGGTTGATTTCTCTTTTCCAAAACTCCCTACACGCTGAATTTCAGGAAAACCGTTGGAGCCATTTCCGAGATTTAGATATATTTACTATATGGACTGATGATGCTTCGGTTGCGGGGCGAAACGATTGTTGAGTTTGTGATAGTGAACGTATGTAGTGCTTGTGTATCGTGGTGGAGGTGGTGCATGTATTTTTACGAAATCAGCATGTATCGGGTATGAAAACGGATTGTCCACTCTACATTTAGTATTATATATATTTTCTATTTTACTTCATCGCGGATTATAGCAATATAATTATTACTTTTCTATTCTAAATAGCTAAGACAGAACTCTGTCGGGATAGCTAGTAATATTATAAATGGGAAAGTTTGTCTGTCTTTCTAATCTGTTAATAGGCGGAATAAATCGAAACGTGAGCTGACTACCTGTCTGGCCCCGATAGGCGGCCCCAATCTGCCTCTCTGTCTGTTACGCTTTCACGACTAATCCGCTCGAGTTATATTAATTAAATTTTGTACATAGCTTTTATACCAGTCATCATCATCCTTCTGCCCTTATCCCACTCTAAGTGAGGTCGGCACAACATGTTATAAACATGTTGTTACATGATTTACGACCGACCGCCTGCCTGACGTCAACTTACCTTAGTCGTATTTTATGACACATCGGTAAGAAAGAGAGTGGTCTATTCTACTAAACCGGATACCACACGGTCGGTCAACTTTCCTTAGTCGCCATTTACGAGACCTTGATAAGAATTGAGGGTGGTACTATTCTATTCAGCCGGATACCACATGGCGTACTAAGCTTTTATACCAGTATAAAATATATTTTAAAAATCTCGTTACTAGTAACTAGGTAAGGTAACTTAGGTTTAAGCTTGAAGGTGACGCAAATGAACCGAGTGTGAACAATTTTTTTATATATCTTTAATATTTAAATGAGTTAACCTTGTATATATATATTTTGGAATCTCGGAAACGGATTTAACGATTTTCCTGAAATTCAGCATGTCGGGTGTTTTGGGGGGAAAAAATCGATCTAAGTTTTATGTAAAAAAAAAAACGTTTTATCCCTGTTTTTGGCCATTAAAGAATACTAAAATTGAATATAAAACACTATTTTTGCCATAAACTGTCAAGTCAGCGTAGCTTATTCGGGGAACGGGCAGTTTCGAGAAATGTAAATACCTAGGATCGATCCCCAACTACCCTAAATATTTTTTCTTTTATTTTGAGTTTCTTTTTTTTATTTTGTAAAAAATTAGGGCTCGCTCAACCGGGTACTTGTTTTATTATATATACTTATTATAAAACAAAGTTCCTTTTTTTTTTTTTTTTACGCCGTGTGGTATCCGGCTGAATAGAATAGTACCACCCTCATTTCTTACCGAGGTGTCGTAAAAGGCGACTAAGGTAAGTCGACCCGCCGTGTGGTATCCGGCTGAGTAGAATAGACCACCCTCATTTCTTACCGAGGTGTCGTAAAAGGCGACTAAGGTAAGTCGACCCGCCGTGTGGTATCCGGCTGAATAGAATAGTACCACCCTCATTTCTTACCGAGGTGTCGTAAAAGGCGACTAAGGTAAGTCGACCCGCCGTGTGGTATCCGGCTGAGTAGAATAGACCACCCTCATTTCTTACCGAGGTGTCGTAAAAGGCGACTAAGGTAAGTCGACCCGCCGTGTGGTATCCGGCTGAATAGAATAGTACCACCCTCATTTCTTACCGAGGTGTCGTAAAAGGCGACTAAGGTAAGTCGACCCGCCGTGTGGTATCCGGCTGAGTAGAATAGACCACCCTCATTTCTTACCGAGGTGTCGTAAAAGGCGACTAAGGTAAGTCGACCCGCCGTGTGGTATCCGGCTGAATAGAATAGTACCACCCTCATTTCTTACCGAGGTGTCGTAAAAGGCGACTAAGGTAAGTCGACCCGCCGTGTGGTATCCGGCTGAGTAGAATAGACCACCCTCATTTCTTACCGAGGTGTCGTAAAAGGCAACTAAGGTAAGTTGACCCACCGTGTGGTATCCGGTTGAGTAAAATAGACCACCCTCTTTCTTACCGAGGTGTCGTAAAAGGCAACTAAGGTAAGTTGACCCACCGTGTGGTATCCGGTTGAGTAAAATAGACCACCCTCTTTCTTACCGAGGTGTCGTAAAAGGCAACTAAGGTAAGTTGACCCACCGTGTGGTATCCGGTTGAGTAAAATAGACCACCCTCTTTCTTACCGAGGAGTCGTAAAATACGACTAAGGTATGTTGACGTCAGGCAGGCGGCCGGTCGTAAAATACGTAGCCAAATCATATGACAACATGTTTGTAACATGTTGTGCCGACCCAACTTAGAGTGGGATAAGGGCAGGAGGATGATGATGATGAAAACAAAGTTCCTTTTTAAAAACCTTGTAGACATATAAAAATACTACAAAAAGTCCGCGACAACATGACTCTATCTCCTATGGTTAACTCACAATAACTATTTTTACGACCAAAACTTCAATTAAAAATGTTACGTTATTTTCGAGTCTGTTTCCTTCTGTTCGGTATCAAACCTTATTTAAATAAAAGCTTTAGTTCGTTCTCCATTAAATAATGATCAAAATTGTCCTTTACACCATATGAATGAAATGAATACTTTAAAAGATATGATAGATTAAAATTATAAGCCGCCCCGCAAGCCTAAACTTTTTCTATCACATGTAATACGACTTTCGTAGCGAATGGACGTATTACGCACATCGACTTGCTGAACACTCAATGTTGTATGCATTCTTTTTTTGTCAGTGAAACACTGATTTCTATGCGGGCGAAACCGCAGGCACAACTAGTTCATAATAAAATCTTTATTTAGAATATAGTTATAATAATATTAAGAATACCCACTTATTGTCTACTAGCAATCGCCAGCGGCTCCGCCCGCGTGGAAAGATTAAAACCGTAATATAGTATTTTGATAACCATAAAAATGGTTAAAGTTAAAAACCTTAAAAGCTATACATATGCTGCCACGGACTTTTATTTAGAACTTTTAGAGGAGAACAATTTTGTAATACATGACTTTTGAATAACTTTCACCGTTTACTTAGCGCACGCAAGTAAAGCTTTAAATTTTGCCGTTTTCGTAATAATTTTTAATTCAAATTCAAATTCAAATTCAAAATATTCTTTATTCAAATAAACTTGTAAACAAGTGCTTTTGAATCGTCAACTCTACTGCTGGTTCGGAAAGCTGTTCCTACCGAGAAGAGCCAGCAAGAAACTCGGCGGTTGCTCTTTTTAAAAATACAATTCTTAATGCTAGTTACATTTAATGTTTCTATCTTGTACAGGGTCGAACAATATTTATATCCACGCATTTTTATCGTCTAAATAATCCTCAACAGTATAGTAGGCTTTCTGTATCAGCCTCTCCTTAATAGTGTTTTTAAACTGCTGTAATGGCAAAGTTAAAATTGATTGTGGAATTTTATTATAGAATCTTATACCCAAACCCACAAACGACTTACGTACTTTTTCAAGGCGCAAAGCAGGGGCCGCAAGCTTATGTCGGTTCCTACTTTGTCTATTATATACATCGCCTATTGTTTTATAATTCTTTATATTATTATATACAAAAATTAAATTACTTAAAATATACTGTGAGGCAAATGTAAGAATACCTATTTCCTTAAACTTCTCTCGCAGGGAATCCCGCGGACTTAAATTGTATATGCCACGTACGGCTCTTTTTTGTAATACAAAGATTTTTTCATTATCCGCGCATTTACCCCATAGCAATATTCCATAGGACATAACACTATGGAAGTAAGCAAAATAAACAAGTTTTGCCGTTTCGACGTCAGTAAACTGTCTAATCTTTCGAACGGCATAGGCCGCTGAACTGAGTTTCCCTGCAAGAGTTGTTATGTGTGTGCTCCATTGGAGTTTTGTATCCAAAGTCATTCCCAAAAATACAGTTGCATTATCTGTTTTTAGTGAAACATTATTTATAAAAAGTCTATTTGCTGTTTTAGCAGCATTAGGTAATACAAATTCTATCCATTTTGTTTTATTTGAGTTCAGTACTAAATTATTTTGTCTGAACCAATGAGCAACCTGCGACAAACCACTGTTTACTTCGTCAAATTTGTCGTCATTTCTATTTATTTTAAATATCAAAGATGTGTCATCAGCAAACAGTACAATATCGCATATACTCTGAATAAAATACGGCAAATCATTTATATATACTAAAAACAGAAAAGGACCAAGGATTGAACCTTGAGGCACACCCATAACTAAGGCCGATCCAGATGACTGCACATCATTAATGCACACTCTTTGAATTCGGCTATGAAGATAGGATGCCACGAGTCGAAGCGCATTGTCTGTGATACCATAATGACCAAGCTTTAGCAACAGTGTCTCATGTTGAACACAATCAAATGCCTTGGACAAATCACAAAATACCCCTATGGCATTCTGTGAGTTCTCCCATGCATCAAAGATGTGCTTCACCAATCTCACACCCGCATCCGTTGTAGACCGACCCTTAGTAAACCCATACTGCTCAGGATGAAGCAAGTTATTTAAATTGAAATGCCTGAGCAGTTGATTAAGAATGATTTTTTCAAACACCTTGCTAAGAGTTGGCAAGATGGAGATGGGTCTATAGTTATTAGGGTCGCTCTTATCACCAGATTTAAAGACTGGGATCAATTTACTATATTTCATTAAATTCGGAAATATCCCTGTGTCTACAGATTTGTTAAAGATCTTGGCCATAATTGGTGCAATGATCTCAATAATATTATTAATTAATTTTACAGACATTCCCCATAGATCTGTTGTTTTTTTAATATTTAATGACTTGAAAGTTTTGACAATGTTGTATGGGGTAACGTGTTCAAATTTAAAACAAACAATGCTCTCCGCGACGCAGCCCTTCAATATATTAAAAGCTTCTATTGAGGATGAGCTTATTGAGCTAGTGGTAGAAATTGGTATATTCTGAAAGAAGTGCTCAAATGCACTTGCCACTGCTGTATCGGAATTGATAATCTCATTCCCAATTTTAAGCTGCATGGCAGAATTATCTATTTTTTTTCTGCCTATTTCTTCACCTATAACATCCCAAGTTGTTTTGATTTTATTTTCAGATTTAATTATTTTTCTCTTAATGTGAAGTGATTTGGCCTGTATGCAAACTTTTCGAAATATTTTAGAATAATTTTTTACATATTCTAGAAAAGTGGGGGAATGATTATATTGCTTTTCTGCATACAGATTAAATAACTTGTTTCTGCTTTTATAAATACCATCAGTGGCCCAATCGCTAAACTTGAGATGTTTTGACACTTTTTTTTCTATTATATTAAATGTCTTATTAAATTCACAACCAATAATACCAAAGAGGGCATTAAAAAGATCATCTGAGCTACCGCAACTTTTGTCAATCTTTGATAATTTTGATGATATTTTTACTTGGAATCGCTTTATTTTTTGAGAAGTGATAGGCCTGTATTTAATTAATTGTTTTTTTTCATGTATATAGTCAGGGACAGATATAATTTGCCCACTATGATCAGACCTTAAGCGACTTATTACAGATTTTTCTAAGATATTACAACTGTAATTAGTAAAAATATTATCAAGGCCGGTAGCAGAGTCTGCAGTTATCCTAGTAGGTTCGTTAAATACATTTATCATTTCAAAGCATTGAAATAAATTTAGTAACCTACAACGATTAGAGGTATCCACTAAAATGTCAACATTAAAGTCCCCACAAATTAAAACTTTTTTTGAAGATTTACAAGTCTTCTGTAGAA
Source organism: Morpho achilles (assembly GCA_947086495.1). Taxonomy (NCBI): domain Eukaryota; kingdom Metazoa; phylum Arthropoda; class Insecta; order Lepidoptera; family Nymphalidae; genus Morpho; species Morpho achilles. The sequence goes on from CAMTZB010000026.1 coordinate 10,812,093, forward strand.
CTTCCTCCATAACTCTCTCAAAGTGTAAATAATCACTGGAGGGTGGGCGGTATACAGAAACTATAATATAACGCTCTAACTCTACACAAGATAGCTCAATGGTACGTTCAACAGAAAGACCGACAATATCATTCCGTTCTTTACAATTTAATTTAATATGACTCAATATTAAAGATCCCCCACGAATGGCGGTTTTCCTCGAGAACGCACTAGAACATTTATAATTTTTTATATTTAACAAGAAATTAGAACTGTTTAACCAATGTTCAGTTATACATAAAATATCAACATTAAATTTATTGATAAACAGTTCAATTTCAAATTCTTTGCCAGATAAACCTTGTAAGTTTTGGTGTACAATAATCAGTTTACAAGGTTTATCTGTTGTCTTGTTACTTAGTTTAAAGTAATATTTTCCGTACCTAAAATATTACTTGATATATTATTAGTACTACTACTAGTACACATGTCAGAGTAAGAAAAATTAGTACTTATTGTACAATTTTTAAATGTGTCAAAAGACTTCGTTACACCACATGTAACTGTATTATTAACATTAAACGCTAGCAGTGAAGCTAGATTCTTCAAGCATTTTCTTGACAGATACATAGTATCTCTAGTCAACTTAAACGTCGAAATAAATTTGTTACTGTCAAAGTAAAATATTGCGTCACTATGATGATTTGTTAAGTTATACAATTGTATATTTAAATTGTAAATGTGCTCATTTTGCCTTTGAGTTAAAATATTTGAGTAAGGAAAAGCACACACAATAAATTTACATTTGAATTGTTCATGTAAAAGTATTAATTTTTCTATATATTTTGATATCTGTGGTTTTTTCAAATTTAAGCTGTCGCCTAACATCAATATTACTGTGGTATTAGAGTCTAACTCATTACAGTTAATACTATTTAATATATGCTCAAAAGTTGCTCCTGGTGAACATTTGTTAATCACTGATTCCTTTAGATACAAATTCATCATTGCTCCAAAACCTTTGCCTAGCTTATCTGAGTAGATAAGGATTTTTTTCTTTGATTTTACATTATCAGAGCTACTTACATGTTTCACTGCTTTTATATATGATGGTGAAGGAGTTTCATCATGCACTTTCAAAGAACATTGACATTTTTTTTCCTCAGTCTCGGTATATTTGTTTGACAACGATACAAACCGTTCCATGTTGTCGTTGCAGATTTCTAATAAGCCATCAAAGGATTTAATATGCTCATTTATTTGTATTTGAGCTTTTGAATATAACTCTGTCATATTTTGTAAAGATTTTTCTAAATTTTCTATTTTTCTTTGAAGTTGCAAGGTTTCACTATCATATATATATCTTCTTTGATGTAAAGTATTGCTAATCGATTTTATTTTATTTATTAAAGTTATACGCTCTTTCCTACTTTTACCTAACTGTTGAATGCTGTTCTTGCTTCTGGTAATTTTTTGCGTTTTTTTGATAAATTTATTAATTTTGATATACTTTTTTAGTTTTCTATGACTACTGAAGTGTACGGTCTTCAGTGAGTCATCCTCAGAAGTTAAATCAATAATTTGTGGATTTTTTTCTATATTATTGTCATTAACAGAACCGCATTCAAATAGTTCATTAAAAAGGCTCTGTGTCACATTAACCTCCTGAGATTTATTTAGATTTTCTAAGTGAAGAATCGTTTGTTGTGTCTCATGTAGACTTGTTTCTAACTCAGTTATGCGATTCAGGGCCCTTTCATGTACAAAGCTACACTGATTAAAAGAGTCAACCATATCCTTAAGCTGGTTTCTTTCACCTAAAGTGTCCATATACTTAATATGCAGCTCCGACAGTTGTTTTTTATATTGTGAGGATTGCTTGACAATTTTGGATATTTCCACCTCACTTTCCTCTCTTTCTTGCAAAAGTTGAGCATTGAGCTGTTTAATAGATTTCAGTTCATTAAGGGCCAGCTTAAGCTTTGACTCCATCTCTTTGTAAGTTGCTTGACGGGTCATCATTTTTATGAAATTTGTTTTCTGAAATTATGAGAAGAAATATGTTAAATAAATACTAGTATATAACTACTAGTCTGTCAGATATTCAGAAGTATATAAATGAATATCATAAAAATAGAAGTAAAAACAAAAATATTGACCCGTTAATAATTTGGCAATATACAATTTTACAATTACTATGTGCTTCCAATATGTTTAAATAACATTAAACTTGATGCTAAATTATATTATTGTGCAAAGGTTTATGGATCAGTTTATTAAAAAATATGTATGCAGGTTAAACTTACAGCTGCCAGGCAAATCAGGTTGCAGTGTTATTAGAAGTAAACAAATAGGTATAACAATATAGTAAGCATTTACCTAATATAGACTTATTTTAAATATTTTTTAATACTTTGACAAGTTTTAATACTTGTTTGTCAATATAAATAATAACTAAAAATAATCAGTTAATAATAAAGTGTGTTTACTATTTGTATGTTGACAGTTTTATTGATTGTGTTTATTAGTATGATGTGTGTGTGGCAGTAGGGCCTTCTTCAGCTTTGCTTCCACAGTTTGTCAAACAAAGAGAGATAATGCAATGCCTATGTATTAGGTGTGATGTTTCTCAAATATTGAGAAATTATGTAAAGTATGAGGTTTCAACACACTTTAGTAATAAACTAATTCATTTACTTAGGTTCCTAATCTAACTTCTTATGATTATTAGATAACCAACAAGTAAATTATTACTGTATTCAAATCCAATATTCAAATTAATTGATTTAGTCAGAAAATTAAACTAGTTTTTTTTAAGTATAGTGCAGGCACACAGATATTGAGTTGTTAGTTTGGTTTAAATAAATGAAAAACTTATGTCTATAAAATTAAAAGATATACTCCCCGGGTTTATGTCCGTTGAGATATGAACTTCAACCGGTGATTCCTGTCAGCTGTCTATGTACTTAATAATTCGTAAATTTATAACTTATTATATAATATTAATGATATTTAATTGAAATCAGTGATTATCTAAACTTCTAAGGTTAATAAACTTAAATAAACAAAATTTTAAATAAGGAGCAACTTAATTTGAGACTTGTCACTTTGACAGCCAACCACAGACCAATAATGCTGCTCCTCTCCTATTCAACTTAGCGTAATGTTATATAGACTATAGCCCTCCTCAATAAATAGACTATCTGACACTCAAAGAATTATTCAAATCGGTCCAGTAGTTCTCGAGATTAGCGCGTTCAAACAAACAAACAAACAAACTCTTCAGCTTTAGTATAAATTCAGCGCGCGAAACAGAACTAAGAGGAGAGAGTAATAGACAGGATCACAATGTATCTAACTCAATGAAGCCTAATTGAATTCGGTCAGTTTAATACTAAGCGTATTTACAAAAGTAATGAGAATATTATTTTGCTATAATCCGCGATAAAAGGAAATATATGTAATGCTAAATGTAGAGTGTACTATTCTTTGAAATACCTGATACATGAAGAATTTGTAAGAACTCATGCACTACCCGACACCGATGGCACAACGATACACAAGCACTGCACACATTCACCACCACAATCTCAACAATTGTTTCGCCCCGTAACCGAAGCATCGTCAGGAGATAGACTCCACGACAAAATCGCAAAGCTTTGCGATTACGGTGGTGAATGTGTGCAGTGCTTGTGTATTGTTGTGCTATCGGTGTCTGGTAGGGCATGAGTTCTTACAAATTCTGCATGTATCAGGTATGAGAACGAATAGTACACTCTACATTTAGCATTACATATATTTCCTTTTATGGCGGATTATAGAAAAATAATATTTTCATTACTTTTGTATTATGGACCTCCGCAAAGTAACGCCTAGTTCTATAAATTATGTATATATTTACCTTTTTTTTAACATTCTTTGGGTCGTAATCATCGTCCGAATCTTCTTTGTAGTTGACATGTCTTGCCCGAGAGTGAGGTAATATCTGATCTGCAACTAGAGAAAATAGAGAGTAAGTAAAGCCTATCCCACAGATGGGCGTAGCGTAATCTCCCGTTTGAAGTATTGTAAAGTATCGGCCTGTTACTCTCCCACTGCTGGGCATATGCCTCCTCTCTTCGTTTTTGGAGAGAAGGAGCTTAGACCTACCATGCTGCTCGAAGGTGGATTGGTAGGTTACACATACCCCAGAATCCTCTAGAGCAATGTTTCCCAACCTTTTTTGGTCCATGCCCCAAGTTAAAAATTATTTTGCCCCCCTAAGTAACATACATAAATTTTAATATTAAAAATTGTCACACCACACCAGGCCACAGGCTTAAAAACAGGCAGTTACTAATAAGTTTAGCTCTTAGAATTTGTGTCTTGTTGATATTAGGAATTTATCACACTTTTGGTGAAGAACATTGTAAGGAAACCTATATATTTCTAGATAATTCTAGGGATATGTGTAACATATCAATCCACAATGTACACCAGGTACATTCCAACTCTCCAAAAAAGAGAGAGAAGACCTGGATTTGAAAATCCTTTCTTTTACAAGCTTCTTACAAGACTGCAGTTTAATAATGTAAAATTGAAAATGTTTAAAAGATTGACTGCCGAGTTTTTTTCTGGTTCTCGGTAAGAGCAACATTACAAACCGGTTGTAGCTTTATTAATATTGATCCTTGACGATTCAAAAGTGTTTGAAAGAGCTTATTTGAATAAAAATATTTTAATTTGATTTGACCTATGTCCAGAATTGACTATATGACATATAAGACGTTAAAGTGGAGATGGACTGGTCATATGATGAGGCAACCAGTGGATAGGTGGGCTAGAACAATTACAGAATGGGTACCACGGTACCATATTATAAGGAAAAGAGGTTGATAGCTCAAAAGATGGGCTGACGACCTGCGCAGAACTGCTGGCGCTCTGTGGATGAAGACTGCAAGAGACAGGGAAGAGTGGAATAGGTTGGACGAGGCCTATGTGTTAACGACACACTGATGTGCGACTTACCTAAAATCTATATCATATATTGTACAGTAACTTTAAATTAGTAATAAAGGCTTATTATTATTATTTTGTTAAGTACTTCTCAGTTTAAACCTGGTAAAAATAAGTATTTTAGGGTCAAAATACCAAGTAAATTCTTAGGTTTGGTTGGTGTTGGTATTGAAAACATCTCCATCTGATGATAATTGTCAGGATTTCCAAACTATTCTACAAGTATTTAATATGGCTGCTTTTTGTAAAATTATGAATGTATTTTTGGTTGAAAATACAGATACTATGGTGCAAATGTTTGGGGACAACTGGTGGTTGAAATAATTATTAGGACTATAGTAACTTCATTCATGTTTTATTATTATTATGTCCAGAATTGAGATAGTAACAGTACTTTACTTTAATTATTACTTACCTCCATAACACTTTGCCAGGTTCAACAGATCACTCTCCGGTTTATAATCAATATCTTTAAAGGTGTCATCATGATCCAATGGTTCTAACTTGATATGCACTTCAGACAATTCCGGTTTTATATTCACAAAGTTATTAAGAACATTTCCGCTCATACATTCCTTCTCTTCAGGTGAACTAGGAATGTCTTGCGGTTCAATCTTTATTTCTATTGTGCTTGACATATTTGACACTTTATAATGAATTTAAAGAATAACACTGCTAATCATAAAATAGGTGCAAAGAAATGGATTCAATTCACATTTTAGGCAGGAAACCTGTTGTTGACGTCAATCAATTTCAATTTTGTTTGCAGACTATTCAGCTGTGTTAAAATCATAAGTAACAAAGTTAACCATTTTTGATAAATTAGAAGTAGAGTAAACCGTATATAACCACTATTTTGTTTGTTTTGTTGTTTTCTACAGCGAAACACTCAATATTTAATATGAAAATCGTTCAACAACGCTCTAATACAAATGCAAAAAATACGATAATTATAAATATTCACGGTAATGTATGTATGGCTTCTTGCATAGCTCCGAAACCTTTCTAAAACACGTCACTGATTCAGTGCACTATACAAACCGGATCGCTTAATTTCATGACCTATTTTATTGACAATTATATTTTGCCGTCAATTATTTAATTGCGATGAATAACTTTTTTTTGGGAATACTTAAATTAGGTTTTCGATAATAAAACCGAACGAATGTCAAATACGATCAGTGTTGCTAGAGTTTATTCTTGATTTTTTTGTTATTCTTTGATAACATATATAATAATGTTTTATGAATATATTATATTACTATTGTTCGTTTTATTTGATTTATTTATAAATAAAAATTCGCAAATCCATATATTTTTTTCATATATCAAATTAGTACTGTGCCTGTGTGTCATTTTCGTAAAATATTTTGGAACCTCTACTTCTCTTTTTTATTAATTAAAATGTTTTTTTTTTAAAATATAACCATTCTTTAGATAACCGTTTTTTTTACCTTAACAACATTATTGAAAATATATTTCATAATCCATGCGAAAGTTATAAGTGCGAAAGTGTATTTCTAAGTCCGTCTTCCTCATCCAAAAAGAGCCACGGATCGATATAATTTTTTGAATTGCTGGAAAGTTACATAACATGAGGTAGGCTTTTTTTCTTTGTATTTAAGTTTACGTGCAAAAGTCGCGAACAGAAATTTGTATTTTCTGTTAAAAAAAACGCTTTTTGTTTATAACTGATCGATATTAGCTTTCTTATTGTTTTAACAGATAAGTAATATCATAAAATCTAGGCTATTTCTGTATTCTTAATCCAGATTGGATATCACAGTTAGTAAAAAAATATGTAAAAAAAAAATTGTTTTAGATTAGTAGATGTTTTAGCGTAATGCCAATTTGTATGAGGCTGACACAGCGACATCTAGTGACCGTCGTTCCAGCACCACACGAATTGGCGTTACTCTTACGCAATCGAGTAGGTTAAAAAAACAAACAATAAACATGGACAGATCTTGCATTTTTTTATGCAAAAACCTTTTAAAAGCATAAACTAAATAAATGACAAAATTCTGTCCTCCTAAAATATATTCCTGAAAAATCGCAATAAAAAGAGGAAAATAAAAAACATCACAAGACTCCTTCCTAAATTTTATTATTACTAAAAATGTTACATATAACATTATAAAAAAAATTACGACAAACCTCCGACTTACGACTCAAAAAAAAGTTTACAATACATACATTATACGGTTTCATAATCTCAAAATATATTTCCTTAGTAATTTTATACAATGAATAACATTTGGTATTTAACCCCTGACTACGAAGAAGCATCTGGACTGGTGGCTAACTTAAAAATATAAATATACGAACAAGAAATACATATACGCAGAAATTTCGCGACGTTTCCTTCAAAAATACACCGCAATCATAACTGGACGCCGTTTTGGTCGATTATTTTTTAAAAAAAGCTATATATTTAGCTTTAATGTATATTTTTTATATATATACATAATATATTTTTGGAATCACAATGTTATATAATTTCAATTGTTGGCAACATACTTTGCCGAAAGAAAGCAATAAAATTGTCAAAAGCCTGAATATCATAGACCATAGAGACTAAGAGTTGTAAATTTTCGATATACTGTGAATATGCGAGTATTGTTAATGATTGGCAACACTTTATTTGGCTACTTGGAAAATAAATATAAGTAATACAGTATTCTTCAATTTAAACGTACCGTTTTTACTTTTATCTACGTAGGGGTATTAACTTATATTTTAGCCAGCCAAATTGCAGCCCAGACGCGACTCAGTAATTCACGTGGAGCGTATTTTAACAATACTTCTTTCTGGTCAAGTAAAAAGACATTTTCTTCTATATAATCGAATCCAATTGATTAAAGGATTAAATTTGTGGTATTTTTGTACAGTTAATTTATTATCATCTATTTAGTATGGAAAGCATACTATGCACTGGTTATCAATTCGTTCAGACTGGAGTGAATATTGATAAAAATAACTGTTATTTCAGTTATTTTGACTATTATTTTAGTTTTTTTTTATACAGTTTACAGTCCATAGTATGTTCTACACTCGAACATAATAGAATTTCTGTTATGTTTTGTAGTTCATTTCATCGTAATGATAAGATCGTAATTGCAGTTATGCATTTGTTAAAAAATTATTCAGCAAATAGTTCTTAATGCCGGCTGATTTAATAAAACTATATTATAAAATAAAAATGACCTTTTACTTGACCAGTCGCTATACAAGTTATTAACTAATTCTAAATAATTTCTTGCACCAGCAATTGATTATTATAAAAATATTGACTACCATATTATTTTGGAAGAATAATTTCGCGATTTAACATATTATTTAGAAGGCGATATGTCTAACAGCGAATTGAAGCTGTGAAATAACATCTTAAATATAAGAGATTAAATATTACATTAGTCGAATTAACTTGTAGCGTGTCGTAATAAATTTCCAAAAATTTGTAGAAATAAAAAATTATATACAAATATTAATTAATAAAGTTATTAAGATGGTTAAAATGAATTGTGGTAAAAAAATATTAAATATAAGACTTTGTTAACTTTAATATTAGTCAAATTCACTTGTGCATATTTGTGTAATTTTGTGCTGGTTTTAGGACATTCCTTCCATAGACAGCAGTATTAAAATATTTTAAAATACTGATTTCTTATAAATAGATTTCGAGCATGAGTTTCAGAACGAAGTTCTTTTGGTTATTTTGAAGCTTTAAATTTTTTAAATATATTATTAGGGATGTGACTTGGTGTGAAAAAATTCATTAATAAATAATCGATTTTTCTCCCTTCAAAATAAATCGATTATTTGTTAACCGATTTTAATTATAATAGTTAATGTAAATGTTAACGATAATTAATAATCGATTTTTTCACATAAAAAATTTGCCTTTTAATATAAATTGCATTACTTGACAATTTTGTTTTAACGAATGTATAACATTATGGGAATATTCCCATTATTAACAAGCTTAAAAACTTATCAAAATGGACAAATAAAAAAAATTACAGATTCGCTGTTAATGCGAAAATCGATTAAAATTTGAAGTTTATCTAAATTCGTTTCATCTAAAAATACATTTTAAAAACAAGGATCTTATCATCTCAAATATTTTAAAAAAACGTAGAGAAAAAAGCGTATTTATTGATTTTTAATGTTTATAAAATCGATTATTAAATACATGATATAAAATAATCGATTATTTTGTTACATCCCTATATATTAGTGATTTCGTTTTTTTTTTGTATTTTGCCGTGATGTTATAATATATAGTAGAGCTACAAAATGTAGTAAAGATCCCTTCGCAGTTCCAACAGCTGAGACAGGTTACCGCGGAAGACGATGATATGACGCAAAATAGTCAACACGTCTTCGGGAATGTGTAGTTTAAAAGGCAATGACAGTGACATTTGGTGAAAATTACCCATTAGCTTTTAAAATCTGCGAACAGTGTTGCCAACTCAATTCTTTTAACAGAAGATTTGCTTTTTTCATTGATGCCCCTGTTGTCTCTTTTATTCCTAATTTTTGCGTTTTTCAACAAAAATAATAAAAAAATTATTTAATAATGCTAAATATAGAGTGCACAATCCGTTTTCAAACTTGATACATGCAGGATTCTTAAAAACTCATGTACAAATCTCTACTACCGCCATGACATTACACAAGCACTACACACGTTCACTATCACAAACTCAACAACTCTCAACATTTTTGTCAACATGTTCATCATATTTATAATTTTTTAAATGCTCTCATCTGTGAAGGTGGAAATTAATTTTACTATTTTTTTTATTCGTTACCGGTTTTTCGTTTTTTGAGGTTAGCAACACTGCGAAGCAAACAAATTGATTTATTATTACACACCTTAATACATATACAATAAATAGCTCTTAAAATGATGTATAAAATATTATTAATTACTTCGATGTAACTTTGTCAATTCCTTGTTTTGGAACAACTGGTTTTATTTAAAATACAATTATCTTAACAAAGATAACTTACACAAGGTAACTAATAACTGACAGACATTTCCATAATTAACACTTCAAAGAACAGGTACGTCAATTCGCGTCGTAGTCAAAACTAACGTTATCGACCGGCGACGCCATTTGACGTCATATAATAATATAGTGTTACGTAAAGTTCTTCGATTAAAACTTGTTATATTGTTATTATTCAATATATGACTCCTATTAGCGTTGCCGTTGGAAACGTTAGTTTTGGCTCTGACGTCTATTGCCGTTACCAGTCGATAAAGTAGGTTTTGGCTACGCCTATTGCGGTTACCGGTAGATAACGTAAGTTTTGGCTACAACGCCTATTTACGTTACCGGTCGATAACGTAGGTTTTGGCTACGCCTATTGCCGTTACCGACTGATAAAGTTAGTTTTGGCTACGACGCCTATTGGCGTCACCAATAGATAACGTTAGTTTTGTTTGCGACGCCTATTGGCGTTACCAATAGATAACGTTAGTTTTGGCTACCACGCTTATTGCCATTAACGGTAGTTAAAGTCAATTTTGGCTGCGACGCCTATTGACGTTACCTGTCGATAACATTAGTTTTAGTTACGACGCCTATTGACGTTACTTGCATGGACAATGTTCTCACGGTCACAACAATGGTTTCACTGCAGGGACAATGGTTTCACTATAGGCAAAATAGTTTCACTGTAGTGAAAATGGTTTCATAGTCAACACAGTTTGAACATTTGACAATGGTTTCAGAGTTAAGACGACATTGATTCCATTATTCATACGAAAATGGAATGATTCTAGATTATACTGACAATATGACTGAACAATTTAACTCCATCATAAACTCCCTACCTTAATACGATGCAATATATGCTCATTATTCAACCACAAATTTATGTCAAGCTGTATATATATATATATATATATCACTAGTTGAACATGCAATTAGACCAATGTTTACCAACGTGTGTCCCACATTCTGTAAGGGGGTCATTTGATTGATTAGGGTGGGCAATTCACAAATGGACTCGACACAAGTTTAACCCTTTCTAAAATCTAAATGCAAAGCTTGATTTTAGTAATTTTTTTTTAAACCTGTCAATTACTTTTTTTAGTGATCAATACAATATTTTACATAAAAATTTGGGGGCAAAAATCTTTCTAAGGTGGGGCACATAAAAAGGTTGAGAAACACTGGTTTAGACCCTCTATGTAATACTCAAATAGACAAAACAAGTCCATAAAAAAATCCTTATTCAACAAGTCGTAAAGACTTGGTGTGATACAATTATAATTTGTACTTCTTTTCATACTAAGGCATTGTTATATTTTTACAGGCAAATCACAAACAACAGTGATTGAACTGTCAAAATTAATGACGTGATTATTTTTTGACAGCTAATTAATTTTTGTAAGTTATACATTAAACATTAACATGAATATTGATACACATTACTAGGGGTGTAAGTGGAGGTTCCGAATGGTTTCTTTCTTCAAATGCCAATCTGACCTGCTTTGAGTGTACCCTACTGATAACTGACAAAGTATTGGCGACTGATTCCATTAATCGGTCGCCAATACTTTGTCAGTTATATAAGTATAATTTGCCCACTCTGTTAGAAATATTACAGGTGATTACTGTCATATTTTTAACAGAGTGGGCAGCATCATTTAAAGGATTAGGAAAAAGAAAAAAAACTTTCATTTCTAATGTAGGCAAAATGCACAAAACTTGAAGGAAAATCAGTATAAAAAGAGTTACATAGACTCAAAATATTTTAAGATTTTTTTTTTAAAAGTTCAATCTAGGTAAATTTTTTAGAAGAAATGCAATGTGAAAACAATATTAGTAGAATAGTTTTATTTGATTAATTTTAATATTATTCACGACTGTTTAATTTATTAATTTAGTTTTATTATAAAATATTAATGTAGATGTGCATCAAACTGTATTAATTTTCACAAAATATTTTATTATTATTTAAAAAAAAAGGACATTCGCTTTCGACTCGTAAGTGAATATAAATCCTTAGTCTATGGTAATAATATTATAAGTCTTAAAAAAAGCATAGAGAAATAGAGAAATTGGTCTTTAGTTATAGGTATAGAAAAGTGCATATACGAAGCTATGTTTTCGAGTAGTTGTGCGTTAAATTTTTCACAAGCAAGAGTTAGAGTTAACATATTGAACATTTATACAGTTAATTACACAACATAGCCCGTGTCGGTGGGCATTATTCGTTATATTATCCTTAGATCAACAAAAAAAGAAAGATTTGTTTTGCGAAAATCCTAAAATTTTAATGAGTGCTCTTTAGTTTCATAGTTCCATAGAGTGCATGTTCTATCTTTCTTTCTTTTTGATCTGAGATTATCATATTACATCATACTGAGATGCTAGGAGCTGAATTATCTATTTCATCAGTTTTTTGTTTATCTATTTGGTAATAATAATAATAAATACTTTTCATTTTAATTTATTATTTGATTCTTTAGCCTGATGAATGACTTACCTATGAAGATAGTCATAGACTAAGAACTCTTCTTGAAGCCATTCAACCAATGTTCAAATATTAAAAAATATAAAGATCATGTATACAAAATAAATTAATATATTTATTGTTGATGTATTGTGGATATTGTTAAAAAAAAGTTTAGTTTAAACCCATTATAAAAAACATTAAGATGTTGCAATGACTTAAATCAATAAAAAAAAATTACATGATGTGATCATCTACATAAAGACTTAGTTCTCAAAGTGATCTAGGTGGGCCCCCAGGGGTTCACAAGAAACTTGACAGGGGTATACATTGATTTTAAAAAAGAAGGTTTAAAATTTGTAATTTTTTTCACACACAGTACCGTCCATCACCAAGGTTACTTAATACTTGTGTTATGGTTCACAGACAACTATAATATTAAAATTAATACTTTTAAAATATTAAATACACTGAGGATTGAAGAACGAACAAATTTGACCGAAAAAAGTTGGACATCGACGGGATATAAATCTACAATCTGTAGATATGAATCAAGGCAGGTTCAATACCACCTGCGTCAATGGGCCAGTCATATGGGCCGCTAGGCTAGAAATGAAAATGAGTCTACAAAAACCAACTAAATTTTGAAAGTGGCTATGAGATAAAAGTTTGGGATCCTCTGGTATCAATCCTTACAACATCAATAGCATCTCATATGACATAATGCATTATAGATAAAAAACTTATATACTCATGTGTACAGAATAAAAATACCTCGAAATCTCTTCAATAATGTCACATACACTTGATTTACACTTTAAATCACGGTAGATTCAATAAATCACTTTTGATTAACACTTTTAACACTGAATTCACTGTTTCACTTTAGCTGGCCACGTCGTCCAGGAACTCGACGTATGTGAAGGGAAAGTGTCCCACTTTCCCGTTGAGCTCGCCCTCCCACTGGCCATTTATGTTCATTTTCGTCACCTAAAACAAAATTGCTTTATTAGTGCCAGGCGAAAAGATGCCTACGCGAGAATTACTGGCCGAATTTCACATTGATACTACGATTTGAGAAAATGCACAAAAAACATATTTTTTAAGGTATAATATATAGACTACCCTTATTTCTTACCGAGGTGTTGTAAAAGGCAACTAAGGTTAGTCAACCTGCCGTGTGGTGTCCGGCTAAATAGAATAGTACCACCCATATTTCTTACGGAGGTGTCGTAAAAGGCAACTAAGGTACAAGTAAGTCGAGGCGCCATGTGTTATAGGGCTGAGTAGAATAGACCACTGTCATTTTTATGTATAATAATGTCATTTACCTTTAGTATATCGCCTTCTTGCAGTTTGAGAGCAGTTTTATCATATGCGTTGGGCACTCTTGACTGTCGCACGCGCGCCAACGCCGGCAGTGACCGCTGTAATGAACATGTTCAATATTAAGATAATTTGAGAATTATGCATCCATACTTTTAAGAAATAGAATCAAACAAAAGATGGAGGAACTCTTTTAGACAATTAAAACTGTTTCTCAAATCTTTCGACACAACGAAAACCAAAAAGCTAATTTAACAGGCTTTTCTAATTGTAACAGGTTTTTCTACTGGGCACTGCCTGTTATACAGACACCTGTCAATAATAAGAATAAAAGGAGATGCTGCGTGGCCAGAGTGTGGAGAAGTAGCAACAAGTCTTCGCAACAAATCAATATAATAACAAGGAGAAAACATTAAAATTATTGTTTTGTCTCCCTCGCACTTGTTTAGTACCGTATTTAGTTTTTAGGCCAAAGTTAGAATGGCGTGTAAGCTCATTTCGTGATTTCTTTAAATCGTGTTTATTTGAATAAGAACGCAAAATAATACCTGTAGCTAAAATACTTCACTGATTTGTTGTTTGTAGTAGTAGTAGTAGTAGTAGTTTTAGTGTAAAAACATATCGTGAGGAAACCTGCATATCTCTAGAGAATTCTGGAGATATGTGTAACCTACCAAACCGCATTGGAGCAGCGTGATGTATCTTAGTTCCAACCCTTATCCCCAAAAACGGAAAGATGAGGCCTATGTTCAGAAGTGGGATAATCGCAGGCCATCACTTTTGAGACCTGATGTTTCAGTCTAAGATAGAGGGTTTTTTTTGGCTATACAAAATACCTGCATGTTGGTGCCCTTCTGTGGTTGCTTGTTGTTAGGAGGACTCGGTGGGTCACCCAATTGGGTGAGGGCCTCATTCGGTGGGTACGGCACCCCTGATGGGTCCAGGAGCTGGAAGATAAGATAGATTATATTAGAACATCTGCGGTTTTGCCGTGGAGTCTATCTCCTGATGATGCTTAGGTTGCGGGGCTAAACGATTGAGTTTGTGATAATAAACGTGTGTAGGGGTGTTTGTCTCACCCCTTTCATTTCATTGTCGGGACAGCAGTGAAACCCGTGTCCCAACATGGGGAAATGGGTGAAATAGTCCAGAATAGGAGCTGACCACCCGTCTGGCAACGACGGGCGTCCCCGCAATTAGATAGATAGATAGGGGTGTTTGGGCTTGGGGGCCGTTCATACACTACGTTATAGGGGGGGGGGGGGGTCTGAGGGTGACGACGAAATAGAAGGGATTTGAAAGGGAGACTGGGGGGTGTTTTGTTTGTCATGATACAATATTAAATATGTAGAGTTTAGAACAGTAAGTCAGGTATGAAAGCTGATAGTTGATCTTTACCCTCTGCACGTAGGGCACTGGTATGGAGCCGGTCCTGCCCTGCGCGTTCCTGGCGGTCCACCACTGCTCCTCATCACGGTTTATCACCATCAGCCTCTCGTGGCGACGGAACGGCAGGTCGTCTGCGTCCTGGAGAACACCAATCTTTTATGATATATTTCCCCCTATTCAAATATAAAAATAAACTTGCTCGCCTGCCTTAAGTTGTTAAGTTTAAGTAATAGTTTTTATCAAAATTTATTGTAAGTATAAATTAATTTGTCTCCTTCTAGTAATATAAATAATTTTTGTACCTTGGTAACCCGCTGAGTAGAACAGACCAGCCTCATTTCTTACCGAGGTGTTGTAAAAGGTGACTAAGGTAAGTAGATCCGCCGTGTGGTATCTGGCTGAATAGAATAGACCACTCTCTTTCTTACCGAGGTGTCGTAAAAGGTGATTAAGGTAAGTTAAACCACCGTGTGATATCCAGCTGAGTAGAATTTACCGCGCTAATTTCTTACCGAGGTGTCGAAAAAGCGACTAAGGAAAGTAATAATAAAATTATTTTGCTATTTTCCATAAATTAACCCGCAGTGTGGTCTCCAGTTGAGTAGAATAGACAAACCTCATTTCTTACCGAGGTGTCGTAAAAGGTGACTAAGGTAAGTTAAACCACCGTGTGATATCCAGCTGAGTAGAATTTACCGCGCTAATTTCTTACCGAGGTGTCGAAAAAGCGACTAAGGAAAGTAATAATAAAATTATTTTGCTATAATCCGCGATGAAGTAAAATAGAAAATATATATAATGCTAAATGTAGAGTGGACAATCGGTTATCATACGTGATACATGCAGGATTCGTAAAAAACACATGCACAAACCTTCACCACCGCCACCACCATACACAAGCACTACATACGTTCACTATCACAAACTCAACAATATATAATATAATATATATTTTATATAATATAATATAATATAATCTAAATTATATATAATATAATATATATAATATAAATTAATATAATATATATTTTCTATTTTACTTCATCGCGGAAATTATTTACGGCGAGTAATATAAGTTAACGTCAGACAGGCGACCGGTCGTAAAATACCTAGCCATACCATGTTACAACATGTTTATAACATGTTGCGCCGACCCCACTTAGAGTAGAATAAGGAACGATGATGAGAAGTATATTTTGAAAAAGAACGTGATTTTTGCAGTTCCGATATAAATAAATGTTTATTTTAATATAATAAATATAGTATCAAAAAATAGAAATGATAAGAAAGTGCGATTTTGTTTAACTTAAATTTCACTTTACAGAATTCAACAGGAGTGCGTTAAAATTTTTTTCGCATACTTTATACGCGTACATCACGGCAGTCTAGACTAAACATAGATTTCGTCTAAAATTGTAACATAATGTAAACAACGTAAATAAATCGCAAATTTTACTCTTTCGTACGTCAAAACAACTATGTTCGTTTCATATAACAAACACTGTATCATCTTTTTCACTACATAGTATAAAACAAAGTCGCTTTCTTTGTCTGTCCCTCTGTCACTATATCCCTATGTATGCTTAAATCTTTAAAACTACGCAACAGATTTTGATGCGGTTTTTTTAATAGATAGAGTGATTGAAAAGAAAAGTTTAAATGTATCATAAAATTCAATGGAGTAGAGAAATACTGTAATTTTTGAGGTTTCTAATGTGATGTTGTAAATAATTAAATTTTTTCCGCTTACATTGCAAACGCTGGCTGAACCAGACGAGATTTACCAAAATAATGTACTATACTTTATATCTGATTATTATAAGTATGTCTAACATCATCCTCCTGCCCTTATCCCACTCTAAGTGGAGTCGGCACAACATGTTATAAACATGTTGTCATATGATTTGGCTACGTATTTTACGACCGGCCGCCTGCCTGACGTCAACTTATCTTAGTCGTATTTTACGACACCTCGATAACGAAGAAGGTGGTCTATTTTACTTAACCGGATAACACACGGTGAGTCAACTTACCTTAGTCGCCTTTTACGACACCTCGGTAAGAAATGAGGGTGGTCTATTCTACTCAGCCGGATACCACACGGCGGGTCGACTTACCTTAGTCGCCTTTTACGACACTTCGGTAAGAAAAGAGGGTGGTACTATTCTATTCAGCCGGATACCACACGGCGTGAGGTTTCTAATGTGATGTCGTAAATAATTATTTTTTTTTTCCCGCTTATATTGCAAACGCAGAGATTTATCATAATAATGTACTAAGTCTTTGTACATCTTGAAAAGGTCTAAAGAAAACTCCGCGATGGTATATGTCTATCACTTATGAATAGTCACAATAGCAATTTTAACAATACAGCATTAATCCTTATCCAATTTAGTACCTTAAAGACATTGTTGATTTGATAAAGATCAATATGGCCGTTTACAGAATGTAATTTAAATTACCATTTTTGAAGATATTACAGATTTAAAATGCAAGGGCATAGCGGTTGATCCAGCGCGCCACCTGCATATACTTCGCCCTACAGCACTTTGAATTTAGCAACGATCGGACGCGTTTGTTTTTCACACGGTCAACTATATGTCGCTCTTTTACTAATAACCTCTTACGTGAACGCTGTATATAAAGTCATTCTATAATATATTAATTGTAAAAATAAAATACATAGGGAAAAATTTAAAATGTATAAATGCAGTATATGAATTAAGATATTCCAAAGATAGCAGGAAATTTTCATGGTATAGAGAAAGTGCGAGCCACGAAGTAATGAATAAATCAAAACTACTGGATAGATTGTTACTCAGCCGTATACCACACGGCGATCACGGCGATTACGACACCTCAGTAAGAAATGAGGGTGGTACTATTCTATTCAGCCGGATACCACACGGCGTGTTGGAAGGCCTATAGAATAAATAAATAATGACTAGGATTTCACAACGTCCGGCCCACATCTTCCTAGGACAGTGTTTCCCAACGTACGGCCCACGGCCCATAGGTGGGCACATCCTGCATTCCCCATGTATACAATACTCACGCTGCCATCGAAGTCGAACTTGGCGATGACCACCTCCAGCACGTGGTAGGCGTGCGGCGCGGCCGGCGGCGCGGCCTGCACCCGGGCCTGCGGCAGGGGCCGCACCAGCGGCGTGGTGTCCAGGTAGTGCAGCCGGTAGAACGACAGCAGCGCCGGCATGTCCGCGAACAGCTGGTTCCCGATCCTGTACCTCGTGATCCCGTCAGCGGACACCACGCGGTTTATTATGTAGTGGGAGACGCGGTCCTCTCTGCGAATGACACGTTCCTTGTAAATCAATCAAATGTAAATAAAAGTGTAAGACAGTCCATTTATCGAGGAAGGCTATAGGACTCAGTGATTCTCAACCTTTTTTTGTTGCGGCACATATTTAACGATTACAAAATTTGGCGGCACACAAAGAAAAAGATACAAATTATTTGCTTACTACAACACACTGCATAAATAGTTTATGACAAAAATTTTAAATATACGAAATAATCTAATATTTACTACAATCATAACTAAACGTTTATTAAGGGATTAATTACGAGCTAATAATAAAAATATTTTTCTTGATATAATTTAATAATATTAACATTTGGCGTTTGACATAACATTTGACAACAAAATTTGGCGGCACACTTTTGAAATTTGGCGACACAGTGGTTGAGAATCACTGCTAATTTGAAGCTTTCCTTGCTTGCGCTAAGTAAATGGTGAAAGTTATAACTATATCAAGAAGTTTATATAGTGGAAGCTTATAGTTGAAAACCACACGCCTTAAGTGTAACTTTTTAAGCTCTTCTACCCGAATGACTGTAGGCAATCCAGGGAAGCAATTTCATCCCTGATTCCTCGCTTAACTTGTTCTAACTTGCGAAGAATGATAAATATTATCACTGGTCATTATCTGCTAAATAAACACTTAACCTGCGTAGGTTAAGTGTTTATTATTGGAATAAAAGAAGATACTGCGTAACCAGAGTGTGCAGGAAACAAGTCTTCACCTTATAGCTGAGTGCCCTATGTACTCGCTGGTAAGATGGGAGATACTAGGTAAAGATGAAATTGAAGTTGAGAACAAATATCCCCTTTAGGGATATTATCAGGTTCGTAAGGGCAACGGAAATTAGAGCAGGTGACACTATCGGGACAGCCCAATTTGCAGAGGATGCATGGGGGAACCGGAAACGCCATCTCGCGTCATGCTGCATTGCACGGAGATGGCAGAAAATCGGGCGAACATCTTTCGCTCGCCGAGAACTTTGCAAAAAGCCTTGAGGGTACAAGGCCCTCCGCATCTGAAGGGAGCTTAGCTGGCTGCAGTAACCAGCTCCTATCGCCCTCACGCACAATGGTCACCAAAGTGCAACTAAGTGCGGAAAACAGCCTGCTAGAAGAAGCTCTTCTACTTCTTAAAGCTTACGAATATATTGGTCTGTTACTATCCGACTGCTTATAACATGGGGAAATGGGTGGAATAGTTCAGAATAGGAGCTGACCACCCGCCCTGCATCGGCGGGCGTGTCCGAAACTAGATATATAGATAGACCCGACTGCTTAGGATAGGATTTCTATCTCATTTTAGCGAGAAGGGTTGGAATTTAGAGCCTCCAATGCAATTAGTCTGTCACACATCTTTCGTGATATGCCGGTTTCCTCACAATATTTTCCTTCACTCAAAAGCTTGGTGGTTGCCCACGCTTAGTTGGGACTTCGTTTTTAATATGTAGTGATGCTTACACACCTGACACACAAGACATAGTCCCCGTGTATGGTCTTCGAGTCCCTCACGAGGAACACTCCTCGTTCTGTCTCATTCAGCAACAGTTCTGTGGCCTCCACCCGCGAAAGCCCACCAAAGTACCAGCTGAAATGAAATGTACAAAATAAGTAAATTTTATTTGGCATAACACTGCCAGAATTTGTAACTCTTTTTGTTATCATCCCAATTCTGAACAAGAACTATATGAAAAATTTAAATATGATGAATTTAATAAAATTGCCCATGTTTAATTATGTGTCTAAATCATCCTCCTGCCTTTATCCCACTCTAAGTGGGGTCGGCACAACATGTTATAAACACGTTGTCACGTGATTTGGCTGCGCAATTAATAAACGGCCGTCTGGTTGACATCAACCTACCTTAGTCGTATTTTCTCTCGACTACTCGATAAGAAAAGTGGGCGGCCTATTCTACTTAGCCGGATACCACACAGCATATGTTTGTCTAAATATGCTAAATAATATACTATTTCTTATTTCCAGTACAAATCAAAATCAAATATTTCACTATCGTTTTCACTCGTTTCGCCCTGCAAAAGAAGCATCATCAGGAGATAGACTATACAACAAAACAGCAAAGTTTGTGATTTTTTCGTGGAGTCTACTCCTGAGAGTCTACATTTAGCATGATACATATATTTTCCATTTTAATTTATCACAGATTATAGCAATATAATTGTATTTTTACTTTTGAGTAACAGACTTACAAACTGGCAGACTTGCATTTATAAATTTAGTATGCGTAATGCTGATATGACCAAAACACAATAGGTGACAAAGTACAATAGGAAATTATAAGGCCACAAGCTGCAGTAGGTTACAATATTGTAATAATGAATCACTAATTAGAGGAATTAGCTGTTACCAACCAATAAGGTAAAAAAATTGGGAGGAGATATAGTAATCCATTACATTTAAATACCTCAGAAACATTACCTAGACCGATTTATTGATTTTTTAAGACGAGTTATATGCTAATGCAACTTCTAAAAAATTTGATATTACTTATTTTGAAAGAAATTTTAAAGCTCCTTATATATTATGATCAATAAGCCCTGTACTATCGTGCTGAGTAGAATAGAACACCATCTTTATCACTGAGATGTCGTAAAAGACGACTAAGGCAAGGTGACTTCGGGCAGGTGGATGGTCGTAAAATACGTAGCCAAATCTACTATTGTTTACATATTATGTTATTCTAGATTAACCTCTCAGATATCATTTACTAGTATTTAAAGATTTTACGTATAAAAAAACGATACAGAGAAAATAACATTCTCTTTGGGTTATAGTTAATGAATTTAGATCACGATTTAATGCCACGAGGTATAAGGCTGAGTAGAATAAATAAAGAAATGAGAATATTATTTTGCTATATTCTGCGATATAATGCAAAATAATATTCGCATTACTTTTGTATTACATCTGCAAAATAACACCTAATTCTATAAATAATTACCGAGGTTTCGTAAAATACAACTAAGGTACGTTGAAGTCAGGCCCGTCCTAATATACGTAACTAAATTATGTGACATGTTTATAACATATTGTGCTGAACCTGCTTAGATTGGGATAAGGGCAGCAGGATATATATATATATATATATCAATCACTGATCAGCTAGTATACAATTGTAAATGTTCCAGCTTGGCACTATTCAGATTTATGTTAGTAACATGATAGCTTGCACCTAGTTTATGTACGTTAAAACAGTAGTTAACCAGTTTATGAATATAGGACACCCATAAAACATACATAAATCTGCGAGTTATTTTAATGGGATAATGTGAAACTGGGGTACTAGTAGATACCAGATCTCAGAAGCGTAATGATGGAAGTAGATTTATTGAACTTTCTTTTATCTAAGATAGACAAAAAATATTAACTTTCACAAGTAAATTATTATTAAGGTAATAATATTAGTAAGGTAAGGTTCTAATTAATAATGTTTAATATTTGTATACCAACTTTTTCTTAACTAGAA
This sequence comes from Morpho achilles, assembly GCA_947086495.1. Lineage (NCBI taxonomy): Eukaryota > Metazoa > Arthropoda > Insecta > Lepidoptera > Nymphalidae > Morpho > Morpho achilles. The sequence goes on from CAMTZB010000026.1 coordinate 10,834,064, forward strand.
ATTGTCTCACTTGATAGGTTAACTGGCAGAGATCTCTGTCATAGGGATAAGTTGACCTTTGTACATTTTTTTTACCAATAATACTTTTTCCAACATTTTTTATAGTACATAAATAAATAAATAAATTATATGATTTTGGAATCAACCATTATCATTACTATCTACAGCTTGTAGATAAATTTCAATGTAAACTAGACAAATAAAAATATCTTATTAGCTAATCTTAAGTGCAGAAATATATAGGTTTTACATATAAAAAAAATAAAATACAAATTTTAAAAGGGACTCAATAGGTTTTTTTATTTATAGATTATAACTGTAAGTTATAATAGTTTTTAAATTATAAGAATTTTTAAAAGTAACATAGGTCTTTAACAGGCCAAATTTACCAGGAAAAAAGTGTCAAAAAATAACCATTTGGTTAGTAACAGAACACTTAAGCTCTCAATTGAAAAAATATACCTTTTTTAATATATTATTTATTTGACAAAAAATCTGTATTGTATATAAACTATTTAACAAGTGATTTGCTATATGTCTGTGGTTCTTATAAGACTGATGCTTTCATGTGATGCATAATTTCAAATATAAACATTTCATACCTGGACATGTCATTTTCGTCGAAGGTGGTACCGATCGTTGGGTTCGCCATCCCGTCCTTTGAAATTACGCCTATCCGATAATCACCGATACCTCATCACGATTCCACCGGAAGTGAACTTGAGTGCATTACAACGTAGCTATCACTGATCTCAGATTCGTACACTCTACACGCACCGTCTGCTGTGTTCCCGCAAATTCCTCCCACAACCTAATAACAATTTAGCAACCGCTATCAGGAATAATTATAATTTGTTGACATCTACTGACTATCTCGCTATTGTCATCAGTTCACACAATTATATTCACATCGAAACACATGTTTTTGGTAGTTTCACGCTAATACACCATGTGCACACACGCTCACCTTTTTAACTAACTTTCGGCAACGATAAGTGAAATAAATCTATAATTAGATCAAATTATAAATAATGTTCCACGGGTCACACACGCGAAGTTTCAGACGATAGGGCGTAGACAAAAAAACTTTTAATTTTGACGCATAATTCTCCTAAATCAAACTTGTTTATTGTTTATGGGCCAGAATAAAGATTAGATGTTTAAAATTAGAGGATCCACTTAAAACTTATTGCTTAACACATCTTAAATAAATGTGAGTTCTCAATTTATTTTTAACCACTTTAACTAGCATGATTAGCGCTATCGTGTAATATTTAGTAATTTTTTGAATTTGACATGACTGTTAGTCTATGGCATTTGATATCAACTTTTTTAAATATTTTATTTATGGCGTAAAATCTAGTCTTTTAACACCTATCATGGCAATGTTTTCCTTAAAGTAATATTTATGGCATATAATTATATTACCTGTTCAATTATGTAAAAAAATGGATATATTTCAAATACTAAAAAAGATTTTGGGCTCGAAGTTTATTTATTTATTTATTTATTTATTTATTATAAAATTTCACATGTACACTTACAGATCTAGCCAAAACGCATACATGATATAGGTAAGTATATAAAAAACAGTAAGAAAAATTTACGTTAGAAATTAATTGTAATTATTATCTAAATAACAATTTACATACTTTAAAAATGTTTTAGCATTATGTGTGAAAATGTCGGCATCTGGGAATCTGCTTAGCAGCTCATTGACTTGCGCAATAGCCCTATGAGTCGGAGCAGCCGCCGCGCGACGCGTCCGCGCCCGCTCGCGCACCGCCAGCAGGCGCGGACGGCGCCGCACGCCAACTGCTCCCTCCATGCCAGACATGTGGTGCCGCGGTACCACAAAGCCGACCCGACTAAGAGTAGATGGATCGTCTATCCTATTATGCAACAACTGATAGTAATGCATTATGGACTGTATTTTCCTCCTGTATGCCAAAGTATTCAGTCCGACCATACCATTTACGAACATCGACGGATATAGATAAGGATAGAAACCGTACATTCTCTTATATAAATATCTTGCAAACTTGCGTTGTATTTTTTCTATTTGAATTATATATTTAGTTTCGTATGGATCCCAAACAACCGCACCGAATTCCAATCTGCTACGAATGAAACTATTATAAAGTAAGATGGACACCCCAACATCGCTAAACTGTGAAGCCATTCGTATGACAAAACCTAAAATTTTATAGGCGGATTTACATATAGATTCGTAATGTTCTTTAAATTCAAGCCGAACATCTAATGTTAAGCCCAGATCGCGTATTTGATTGACTCGTTCCAAAGGTTGGTTTAAAAGCGTATAGTTATTAAGAATTGGAGTTCGAGATCGCGAAAAACTTATCACCTTACACTTATCTTCATTGAATTGCAATCTATTTGTTTTAGCCCAATTGCCCACCTGATCTATGTCTTTTTGTAACGTATCGCATGTTGTGGTTTGATCAATTTTTGTATATATTTTTAAATCATCGGCAAATAACAGATACTTTGACGAAGTTATAATATTTGGCAAATCGTTTATCATTATGAGGAACAGAGTTGGACCTAGGTTACTTCCCTGACTCACGCCTGATCGGGTGAAAAAAGTATTCGATTCAAGTTTACCAACACGTACATATTGTGAGCGATTACCTAAATAACTGGAAAAAAACTGTAATAGTTTTGGTACGAAACCAAATGAGTAACACTTTCGAAGAAGGATATCATTATCAACAAGGTCGAAAGCCTTTTTAAAATCAAAATAAATGGCGTCTACTTGACGACCCATATCCATCTGGGATGTGACATAGTCCACCAGATTTATGTGGTTTGTTAACGTTGAACGTGCTGACCGAAAACCGTGCTGGCATTCGTCGAGCCTACCTCTTATCTGAGATACGATAAGATTATTTATAATTGACTCAAATACTTTACCGAAGCATGACAGCACTGCTATCGGTCTATGTTGATTAACGTTTTGAGATGATCCCTGTTTGGGTATTGGTGTCACCCTAGACACTTTCCACTTACTGGGGTACTTGCATTGATTTAGGGAAAGATTAAATAAATGCAATAAGGGCTCTTCAAGAACTGATGCACAATCCTTTATTAAGAAAGCAGGTATGGCATCCGGTCCAACCGCAGACCGCGATTTTAAACGTTTTATTGCTTGCCGAACATCTTTTACAGATATTCTATCGACAACGATGTGAAAGGAATCTTTGTTAGCGATCTTATTGACACAGGAGTCATTATGCGCTGTTACAGGATCTAATATAGGAATATCTTTATGAAAAACGGACTCAAAATATTCAGCAAAAATGTTTACCGCATCTTGCCCCTTAAAGGTTTTATCTAAGTACACATACTCGCGTTCTTGCCTCTGAACTTTGTGGCTATTCCTTATATAATCCCAAAATTTGCTAGGATCCTTCTGGATATTTAGTTGCATAACGGTTTTGTAATGTGTATACGCTTGATCCATTATTATTTTTACATGTTGCCTATAATATTTATATAATTCCCTATTACATTCCCTTCCCTCAGCTTTAAATTTTTTTAAATGGTAATATTTGAGTTGTATATTAAATATTATTTCAGATGTGAACCAAGTTGGATACACAAATTTTCTTACTACTACATCTTTTCTTTTTAATGGAACATTTGCATGAATACTATTATTAAGGTTATTGTAAAAGATATCGACTACTGAATCTATTTCATTCTGGCTAAGTAAATTTGACCAATTAATATCTCTAATACTTTCGTAAAGGGTACTAAAATTAGCTTTACGAAAATTCCATTCAGGACCTGAATTTATGTTAGGAATGCATAGAGATGGCGAATTGTCTAAAGTAGGTGGACCGCGCTCCATATGAACCGTAATATCTAACGGAGGATGGTAAGCATCAGCTGGTACTAGTTCTCTTTGCATATTTGTTACAATTATCTGACTTGATTGTAACCCACTAAGCACAAAATCCAAGATGCCTCCATATTCATTAATAATGGAATTATGTTGTTGTAACTTACAATATTCTAAAAATAATTTGAACTGCGCCTTGACGTTAGCATTACATGAATTAAGATTAAAATCTCCTACAATGACAAAATCTATGGAATTATATTTCATAACAGCGTTTTCTATACAACTTAAAACATTCAGGTATTGATCATCATTATAACTAGGTGGTAGGTAAACTACACAAAGAATAAATTTTATGTTTTTCCACTTTACTAAGCCAAATAATAACTCTTTATCCCCAGTTAAACCATCAATATCTGATACCAATTTCAAAGAACAGCAACCGCGTACTGCTAAAAGAACTCCCCCCCAACCTGAATCCCCTTGTCTGTCCTTGCGCAGCACCGTGTACTCGGCTGGAAATATTTCAGAATCAAATACGGAAGTAGTGAGAAATGTTTCTGTGAGCATTACAATATCTGGATAGTATAAATAAACATTATTTTTGAAATTTTCTGTTTTACTACGTAGTCCCCTAACATTTTGATACATAATTTCGATTTTTTTAAACTTATTTAGCTTCTTATTTCTGCTTGCTGTGGAAACGAAAGTTCTGCTTCCAAGGTTTAATGCAAATATTTTCTGGCCAATTTTCCGCCGCTAAAACATTGTTTGACAGTCTTGCTGGCATTCCAATCTTAAACGATGCGTAATTGCCGCGCGATTTAAGTATTTCCACTGTACATGTGTCTATTCCACATTTTGATTTCAGGTGTTCGGAGATTTGATCATTTGATGTTCCCTGTTTTACGAAATATAGGTGCACGTATTTCCAATTTTCCGAAGCTTCTAGTGTGGTCACCCCAGTTGCCGCCGTGCCACGCACAACATTGGCGTATGAATTACTCAGTGTTGTACGTTTGGGGGCTATCTGATCTGGAGTTTCCTTTAACATTGATCCTGACTCGACAGACGTAGACACCCTGATAGGTACAGGTATTTGCTTGGTTTCATCTTCGTTTACAGTATTAGCTCCCATCATGTTATTTTGTTGTACAGTATTTTGTGAGGATCTTGATATTTCGTTTTTCCTGGAGTTCATCATCATATCGTTTGATTTAATGTTTGCCAATTTAGTGACAACCGGCTCGGTTTGACGCGTTTCATACCTTGCAACCTTCTGTTCTAAATGCAGTATCTTTTTATTTAAATCAGCTATAACATCCAACATCTTGTTATACACCTCGTGTTGTAGAGTAGTTTTAAATTTTTGAACTACGATATCACTAAATGATATAAAAGAATCATCCATTACAGCCTTCAGTTCTGTTCGTATAATGTCCCTCAAGTTATCAGTCAAATATTCAGAACCACCGAGTTGTGCTTGCAATATTTTATGTTCCTTTCTTTGTGTATTACGGAAAGTAATATTTTCTAACTCACCCTCGTAAACGATCGGCGAATCATCTGATATTGTATTGCAACTTTGTATAGACATTATTAACAAGCCCGTATCAACAACTCAAACTTCGCGAGAAAAAAGTCTTAACCGCCGTGTATATCGCGTCGCTTACGCGTTTAATTTACTTACTCAGTTAAATGGAGGTAAACAACGTTTCTTTTATACTTTAGTTAATACTTATTCGCAAAAAAGGTTATTGGGAGTTTACAATTGTCTAAATTATATACACCACACAGTGTCTAACACTTGTACACACAGTTTTTACAATAATAATACGTAAATATTGATTATTTACTACTTTAAACTTAATTCTTATGAGGAGCACTCGTACGTATAAACCGAACCCTTTAACGCGAACCCTTTTCTTTTGCTTTTATAATACTATACAGATCAAAGTGTACTTACTCAGTGTTTAAACGGCTTAGAAAATATAAGTTAAATCTAGCTCTATTATTTATAGATATTCAGTAAAAAATATGTTGACTCAAATTAATAATAGAGGCACATTGATCTATTAATTTTTACATATGACAACATACGTTTCATTACACATCACCTTCGAAATTTTAGTCTATGGTGTGAGTCCATTGTTTTTCTACAATGTTATTTTTCTGACTGCTGTTGGTGGACGAGAAAATTTATCTCGCTGCGTCGAGTGTGGCTTTGTGCTAGTGTTCGTGTTCGATACAGTGATTTATTAGTAATAGATCACGAAGATGTCGTCACCGAGCGCTGGGAAACGTCGTATGGACACAGACGTCATAAAGCTGTATCCTTTGTTATCTTCTCTACAAAGCACCTACTGCTTTGGGCATCCATGTAAATATGTAGAAGGGCCATCAGCTGATTGTCATGATTCTATGTAAAATCGATATACCTCTTTTGTGTATTAATACAGTGTATAATTTTTCATAACGGTATCGTTTAAGATGTTTTTGAATTATATATTTAATTAAAAATTATATTTTCGATAGTCTATCTATGCGTGGACTTATACCCGTTGGTCTATGTCTATATATATCGCGTAGATACGTTAGACACTCGTTCTTTCTTCCGTGTAGATTGTAATATTTCGTAATCAGTATGTAGGCCACGGTCTCTGTTGCGCATTTTTTTTTTCTCTCACCATCGGCCCTAGTATACGCACCAATATTCTCAGAAGAATAAAACAATGTTTATTTTTTTAAATGGCAATAGCTTTTTTTTAATTGCATGCAAAGGTTATCAATGAAACAATAAAATGTTACTTATATACAATTTTATTGTTCTATTGTTAAAAGGTCTTATGTGACGTCATTTTCGCAAACATGACTTAAAAATAATATTTGGATATACTGGAGTTAAATAGTTCACTGTATTTTGGTATTTTGCCAAATATTAGTATCATCATTTGACATAAATAGCTGTGTTTACACTTAAAATTTTAACATATACATTAAAAATATATTTTAATATTTTTTGAATTCCTAATTAATTATTTTATTATGGCTTACATATACATTGAGAGTAATATATATTTTATTTTTTTATATACACAACACTAAAGTTAAATAAAAAAAATAATATTAAGCCATTGGCATTAATAATATTTATATTTTTTATAATAAACAAACTAACTATAACTATTACTATAACTGGTAGTCTCAATTAATATATAACACACCCATACAATTAAACATCTAGAAACATTGTCTTTGTTCAGAAAGGCTTCTATACACAGTTATTATCTACAATTTTTTAATTTACATGTTTACTTGTGTTTTAAGACATTGCTGTATATCCTAAAACTTATAAAATAATAACACTTTAATAGCACATAATAATCTTTAACAAAAAATAACAAAAGAGAAATAAACAATAAATTGGTATGTGGAAAAACCACTAGATAACTATTTATAAATGAAAATAATGATAAATGCTTACAATTTTTTAAATTGAAATAAAAAGATATAGAAAAATATACAATTAAAATTCCTTATTATTTACTGTGCTTAAAAAAGGTTATATATCATACAGTTATACAGTACAATAATAATTGTTCATAAATTAATTTTTTGCTTACTTTTTCATAGATGTCATAAAAAATTATAATAATTCTTAACTAATATTCATCTACTATTCATTTTGTTTCTGATATTCATCTTCTTTCATGAATCATATAATAGAAATTAACCTTGTGGTATCCGGCTGAGTAGAATAGACCACCCTCCTTTCTTACCAAGGTGTTGTAAATGCGACTAAGGTAACTCGAGCCGCCGTGTGGTATCCGGATGAGTAAAATAGACCAATCTCATTTCTTACCAAGGTGTAAAAGGCGACTTAGGTAAGTTGAATTCAGGCAGGCGGCCGGTCGTAACAACACAGCCAAATGTGGCAGCATGTTTATAACATGTTGTGCCAACCCCACTTAGAGTGATTTAAATATTGATTATTTTAAATTTATTATAATTTTTTGGCAACTCTAGTCTATATATAGTCTATAGTCTCTTGTTTTATAATAATTATAAAAGTATATTTTGAAATAGAACGTGATTTTTGCAGTTCAGAGATGAATAAATCTTTAATTTAATATAAAACTATCAAAAATGTTAATGATAAGAAAGTGCGATTTTGTTTAACTTAAATTTCACTTTACAGAATTTAACTTAGAAATACTGAAATTATTTTACATTTATTATTATCATATTTGAACTAATTTATACAATTATTAATGAATGATTATTATTATATCATTATCGTGTTATTCATTACTCTGTAATTTGTAGAAAACGAAAATGCACGAAAATCCAAAAGTAATAATAAAATTATTTTGCTGTAATCCGCGATGAAGGTCTATCCCATCGTAAAGGATCCTTATCGTGGATTATAGCAAAATAATTTTGTTATAACTTTTGTATTATATATCTCTGCAAATTAAAACCGATTCCTATAAATTTTTTGCATGAAAATCCCTAAAGTAGCTTTTGAATTTAACGTAAACAGACAAAATGTCGCGCCGGTGTACTTTAAAATCAAATCCCACCTTCAATCAAGCCCTTATCCCACTCGACGTGGGGTCGGCACAGCGTGTTATAAACATGTCATATGATTTGTGTATTTTACGACCGGCTTGACGTCAACTTATCTTAGTCGCTTTTTACGACACCTCGGTAAGAAAGATGTTGGTCTATTCTACTCAAACGGATACCGTACGGTTGAACTTACCTTAGTCGCCTGTTACGATATCTCGCTAATAAATGAGGGTGGTCTATTCTACTCAACCAGATACCACAAGGCGGGTCACAACTTACCTTAGTCGCCTTTTACAACACCTCGGTAAGAAACGAGGGTGGTCTATTCTACTCAACCGGATAAAACACGACGGTTCAACTTACCTTAGTCGACTTTTACGGAACCTCTGTAAGAATTGAGGGTGGTCTATCCTACTTAGCAATATACCCGCGGCATCAAATCGTATATCTAAATTAATTAATTATAACCCAAACAGAACGTTATTTTCTCTTTATCGTTTATTTTATACGTAAACAAATCTCTAAATACTAGTATTAGTAAATGATATCTGAGAGATTGTTCTAGAATAACAATATGTAAACAATAGTGTGATATCGATGACTCATTTGTAGGAAGTAAACAGTATTTTGTATAATTTGCAAGTTAATATCTTAGCATTGCGCGCTGGGCATAGATAATTTTTTATTTTTCTTATGAGCCATATTGAGATATATTTAAAAATCGAACAATGTGATACGGCTTGCGCGCTTTAACTTTTTTTTTTAATCGACGACTGTCCACTGTGTTATATCAAGTCGAGAGAACAAAAATGGAGTAATGGTTTAGGTTTTAGTTTGTAATATTTTTTATTCCTTCATACAGGACTGCGGTTTAATAATGTAACATTGAAAATGTTTTAAAGATTGACCGCCGAGTTTCTTTCTGGTGCTTCTCGGTAAGAGCAATATTCCGAACCAGTTGTAGCTTCATTAATCATATTGATCCTTGACGATTCAAAAGTGATTTTAAGAGCTTATTTGAATAAAGATTATTTTGATTTGATTTACGTGACACTGGCAGAATGATTTGCGCCCAATTTGCGTTGTACAAACCATAAAGCAAGATAATAATAATAATATAGGTATACTAGCGGCCTGCCCCTGCTTCGCACGGGTATAAAATATATATCCCATGTCAGTCAGTGTAAAAAAAATGATTAAAATCGATCCAGTAGTTTTGATTTGTACATTACTGCCCGTGGCCCGCACGCGTTAAATTTGGAGAAAAACAATTTCCTTTCCCTATACCAAGAAGATTTCCTGCTATCTTTGGAATATCTAAATTCATATAGTACATTTTTACTTATTTACTTTTACATTTTCCCTATGTTTTTTTATTTTTATAATTAATTACAGAATGTATTTAAACAAGCTGTTGAAAGAGCGACATCGCTGCTAAAGTCGAAGTGTTATAGGGCGAAGCGCGGCGTCATACATAGGAAAATATGGTCAAAGAATGCGACTTTGTTTATAATATATAGTGATAAAGTCAGGCAACACACACTAGCTTTTAATGCTTTGTAAGATTTTGGCATAGAGTTATCTTTAATATTTAAATGATTTAATCTTGTATATTTATATTTTTCTGAATTTTGGAAACGGCTCCAACGTTTTTCATGAAATTCATGCTGAATAAATATGGATTTTTAGACGGAAAATCGATCTAGCTAGGTTGCCTTAGAAATGTTTATAGAATTAGGCGTTACTTTGCAGAGGTCCATAATACAAAACTAATGAGAATATTATTTTGCTATAATCCGCGATAAAGAATAATAAGATTTTATCGCGGATTATAGCAAAATAATATAAAATGCTACAATATTATTAGAAAGCAAAGGACAATTACGCTATTAATTGCAAAGTCGTGATAGCTCAATTGGGTAACGGGCGGTCTCTAATTCTGAATATAAGGATCGATCTCAGATTTTTTTTTTTATATATTTAAATTCCATTATTTTATTTATTAAAAAAAATTACCGAGCAAGTTCGGTTACCTACGTACTTACTTAAAGTATGGAATCCAGACTAAAATGTACCATATGGCAACAAAGAGAAAGCAAATATGGGTGTATTTTTACGTCTCGTTTCTTTATGTGCGATTAGACTGTACGGAATATGGATTTTGGGCGGTACCAAATTGTTTTTTTTTATCATGAAAAGGCTAGTGCTATAAACGATTTAACCTAAGATGAATATTGGTTGTAGTGTTTAGTTAGACTTTTTAAATTAGTGGTGTCGTAAACGGCAACTGAGGTAAGTTGACGTTAAGCAGGCGGCCGGTCGTAAATAACCTAGCCAAATCATTTAACAAAATGACGTGCCAACCCCATTTAGAGTGGTATAAGGGCAGGAGAATAATAAATGAAGCTAAATGTAGAGTGGACTGTGCGTTTTTATACCTCACATGCAGGATTCATAATGCACATACCTCCACTACTACTACAATACACAAGCGCACACACGTTCACTATCACAAACTCAACAATTGTTTCGCCCCGCAACCGAAGCATCATCAGGAGATAGACATCTACGACCCACGTTGTACAGTGGTTAACATGTTTCACTATTCCTCAAGATGCCGGGCCAGAAATTCTATTTCCGGTATAATATGCTATGTACATTCTCCAAATTAGTCTAGTTTAGTGTTTTCCTTAGACTTTTTCGGGTTAAAATAATATGCAGATTATTAGTAAAAACTCGGTTCAACGCCGATAATAGATAAAGTTGCGGAAATAGTTATGTTTAACTATTGTTTTCCCCAATGCGTCAACCTGATAAGATTATATCGGTAAGTGTTAACAGTGATTTTCCTGTTCACGAAATTTTCATCTGATTAATATAACGAGCTTTATGTAGTTTCTAAAAACCATTTTTTTAATAAATAAATATATGGGACACTTACACACACGGTCGTCCGTCCCCAAAGTAAGTAACTTAATACTTGTGTTATGGTAGAGAGACAACTGGTGAATATATACTTAAATACATATTTAAGTACAAATATACACCCAGGCTCGAAGAACTAACAATTTTTTTAAGTTGACTTATTGTGTGGTATCCGGTTAAGTAGAGTAGACTATCCTCTTCCTTACCGATGTTTCGTAATATACGATTTAGGTAAGTTGACGTCAGGTAGGCGGCTGGTCGTAAAATACGTAATCAAAGTGGCATGTTGTGCCGACCCCACTTAGAGTGGGATAAGGGCAGAAGGATGACGATTCGTAGTATAAAATAAGCTCATAGTTCAAGCTGGTAGTATAAAGTTTTGTAATGTCAAACATCATAAATATTCATTCATTTCATAGAGATTCTTACCTTGTATATTCATATACAAGACATATGTATAATACATACACAAATATACCAATACATAAACATAATATAGTGTTCACAGGTAACCTCACACTGTCTCAAAGCTCACACGTCAGTAACGCTAAAGCCGCGGGCGAGAGTGGACGTGTAGACATACTGTTAGTGCGTATTTGAGCCTATGTTATATTTATATAACACCAGTCTATACTCAAACAATTCAAGTGAACACATACACCTCAGATAGATTTTAGCATTTATATTTGGATTTTACTCTACAAGATGTTTTGTTCTTTTTACAATCTTAATATTTAAATGAGTTAATCTTGTATATATATATATTTTCCGAATCTCGGAAACGGCTCCAACGATTTTCCTGAAATTCAGCATGTAGGAGGTTTTGGGGGAGAAAAATTGATCTTGCTAGGTTTTATGTAAAAAAAATATTGTTTTATCCCTATTTTTGGGCATTAAAAAACACTAACATTTATATTGAATTGAATTTTCGCCATTAATTGTCAAGTAGACGTAGCTTATTCGGTTAGCGGGCAGCCTCGAAAAATGTGAGTGCCAAGGATTGATCCCAACTAAATAATTGTTTTTTTCTTTTTTTAAAGTTTTTTTTTGTAAAAAATTACCGAGCGAAGCTCGGTCACCCAGATATTTAGTTTTAAATGTTATTAGTTAAACTTTTTTCATAACATTTTGTAATTAAACATACACTTTCTGTTCGATCTTATCTTATCTAAATGTTACATGTCAACGTATGTGAAAAGTTAATCTTTTATCTTTTGTCAGTTTTTGTTTTAGTATCTTAAGTTGGGTTTTCTAAATGAGACTTAGTAATATAAATTATATTATATACTGACTATTGGGTTGTTGAAACTATATAGTTTTGTGATTAAACAAATAAAAGAATATTTTTAATTCAAATTAAAAATATTCTTTACAAGCTTTTACCCGTTACTTTGTTCGCGTGACTGTTGTCGTGTGATAGGTCGATAGATGGCGCTTTTCAATGTCATAAATTTTCAATGTCTGTAGAATAAACAGGATTTCTTATAGCCTATATGTTATTCCAATGTATCCTATCCTACTGATATAAACGCGAAAGTTTGTGAGTATTTTTGTTACTCTTTCACTGCAAATCCGCTGAACCAATATCAATAAAATTTGGCACAATTATTCCTTATACACCATAACATCTAGGATATAAAAATCCTGTTAATTCTGCAGGAGTATTGAAAAGCGTAATCTATTATCAAGCTATCACACGAGAACAGTCCACGCGAACGAAGTTGCGGGTAAAAGCTAGTATGTATATATTTATAAGTTGTCTGTCATACGTAACACAAGTATTATGTTATTTGGAGACGGACGACTGTTGTGTAACAGTCCCATCACTACATAGTTTAAAACAAAGTCGCTTTCTGTGTCTGTACTCTGTACCTATATCCCTATGTCCGCTTAAATCTTTAAAACTACGCAACAGATTTAGATGCGGTTTTTTTTAATAGATAGATTGATTAAAGAGGAAGGTTTTTATGTATAATAACATTCAATACCGAGTAGAGAAATGCTGTAATTTTTGAGGTTTCTAATGTGATGTAGTAAATAATTAATTTTTTTTCCACTTACATTGCAAACGCAGGCTGAACCCTACGAGATTTATCAAAATAATGTACTAAGTATTTGTACACCTTGAAAAGGTCTACAGAAAACTCCGCGATGGTATATATCTATCTCTTATGGATAACGCACAATAGCATATTTTTGTCATTTTCTTTTTACGGAAAATGCCTTATTATCGAAGCAATTTTAAACAATACAGCATTAATCCTTATCCAATTATGCACCTTAAATACATTGTTGATTTAATATAGATCAATATGGCCGTTCACAGCATGTAATTTAAGTGAACATTTTCGGAGATATTACCGATTTAAAATGCCGTGTTCGCCCTATAGCACTTCGAATTAAGCAGCTATATATAGCTCTTTCAAGAGTTTGTTTGATGACATTAAAACTGTGAATGTTGAATATAAAGACATTCTGTAATTAATTGTAAAATTAAATACATAGGCAAAAATGTTAAAAGTAAATATGTATAATATGAATTTAGATATTCCAAAGATAGCAGGAAATCTTCTTGGTATAGGGAGAGGGGAATTGTTTTTCTCCAAATTTAACGCTTGCGGGCCACGGGCAGTAATGAATAAATCAAAACTACTGGATCGATTTTAATCATTTTTTCACTGAGTGACATAGGCATAGTGACATAGTGACATATTTTATACCCGTGCGAAGCCGGAACGGGCCGCTAGTATATTTATATATTCGGGGTATTTTAATGTTTATAATGACGGGAACAAAGTCGCAGGTGAATGTAGTATTATTATATGTTCTGGTGACTTCCTTAACGTCAGTGCCCATCCAGAATCGAGAGTAAGCACGAGGTGACGATACTCGGGGGACTCAACGAGTTTTGTGTCAAATTCTTCGGACCTCCAGGAAGTATGTATATTTTCTTCATCCTATTGCTCTTATTCGACTCTAAGTGGGGTCGACACAACTTGTTATAAACATGTTGTCACATGATTTAGATACATATTTTACGACCGGCCGCCTGCATTACGTCAACTTACCTTAGTCGTATTGTACGACATCTCTGTAAGAAATGAGTTTGGTATATTCTACTCAGCCGGATACCACAGAGCGGTTTAACTTACCTTAGTCGCTATTAACGACACCCCGGTAAGAAATGAGGGTGATCTATTCTACTCAGCCGGATACTACATATCGAATCGACTTAGCTTAGCCGCTATTTACTACACCTCGGTAATAAATGAGGGTGCTCTATTCTACTCAGCTGGATACCACACGGCGGTTTTAACTTACCTTAGTCACCTATAACGACACTTCGATAAGAAATGAAGGTGGTCCATTCTACACAACACGATACCACACAGCGGGTCGACTTACCTTAGTCGCTATTTAGGACACCTCGGTAAGAAATAGGGGGGGGGGGGGAGTTATTCTATTCAGCCGGATACTACACGGCGGAATTGTAATAAGCAACAAAGTGAATTTTATGAATTTAAGATTTCATAAAATACCGCTTCATTCACGGCCTTTAGTTATAAGCTTACGATGCAGTTGACCTTTTCAATGTCATCCTATTCCTGTAGAATTAACAGGATTTCTATAGTCATATGTTATTCCGGTGTATAAAGAATAATTGTGCCAAATTCCATCGATATTAGTTCAGCGGATTTGCCGTGAATGAGTAACAAACATATATCCATACTCACAAACTTTCGTATTTATAATAGTAGGAGGAGGATATAGGTCAAAAAATCTTTCTCAATTTTCAGCCCCATACGAGGGGGGAGTGTGGAGGGTAAGGGTCCACTTGCCAGACCACTACCCCTTCAAGTCGCCGTCCATTGGGTTCATGAACAAGGTGTACCACCCCAACATAGACGAGGTCTCAGGCACGGTCTGCCTCGACGTCATCAACCAGGCCTGGACAGCTCTTTATGGTGAGATGGTGAATATTTTCTATGGGTAATACTTAAGAGCCTTTTTTTAAAAGAAAAATAGGTCGTCACATCGTGACGCTTTCGATCGCTTCAGGGACCTTTTCAGATGGGCGTCCAGCGTCCAGAAGGTCCCCTTATTACTTAAGAGTTTTTTTTTGTCTGGAAAATCCATTATAGGTCGTCACCGCCCGACGGGGACGAACGGGGGGGTATGTCGGACTCTCACCGACTAAAAACCTGACGTGCTCCACCACGCTGCTGGTGGCGGGGACAGGGTACCGTTGTACACATTGCCCCCATCCCCGCCAGCAACAACTTTGAAACCCAAGAGTACGCCATTAGGGGTCGTGGCCTCTGTCAAAGTGGCCCCTCCTTCCGTTGGACGGTGCATCGGCAGCACTAGAAGATCGATCGCTTTGGGGACCTTTTTGAGATGGGCGTCCAGCGCCCAGAAAGTCCCCTAAATACTTAAAAAAAAAATTTTGTCTGGAAAACCGGTAAAAATAACCGGTAACTGAAATTTTTTTTATCATTAATTGGTAATACTAATTGATAATGTTTGATATTTACGTACCAACTTTTTCTTAACTATAAATTGTCTCACTTCGTAGGTTAGCTGGCAGAGATCTCTGTCATAGGGATAAGTTGGCCTTTGTACACTTTTTACCAATAATGTTTTTTCCAACATTTTTTGTGGTACATAAATAAATAATTATTCAACAATTTGCTGCCCTTAAAAAATGCTCTATACCCATCCAAGTTATGTTGTTACGTTCAAATTTGACAAATAATTCCAGATTTATCGAACATATTCGAGTCGTTCCTACCGCAGCTGCTGACGTACCCAAATCCAATCGACCCGCTGAACGGCGATGCGGCCGCGATGTACCTTCACAAACCTGAGGAGTACAAGAAGAAAGTATCAGGTTGGTATCATTCATTACCAGCGAAATTGCTGAGCAAGAGTTGATGCAGTTGTGCCAAGTAACAGTTTTTCTGTCAGCGATACCAAATATTTTAGTTAATGTATTCCAAAAAATAATCATAAAAAGTACATCGTAAAACAGCGCGGGTATATTTTGTAAATGTATTACAAAATATACACCCGCCGTGTGGTATTCACTCGAGTAGAATAGACCACCCTTATTTCTTACCAATATATGACATATTGGTAAAAGGTCGACTAAGCTAAGAGTAGAATAGACCACACTCATTTCTTACCAAGATGTAAAAGGTTACTAAGTTGACCCGCAATGGGGTATCCAGTTGAGTAGAAAAGACCACCCTCGTTTCTTACCAAGATGTCGTAAAAGACTATTAAGGTAAGTCGACCCGCTGTGTCGTATCCAGTTGAATAGAATAGACCACCCTAATTTCTTACCAAGATGACGTAAAAAGTTACTAAGGACGTTGACTCGCAATGTATTATCCGGCTGAGTAGAAAAGATCCTAATTATTCTTCGGATAGAGCGATATATTAAAGACTATTTTGATGATATAAATGCCTGGATTTAAAAATCTTTTCAACTTACAAGAGTGCGGTTTAATAATGTAAATTTGAAAACGTTTAAAAGATTGACCGCCGAGTTTCTTTCTGGTTGTTCTCGGTAAGAGCAACATTCCGATCCAGTTGTAGCTTCATTAATATTGATCCTTGACGATTCAAAAGTGCTTGAAAGGGCTTATTTTAAATTCTATTTTATGCATTTCTATCAAAATACACCTCTTCCACAGATCATTTTAATTTGCACTTTCCTTTCCTTACTGTGATTGCCAAATTTGACTGGCTCGTTGGCGCAGTGGGTAGTAATCCTGCCTTCAGAGAGCCGACTATTTCTATAAATGAATTTGTTGGCCTTTGAGCCTGGATGTTTATTTGTATTTAAGTATGTAATATCTGGGTGACCGAGCTTCGCTCGGTAATTTTTTATTTATACAAATTTCTCGAGGCTGCCCGCTAACCGAATAAGCTACGTCGACTTGACAGTTAATGGCGAAAATTCAATTCAATATAAATGTTACTGTTTTTTAATGCCCAAAAATAGGGCTAAAACAATTTTTTTTTTAAATAAAACCTAGCTAGATCAATTTTTCTCCCCCAAAACCTCCTACATGCTGAATTTCAGGAAAATCGTTGGAGCCGTTTCCGAGATTCGGAAAATATATATATATACAAGATTAACTCATTTAAATATTAAGATTTAAAAAATATATAAGTATATATTCACCAGTTGTCTGTCTACCATAACACAAGTATTGAGTTACTTACTTTGGGGATGGACGACTGTGTGTAAGTGTACCATATATTTATTTATTATTTAATTAGTTGAAATATGATAATAATTAATGTAAAATAATTTCAGTATTTCTAAACTTAAGTTCTGTAAAGTGAAATGTAAGTTAATCAAAATCACACTTTCTTATCATAACATTTTTGATAGTTTTATATTAAATTAAACATTTATTCAATGCTGAACTGCAAAAATCACTAAATACTTTGGGGACGGACGACCGTGGTTGTAAGTGTCCCATATATATTTATTTAATTTAATGTCCTTCCAGACTACGTCCGAAGGTTCGCGACGGAAGAGGCCCTCCTAGAGAAGGACGCCATCACGGGCATGGGCACCACGCCCGCCTCCGGCTCCAAACCCTCGAACGGCGCGAACAGCGAGTCCGAGTCCTCAATGTCCGAGTTCAGCGACGACGAGGCCCAGGACATGGAGTTATAACGGTCCCCCCCCGTCGATTGCTCGCTCACTGCCGCACCGGTTGTCTATTGAATTCGCTGTGAGGTAATGTGGCAATGTTTTAAATTCTTGGGTCGCCTTGTGTTGGAAATTTTGTGAAAAAGTTGCGTTTGTCGCGTTGTTAATTGCATTTTTGTTGTTGTATCACTTAATTTTGTACAATTTTTCAAATAATTAATTGTAAAGTAAAAAAGAAAAACATAAGTTGCGTCTGTCGCGTCGTTGTTCTGTTGTGTTCGCAATTTTACAAAAAAAATTGACACAAAGTAAAAAAGAACAATATTACTAGCTTGTATAAGAGCGCACAAAAACGTACTTATCCTATAAAAGGTTCTCGATGCGTTTGTCGCGTCGGCGATTGCGACTGTCGCGCTGTCTGATTCATTTGAATCTTATAATTGCAATAAAGGTCGAAGAAAGGACTTATGCTCTCAACACCGATAGCGACTGTCGCGATTTAGGATTGTGGAATCTTTTCAAATTTTGAAAATTGTTCGTTTTTTAAAGAAATATTGCAATTAAAATAATATTGTTGCAATAAATAATATTGCAATCCTTATTGCAATATTATTTATTCAATTGGTAAAAATTTGCATAACTTAAAAATGCAAATAATCGAATGGGTGATGATTTTGTGATCTCTGAATAATTGTAAATCTCCTTGTCTCCGTGACACACGATGATGGTCTACGATGATTTTATCCGGCGGTTTCTTGTTGACCCTTTGAGATCCTCTGATTGAAAAAACATGGTCTTCTTAGGTCACCATGTCGAGACGCAATTAATACTTTACTGAACTTGACACTATGCCTTTCGTGTTATTTGTTCATTAATCGCGAACTCTAAACGCGACTGTCGCAACGTGACAGTTTTGTATTTTCAAATTTGTTGGTTTTTATTTAATTTAACTTTAAAATAATTTTGACAGTTTTAACAATATAAGAATTATATTACAATGATATATGTATAAGCGATTTTTCAATACAAGGCGCCCAATCTTAGACCGTTATTTTACTACCTCAGATGTTAAAAAATAAATTAACTATTATTCTCATCAAACCTCGTATACTTACAATAATTTTCGAACCTAAACATATCTTTAGAAAAATATTAGTTTTTATCAATTGAATAAATAGAAAAATTTTAAAACTTTAATTGTAATTTAAAAAGCGAGGTAGTAATATAATCTGTATTTAAAAAACTCGTTTCAATGCTTCACAGAGAGTTCACAACAATATGTAAAGCCAGTTATATTTAGTCTGTGTCCACCGCTGAGAAAATTTGTTACATAATCTGTAAAATGTATGGACCACAATATGCCAATTTTAGGATTTTAGATCGAATAAAAAAAAACTGCTCATAAAAACAAGGCGGTGGACACGAAAGTGCTTTAAATTAACGAAAAAAATATCTTGAATATAATTAGTATTTGTATTTTAAAATTGGTGAGATTGGATCGTTTTATTCATGCTTGTCTTACCCGTGCGTATTTAATTCATTAAACGTAAAATTTGTTTAATATAATGCCTATAAGAATCTGTAGCGTCTGATGTTTAAATTCTACTATTTGGTAGAAATTTCTCAAGTTATGGTAGTTTATTTCAACCACTTCTATAATTCTTTCTGGTCAATTAGGAAGTATTTATGTGCGACACTTTAAATTTTTTTTTAATTTTACCAGATCAATAATGGTTAACAGTGTCATAATTTTTCAGTAATGCGTAATAATTACAAGTAATCTTGATTTTTACGAGATATACATATAAGTCAAAAATATTTTTTTCTATTGCTATAGATAGATAATCTATTCTTTTAAATTACTTTTTAGATGTCTTCAACGTCACCAATGAAAGGAATTTTTTGTGTTTCAATTTTGTTACTTTGTGTAGTTATGTAATTATAACCCCGTTATCAAAATTTTAACATGTCTCATTATCAAAACCTGATTAAAAACCGGAAATATGATGAGCTCTGGTCACATAGATTATTCGTCTTAACCGCTAGAGAAGAGTAAAAAGCATTTTATAGACAGATATAATATGTTTTTATCAAGCGTTGCTTTATAAACTAATTTTTTTAAACGCCGGGTAAGGGGTGTGTAAAGTCCTTTAATCATACGCTTATTGTTAGCAGCAATATATTAAGGAAGGTGTTTCACGTCGATGTTGTAATATCGAGTAGATTGTGATGTATTTCGTAAACGATTGTCGGAAAACTATTATAGGTACAATGTAAAGTACTAAAATTACACACGGTTTTGTTTGAGAGGATCTAATATGACCATGTGTCATGCTAAATTAAAAAAAAGATAACCTCTCAAATACTACTGTAGTTTTTAATAACTGCTAATATAAATGTACTATTTTTCATTATATTAATATACTGGCAACACGAAGGATGTGAGTGAGCAAGGTAGCATTTTGTAAATATCTTTTTAATCTGTCCCCATAGCGTAAATCCAACTTAAATCGAGCCCGTTGTCGGACTAAAGTCATCACTTTATATCTCATAGGTATTTAATTTTTTTTTATTAGTGTTAATTTTTAAATAAATGTGTCATGTCGTATGTTTTTCGTCCATCTCCCTCTGGTACTACCGTATTGTAGTTGTTTTTTTGTAATAGCAACACTGGTTAAAAAATGTTTGGCTGCGTTTATACATTATTCGTAATAAACTGTGATCGCTAGATTCCTTTTCAAGGAGTAAAATCGTCAATTTGTCTATGAAAGAGGTTGAGATATCAAAAACGTTTTCTGTACTTAGTGTAATTGCTCCGTTTCGTAGATATATATTCTGTTTTAGCACAATGATTTTATCGATTTTGACAATTTCTTTTATACTTTTGACAAAATCTACATCGGGGCCATGTTAAAAACTGGATTTATTTAGTTTTTTTTTGCAATACAATTGTTGTTTTATTTTGTATTGTTTACTTACAGCGCAAATAATTATTTACAAACTATAGATGTTAATAAGTGACAATACATGTCTGGAAAAGAGGAAGCCGAAAGCGTAGATTTTTTTTAAGTTTCTAGTTAAAGGTATGAAGAGTTTAAATTATTTCTCTTGCGCATGTTTAGTGTCTGCTTTTACCAAATACTTAGCATTTCATTGTTTTTGATGACTCGGAAGGCAACAACGCTTTGCTAATCTCGCCAAAGTACGATTTTGGCTTTGTAATGTTCTTTTTGGTTTTGGGATCGGTTTTTTCCATTGTTTTTTAAATAAATACATCGACCTTTTACTTCTGGTAAAGACTAATCCTAATCTATGGCTGAAAGGCTATGGAATTGGGTAGCCGTAATTTGAATTCATAATTTAAGCTCATTCAATTGGATTTTTCATAAACATGACGAAACAAGATTTAACTTTTTTAGAAATTTTAATTTTTAGAAAGACAGGGCAAGAAATATTTTCATTTTTCTATATATTATGTCAGAAAGAACATTACAAGAAACGAATAAATACAGATCTCTAAAAATGACATTTTGCGATTCTAAAAGTGTTGCAAACGTCTTTATGGTTAAGTCTAGGTTATTAATAGAATATAACACGAAAAAAATATATTATTAATATAGACATATATGTATCTTTGAAATGATAACTCAGCCATAATAATATATTTTGGTATAAGGAGGTAACATGTTAAATTTCCTAGTTGTATAAAAAAGTTGGGTCGACGGATAGTAGGTGTTTTCTTTTTTGGAAATTTTTGGTAGATTTTTCGAGCTTTCAACAGTCCACCCAGCTTTTCGGTCCGCACCACAGGTTATGTATATTAACGTCTCTGAATCAGGCAAAGGTTTTCAAGTGTGCTTCCATTTGTTTTTATCTGTTGACAAATATTTTAAATTGTTTGTGTCGTATGAAATGTCTGAGAAATATTTTATTGTGTCGCTCATCATGAGTACATTTGAAAATTTTTGTCCAAAACAACAAGTGATGCGATAATTTATCTCTATTATTAACTCTGTTGAATTTAAAAAGGTATCATACATTATATTATTGGTAAATAATTTTGAGCCATACATTATGCCAATCGATTAAGTTCGAACGAACGAACGATCTAGCATGACGTGGTTTAGAAACCATAAAGTTCGTATTCTCCCTCCAGATTTTTGCCTTGACTGTATCTTCACTAATCATAAAATGTAATGACAGAGAAACGCACACATACTGAAAAATGGTTTATGGAAATTTTGAAATTGCTATTCTTATTTGTCTATATCACCATAGACATTTTCTTCATCTAAGAGGAATTTCAGCTGTCACTTATGTGTTTTACATGGCAGGTAAAGTGTTAAGTTATCACCAATAAAAAAGAATTTGTCTTTGGAACTAAAATACATCTTTAAGTACCATATTCCTACTGTATTTGTGTACTTTATTTTTTTTACCATATTTTTATTTTTAATACCTAATGTGTGATCTATAGGATTCTACCATATATAAAGAAAACTTTAACAAATTAAATTTTAGGTCTCAAATCAATACAATATTTTCTTAATATCAACCTAATATCCTAATCAGGACATTAAAGGTAAACTTATTTTTAAATTCAACTTTGACATATTATCTAAGTATATAAAAAAATGTATTTTGTCTTTGGATTTTTAATTTTCACGTCGCATCACTATTGTTTCTCAATGTAATCGAGGTTTGTACTAATTATGGTGTACTAAATTGATTTCGGATAAGAATTTCTATGGTCGCAGATATAAAATCAGTTATACATGTAACAGAATAAAAAGTTTATAGTATATTTTTATTTCATTACATGTAATAAACTTACGTTATTTTTAAACGACATGTTTTGTTTTCTTTATCATCTGCTTACTAGTTATTTGTCTATGAAATTCCTGGTTGCAATTAATTTTATTAAGGACAACCGACTACCTTTAATAAATCCATAGTTATTATTGAGAGTAGGAAAGAAGCAGTTTTTGAAAAATCCTGTCGGCTTCATACAATACTGTGGTTTAATAACATAAAAGTGTAAAATTCTGCAATCCATACTAGACCAGTCTACAGAAAGTTTTAAGTTAAGTATAAGAGATGTACTTGTGTGTAAAGCATATTATAAAATTGAAGATTATTTGGGTGATAAAAAAGCCTGGATTTCAAAATATTTTCAGCTTCATACAGGACTGCGGTTTAATAATGTAAAATTGAGAATGATTAAAATATTGACCGCCGAGTTTCTTGCTTTGACTATTCAAAAGTACTTGGAAGAGCTTATTTGAATAAAGATTAATTTAATTTGGTTTTCAGTAAGTTTTGTGGTTGAAGTAAATAAAATAACATTTAATTCATTAACATAACTCTATTTAAAATAAACAGTTCAACAACAAGCTATGTACATTCCACTCTATCTACATTCACACTAAACATATTCAAGGAACGTCAGTAAATAATTAATTGTAAATGATTACTTATTGTCTATGGTTCACAAATAATAATGGTGAATAAAAGAATCGAAAGAATTATGATAAATTAGCAAATTTTTTTTGTTCGTAATTTTTTAATTATTACATCATTATTATAATTTCTTGTCATAATTTTTTTAACCTCTTAAATTCTACCAGATTATTAAATGCAGTATCATCCAAAATAACATCTAAACCATTTTCTCGTTACATATAGCCAGTTAAGCCATCATCCTTCATATACAAGAAAACATATTACATACTTATTATTAAAGTGACCGAATTAAAAAGTCATTTTTTGGCAAATTGCAATAACACAGCATAGTGCCTACAAAGTGTTAAAGAGTCTCATAACTTGAAAGCAAGTAAATACTAGCTTTCTTAATGTTCATAACGTGATGTCATTGATAGCATTAAAAAAAAGATTACAATGTACAAAACTCAATTAAGAATAATTTTAAATTAGGTCAGATTAATACTAAGCGTGCGATATATTCAATGTTGTTTTGTATATCTAAACCAGGTCATATTTTGTAACTTCTTACATTGTTCCAGGTTGTTGAACCCAGAATCATCCAAAATAAAAATTGAACTATTTTCTAATTACAAATACCAAGCTGTAAAAGCATCTTATTCAAGAAAACATAAAATTAAACATTGGTAGGAAAACATTGTTTATGGTCACATATTGTGCTTTTAGTCTATGATATTTAGTATTTACACGCATCATGAAATATGAGATAATTTAGGTTAATTTAATATCTTTCTACTATATTAAAATCCAATAATGTTGAAATATATAATGAACCACTTTCTTATAAACTTTAACCTAATACTGTGCAGTGATGCATAGTGGATTTAAATATTAATATATTTAGAAAACCTCAGTTACTTATTAAAGCACATTAATATTATTTTAAAAAAAGTTAAAAAGTCAGAAAGGTCTTTCAGGAACACCTTCAGTTATGAATCTACACATATAAAACAATGTCCCCATAAGCTGTCTGCCTGTATGTGATAGATTTTCTCAAAATCTACTGAACAGGTTTTAGTACCATTTTTACTAAACGGTAGTGCAATTCTTTCGAAAGGTTTAGATCAGTGTTTCCCAAAGTGGGGCCCACGAACCACAGGGGGAGCAATTTGATGGTTAGGGGGGGGGGGGTCTCCTCAACATGGGTTAGTGTTTCACTCTAGGCCATTTTAGTGCAATGCTAGATTTTGGTGGCAAAAAAGCAATTTTACCTATAACCTATTATTTATGTTATTGAGGTGGACAATTCAATTTTTAATATTAAAATTTATGTGTTACTTAGGGGGGGGAAAATATTTTTTAACCTGTGGCATTGACTAAAAAGGTCAGGAAACACTGGTTTAGATTAAGTACATCACAGCTTTATGTAAATAGTGTTATAGAGGTCAGTTGTAAATCACTTGCCTGCAACATTAGTCGCGTGCGTCTTGTAAACAAACAGACATACACTATAGTAATGTACTAGACAATTGTAAGTCTACAAAAATACTACATAAAAGTTTGAGACAGCATGTCTCTATCTCTTATAGACACAATAACGACTTTTATGTTCTAAATTTCAATAAAATACTCAGGCACAGTTATAAAATCAATAAATAATACTCACTTGGGAACACTTGACAAATAATAGATATCAAAAATTCCACAATCAATTTTAGCTTTGCCATTAACAGCTTTTTAAAAGTTAAAAAGAGACTGATAGAGAAATACTATACTGTTAAGGATTACTTAGGAGATAAGATAATGTGGATATATGTATGTAGCTACACTTCGCCCTGTACAAGACAGAAATGACTAAACGTAACTGGTATTAATAATTATATTTTTGAAAGAGCAACCGCCGTGTTTCTTGCTAGCTCTTCTCTGTAGGAACAGCTTTCCGAACCAGCAGCAGAGTTGACAATTCAAAAGCACTTGTTTACAAGCTTTTTGAATTTATATATATCCTTATAATAGGAGAGAAAATTGTAAAACATGTTATGACGACTACACTTATAGCAGGAAATGGTGACTTATAAATATAATACATTATAAGTTCTTCACCAGAGTCCTTTATGTGTTTCATTCATTCATTTTGAATCCAGTTTACATTACACAGCTCACTTTATATTCCGGAGGACCACTTTGCATCACTAAACACATCACACACACTAACACTAGACACTTTAGCCTATGATGAGTCCGCAGCCAAACTTGAACTGCTGCTTGGCCTGGTTGGCCATGCCTGACAGGGCAAAGGAGAACGGGAGGGGCTGGAGTTTCTTTTCCAAAACAGCGCCAATGTTCCAATTGGAATCCACCATACCTGGAATTGGACACACATTCTTTATACACTGAAACATATAGGCTATAGAAATCCTGTTTATTTTACAGGAATAGGATGACATTGAAAAGCGCCATCTATTATCAACTAACAGGCGTTACTTTTTGGAGATCCATAATACAAAAGTAATAATAAAATTCATCATTTTCATCTTCCTGTCCTTATCCCACTCTAAGTGGGGTCGGCGCAACATGTTATAAACATGTTGCGCATGATTTGGCTGCGTATTTTACGACCGGCCGCCTGCCTGACATCAACTATTATAGTTATAGAATTAGGCGTTACTTTGCTGAGATAATACAAAAGTAATAATAAAATTATTTTGCTATAATCCGCTATGAAGTAAAATAGAAAATATATATAATGCTAAATGTAGAGTGGACAATCCGTTTTCATACCCGACACATGCAGAATGCAAAATAAAAACCGTAATATAGTATTTTGATAACCATAATAATGGTTTTAGTGGGTTAACCTTAAAAGCTAGACATATGCTGCCGCGGATTTTTTATTTAGTACTTTTAGAGGGGGACAATTTTGTGATACATGATTTTTTAATAACTATCACCGTTTACTTAGGTGCACGCATTATATTTTGCCGTTTTCGTATTTTCTTTATTGCTGCCCCTCTCCTATTCATCTTAACGTGTTATAATCTAAAGCCTTTCTCCATAAATGGACTATCTTACACTGAAAAAAATTTTCAAATCAGTCCTGTATTTCCTTGAGATTAGCGCGTTCAAACAAACAAACTCTTCAGATTCACATATTAGTACCTCTAAATACAAGTTCCGCTTTGGGTATTGTGACCTGGTAACCGATGGTGCCCACTGACTCCATACCCCGGAATGACGTGTCCATTTCTGCAACCACCTGGAATATCAACCACATAAAATCACCATTATATTGAGTAAAGTATGGCATGTCATACTTCTTAAACACGACACAAAGTAATCTTAACAAAAAACTATGTAGCAAGGAAAATTGCAAATCAAAAAAATCATCATTCAAAAAAGCTTGAATGTTGATTCGTCAATGATCAATATGACGATAAAGCTACAATTTGTACGGAATTTTGCTCTTACCGAGAACAATCAGAAAGATAGTAGTCAATATTTTAAAGTTTACATTATTTAACCATAGTCTTGAAGCTGAAAGGGTTATCAAATCTAAGCATTTTTTTTTAAACCTTTTATTCAACTTGCAATGTATGTATGCTAAAAAAGCTATGTATGCTAAAAGCTGTGATGGCCCAGCGGTGCAACCGTGTGAATCTCTAGAGACGATCATGGGTTCAAACTCGGGCAGACACCAATGAGTTTTTCTATTAAAACTTATGTGTCTAATTGATAATTGCAATTTATCACACGCTTTTCGGTGAAGGAAAACATCGTGAGGAAAGGATTCTCTAGAGATATGCATCTCTAGAGAATCCTAGGAATATGTGTAACCTACCAATCTGCATTGGAGCAGCGTGGTAGGTCTTAGCTCCAATCCTTCTTTCCAAAAATGGAGAGAGGAGGCCTATGCCCAGCAGTGGGATAGTAACAGGCCGTTACTATACATACTATATATAATGTATGTATGTGATGGTGGAAGCTTGCAAGTTAAATTCGACCCACTTCCCGGTGTCCAATTGAGCTGAAATATTATTTATTGGTCCGGTACTGATGGCAATGCACGTTTATGATAAGCATGACCTGATGCTGCGAGGATTGGCTCCAGACGAGTGAACTACTCAATGGTTAATAGTAGGAACATGAAATTTTGTTAAAGGCTTTTAAACCAGATTCCTGATTATTCTTTTATTAGTATCACATTTATTTCCGTCACATGATATCCATCCCTTATTATCTGAGCATCGTACTACGTAACTCTAATGTTACTAATACTTTGTTATTACCTGCAACTGTTCGCTCGCTTGTTTGAAATAGCACACGTGGAAGCTGGCCGCTCCTATTGTGGCTGATATTTCTGAATCTGTAAACCAAAAATCACATTTATTGCGACATAGCATTACAGTAGTAAACTACCGTAGACTAAATGATTCAAATGCACTTGTTTAATAGTTTATTTGAATAAAGTATATTTTGAACTTGCGTTATAGATAAAAAGCGTGGTAGGATAATAGATGGCGCTTTTCAATGTCATCCTATTCCTGGAGAATTAACAGGATTTCTATAGCCTATATGTTATTCCTGAATGGATATTATGGAATAGAAATATAGTAGTTCAAGAAAAAGGGGTACACTTTACTTAAGATGGGAAGACAATATAAAAAGGGTTGCAGGTCATATGTAGAGATAAAAGGCAGGCAATAGGAGAATTTGGATGTCTCTGGAAGAGGCCTATGTCAAGGGGCAAACTGAAGACTAAAAGTTTTTATAAAAGTTAAAAAAAATAATGTATATGTATTGTAAAAGCTTCAGATAATAAAGGCTAATAATAATATGTTATTCTGGTGTATAAAGAATAATTGTGCCAAATTTCATCGATATTGCTTCAGCCGATTTTTTTGCGTATTTGCAGTATACACTTTTTAAAGGCTTGCACGTATTTGAAGTGACCGCACAGTGTGGTTTGCGCATTTGATTTCAGGTTTTAGTACATTGAGTACCTATATTTATTGTGTGGGCCACACATTGAAGAGTGTTTGACTTTTAAAGACATTGAGATGTGCTTGTATAGACAGTGTACACGTATTTAAGGTGTACGCACGTGTATTTTAGACTTGAGTGTATTCAAGGTGTTTGCACAGTAGGGCCTGTATTCAGTATGTGCTTATGTGAATGACCTGTATATTGGGGCGTGTGCGTATTAGAGGTGTCTGTGTGTCTGTTATCATGTAGTATGTAGAGGTGGTGTCTGTGTGTCTGTTATCATGTAGTATGCAGAGGTGGTGTCTGTGTGTCTGTTATCATGTAGTATGCAGAGGTGGTGTCTGTGTGTCTGTTATCGTGTAGTATGCAGAGGTGGTGTCTGTGTGTCTGTTATCATGTAGTATGCAGAGGTGGTGTCTGTGTGTCTGTTATCGTGTAGTATGCAAAGGTGGTGTCTGTGTGTCTGTTATCATGTAGTATGCAGAGGTGGTGTCTGTGTGTCTGTTATCATGTAGTATGCAGAGGTGGTGTCTGTGTGTCTGTTATCGTGTAGTATGCAGAGGTGGTGTCTGTGTGTCTGTTATCATGTAGTATGCAGAGGTGGTGTCTGTGTGTCTGTTATCATGTAGTATGTAGAGGTGGTGTCTGTGTGTCTGTTATCATGTCGTATGTAGAGGTGGTGTCTGTGTGTCTGTTATCATGTAGTATGCAGAGGTGGTGTCTGTGTGTCTGTTATCATGTAGTATGCAGAGGTGGTGTCTGTGTGTCTGTTATCATGTAGTATACCAGATGTGGTGTCTGTGTGTCTGTTATCATGTAGTATGCAGAGGTGGTGTCTGTGTGTCTGTTATCATGTAGTATGCAGAGGTGGTGTCTGTGTGTCTGTTATCATGTCGTATGCAGAGGTGGTGTCTGTGTGTCTGTTATCATGTAGTATGCAGAGGTGCTGTCTGTGTGTCTGTTATCATGTAGTATGCAGACGTTGTGTCTGTGTGTCTGTTAACATGTAGTAATGTAGAGGTGCATGATTAGTCGTACCGTCCATGGTGTACCGCGCGGCGGCCGACGCGATGGCAATCTCCCCGCCGGATATCCGAGCGCTGGACTGGTACACCAGCTCGGCTCCCAGCGCGAGCCGCTTCGTCACCGACTGGAAGTGACGTCACTTATACCACACATCGGCTAACATATAAAAACATGCGTCGTTTTTGTGCCATTTTTCATATATACAGGGTGGTAACAATACGAAATTAATTTTAATTTTAGGTAAGGGAACTACACACATCTTCTTTTTAAAAAATAAACATGATTTATAGAGATCAATGACCGTACACGCTAACCTTGGCCTAAAAATTAAATTACAACAACCTTATCCTGTTTTTCGAACAAGCGCAACGCGCCAGTTCATTCAATATTGACAACCAGATCTCTATTAAATTATATTTATTTGTTCGAAAAAACATCTTTTTTAAAACTATATTTAAGAAGATTGAATTATGCCAAATTATACGTTTACGTAATCAGTGGATACATTTAATTTCGTATCATATACCACTGTATGTCATGCTTTTTTATAATTATTTATTAAAACACGAAGCCCAAATCTATGTTATACTTCGAGCATAGCTCTCGCTCCATAGTTCTTTGATTGAATGAATTATACTTTTATTGTACAACACAAAAATATACAAAATGGGCAAAATACAAATTTTAAAAAATTCACAATTTGGCGGTCTTATTGCTACATAGCGATCTCTTTAAGACAACCAGATCGGAGAAAGAACATAGCTTTGGGCAAAAGGTATATTCTGCGTGTCATAGGAAATTGATTAAAATTCGTACAAATACCTATACACATAAATATATTAATATTTAGTACCTAGTTGAACTAGCCTTACTCGGTAATTTTTTACAAAATAAAAAAAAAATAAAAAATCGGGTAGATAGGGCTCGATCCTAGGTATTTTCGTTTCTAGAGACCACCCTGAATAAGCTACGCTGACTTGATAGTTTCCGGCAAATAGAGTGTTTAATATATTCAATGTGAATTTTAGTATTTTTTTTTACTCCCCAAAATCAGAGATAAATCGATTTTTTTAAATAAAACCTAGCTAGATCGATTTTTTCCCCCAAAAATTCGTGCATGCTGAATTTCAGGGAAATCGTTAGAGCCATTTACGAGATTCCGAAAATATATATACACACATACAAGATTAACTCATTTCCGCCGTGTGGTATCCGGCTGAATAGAATAGTACCACCCTCATTTCTTACCGAGGTGTCGTAAGAGGCGACTAAGGTGAGTTGACCCACCGTGTGGTATCCGGTTTAGTAGAATAGACCACCCTCTTCTTACCGAGGTGTCGTCAAATACGACAGAGGTAAGTTGACGTCAGGCAGGCGGCCGGTCGTAAAAACGCAGCCAAATCATGAGACAGCATGTTTATAACATGTTGTGCCGACCCCACTTAGAGTGGGATAAGGGCAGGAAGATGATGATGACAAGATTAACTCATTTAAATATTAAAGATGTATGTACATACATTTGATTGATTAAACAGTATACCTGTAGGTAATGTCCTACGAACACAGAGGACTTGTCGCTGCAGTCAGGTTTGCCTACTGCCAGGGCAAGAGTATAGTCAGATCCTTTGTACTCCAGGGTACCTTGCGTAGCTGATAGTTTGCATTCTTGGACCTGGAAGCATTTAAGACACATTCATACCTTTATCCAGTCATTTATATGCTTATTTGTACTGCTGAAAGTAAGTAAGTAGCGGCCTGTTACTATCCCACTGCTGTGAATAGGCCTCTTCTCTCCATATTTGAAGAGAAGGATTGGAGCTAAGACCTACCACGCTGCTCCAATGCGGATTGGTACGATACACATTTCTCCAGAATTCTCTAGAGATATGCAGGTTTCCTTACGATGTTTTCCTTCACCGTAAAGCGTGTGATAAATTGCAATTATCAATTAGACACATAAGTTTTAACAGTAAAACTCATTAGTGTCTGCCCGGGTTTGAACCCGCGAGCGTTTCGAAAGAGTCGAACGGTGCTACCGCTGAGCCATCACACCTTACTGTGCACCAACACTTAACACTATTCGTTCTCATACCTGACAAGATTAACTCATTTCTGCCGTGTGGTATCCGGCTGAATAGAATAGACCACCCTCATGTCTTACCGAGGTGTCGTAAAAGGCGACTAAGGTAAGTTGACTCACCGTGTGGTATCCGGTTAAGCAGAATAGACCACCCTCTTTCTTATCGAGGTGTCGTAAAATACGACGTCAGGCAGGCGCCCGGTCGTAAAATACATAGCCAAATCATGAGAAAACATGTTTATAACATGTTGTGCCAACCCCACTTAGAGTGGGATAAGGGCAGGAAGATGATGAATTTTATTATTACTTTTGCTTCTACAGAAGACAAATTGAACAAAGAATTATTTGAATTTGAATATAAAATTAACTTACTTGTGCTGCCCCCTTCACTCTGATCTCCGGTGTCAATTGGTGTATCAGATTAAAGTTGACATTTCCTGATGGATCCACATCTCCTAGTACTACAGGGAAAGCTTCGGTGGGTGAGATTTGTTTGGTGCCGATATATGTTGCACCTAGTTTATATCCGTTTTGCATTGAGCTCATTGTGAGAGTGTGTGACATCTGAAATTTAAATTAAAATAATAAATACTCAAAAAGCACAAAGTTTTTTGATATTAACACACTGTTGTTTGGATATTTTACACCAAAACGAATGTTAATAAATAAAAAAATATATAAATATATGGGACACTTACACACAGGGTCGTCTGTCCCCAAAGTAATTTAACACTTGTATTATAGACAGACAACTGGTGAATATATACTTATATATTTTTTAAATACATACTTAAATATTGGTATAAGGTATCCGGTTAAGTAGAATAGACCACCCTCTATCTTATCAAGGTGTCGTAAAAACGACTAAGATAAGTTGACGTCTAGTCGTAAAATACGTAGCCAAATCATGTAACAACATGTTTATAATATGTTGTGCCCTACTTAGTGGGTTAAGGGCAGGAAGATTCATTCAATCAATGAAACTGCAACCAAGCGTTAAGTCGAAATTCGTCAACAAAAGTAAACTTGTGACCGGTCAAATATGAATATAATATAGAGGAAAGTTTTGTGCGTGATTTGTGCCTCATTAGCACTCCAAAAATATTTATAGAATTTGTATTTAACTTAGAATATAACAGGCTACTTTTAATTTAAATAAAATACACTTTTCCCAGAAAAAAAAAAAACTTGACACAACACGGGCAAATCTGCTGGAACATCCAGTACAATGTAATATAATAACTATACCTGGAAGTGATTGGATATGCCTTTGTTCACCATAAGCTTGCCTCCTTCAAAGTTCACTGGCATCACATCTGTATTTAAAAAAAAAATATATATTATTTGAGAATTTTTTTGTAACTTTCATACAGATTGTTTCCTCATTATATAGAAAAAAAATCATTTTGTCTACTCTATCCATACTTGCATATTTATAAGGGAAAACAATATTGCTGAGAGTTTCGGCTACAATATGGCACACATTGTATTTAACTGACCTAATCCAAAATTAGGCCTAATTGAGTTAGTATAGACTAAGAGATTGGCTTATTAAATGTAACTTTTAAAAAAAGGACTTTTGGACAGAAAATTTTGATTAAAATGATTAGTATTAAATTATGTATGCTGACAAAAATCTAATTTTTATTCTATTGTGACATTAATTTTTGCATGCCTTAAATGGTTAAATATACTAATACAAAATTTGTTTCACCAGCATTCATGTATGCATACTCAATAAAGTAACAGCCTGTTACTATCCCACTGCTGAGAATAGGCCTCTTCTCTCCGTTTTGGGAGAGAAGGATTGGAGTTAAGACCTACCACGCTGCTCCAATGCGGATTGGTAGGTTACACATACCTCCAGAATTCTCTAGAGATATGCAGGTTTCCTCACGATGTTTTCCTTCACCGAAAAGCGTGTGATAAATTGCAATTATCAATTAGACACATAAGTTTTAAGAGAAAAACTCATTAGTGTCTGGTGATAAAAAAGTTAGCATATTCTTGCTTTTTACAAGTTATGCATCCATTAACACTCACAAGTTTTGTACATTTTATTGCAATATGCCACAAAACAACTTATTTGAATAAGGTAAGGTTTCTAATACTAAGAGCGTGATATAGTGTTATTGATATTCTTTATATCACACCAAACAATTATAATAACAATAAATAATTATTATTATACATGATACACACTCAAGGAAGCTTAAGGACCATTTTTCTTAAACAGCAGAACTCACCAGTACCATAAAAACCACAATTAATACCGCAGTGATGGTAATACCACATTGAGGGTTAAATTATGTGATAGAAGATAAGATATTTTCTATGTATTAATAGAAACTTAACATATGGATAATCCCATGTTTTATGGTACATATTTCTATTCATAACACAATGTGTGGTATCTGGCTGAATAGAATCCTACCTTCACCCTCCCTCCCCTAACTTCTTCCTCATTCAAAGTACCACCCTCTTTCTTACCAAGGTATAGTAAAATATGACTAAGGTAAGTTGATGTTAGGCAGGCAGCCAGTCATGAAATACTTAGCAAAATCATGTGACATGTTGTGCCAACCCCACTTAGAGTGGGAAAAGGGCAGGAAGATGATCATTTCTATTCATAACACATATTATTCTTATTTTTAAAGTTAGAAAACATTGACTGATACACTTAAAAAAAATTTACTATTATGTATTTATATATTATTGATATTTTGAACCGAAATTAATTGAAGCAGTCTCCATTATATATACCCAACATAAATGTATTATGGCATACATGAAAATTAGGTTACAGTTAAGTAATATCTTATCTTAAAATAAACAGGGCATTCTGATAAGAGAATGTATCCCAGCACGAATTTTCTGTCCCTTCAGTATTTAACTGAAGTATATCGTGTTACTTAAATATAAATTACATTTAATGAATGAATCGTTGCATTACATCACACGGTAACCAAACTATATGATCATAGCCCCGATAAA
The DNA here is from genome assembly GCA_947086495.1 of Morpho achilles. Lineage (NCBI taxonomy): Eukaryota > Metazoa > Arthropoda > Insecta > Lepidoptera > Nymphalidae > Morpho > Morpho achilles. The sequence goes on from CAMTZB010000026.1 coordinate 10,868,624, forward strand.
GATTTATAAGTATTTTCTGAATGAATAATAGAGTATTCTACTTCTTTATACTTCTATATTATATTTTAAATCGTTTACAACCATCATTCAAGCCTTTAAATATCAATAAACCTTACCTTTGGTTTTTTTGTGCAATTCATCTAACGTCCCTGGATTATCGCGTTTATTAGCATCTTCTATGTTTTGTAGGTCGGTACTTGAAAGACCTGAATTCGAGACACGATATCTGCTTGCTACAGCACCCATTGTGTATGTGAATATTTTTTACTTTTCCTAAAACCTACGAAAATCGATTAACATGTGCGACGAAACACAATTCGGCAGAATAAAAGACAATCGGTGTGAAATTGACAGAAATATATGGCACAAACAAGTTACCTGAAGCAAAAACAGACAATCATAGACCTTATAGACTCATTAATCATATAAAACCAAAAAATTAATCATATGAAATGAAATGAAATAATCAGATAACATACTAAACTAAATTAACTAACTATACTTTCTAATTTACGATAAATTTTTTTCATAAATATGTCCGTACTTTTATATAGTTGTGCTAGTATATATGGTTTGAACCATAGATTACTGTGATTTGAAGTTTGAAGCAATATATATATGTACAGACTACTTAGGCTGTGATAGCCCAGCGGTGTGACCGTATGACTCTTTCGAGAGGGTCACGTATTCAAACCCCAGCAGGCACCAATGAGTTTTTCCATTAATAACTGTTCTAATTGATAATTGCAATTTATCACACGCTTTTCGGTGAAGGCAAACATCGTGAGGAAACCTCCATACCTTTAGAGAAATCTGGGGATATATGTAACCTACCAATCCGCATTGGAGCCGCGTGGTAGGTGTTAGCTCCAATCCTTCTCTCTGGGAACGGAGAGTGGAGGCCCAGCAGTGGGATGGTAACAGGCCGTTACTCTCTCTCTACTCTCTCTACAGACTACTTAACACTTGTCACTGTCAATGATATAACATTAGTATCACTGTGACTGTGACTTAAAAATACCTGTGACAAAAACCTGATACAAAATACTTGGTAATATAAGAACACCAATCAAGTACCTAGTTATATGGATGTGACATAGAGTAGAAAAATTGATTAATAAACAAAAGATTTTTTCCCTTTAAATAAATTGATTTTCTAAAAAATCAATTATTTGGGTACGAATAAATGATTTTTTAAAAATGGTTTTTTTTTCTATTTTAAAAATTTCTTTATTAATTATTACTGCAATAAAGGCTAATCAAAGTGGACAACTAGCAAGATATAATAACAGATACGCTGTGAAGTTCAATTAAAATGTGTAGTTTAGCTACATTGGTTTCATCCAACAGTAAATTAGGGATGTGACATGGAGTATAAAAATTTCAATGGGAAAAGTTCGATTAGTAAATAATCGATTTTTTCCCATTGAAATTAATCAATTTTTAAGAAATCGATTATTTTGTTACGAAATAATCATTTTTTTAAATCTTTTTTTTCTGACTTTTTCAAGTTTCCGTTTTTAATATTAATAATTAATTACAATAAAGGCTAATTTAAGTGGACAACTACCTAGAAATAGTATCAGATGCGGTGTTAGTGAAATTGGGTTAAAATGTGTAGTTTGGTTAAATTGGTTTCATCCAACAACAAGAAAATCCAAAAACAAGAAATAGAGTAAAAAATAGAAAGGGAAAACCTAAAACAATCGATTATTTTAAAAATCGATTTTTTGTACATCGCTACTCTATTGTCAATTGAACTGTGTTGGAAATTAAAATTTGTATGTATCAAATAAAATATTAAGATTTTTCTAAACAAGTTTCATAATGCCGAAAGTAGTTTCACGAAGCATCGTCTGCTCGGACACAAAGGACCAAGAAGAATACAATGAAACAAAGCCGTTACACATATACTACTGTATATGCGGGCAAATGTCTCTAATTTTGGACTGCACCACAGACAGACTGCCCTTACGACCAACAGACGGTGCTAGGGTCATTGATGGTTCGAAGCACGCGCATAAAATCACATCGGATCCAGACGAAACAGTATATTTGAAACGAGAAAAAGGTATTGAAAAACAGTATAGGTTGAAGTGTAAAAAATGTGCCATACCTCTATATTACAAGCACGAACAAGTTAGTAATGTAGTATTTATAATGAATAGAGCGTTAGTTCAATCAGCTGGTGAAGGTACAGTCACAGATATATATAAGCAAGTTGCTTTGGCTCAGCCGAAGAAAATTATGGTGACAAAACATACCAAAAATATGGGTAAATTCAGCTCTGTTACTGTATCGACTATTGATGAGGAGGAGGACGAGATCGAGGCCAGGGAGGTGGCAGACAGTTATGCCAACAATGCGAGGATAATTGAAAAGCAGTTGGAGAGAAAGGGTATGAATAAACGCCAGGCGGAAACTCCATCACAGAGTTTGGAGAAGAGAGTAAGAGGGACTTTGATTGATAAGTGAAATTATTGTATATTTATTTAAACTAAAATATCAATTTGTATTAAGATTAATAAAAAAATTGAAAAGTAGTGTGTCTACTTTTAGCATTATATAGATTTCCTCTAATCACACATTATAACAAAATATTATAATTACTTTTGTTTTATAGAGTTCCGTAAAGTAACTTAATCAATAAGTAACTGGGATTAATGTCATGTTTATTAAAAAATATTTTAATAATAATTGCCAAGCTCTTAGTTTAATTTAAATATAACTTCTGTGCTTTATTTTCAACTCAAAAGCACATCTTTCAGAATCAAAGTTATTATAAATATATATGTAAATGTATGATTATAATAATTTTAAAACTGGTTTGTAGGTAATTTATAGTGGGGTCTATCACCTGATGATGCTTCGACTGCGGGGCAAAACGATTGTTGAGTTTGTGATAGTGAATGTATGTAGTGGTATAGAGGTATTAAGTTTATAATAACTATTTTTCAAAAGGTGACCCAAATATTTTATACTGACACATTATGTTCCTAGCCTATGTGTACAGTAAAATTAAAAAAAAGTAAAAAAAAAAATTACAAAAGATATAATGTGCAATATTATTTGAGTTTTCTGTAATTATACACTGGGATAGTGGGTGAAAATTCACTGCTTAAATTAAATAAAGAAGATTTAAAGAAAACAATATACTTTCACCCAGGTGTGGTATCTGGCTGAATAGAGAAGTACCACCCTCATTTCTTACCGACGTGTCGTAAAAGGCGTCTAAGGTACGTCGAACCCGCCGTGTGGTATCCGGCTGAGTAAAATAGACCACCCTCTTTCTTACTGAGGTGTCGTAAAATACGACTAAAGTAAGTTGATGTCAGGCTGGTGGCCGATTGAAAAATATGTAAATCATATGACAACATGTTATGCTGACCTCACTTAGAGTGGGATAGGGGCAGGAAGAAGAAGAAGAGATTATACTTTCACATGTTTATTTGTATGAAACAATTTTACAAGGGTTTTGAAACAATAAATATAGATAATGAATAATGTACCAATTTAATTGAATAAATATCTTTAAATACAACTTTTTTTATTTACATAATTATGTACATTCAAAAGTCAATTAGGACTAGCTCTGGAGCTAGAATATAAAAATTTATTAAAAAAAAAGAAATTTAATTACATTAATTTTGTACATTATTTACAATTTATTATTAATTTAATTTCTTGTTTGAATTCCATTTGATACTTTTAAATATGGTAAACATTGACATTTATAACTATAGAGATTGGAAATATAATAAAAAAGAGAATACCTACGACAAAACTAATTTAACTGTATACTGCATTCTTTTAATACACTTTCCAAGAAAATTGTTGAGAAATCAGGCAACATTGCAACAAAAAAAAAGAAATTCGTTTAAAATCTTTCATACTAATATTAAAAAGATTTTTACTAATACTAATACAAAACAAGTTTACTATAATAGTTCTGTGTATAAATTAATTGTGTTAAAATTCAATTTTATAAGAATAATAAATAAACTTGGCACTTTACGAAAATTGGAAGCAACTCTTTATAAGAGAAAAAATACCTTTTTAAAAAACAATTCCAAATATTATGTGATGTGAAATGAGGGTTACCATAAATAAATTTTATATTGGAAAAAATTTCCATTCATAAAAAATTCAATATAATAGTGGGTTTCTAAAATCCTCTCGCACGTTTGAATTAATAAAATTTCAATATCATACTTTGATCCATAGACCAAAAGCTTGAGATAAAATTACAATTCACCCTACTTATACTATACACGTTACGATCGCTTGTAATGAGTAATCATTCACATTAGTACAATTTTAGGCACCCTTAATTGTGTAACCAATTAGATATTTAGATCATGTATCTATATTACGTAATATACAAAGTCTATTCCTTAATTTTAAAGTTCATTTAGAATATCGTTAGTGTAGATTATAACCGCAAATGTAACGCAGTTTCTTAAAAATTTGTCAATCTTATTGCTAGAGGAATGTGGTTTATGGTTGAACATGTAAGGTTCCGCAGTTAACTATTCTACATTAATGAGAGTAAAAGGGCACTTGCTAGTGAATTCTTAGACTAAAAATACAGTGTCTCAAAATTATGTAACGTTGGTATTGAAATATTGGAAAATCAGGGCTAAATATTACACGCCAACTGTGTTAAGACGGTTTAATAGGTAATAGTTTGCTGTAAAAGTTATTCATTAACTGGCTCAGTTTTACAACTTTGGCCGTAGTATTAATAAATCAGCTATTAGAGCTCTGTGTCTCTAAGTAAATATACAATATAATCTTACGCTCTTGCATAAAGCAACAGTGTTGCTTTTGGTCAAATTACCGTCGTTTAAGTTGACGTATAAAAGTATAGATAAAAATAGCTTGGTTATCAAAATTAATCAATAATTACACGTGGTATCATTAATAAATTTGTGAAAAGAGGTCGATACATTTTTTTCACTGGCAATACACATTAAAAACAAATAGACGATCGAATATAGTTTAACTGGTCTGAGCTAGCTGTGTGTGAACACATTACACAGTATGCCTCATGTTCTATCGTTACAGGCTAATATAGCATTTGTTGAAGCAAGAATTTTCGTGTATCGAGCGCACCATATTCGATCGTCTATAAATGGTTTAAGCTGTGATCAGGTATAGAGCGAACAAAGTGGAACGAAAGAACATTGTTGAAAGTGTTCTTGTCACGTGATATATCACATGATATTATGAAGTCCTTAAAATTTTAAAAACGATATCGATTTTGCTATCGATTAAAAATATGTTTACAGCACTTTTTTAAAATAATTATTAAATATTCAATGGTGTTGCTATTGGTAAAATAGAGTTATTTATTGTAACACTTTAATATTGATAAAACAATAAATAATTAATTTACTGTTTTAACTTTTGTTAGCATTAGTCAATATTGATTCCAGTTTAAACAGTCATGTATAGACGAGGAAATCAATTTTTTTTTTCGGGTTTAACGTCGCTCATTCTTTGTCATACTCTGACATTAGTTTGTTGCTAATTGCTTTATAATATTTTTTATTAAGTGTCATTTTGAGAGATGTGAAGTACTGATGGCGTTGTATTATAGTTAAATGTGCGCTAATTTGGCATCGGTACGTCCTTTTTGCGTGTGTTAAATATATCTATTAATATGAAAAATGTTGCCATATTCGGGTAAAATATAAAAAAAGTATTGTTAACTTGTTACCAGCTACAGGTTATATCAGTAACAAATCTGTTAGTTTTACAATCTTGCATTATATAACATAGTCTGTGTACTGTCAGGAGCTAAACATTGCATTCAGTTTTGCCAGTCATGAGAACAGATAATTTTTAAACTGTTAAATGTAAAGCGTGATGTGATAGTATGAGTCTTTGCTTGTTCTATATTTCAGAACGTAGTTCCATATTTATTGTGTTGATTTTAGAAAGCATTACCCTAAATATAGCAATCAATCATGGTCATCATATGATTTAAGTTACGTAAAAATATCAAGTAAATTTTTGTGTAATTTAAAAACCTTAAAGTATTTTTCCATTAATGAGTGTTACCTCATCAAACTACTGAAAATTGAATTACTTAATTATAAAATTCGTTAAGTCTTTTAGTGCGGTATTGTCACTCTGATGTACATTTGGTATATTTAAAGATAAGTGTATGTAAATGCAAAAATTGGATTGATTAAAAAATTGTAGAAAATTTTACAAGTAAAATTAGGGTTACTATCACAATCACTAAACATAGCTGTTGGTCAGTCTGGTTTTTATATCCGAAACAATGCATTCGAACGTGTTGTCTACAATGGAATTATCTATCTACTTACTAAATTAAATATAATACTGACATTTAATAGCTTGCATATAATTTTTTGTTTCTAATAAAAACATTGCTTGAAGCATGAACAAACTTTTTACGTCTTTAATTTTTTTGTCTATGGTTATAGACAATTATTTTTTAATAGCATAATATAATCAATAGCATATTTGACAGCTATGTGATATTGGCCGAGAGAGGGCGTGAATAAGTAAAATATACTAGGTTTCCATAAAAGCGATAATATAACCTTAACAAGAAAGCAGACTAATAAATTTTGTTATTTGTAATAATATTACCAAATTTGTCACTAAGTTTGTACACCACATAATGTAATTAAATGATGTTTATTGCTTTGTGTGGCAGTTTTGATTAATTTTAAAACGCTAAGCATATACGCTAAGGTAAGAAATTTCAGACAATAATTGGGTAGTTGATGTGCGATATTTATTATTCTAATTGCTTATTTTTATTTATAATTCCAGTCCAATCTTATCCACAAATGAATTCAACGATTCTAGTCATCAATTGAATAGGATTGGTTTTTTTCAAATTGTACAATAAAGACAATAATTTCTAAATAATGTATTTTTTATGTGAATATCATGAACTATTTTTTATTTTTCTAATCAACTACCCAAGAATTATGAAAATATCTAATTTTATTGTTGACTCTACGTTAATTCAGAGCCAAGGTTATTGTTATCAAAAAAGTCTAGTATTACATTAATCTCGAATGTTACATATATAAAATAAAGCAGTGACCTAAAAATGACAATAGAATAATGTCATAAAAATTGTTTTCCACCCTAGTTTTGAATATCAAGAATTTTCCATTAAATACCTACGAACTACAAATATCACTGTCAAGTGCGATAGAGTTATAAAAAAAATTAAATATCGTAGTATCTAATTTTGATCCGCCTGTTCGATTCGCTAGTTATTATGCCAAAAGGCCAAGATCTAAGATACGAATGTATCTAAAAAAAGAATTGAGCATATTTTTTACAAAATTGTAAAATTAAGAACGCAAGGTATTTTATAGTGTCTAAACAAGCACTGGCTTGCGTTTTCTTTTTCGTCTGCGGTGCGGGTGACGTTTGCTGGCGCCATTTTGGACGCCATTTTGTGTTGGTGCTATAACCTCTTGCATTGCTGCGGCACGGCTGGCTGGTGGAAAGGGTGGTACTGGCGGGCTAGGATCTCGCCCTATAAAATCCCAAATATTACCCTAATCATTCACTATACTCGCTTGATCCTGAAAACAACTACGTGAAAATAAGGTTTAGTTTCATCACCGCGTAATTTTTAAAATTTTTGACAGTTATATTTTTTTATATAATAATCAATTCGGAATCTTGGTGGTGAAAATAACCTTTTTGAAATATTCGCATACTTACCACTTGGGGTTGTTGGATTTGTGCCTGCTTTAAGTTTCTCTCTTGAATCATTAATTGATGAGCCGCTCTAAAAATATATAAAAATTAATATAAATAAATTGATATTTGTGATATATACGAACTCTAACGTAAATTTAAAAACCTGATGATGCCTAGACCACGTTTGCTTTAAATAATACATATTCATAGGTTTTTTTAAAAGAACCTATAATAATAGTAGATTATTATAAATTACCTAAAGGAATATAATGTTACCTACAAAAGAAGTTAATATGTATAGCATATATTCTAAGACAAAAATTCAAAGTTTACTATATTTCTCTAAACGATTCTCTCTCTATTCTTGATTTATTGATTTTATATATTTATATTATATCTATTATACGTATGTATTATTTATGTTTTGCACGTTTTTCTTTTTGGACATTCGTCACGTTGTTTTAGTAATATACTTATCTTGTCATGACTTATAAGGTCGCCATTTGTACATAATTCGTAAAATTTAAATACGAGGTGTGTTCAAAAAGTATCGCGAATTTTGTGTATTTTCAAAAATTATTTATTTATTCGTAAATATCTATTTTGTCCCCTTCAAAGTAATCCCTCTGGGATATTATACACTTGTGCCAACGTTTTTACAAATCTTCGAAGCACTTCAAAAAATCATTTTTTTGTATCTTGTTCAGCTCCTCCTTCGATGCCGTCTTTATCTCGTCAATCGTGGCGTAGTGTCGTCACAATCGGGGCCCGATCTGGGGAATACGGTGGCTGCGGTATCATTGGTCTGTTGTTTTTGGCCAAGAAGTCGCGTACAAGCCGCGATGTGTGAACAGGGGCGTTATCGAGGTGCAAAAGCCAATTTTGTTTTACCACAAATTATCGATTAAAATCGAATGGCACGAGTCAATCAATATGCCTAGGTCCTCGGCAATTTCTCTATCGATGATTCGAAGATTGGTCAATACCATTTTCTTCTATTCATCAATTTTTTCGTCTGTTGTTGAAGTGCTCGGGCGTCCGGCACGCTCTTCGTCATTCACATCTTCTCGGCCTTTTAAAAACATTTTGTACCACCGATAAACGTTCCTTTTGTCCAAAGTAGCTTCTCCATATGCCACAGTCCACACTCGGAATTCATCCGCGCACTTAATTTCGTTTTTCACACAAAAATCGATACAGGTTCCTTGTTCTATTTTTTGAATAGGTCAAAAAATCGAAGACGAACCAAAACACGTGCAAGCAAAGCAGCTGTCAACAATTAACCGAACATTCAAAATGGCCCAACTTGTCAGCATAAGTGAGAGACATATGTACCAACATAACGCCACAAAAAAATCAAAATTGGAATATATGTAACTCGCGAAAATTCAACATTTGCGATACTTTTTGAACACACCTCGTATAAGCTCGCTTGCATTTTAGATGTTTTAATGTGTTTGTGTAATAAAGTTTTATCTATCTACTAGCTATTACCCGCGACTTCGTTCGCGTGGACTGTTGTCGTTGATAGGGCGATAATAGATGACGCTTTTAAATGTCATTCTATTCCTGTAGAATTAAAAGGATAATAAGCTATATGTTATTTGAGTAATAAGGAATAATTGTGCCATTAGGGGAAATCTGAAAGTTGCGCCCATTACAGAAAAGATAAGAAGTGCATGACTTAGTTGGTATGGCCATGAGGATGATGCCAATGAGGAGGGATGAAAATCTTGTGACCAAAAGAGTTTTAAATGTGATGGATGTATGGCTAGGGGGAGGCCGAAAAAGATTGATGGATTGTGTGAAAAATGATATGCGTATTAAAGGAGTGGCACCAGAGTTGACGAACGATAGAGGAGAATGGAAGAAGAAGATATATTGTGCCGACCCCACTTAGAGTGGGATAAGAGTAAGAGAGTAAATTTGACAAAAGAGGTGTTTTCAGTGTCATCCTATTCCTGTAGAATTAACAGGATTTCTATAGCCCATATGTTATTCCGGTGTATAAGGAATAATTGTGCCAAATTTTAGCAATATTGGTTCAGCGGATTCGCCGTGAAAGAGTAACAAACATACATCCATACTCACAAACTTTCGCATTTATGATCAGTAGGATTTATATTACCTATCCATTTGTTCTTGGGTCATGTCTAGTGCCTCCTGCATTTCCCTCGAGGTGTTCCTCACGAATTCCGGATCACAGTACTGTCCCAGGCCTTGTTCGGCTAACACCTAGAATATAAAGTGAAATTTTAACATCGCACTTTTTTTATACTGATCAAGCGATTTGCTGGTTGTTCTTTAGTTTATTCTTCAAGTTGTAAACTAGGTAAAAAAGGTATTACTTTAGAATCGTCAACTTTATTGCTGGTTCGGAAAGCTGTACCTACCGAGAAGTCAGCAATAAACTCGGCAGTTGCAAAATATTGATTAATAAATATAATTTTGCTAATTAATTGATATAATTGATTAATAAAATTTTAACTATTGATTAATTAATGTAATTAATTAATTTATTTATTATGTCAAGCCAATAGCATTTTACACATACTTATCAATACACTTTTTTTTAAAGGCAAGTTCTAGTTAAAACACTTTTTAAGGCGAGTACACCCTTATCGTATTTAGTTAGGTACAAAATTATTTATATAAATAAAAGGAGACAAATTATACTTACTGGAAATTTTGATAAAAACTATTTACTTTTAACTATAATGACTTTTTTAATTACTAAATGAAAAAAAAAATTGGCAACACGAAATATCAGATTCGTAATGCAATTATTTTACCCTTGTGACGAGGCTTTCGGCTGAGCCCACTACTGGGACTGATGCGCTGTTCCGTGGGCTCCCCGGAAGTGACACAACCCCACGGCCGGAACTATCGCCTACTGTATATATTATTAATTATTTATTTCGTTAAATTGGTAACATTACAAAAAATAAATAAAACAATTTTAGATAAAAAATTACACTCGTTAGATGGCCTTTGCCTAAAGATTAAACTATAAAAAATTAGTTATTATACTTGCTTTTAATCTGTCAAAAATCAAAGTGAGCGAAAGTGTAAAGTGATTTCTGAATTCTACAAAAAAACGGAGAATTTAATTCAATTAATACTATTAATTAATTCAATTCATACTATTAATTATACAATTAATACTATGAATTAATTCAATTAATACTATTAATTAACTCAATTATTACCTACTATTAATTAATTAAATTAATACTAAATTCCTATTAACTTCAATGTAAATCAACTAAATTCAAATTAGTACATTTCTATTGACGTTAATTTAAATCTTCTAAAGATACTAAGGTGTAATTAATGAGTTCACATTAATAAAAATGTCGCCAAAACTAAAACTATGAGTTTAATTTTAACCTATAATAGTTTTATATCAATTTACTATATGCTACATTTCTTGAATATTTACATTGTCTATTCTAATGCAATCTAACCAAGCCTAAACTATTTATTTAGCTTGTTCCTAAAGCAGCGATAGCTTGTCTAACATTAACTATGCTGTGTCATGAGTTTTCGTGGGTTTTTATGAATTACGTGCAATGTTAGATGAAAGCATTTTGAATTTTGATTAGTCGTTAATAGTCTAGAAGCTTCTACGAAAGTAACGATTTTTATTGCTAGAATTAGAGTTTTTTTTTAAGAAAATCTATATAATGTTAAGTAGTTAGAAAGCGCAATCCGTTCTCATACCTAATACAACACAATACACTACACCATCACTGCACACATTCGCGACCAAAATCTCAACCTTTTCGCTCCATAATTGGACACAAAAATATCGCACAAATAAAACTTAAACACCATAATGACATAGAAATTTTCTTTATGAAATCGAAAGCCATTGTATTATTGAAGGTAGTTAATTGTAATCTAACTTCAGTTGGCGCGAACAAAGTCGCTCCTATCAATAGTATATAAAATTACTTAATTACCAAACAGTAATTGATAAAATGACAGCACCACTTTACTCAAGCACTGCACACATTCACTACTACAATCTCAGAAATTGTTTCGCTCCATAAACGAAGCATTATAAAGGGATGGGTTCAGTTACAAAATCTCAATGATTACACTATGGTATTACATAGATTTTCTTAAACGATTATAGCAAATTATTTCTATCCTTACTTTTGTACTATGGAACTAATGAAGTACTACTATAAATTATATAGAAGCTTCTAGTTTGTCTATGCTAAAAAAAAATCTATTGTTTAAACTTCTTATCATGCCATTGTTATGTTTACCCACGTCTCTTGAAAATCTAATTTTGTTAAATAATCATTTTTCAATCAATAACATTTTACTGGCCGGCCACACGTTGCTGTGGATCATTCTGCTTTCGATACAAAAATCAACAGGTAAAAAAGGTTCCAATCACCACCAAAACTTTACAGAATAATCCGCTGGCTCATTCTAAAGATTGTTTGAAAATTTTATTAAAATCGGTCCAGCCGTTTCGGAGTCTATAAAGGACATACATACATTAATTTTTATATTTTACTAGTATGTTCAGACCGCTTAATTAATTTAAACATATATAAAAAAACATTTATAAAAAAAACATTCCGATCGCCACAAAACTTTACAAAATCATCCGCTAGGTCATTCTAAAGATTGTCTGAAAATTAAATTAAAATCAGTCCAGCCGTTTTGGAGTCTTTAAATGACAGACAAATATTCGTTTTTAGGTATATAATAATAGGTATACTTTTATTGCCATTTTATCGTAGTAATATAAATTATTATAATCAGCTATTGTAACATTTCAATGGCTTTATGTTATTCGAAACTTTATAAATTTGACAATGTTAATGTATACAAAATTATTTGGACACTATTAAGTAAGTTTAATGTCAGGAATCTAATAATGTTCTCACCATCTTATTGTTATGCACCAAATTATAGCAAATAAATAATTATTATATAAAATTATAATTATCATATAAAAAAATGTATTTTCTTTAATGTTATTGGGCAAGCGATTAAAAATATATTTGTGATTATTAATTGTAATGTGCTATATAGATTTGGGTTTTTAATAATATATTGCATTAGAATATTTGAATGTGCTTGTGATTTTAAATTAGAAAAATATGATATCTATAGAAACCTTTGTGGGATATTAAATTTGGTATGGATTTGGGAAATACGTGTATAGTGGAATAGACGATACTTAATATCCTTTATTTTACTATTGTCCACCTGAAAAAGCTTAATATTAAAGTGCACGATGCTTTTTTAAATGTTGAAAGTTTCCTTCGATTTTCAATATGTATTTAAACAATTTAAAAATAAATGGCATTTTTGTAATAATAGCAACACTAGACTGCGTAAGACAATGTTGGAAGTGTTAAAAAATAATAATGGATATTTGTTACGAATACGAAATTTGGATAATTTTTTTATTTACCTTGTTACATTACTTTTTAGTTCCTACTCTACTGCTGTAAATGTTTTTTTTTTTGTAATATCGAGGAATATTAAGATATCAAAAATGGCAAAGTACAAGTAAAATTATATACTTTTAGTACTTTGAGTAATACGCCGTGTGGTATTCGACTGAGTAGAATAGACAACCTTTGTTTCTTACCGAGGTGTCGTAAAATAAGACTAAGTAAAGTACTAAATTGATATCAGGTAGTCGGTCGTATAATACGTAGCCAAATTTTGTGATAACATGTTTGTAATACGTTTTTGGCGACCCCGCTTAGTGGGATAGGGGCAGGAGAATTATGCTAGATTTCGGTGCCAAATTTAACGACAGCAAGTTTTTGTTCCTAAAATCTATCACCATCAATGTAATTAAATGTACTAACTATAATAATTAGCAACCGCCGAGTTTCTTGCCGGCTTTTCTCGGTAGGAACAGCTTACCGAACCAGCAGTAGAGTTGATTCAAAAGCACATGTTTACAACATCTTTGGCACCGAAATCTAGTATTGCATTTAATTGGCCCGAAGCGAAAGGGTTAAACTCGTGTCTAGTCCATTTTTAAGTCTGCCCCTTTAATAATCAAATTACCCACTATAGGCTCCCACTTATCTATCAAATAGCCAACTGTGGGCCCCCTTAACAATCAAACTGCCCCCTATGGGCCCCCTTAATAATCAAACTGGCCCCCTGTGGGCCCTCTTAACTATCAAAATGCCCCCATGTACGCCCCACGTATGGAAATACTGGTTTATAGTCATATGTCGAACGCATTCTCTCATAACGTTAAAGTATATCGAAGGAAACTTCCGTTAGCTAAGTGCAGACCTGGCTCAGGCGGATCTACAAGCGCGTGCTCCCTGCTGGGAACCGCTGCGGGCGCGGCGCGGGCATGCGGCGCCGCGCCCGACGAGGCGCTGCGGACCATCCGACCTGCGGGCGGGGGACGGGGCGCGGCGCGGAGACTTCTCCTTTCCCGCGCATGGGAAAACGTGAAGGGAAGCCGTGCTGCTGCATTGTAGCCATACAGAGTCATCGGGCGAGTTTCCGCCGGCGTACACTCCTTGGCTAGCGACGCGCATATCTTCGGCGCAATCGTTTCCCCAGGTGATGGAGTTTTATCTTCTGGCGACGCCTTCCTTGGAACTGCTAACTTATCTGATCCCTCAGGATGTATCTTTTGTCGTGATGGTGACGTAGACTTCGCCCCGGAACTACTCGGTGTTGAGAGATAGTTCACGCAACCGAACGCGAGCCCGATTTGACCCAGCATTTCGGGGTAGTTTGATTTCTGATTGCTGTCCGTCCGTACAATAGCGGCATGAATTGAAGATGTTTTGTTAGTGTTAGTCTCACGCGAAAACAATGCTAAGCTATGTAAGAACATAAGTAACAATTGATCAATAAACTTTATTGTCAATTAATATACTGATTTATTCATACATCTGGCGTTTAGTAGAAGAAACAAGGCAAGTTAAAAAAGCTTTTAACAATATTTACTGTCCCTACTTTTAACCAGTGAGGAGTTTCCTCGTCTGGAGCCATTCTTAGCAGCAGCATTAGTTCATTGCGTCATCGCGTCTGGAGAAGTATGTAAAATTTCTTCTCAATCGGACACCGGGAAGTAGGTCATTCCACTTTCACATACATACAGTACAAGTTTAAAACTACTCTAAAATCTTAATTTAAATTTTTATATACAAACTGAAATAATAATTCTCGTTTGCTTATTGTTTATAGTACATTCCAGACAGGCTCCTCTATTCTATTACAATAACTCTATATATAAAGTCATAAGAGTTATTATATCTCTATAGAATAATAATCCTGATAAATTGACAGGAATAGGTTGAAACTAAAAAGCGCCATCTATTATCAACCTGTCACGCGACAACAGTTCACGAGAACGAAGTCGCGGGTAAATGCTAGAATATAATAAATTTTAATATTTATATCTTTGACATATATATTTTTCAGTATGTAATTATTTTATGTCAAATTACTGTTCTTACATAACTTTTTTTTAGTGGGTTAATGGAAAAATCAAAAATCACTAAGCAAGCAGCAAATCACACGTTTAGCTACCTTTGTAAATAGCGTTCTTTAAATCATTTGTCGTACTTCTGCAATAATAAGCGATATTATTATATCAGCTAGTGTCGACCAGACCTTAGATATGTATATATAGACTAGACTGGGTCATAGACTAAAAATGACTAAGTAAATAAATATATGGTATAATTACACACACAGTCGTCCCTACCCAAAGAATAATATAAATATAAATATAATTTTAAATAAATACTTAAAAACCTACATACACCTAAATTCGAGGAATGTTTCCCCTTGGAGGAAATGGAACTACAGACAAGATAAAGTCATAGATGAAGGTAGCAGATATGACAATGAGTTAAGGATATTTTTATTTTTTAGCGCAGGGCTTTTTAAGCTATGGGTCGCGACCCCAAAATGGGGTCGCGACCCACAGCCCACGCCTAGCAAAATTCTGCGGTCGCGTGAGATTTTAATGTGAAATTTTTATATATACCATTTTCTAACATCACTAGAATACATGGAATACATGGGATATAGGAATTTTGTATGTTTCAAAACGAATTCTAAAAGTCTATATTTTCATATGTATATTGTTAGCAATTTTAACATTTTAAGAGAATAATTATTGTATTAAAGTCAGTGTATTAGGAAGTATAAATATTGGCATTAGTCTCAATATTGTAGTCTCCACTTAAGAGATTTAAAAATGGATGAGGAATTCATTTTGGCGGCATTCTGTTCTGACGAAAAATAATTGTTATTAAAGTAATTAATAATAATAAAGTTTTTAAGAATTGTTTTATATATTTTGGAAATCTTTTCTAAGTATTTTAATAATATGTATATTGTACCTAATAAATAAATCATCAAAAAATATTAATTTATTTTTCTTTTATATTCGTCGTTAAGAAAGCCGCAGTCATAAATGGGGTCTTGAATGACAAAAGTTTAAGCCCTGATTTAACGGACTTACGAATTCATCTAAAATGATTATTTTTTGTATTAAGTATCAATGTTAAGAGCAAATGTTTTTGGGACACAGCTAGGGTTGGCACCCGTACTATATTATATAGTATCTTACTATATTTTAGTCAATTGTACTATATATTATAGAACAATAATATAGGACGAAAAATACTATATGTTATCGCTAATTCAACTTCCGCGCTTTTTTTAAATTAACTGTGAATAAAAACGCAGCGGCGTTGCATAGGGAATTTTTTATTATTGGACTAAACTTACAACAAAAATATGCTTCTTGTACGCCTCCCAAGAAGAAAGAAAGAAGTAAAATGCTTCAAAAAAGCTCATGGAAAAATAAATAATGATTGAATATAGATGTGTACTATTTTTTTTCCTGAATTTCTCAAAAGTACTATATGTTTTTGATTATCAAAGAAAAATACTATTTTTCGTGGCAACCCTAGACACAGCAATGAGCAATACAATATAAAAATACATGACAATTGTAAGAATGAAATGACGTTTGTTAGTGTCCCTAAACCTTTAGAAATGCGAAATCGTGAGTTTGGCTGATTTTGGTTTAGAAATATTTGTCTAGATAATGGTTGGAAAATTGTATTTAGTAAAGGAGCCAAAACCAAGGATGATTTTTCTTCTTTCAATTTTCTTAATCAGTGAATAAATTACAAATCAAAGTTGGACGTAATGTAAAATAAAATCTAGTCTAGAATATATATGCCACGGGTCTGGTATAAAATAATTATTAATTCAATTAATTAGAACGATAATTTTAGCTGTAATTATAAATGATATACTCACTCGAGTACTTGGTATATTTTTTCCGATTCCCCGTTCAATATTAAAGGTCTGAGCGGTATTTGTTCCTTAGGTTGTCCATTTGCTCTGTAATATGAAATATACAAATGGAAAGTCGAAATCTTATATGTAATATATTCATTCATTTACATACATATATATATATATATATATATATATATATATATATATATATATATATATATTTAAGACGTATAAATATATAGGACACTTACACACACGGTCGTCCGTTCCCAAAGTAAGTAACTCAATACTTGTGTTATGGTAGACAGATAACTGGTGAATATATACATATATATTTTTTAAATACATACTTAAATACACCAAGGCTCAAAGACCAACAAATTCATTTATAGAAAATGTTGGCCCTCAGCGGGAATCGAACCCGCGACCCGCGGAGCTGAAGGCAGGGTCACTACCCACTGCGATTAATCATCCACAATTTAGAACTCTTTCGAAATTAGAGGTCAGCAACGCATTATTATTTGCTTTACTGACAAAAAACATATAACGTGATTTTGTAAAATAACAAAACTATATTATATTCTTTGACACATGTCAATGTCAATGCTATATATTTTTTTTTAAATAGTCTATTTACTATAATTTAATTCCCAAACTTAATCAAACAACGCCGTGTCGTATCCGACTGAATAGAAAATACCACCCTCTTTCTTACAAAGGTGTCGTTAAAGGCGACTAAGGTAAGTTAACGTCAGGTAGGCGGCCGGTCGTAAAATACCTAGCCAAATCATGTTATAATATGTTTATAACATGTGCTGACCCCACCTAGAGTGGTATAAGGGCAGGAGGGTGGTGACCCGAACGTAATCATACAATATAATATAATCTTTAATTTTTATACCAAGTTCTATAATGTTAGTCCTTGTTTAACGTCATAGACAATAAACTTACAGATTAGGCGCCAATGGCAAAGCCGCCACTCCGTATTCCCGCTGCATCATAGAGCTCAAATGGTTACCGACAGCTTCTGAAAATACAGAATATAAATTACAATAAATTGCAAAAATCACAGTTTCGAAACCTAGCAGTCTATGAGATTTAATAATTTACATTATGGTGTCCGGCTGTGTAAAATATTTACATTTCTTACTGAGGTGTCGTAAAATACGACTATGGTAAATTGACCCAATACGTCGTATCCGGTTCAGTAGAACGTATTTTGTAATATGCTATACCTATAAGCATATCTCATCCTCCTGCCCTTATCCCACTCTAAGTGGGGTCGTTACAAACATATGATCACATTATTTGGCTAACTTGATTTAACGACCAGCCGCCTGCATTACGTCAACTTACCTTAGTCGTATTTAACGACACCTCGGTAAGAAACAGGGTTCGTCTATTTTACTCAACCGCATACCACACGGTGGGTCAACTTACCTTAGTCACCTGTTACGGACACCTCGGTAAGAAATGAGGGTGGTCTATTCTACTCAGTCGGATACCACACGGCGAGTCGACTTACCATAGTCACCGTTTATTGTTTGAACTGTCAAAAATGTCTGGCTAGTGAGGAAACATCATTTTATTATTATCACGTTTTTGACAGTTCCAACCCCTGCCAGACAACCATATAGGGTAGCTATAGGAGCGAGCACGAGGTAAACATACGGGTAGGTGAGTACCGTTGAGTTCGAATACCGTTCATCTCCCAAAGCCACGAGGATCCAAATTACATAATGTACCATCGTTCTTACCTGTGGTGGGAACATGCACTGACAAGCTTTCAGTTTTTATAAAATGACGAAGGTCTGGGGTTCACGGACTCTCGCTCTATCAGCAGTACTCTTACCTGGAGGTCCATGGCTATGTTTCCGATGTCTATGGAAATTCCTGTTCGGACCGTGCCTGCGTATACTGGACCACACCCCACCGAACAACGAGTGGTTTCTCTGTGAAGGAATAATGAATTGAGTTATTGCTTTCACTAGATTCATTATCATCATTCTCCTACTTTTATCCCACTCTAAGTGGCGTGGGCACAACATATAAACATGTTGTCACATGATTTGGCTACGTATTTTCGAACTGATGCCGTCGTCAACTTACCTTAATCGACTTTTGCGACACCTTGGTAAGAAGGTTTGTAAGTTGTGATAGCCCAGTAGTGAGACCGTGTGACTCTTTTGAGGGGTCACGGGCAGGCACGAATGAGTTCTTTTAAAACTTATGTCTTATTAATAATTGCAATTTATCACGCTTTTCAGTGTAGTAAAACATCGTGCTGAATCTTGCATATTTCTAGAGAATACGAAGGTTACGTGTAACCTACCAATCCGCATTGGACCAGCGTTATCATAGCTCCAATCCTTCTCTTCAAAAAACGGACAGTAGGCCTATGCCCATCACTAGGATAGTCACAGGCCGTTACTTCTTTAAGGTTTGTAGTGCGTTTGAACGAATTCTGCATTTGTCAGGTATGATGACGGATAGTATTTGTACAGTACATACTGTTGTCGCCAATGATTTTCGCTTTGTATTTTATAGCAACACAGTCATGAAACAAGAGTATCGCGCCCTTTTTGATTAAAATGTTGGCAACACTGTACCGTTGTTGTTTCCGGCGGAGTCTTCCTATTGATAAAATGTTTCAGTGACATTCAGTCTTTGTTAGTTAATCAAGAGAAGTATATCTCGGAGCGGGAATTGTGGTATTCCATTATATCGGGTAATTTTGTGTGTGTGCTAACAATACTAACCCTGTGCATTGGAACATCATTGTCAGCAGCGACGTCTACGTCCAAGTTTCCTGATATCGCCCGTTTCAACTCTGGCCCGGCTTCGTGCAACGTCCTCAGGCCAGCCTGCAGCGTCATCTGATGGTTCTGCTCATCATTCTGGCGCAACTCTTGCTCTTTGCGCTTTTTGAACCTTTGCAGCAACACCGTCGGTTAAATCCATAGTGTTATATATACATAGAATGGGGGAGCTATAGGCAGCTCTCACTTACAGGCCTATAGTTCCTCTACTCTAGTATAATAACTCTATGGTTAAATCACTCATCGACTCACAGTTCGGACTTGTGACAATTATAAAATATCGTAAGCAGTTTGTTTTACAAAAGCGGTGCAAATTTTAAAGGTGTTTTTTTTTAACATCAAACCATTCAGGTTCAAAATGTAGTAAAAAATTGCGTTTCGTTTCACGCATCTAATTTGATGTTGCGTAAAATTATTTAAATATGCATATAAATAGCGCCTGATAATCTGGAGTTGGTTATATAAAGTAAAATTGTAACTAATAAAATGAAGAGTAAAAAAAGAGTGGGTAATTTTTTAAATTTAAAGAACAAGGGGGAACAAAATTATTTTTTTGCATGCAATCCAAGTTATTTAACTATCGTGAGTAACTATAATTAATGTATAGAAACACTATTTACATCGTCATGATTGCTTTTATTCCAATTTACCTTGAAAATAAAGGAGGTATCATCTACAAACAGTACAGAATCGTAAATATTGTGAACAAAGCAAGCTAAATCGTTTATATATACTAAGAATTAAAAAAGACCTAAGATTGACCCCTGAGGGACACTCACAACGTTAAACGATCCGTTTGAATTAACACCATTAATACATTTTTATTGTAATCTATCTTTAAGATAAGAGAAAATGAGACCAAGCGCATTGTTATTCACACCATAAAAACTTAATTTTTGGAGTAGGGTTTCATGCTGAAAGGAATCGAACGTCTTCCATAGATCGCAGAAAATACCAAGGGCATTACGTGAATTTTGCAATTCTTTCTCCATTTTTTCATTTATTCTTTTTTTGACGTATGCGCTGACTCTAAGGAAAGTATTCGATACCTCGAAATATCGATACTTTAGTGTCGATATTTTTATAAGTACGATACTATTTTTTTTGTACTATCACGAGTATAGTATCGATATTTTCTACTCGATACCGTTTCCCTAGATTTAATTTTTGTTAATTTCTTATAATTGTTACAAGTTCGAACGTCGGTACTTTTAAAGTACCAAATACTTACACTATTGATCCATTGGAAGCTAGTGCAACTAATCAGCTACGCTATAATTGCACTTATATTTCTAGAATGTACAAGAAAATATAAAGTCATATATCACCGCTACGGATTTCAAAAATAATCTATATCAGAAATGTAGGACTATATCTAAATTCGAAAACTTTAAAAACTGTACAAAAATGTATATGTGCGCATGTTTTTTTATAGCTTGTATGATATCTATCTAAAGTTATGTCGAGATAAAATCCACAAAAACACAACATTTAAGTATAATAGGCGGGTAGATATGAATTAACTGAGAATGGGCGTCTGTCCATAAAGATATACTTAAGAGAAGGAAAGCCAGCCTAAAATGTGACATATAGAAATACAGAGAAAGCAAATGAGGGTGATCTATTTGTCATTCTTTTTATTAAAAGCTTGTATTCAACTTGCAATGTACTCGTATGTATGTGAAGGTGGAATTTCGCAGGTTAAATTTGACCCACTTCACGGTGTCCAATTGAACTGAAATTTTTACGTACTCTTCCAATGCCGATGCATGTTTATGATGATCATGACCTGATTCTGCAGCTAGGATTGGCCCCAGATAAGTGAACTCAACGGACAACGGTAGGGACATGTAATTTTGTTAAAAGCTTTTTTAAGTTATTTAAAAGGTAAAATGTACTTATTTAAAAGGTTTTTATTTAACTTGCTGTGTATGTATTTGGTGGAATCTTGCAAGTTAAATTTGACCTGTTTTCTGGTGTCCGACTGAGCTGAAATTTGAAATGCTGGTCCAGTCTTAATGACAATTCGAATTCTTCAATGGTTAAGGACTTAATGGACATGAAATTTTGTTACTTCTACTTGACTTGTCGTGTGATTACACAAAGATGAAGTATATGAGTTTCATCTTCTGTCATTATCTATTGTGTCATTGTCACTCTTTGGCTTTCCTTCTCTAAATATATTATATGCGTCTGTCTGTCACCAGTGACAAGCATGCCATTGTTTGCAGTGATTATATTGCAGTGTGGGTAGTTGGAAATGTTTCTCAAACCGTTTTAATATCCGTTTACGTTTAGTCGTCAAAGGGCCATGCGGGGCGCAACCGGAAACATCTAGAAATCCTGCTGTGTGTGTATAATATGCATAAATATTTTTATACACTATTGCAATCTAATTTATGAGCATCGTAATAGGATAAAAAAAACACTAAAAAAGGTAAACATTCTGTCCTAAATCACATACGTTGCCTTAGATGTGTTACTTACGCGTGATTCCTATGGAACAAAAACAGTTTGTCAGTTGAACCGAACATTAAAAAAAGGTTAAACCCAGATCATAAAAAAGGAGGATTACTAGAAATGTTACTACCAATTTGGGTTACAAAATACTTGTCAACTTGTTAACTCCTCCAGCTACGTTAAATGCTTGTGTTAGGAGTGGGTTCACGTTGAGTGTAATGGCGGGGATTCGAACCCATACCTGTCGATCTCAAGTGTATTGGCTTATTCTTGCCTCTGGCTTGCAAAATCCTATCTCTTTCTTTTTGAAGAGGCAAGTTGGAAGTTAAAAGTACTACACTCTAATGCCATTACAGATGACCCAATAATCCTGCTATGCTAGATTCCTTACGATATTTTCGTTCACCGAATAATAAGCAATTACCCCATCGTAAGGGGTCACATTTGTCCCAAGCAGTAGGCAGTCACGGCATAGTTTTGGCTTTTAGAAATATAATAAATTAGATTTTAATTATATTGATACAAAAAGGTATTAAGACGCAATATAAATACGTTTGGGCTTTATTTCATAATTTTATAACGTTCTTGTACTTGCGACACACATTCAGTGCTTAAGATTGTTCGAGTAAACTCAATCTTTCTTTTTTCGATCTGAGAGGTTAAATACAAAAATAAAAATAAAACGATTTACGATCTTTTCTTAACATCACTCTTAAAAATTGAATCTCCACAGTATTTTTAAAAACTGTCCCAAAATCTCTAGTTTTAAATACCGTTATGTTTTCGTATTTAAAATATTAAATATCGTTATTCGCAGAAAATAGTCCAAGTTAGCTTTTTGTAATTCAGTTTATAGTTTAATAAAGGCGTAGATTTCAATATTACCTTCTAAAGTAATCTTGAATGAGAAAGGTGGCATAAAATTTGCCGACTGTGATCTCGTTGGGGTCACCTGGCGGAGGCACTACTTGGTCCAGCAACTTGGGGGATGTTCTTTTCCAAATTTTTTTGATTACAGCTCGCAGCTCTGTGTTACAGTCATCAATGTTTCCTATATGAAAAAATAATTACAAATTATTACTCCTTAACAAAGCTCTAAATCGGAGATTCCTTTTTTGTTATGGACCAATTTCAAAATTTAGCTTGTTCCGGTGGAAAATCTGCAGTTACAATTTTTTATTTATTTATTATTACAGTTACCATATAAAACTTGCCAAATTACATTACTATTTGTGAATCATCATTTTTGTCACGCTAATGGGATGCCCATGGGAAATGGGAACTAAAATATGAATACGTATATAAAATATGAATATGTATACGTAAATAAAAATATATATACGAATATGCCAAAACAATTCGCACTAGTTCAAGCTTAGAATTTAAATTCGCTTGTCACTGATTTTGTCACTTCCGTCTCTAAGAGTTATATTCGGTATCCCTACCACTGCAAATACAGTTCCGAGGTTATCGAAAAATAAAATGTTTAAAGTATGAAAATGGATAGGACACTACATTTAGCATTACATAAATGTGTTATAATGGCAAGTTATAGCATAATAATATTAATATCTGGGTGACCGAGCTTCGCTCGGTAATTTTTTACAAAAAAAAGAACTTAAAAAAAAAACAATTATTTAGTTGGGAATCGATCCTTGGCATTCACATTTTTCGAGTCTGCCCGTTACCCGAATAAGCCAAGTCGACTTGACAGTTAACGGCGAAAATTCAATTCAATATAAATGTTAGTGTTTTTTAATGCCTAAAAACAGGGATAAAACAAATTTTTTTTTACATAAAACCTAGCTAGATCAATTTTTCTCCCCCAAAACCTCCTACATGTTGAATTTCAGGAAAATCGTTGGAGCCGTTTCCGAGATTCGGAAAATATATATATATACAAGATTAACTCATTTAAATATAAAGATAATTATTTTTCTATTTTTTAACTCCGCAGACGCATACTTCTATAAATTATCGCAAAGATTTATAATGAAGTTACCGTCAGTCTTGATTTTGAGAGATGTGCGGACGACAGCGAAGAGCGTGGCGTTGAAGAGTACAGTGCCATCGGAATTTAAAGGCATGTTCATGGACACTAGACGCTTGCAGGCCACGCGGTGAGGGCATAGCTTACCAAAACCTTTAATGACAGACAGATAACGACGTAAATAATCGATTGTATACTTGTGACTAAAATATATATTTAGGTAGCAAAAAAACAAACAAATTAGATGTAGCCGTATCAGAAACGCCAGCACAAAAGTCATGGTAACTATTTTAGTTACCTTAATCTCGCGCTTGACTCGTCACTTTTGAATCATCAAGGACCAAAATTAAGGAAGCTACCACTACTAGCTACCACTGGTTTGAAATGTTGTTCTTAGTGAGAAGAACCAGCAAGAACTCGGCGGTCAATCTTTTTAACATTCTTAATTAACACAATTAATCTGCAGTCTTGTGCGAAGCTGGAAGGATTTTCGGGCCTAAACCTTTTTGTCCTTTAAATAATCTTGTTATATAATTTTTATATTTTGCTTTGTGTACATTCCTTACACTTCATTTAAACATTTGTAAGTTACTGTTCGGGTTGGTTCAAGACACAATATACCCTATTACCTGTGGGAAGTTGCATTCACATTTAAAAATTGTTTGGTGACATGATTTTCATCCCACTTACTTATACGTCCATACCATCTTAATCTTACACCTTTAGATTTAAATACATCGTGTAAAATTGACTTATTACATCTTACCTAAAGGTGGACTTATTTTTCTTAACAATGTAACTACATCTAAGTGCTTAATTCGTCCCTTGGCATCAGGGTCATATTCACTCCATAATCTGAAAGAAAATGTAACTCAAACTATATACAAAGAAAGGTAAATAAAAGAGCTAATTTTCACTTTAAAAAAATGCGATATGGTACCTTATAAATTCATCTAAGTGGTGTGGTCCCAATATTGACCAGTCTCTGGTTAAATAGTCGAAGTTGTCCATAATGACGGCGACAAATAAATTGATGATCTGGAACAATAGCAAAATCTTTAAATAGAATATTACAAGTCAGATACGATTCCTTATAATAAAGCTAATCTTAGAAATCTTATATATTAATCTTAGAGATAAATATAATAAGGAGAAGGAAAATTAAATTGGACCTTTTAAAAAACAGCAAAAAGCAATCAGCTTCATCCGTCCAGCATCCATATCAACAGATGCGAAAGCCTGTTTCGGTGTCTGTTGTGCCTTTGTATCTTTGAACCAATATTTATGAAATTTGCTACAGTTTAAGTTTTTATATCGATCTAACAAATAGGAGAAAAAAACCATTTTTTTCTTCGGGAATAGAGTTGTAATATATTTGACGATCTCTTAACACTAAAATTAACTCGGACGAAGTCATCGATAGTGATACAAAATAATATTTTCTATCTGCATTTGAAAGGAATAGACAAAAGAACTTACAAGAAAAGAACAAAGTACGTAGAAAGATATGAAATACGGGAAAGCGAGGACGCTCCCACAGGACCCGCTGCTGTCATCCTCGCCCTCTTCCTCATAATTGGAGTCACAGCGCACATCGGGCTCCGGGGACACGCCCATCATTATGTCTTGCCATGCCTCACCTGACAGAAATGCATCAAATTTGAATTATCTATTCAAGTAAACCGTCAACTCTACTGTTGGTTTGGGAAATTGCTACTACCAAGAAGAACGAGCAAAAAACTCGGCGGTTGCTTATTTCAAAATATAATTCTTAGTTTATTCCTTTTTTTTTTAATTTATTTAACAATTTAAACAAATCATTAACAAATGTCACTTACACGATAAAAAATCACAGAGAGTGATATATACTACAGTTTTATTTATTTTTTTAAAAGTAAAAGGCAAGTACCGTTGTAAAATAAGTAAACTTATATCAAATGATATAAGTTTAGTTACTTTAGCGTTTTAAATATTAACTATTAACTATTAAATATTCTTTCAAATATAACTAGTTACATTTTGCAATTGCTATCTTGTACAACGTCAAAGATAAGTTATATCTTGGCAATCTTATCATTTACGTAATTCTCAATAATATAGTGAACTTTCTGCATCAGCTTCCTTTTAAAAGATATTTGAAACTGTTATAATGGCAAGACTAAAATTTATTGTCAAACTTTATTGTTGAATCGTATCATAAAACCCACAAAAAAGTTTACCACATTTAAAAAGCTGAATTACTAACTTACCGGTAGCGGATCTAAATAACACCAGTATAGCCTGTGGAAATGTTTGGAAGTGGTTGTTTCGAGTAATAGGCGAGTCATCATCGATTGCAATTTTCCCAAAAACCTAAAATTAAACAGCTTTAATAGAAATCTGAGAGTCATGAACGCTTAACCAACGAGTTACTCCATTTGTTGGAGGAAATACGGCATTGAAATCTACTAACAATTATAAATTTATTTTTTATTTCATAGCATTAGATAGAGATTTTATAACCCAGTGTTGAAAGATTAATTCTTTGTTGTTTTCATTATTTATAGGTTAAGGAATATAAATCGTGGAATTTAGTCTTTAGTAAATGAAACTTTATCTCCTTTTTATTATATGAACTCCTAGCATATCTTCCATTTTGAAAGGCTTAATTGCAATCGTCAAATAAATTTAATATTTTCCTCATATTTATTCTCTAACCTGCATTCCTACTACGGCGTATATAAAGAACAGCATCAAAATGAGCAACGCTACATAGGGCAGAGCCTGGAATGACTTGATAAATGTCCAGAGCAACGTCCGTATGCCTTCTCCACGAGACAGCAACTTTACAAGCCTCATAACCCGGAAGAGGCGAAAGAAGTTTATCGATGGTATAGAACTTTCCTGTAAGACAATATTTTATTAAAGTCTCGTGATACTCTAAGAATAGTATAAAATGACAGTACTATGTTCCAATACTTTAATGATTTCTGATACATACAAATAAAATATATCGTTGGTACAAGAAACGTATTTTTAAATGGTTTGGATTATATTTCGCAAATACAGATTTTAATGTATTTAGTCTTACAAAACATGGTTGGCTAAAAAGTTATTCGGAATCTGTTATAAAGGATGTACTGTGTTTACAAAGGACAATTTTTCATTATCATAATTATAACATTGTTCTTTTCACAGATTTGTAGTTTTGAGATATTCATTTCTCAATTTTTCTACTTTAACATTATTAACATTATTTTGCTAAAATATAGAACTTTAAATCGTAACAATTTAGATATCACTAAATGTCTTAATTTACTCCATTATATTGTTTAACTCATAAAGAGTCCATTTTTGAAGTGTTAGTAAGTTCTGTGTACGTTAAATTTGAATTTCAGTATTTTAGAATCTGTTATGAAGTGACGCTTATTTGAAAGTGAGAGACAAATTCTAAAAAAAATATGTACATTATACAATGATTTCAAAGTGCTTTCTATCTATGTTAAATACTTTGTATTCATTAACTATTTTTGTCATGATACTGTAAGATCTGGATTCATTTTGTGTGTATATGACTATATGTACCTCTTCGACTAGTAGTGTAAGAAAAAAATTGTATAGTGCTTCAGTGCATTTTACTATATCTAATGTTTATAGTTGGATATTATGTTAACTATTTGCAAGTTACTGTCCCAATTGCAGATCATACTTTACATCAAAAGCTAACCTTACAAATTAATTTGCTCGACAACAACTAAAGCTATTTTTAGTAACATTGAAAATTTTTGGTCCATAATTACCGATTTTTCTATTTTCATCCTTTATCAACTAAAAATGTTTGAAATTATATATTGCTATCTACTATATACCTAAGAATTCTATAAAAATATTTTGTACAATATATTTTTCTATTTAATGAAATTTGGTTGAGGTATTAAATGAGCAAAAGCGTGCGCTTACCTTGACAATATGTGCCCTTGGCAATCCACTGCCCTGAAATAAACACGGTTATTTCTCTTTAATTCGATCATCTACATATAGAAGGACTAACGATTGACCGCTGTAGCTTGCTGTTATTACAACATCTATATCGTCCATGCTCGGGACAGTAACTACATCGCCTAATTTAAAATTCTTATTAAAAATATTGAATCCTAACTCTCCTTCTACAAAACTTGCCTTATAACTCATAATAACTATATACATTGCTTTTTCATAAACTTAAAATTTCAATGGTCGATTGAAATTAGGCGATGTAACAAGTGAAATTTTTTAACTAATTATTTAAGATTTATTCTCTGCTAGCGTGCATAGTGAGCATTACCTGATTCTTAAGTTCGTTTACTTGTGAGACGACGATGTCGATGATGCTACCTAATACGATGATGAAGTCGAACGTGTTCCACGCGTCACCGAAGTAATTCTAGACAGATGTTTTTAAATTAGATTTTTCTTACCCGCACAAGATAATCTTAGGAACAGTAATACATCAGCAAAAATATGAAAAGACCAAATTCTAGCAATACCTAATCTAAGTAAGTGTCCCATATACTAATATATAAAGCTGAAGAATTTATTTATTTGATTATTTGACCGCGCTAGTTTCAGGAAATTGGACCGATTTGAAAAATTATTTGAGTGTAAGATAGTCCATTTATTGAGGAAAGCTATAGGCTATGTAGCATCACGCTGAGATGAATAGGAGAGGAGCAGTAAAAAAAAATGTTACGAAAAGGCAAAATTAAAAGTTTTTCTTTGCGTGCGCTAAGTAAACGGTGAAAGTTATTCAAAAATCTTGTAATACTAAATTGTTCCCCTTTAAAAGTTCTAAATAAAAGCTTGCGACAACATATTTCTTGCTTTTGAGGTTAACTCACTTTGACCATTTCTATGGTTATCATAAGACTATATTACGGTTTAAATCTTTTCTCGCGGGTCGAGCCGCTGACAATTGCTAGTGACCCGATAAGTTACAAGAGAAGGCTTACCTTAAACCTAAAAGCAGCGAGTTTAAAAATGAACTCGAGCGCAAATACAGCTGTGAAGATCATGTTCAACATGTCCAGCGCCTTGCTGTATTCCGGCGGTTGGTTGTGGTATTTCATGGCGAGTGTTATGGTGTTTATCATGATCAGTACAAAGATGGCGTATTCGAAAGGCTGCGACGTCACAAACCACCATACTTTGTATTGGATGCGATGTTTCGGAATATATCTGAACAGATTGAGTATTATTATTAAGTTTATAAATCAGGGTTCCCTCAATTAGTTTCTAGTTAAGTTTAACGGTCAACTAAAAGTTAATAACTAATAAAAAGACAAAAAAAACTGGAAAATTTTGAAGCGATTTCCACGTCAAAAGATCTTGTACTTCTGAGGTCATCTGTTTACAAAGTAAAGGTTTACCAACACTACGTCTTCTGGTGCGAGTTTTCTATTCAAACATATTTAAGAAACGATGGACGTTGGAATACCTAGGATTATGTTTTGTTATGCAAGTTTGACTTTGCGCTATATCAGATTCTGGTTCTTTTCTATATTGGTAATTTTATATCGCAAAGCATAGCTAGTTTCCTATTTATTAAATGAAATCTTATATAATTATAATATAATCATATATACATTACCTTCTAATTGGTTTAGCTTTAAGTGCAAATTCTATACAATTCCTTTGGTTCTTATCTAATTCACAATTTTTATACTCTTGCTCACCCTCGTTTTGGAATGTCACTATGACGAAACCGACGAATATATTGACCTACAATATAATATTTATTTTAATATATTCTTTTTCCACCGTTAGATCGTCTACATCTAGAATGTGTTATAAAGTTTCCCGTCATACTAATTTATGCTTTCGCTTTGATTCAATGGTCCTTTTTTTAATATGTTATTTTATTCTTTATTAGTTTTACCAGCGACTTCATTTGCATCTACTATTGTATTTAAATACCCCCATTTAAGGATTTTTTTCTGTTCCCTATATGTTATCTCGGTATATAAACTTGAGTTGGAAAATAGCATCAATATTCCTCAAGCCATGAAAGCCTAATAGTCAGACGGACAAAAAGAAAGAGAGACTTTTGCATTTATACTCGTATAAGTATTGATATTTGCCAACAACAGTATTGGCTATTTATACTTACCATAAAGAAGGCGATTATAATAATATAAATAATATAGTAGGCTGCAACAATTGGACGGAAGTTTGTAATGGGACCACGATCCTCGGCATTCGAATCTATAGACACATACAATAACCTGAAAATAAAAAAGATTTACTATGTAATAATAGTAAACATGCTAAGAAAAGTGGCCTTTTTGAAGTTATCAAAGCAGATGCCACTGGCGGAGAATACATTGTGTACACGGTCGTTATTGAAATATTTCGAAGAAATATTAGAATCTAATTAACATCAGTTAAATAGATTCTAGATTATCAGGCAAAAAAGATGAAATAATAGTTATGAAAGGAGAATAATAACAACCGTAGTTATTTTATAAATAAGGATAATATGTAGTGAATAGAAGTTATCAAAAATTTCATGTAAACGCTTAGATTTGCCTTTTTTTGTCAAAAATATATACAAATAGTGTTAAGGGCTCACCCTGGCCATCCTTCAAACGTAGATACTGTGAAGAGAGTGAGCATTCCTTTCATAACGTTATCAAAATGAAAGTCATTCCTTTTCCATTCTCTGTCTCTAACTATATAATTACGATTTTCAAACACTAAATACGTCCCCCTGGAAATATAACCGTTTGCTATAAAAAGTTAAATGGAAATAAAAAAGTTGTTTTGTGGCAAACTGTAATAAAGCATAGCGAGGCGTCTTCAAAACTAGTGAGTATTAAAGAGACCCATAACTTGGATGAGCTAAGTAGCATTAGCTTTTTTAATAGTTCGTAGCTTATGACATCACGCGGCAGATGGCATTAAAATGAGCATTACAAATATTAATCTCCATTAAGAATTCGGTCAGTTTGAGACTAAGCGTGCGACTTAATAAACACAATAAGTGTCATTTTTCAATATCAATATTAGAGTTTCTACCTATATTAAAGTTTTTACGTGTATCCAAAACAATACTTCGTTTTATATAATTACTATTTCCTTGTTAAAAAACAATATCACTTACCTACATTCGTCTTTTGTCATTTTCGAAATATCTGTACATCTAAAAAATTTTCCCTGCAACAAAACTTCTGTGATTAGATGCCAGATTGGTAAATTTATTTTTGGTTGCTCATGCTAAAAGCAATTATTCACAAGTTCAAGTTAATGAAGGTAAAGTTAATTAATTACACGGATTAAGGTAACTCATTTCTCATGATATTAAAACAACCACAGCCACGTTTGAAATAGAGCATTGTAGATATGTCTGAACAGTTTTTAAAATCAAACAATATCGTGTAAGTAATTATTTTTGTATAGGGCGTAAGGAGCTTATTAAATTTCATGCACGAAATATTGTTATTACGATTGATATTTTCAAAAATTTCATCGAACATTTTCACTTGCAGGTCGTTAAGATGTAAATGTAGAAATAAGAAAGCAAAATTTAATTTAGACAAGGGGATATTATTAGAATATCAAAATATGATTATAAAAGGAGTAGGGTTGGAGTTGACAGGGATTAAAGCTTAGGCTCGCTTAGGCTCGTGAGGCCCGGTTCTGCGGCGCCATAATTTTTAAATGCCATTATTTTAGAGAAGAAAAAGAACAGAATTAATAAGGTGATAAACAGAACCTAGGTCAGTATAAATCCATCGCTGCAAATCATAGAAAAGAATAGAAGATGAAATCAAATTGCGTTGACTACACTTAGTGAGATAAGGGTAGGAGAATTACGAGATTAATTTAGTGACGTAGATGACGCAAACAATATGATTCCGTTTTTGATATAGCTCGAAATTCGACGCGCATATCATTAACGATATCAATGTTACAATTAAGAAGATATCAATCGTATTGTCAACTCTTTGTTGCACTCTCACCTTAAATAACTGTACACCGACCACAGCGAACATAAATTGTAATAAATACGTAACTAGCATTATATTTCCTATAGTCTTAATTGCTACTATCACACATTTCACCACATACTAGTGAGGCAATTGATGAAGATAACGTGCGAGTTAGTGGCGTGGGTATACGTTACCAGGGCAAGGATTGTCCACGTTTGTCCCGTAACGACGCAGCATCGGGACATAGGGGAAAAGCAAACATTTTTAATACACGGGAAGATTTAACACGGGGAGTAGGAACAATATTTACACTACAAAGTTATAAATAACTCATTGTTGTTAGACTTTCTCAAATGAGGATTGAATACAAGTAAAACGCCAAGGTAGGGGGATGGTTATATACTATGTAATGTGGGTTTAAATTAGTTCTCTAAATGATTTGGATTTTATGTAAATTCTACACCTTTGGGTTCAATGTATTTTATTCATGCTGCGTTAGTAGATGTAATAGTTGGCGTACAATGGAAGTTGTTACTAAATATTAGTCGACTATATCATGCTAATAAATTCTTTAATTACAAAATGCATATAATACTTTTAATATAACTAAATATGTTGAAATTGAGAGACGGGGTTTGGAAGACGATATAGGTATATATTTAAAGCAAACAGACACGACAAAGAAATATAATAAGGAAGAATTGAAATAGATATATCTATATTGCACAGTGGAAACACAGAAAGTTAAGCATTGGAGAATATCAAAGCAGAAAGCTAACATGTTTCAGAAGTACATATAAAAAAGAAATAAAATAGAAAGAAATATAAATAAATCATGAGAAATGAGTAGTAAAAGGTTAAAGAGATAAAAGACAGACAGCCAAAGATTAAAGATAACAAAAAAACTGACAGTATTTACTACCCAAAGGTGTAACAGATTTATAGAAAGTAAAAATAAAACACAGTGTATACGTGTAACACTCGAGTGTGTCGGAACTCTTGATTGCTCTTATCATAGCATTATGTATTGATAGTTTTTATGGTGTTGATCATTTTATAGTCAAAACTGTAGAATGTGCCCCCTACCTTGAACATTTGCACTCCCATGACCGCAAACATGAATTGTAGCAAGGATGTTACCAACAAAATGTTTCCGATCGTTTTGATTGCAACGATCACGCACTGAACAACGTGCTATAATCAGGGAAAAACTGTTTCAATTCTATATCAAATTCATGGTGTCTTATTTGTTATTATAGGAAAAAATATTTTAAAAGAAAAAAGTCTTATGTTTCATAATGTAGATTTTAAACTATTGAATTGTTATTTTTACTGACCTTAAGGCCCTTGGCCCTGTTGATGGCCCTAAGAGGCCTAAGAACCCTGAACACTCGCAATATTTTCACAACGGATATACTTCCAGACCTGCAAAATTTTATATATTGTTGCATAGAACAAAATTGCTAGAGCAGTTCTTGTGTAAGGTTTGAAATGTTGGCATGACGTGTATATAACTATAGTTTATAATCTCAAACTACCAAATACTATTTCATGTTTGAATTCCTCGAAAAAAGAGAATATCTGGTGATTGTGTTTTAGTAACATCTTGAACGATTTCGGACGGAGCAGCGAATAAAGAATTGTATTGAAGAGTAAAGAGCAAAGAGAGTTTTTTTTACAATCAAATTGTTTTTTTGTTAGATATCAGTCACATAATATTATAAATGTGAAAGTCTATCTGTCTATTTTTTGTGCTATCACAGCTAAGTCGCTTTAAGCTTATAAACTTGCTTAAAATATAGGATATCAAAATTCTAATTTTTCCTTTAAGACCAAAATGGAAGAACATAATTGTGGGTAATGCCTGGTGAATATAGTTACCTAAAGCTCATGGAGATAAGAGAGACGCAAACAACGAGCATATCTAGGACGTTGAACGCCGAGCGTAGAAAGGCACCTTGGTGAAGAATGAGCCCGTAGGTTATCAGCTTCAGGAACAGCTCCAACGTGAAGATGCCCGTGAAGAAAATGTCGAATTGACTCAGCAACTAAAACCAATAGAAAAATAACAACACTGTTTGTTAAAAAAAACTAAATAATTTGGTAAATAAACTATTATTAATGATAAATTTTGATCCTACCATATTAACGATAAATTTTGCATTTATAATATTAGTATGAATGGCTACTTTATTTTATACTTTCTAGAGTTCTAGTGGACTAGTTTATGTGGTAATGTCTGGTGATTTAATTATTACCCAATTTCGAAACCCTTTCTGAGCAGCATCCAAAGGATCTTCTGCCGCCAACATGGCTGATGATAGCATGATGCACACCAAGATGATGTTGCCGAAAGTTGACGATGAAGACATCTTGTAGCAGAGCACCCGGAATCTATTACATAGTACTTACAATAAGATTTACTATATCATGTAGATTTAGATATACTAGACGATATTCTAACAAATCAAATACAGTTTATTAAATTGCTTTTAGTATAAATATTACTTTAAGCTTTACTTTATGAAAATTTTCATAATATACTTTAAATCGGCTTTTCAATAAAATATAACATTTTTAATATTGTATAAAAGTAGAACCTAGATTTGGAGAAGAAATGTTGGCATCATACACACATAATTATTATAACAAAAACATAGATTATAAACATCAATAAACACTAAAACAGCTAATACATGCAAATTATAAATTATCGCTAAATTTATTACGCACGACGTTTAAATTCATTCCATGCAATCAGAACAATGTAAAAACTGAAATCATGCTAAACCATCATAATAAAAGTCTAAACAAACATTTTGCTCGTGTAACTAATTTACAAAGTCTATTTCTGGATCATATTCTTTTTATAGATCATGCGTAACTATTGGAAAACTTAAGGTTTCTACAGACAAACCTAACCACTAACATCGGAATTTAAAGGTACCCTGTAATCTCATTGCTGTAGAGTTTAATTTGGATAATTTTAAAAATAAGGACAGCGTGCATATATGCGTATGGCACGATAGATAAAGTAGCTCGTAACGATCTCGACAAAGGCATATAAATATCTTTGAACAACAACGCCAATAGTACGCAATGAGACACGGGTACCGTTTCACCAATCACCTGTTTGATGGTGAGAATATGAAGAAACTACTAGCGTTCGGTATAGGCGGCGTCTGATTTGGCATATTCAGTTCAGATATCCGCCGTGGTCTAGCGGTTACTAGCGTTCCTTCCTCTTCTAACTCGCCTCCATCTTTATAATATAAAAAGAGATAACATTCTTGTGTGCTATATCTCAATTTAATTTTATCTTTATTAGAACGCTGTTACACTTATATAATTCTAATTAGTATTATATTAACCTATTTAAATCATGCCTAAGTGTTGCGAGTGACGTTCATATTATAATATTAAAAAACCTATATTTTATAGATTAAATACAAATAAAGAACACATGTGAGATTAGCAAGAGTGTGAGAGAAAATTATAACATAAAAGTAGCTTAAAATATAAAAGAAATATTTAAAGTAAGAGGCATAAGTACTGAAAAATAAAAACCTCCAATAACGCCGCAATTTTTTTTTAACAAAGATCACGTTTGCAAATTAAATTTACAAAACAGATAAAGTAGCGGTTGTTATTGAGGTGGAACAAAACAAAATGAAGAGGCAGATAAAAACATCTAATTAATCAGAAGCATGGGCCCTCCGCGGTCCCTAACCTGTTGTTTTTGGAAAATATGAAGAAGGAGCTAGCATCGGGTATCGGTTTGGCTGAGCTTTGGATTTCGACCTCCGAAAGCCGCCGCGGCCGCGCTGATGATGTCGTCGGCTTACGTTTCAACCGCGGCTCATCCTCGAACTCTGTGTTCACTGTTTCGGTTTGGTTAGCGTCTTCAATTTCTCTTACCAAATTTAGAACTTTTGATTCGGTTCTTAGATTTGTAAGGTTGTTTTTAACATCTTACATTGTATATACATAAATAAAATATTTCAAATATAATTAAAATGAACACCATCATTTTTAAATTTACTGAGTATACCGCACAATAATTTAGTTATATATTTTTAAAAATATGGCGTAAATTAATTTGTTGACCTAGTATTTACTTAGATAATAACTTGTTTTTCGCATTTTTATGAATAATGTTAAAACAAGTACTAGTTTAATAATAATCCAATTGTAGCCTTTGAGAACTCCTCGAGAGAAATGTATTACTTTACAGTTTCTTATGCTATGTAGACCCAATTTAATTTTGTAGTTTATGAAACCTTTTGATATTTATTGCCGATATTTTAATGTTTTTTAATAGTTACCAATATGATTTCTTTGATGGCTTTCCATTTCATCTCTTTCTTGTTCTTCATCAACTCTTTCTTCTTCGATAACTCCTTCATCACCTTCTACTTCTATTTCATCCGGTTGCTCGCCCTCTGATCCTGTTTCTTCGTAGTCTCTTTCGGAGCTGTAAAATTTATGGACGTATACAGAAATTGATCATAGCAACCGTTTTTAATAATATTTTCGAGACAGATATTCAAAAGGTTTCTTCAGATTACTTTTTGGTTTCTTTACCAAGTGTACTTTTTATGCAACTTATTTTAGTATTGTTTTTGGTAAATGTTTTTGGTTTTCAAGTTACCTTAGCTCTTTAAATTAAGTTGACGATTTAAGTTAAAGTAAAAAAGGCCGGCTTGGCTATAGTTGATTTGTAAGCTTTTCGTTACTTTTAAGAATATTACAATTTTAAGAATCAACTTTTCAATCTATAATAATTATTTCATTGAAATCTATATAAATACCAATGATTTACTCGTTATTTTAGAAGCGTGATGTTAAGCTTTATAAGTGCATGCTATATCTTTTTTGTCGAAAGAGAAAAGAGAATAAGAATGTATTAAGGCATACTTATCGGTGGTGTATGCTTCTTCATCGTGTACGTATTCGTCATCAGTATCGGCCAGAACTCCTTCTGCCCCTTCTTCAATACCTTCGACTTCTTCTGCAGCTTGCTAGATATTATTTATCAAGTACATTATTACATTTATACTTACTATATATACTTATGTAAAAATTTTCGTTACGTTACCTCTACGATAATCTTTACGTTTGTATAATTTAGAATCTTATCTTCACCCCAATTACTATGTGAATCGTTCATTAGTTTTTTAACTAATAAACTTACAAAAGTAAACAATATTTTATTTAACTTGAGTTTGTATGTGGAATCTTGCAATTGTTGTCACTATTGACTTCCGCTTTGTATTTTATAGCAACACAGTCATGAAACAAGAGAATCGCGCCCTTTTTTATTGAAATGTTGGCAACACTGTGCCGTTGTTGTTTCCGGCGGAGTCTTCCTATTGATAAAACGTTTCAGTGACAGTCAGTCTTTGTTCGTCATTCAAGAGAAGTGCATCTCGGAACTATTATATGTTAATTTCTTTGTAAGAACTATATACGTACTCCTTCTTCCTTTTCTATATTAGTTAACGATTCAGCGTCAGCCAAGTTGTCAACAGCGATAGCCAAGAACACATTCAGCAGGATATCTGTTCTACTGTTAAGAAACAATCCTATAGAAAACACAGTTTTTGCAAAGCCATACACTCAACAGTAATAAAAACAGTAAAAACCAGTAATAAAAAGAATTTCAAGACTTTTTTGGTAGGTCACAAAGACCATATATGAAGCGTTTAATATAATTTTCTGATTATTACAAAAGTACGACACTTAGAATGTTACTTATATGTAAGTGCAGCAAATTAAGTCACAAAAGAATGTAAGAAGCCGATAGAGAGAAGATGATAGACCTATAAATTGGTAAAACTTGGTAGGAAATATTAGTGAGGCTAAGGTGTTAATTTCCATGAAAATAAATCTTACTGAAAGTAAAAGGAGGAAACGGCGAGGAAAAAACTTAAAGACAATTTGAAGAAAGCTCAACTAGGCAAAAAAGAGAATGTCGTTAAGTCCATCCAAAGCAGTAATTCCTTGATAAGTCTTTTAGATATTGTAGAGCTATAACTAATAATAGCTACTAATAATACTAATAGATAGATAATAATATCCAATAGATTAGCCGCCGAGTTTCTTGCTGGTTCTTCTCGGTAGGAGCAAATTTCCGAATCAGTGGTAGCTTCTTTACAACATTTGACAATTCAAAAGTACTGTAAACAGTCCACTTGAATAAAGAATATTTTGACTTTGAATTTGAATAGCTTGAATAACTACTATAAGCTAGTGCTTATAGTAGTTATTCAAGCTATGCAAAACAAAACTCAAATATAAACGACTACAATTTTTAGGTACACACAAATTTCTATAATAAATCTTTAGAGTTAATGATAAAGGATACAGTTGCCACAGATGAACAGGATGATGAAGTAGATACAAGCCAAGATCCCAAAGGTGCCGACACCACCGTAAGCCTTGATGCCCTCGTACATCACCGCATTCCAATCTTCGCCAGTTAAGATCTAAATATCAATATTGCAGATAACGTATTAAATGATAACGTTATTACCGGATTTTTCTTTAAAATAATTAATTTTTCAAAAGATATATTCCACACTAGATGATCTTGTTCCGCTTGGACCCAAACCATCATAATTATGACCATTATGACCTACTGGTCATATTTACTATGGTATATTATAGTATACCATAGTAAATACACCACACTACATAGTAAATGGACTATAGTATACCATAGCAAC
Source organism: Morpho achilles (assembly GCA_947086495.1). Classification (NCBI taxonomy): domain Eukaryota; kingdom Metazoa; phylum Arthropoda; class Insecta; order Lepidoptera; family Nymphalidae; genus Morpho; species Morpho achilles. Next base: position 10,907,556 of record CAMTZB010000026.1, read on the forward strand.
TTGCAAGATAGAACAAAAATGTTTCACTATGTATACCATAGTGAAAATTTTTTGTTCTATCTTGAAATTGCAAGTTGTTATCGGTGAAAAAAGATCAGTATTATTTTGTTTAACCTTAATTCCTTAACCTTACCTCCAAATTAATTAATTAATTAATTAAAGCTCAAACCGAATATTCTATTCCAATAATGTTTTGTACTAGCTTTTAAGGGCTCCAAATGTTTATATCAAAGAGATCAATGTCTAAAAATGTGTCGTTATCAATGAGAAGAGAATTGATGTTTGCTTGCTAATTAAAATACCTGGAACACAGTGAGAAGCGCCTGCCAGAAACAATCAAAGTTGTGTCGGTCCTTCTCTTCAACTGGATCATAATTGAATTTGCCACCAAAAACCTGTAAGCGTTGAATGTTAAGGATAATTGTGCATATCAAATCAAAATCATTTATTTACTGTTATCACACTTAACTACAAACAAAAATGGAGTAAACAATAACATAACAGATTAGAAAAAAAAATCTAACAAATGTTTATGTAGAAATATGTGACCAAGTAAAAAGAAAGCTACACTCAGCACGGTTTGAGGCAAAGCCTCAAAGAAAGTTTTCAGTGGCGACCGCTACTAAAACTAGCATTAGAACATATTAACATTGATTTATATTGGATCCTAATATTCCTAAAATTGACCATATCATTTCATTGATAAGGTTAGGATGAATATAAATAATAATTTAAATACTTAAAGATTTACCTGCATGCCTAACAGTGCGAAAATCATGATGAAAAGGAAGAGCAATAACAACAAAGATGCAATTGACTGGATCGAGTTCAGCAGTGAAGCCACCAAGTTGGACAACGAACGCCAGTACCTGCAGATTATAAAAAATAATTTTACGACAACCTGCAAAGATAAGACAGCAAAATAATTTTGTAATTTCCTTAACCACTGGATGTTTCAAAAGATTCTCATTTAAACATAGATGGGCGCATCAAAATTTAATTCAGCTCTTCTGGTGGAATCTCGACATTCAAGTAACATAAACTTCGCATGCATTTATATTTACACGAAAATCAGTCGCAATCGTTGGAGGAAGATTTGACCTAAATATTTCTGTTGTGTATGTGGATTATCAAAATAAATAAAAATGTATCACCAATTTGGTATTAAATAGTTCATATCATAACAGTTCCGTTATCAACTGGGTTTTTGTCGTTATGAAAGTAAAAGTAAAGTATTGGGGCAAATACCTCCTCTTCTATTGTTCTTACCTCTTGAAGTGGAGGATTGGAGCATAAGACCTACCACGCTGCTCCAATGAAGATTGTTAGGTTACACATATCCCCAGAATTCCCCTGAAAGATGCAGGTTTCCTCACGATGTCTTCCTTCACCGAAGTGATAAATTGTTAATATAAATTCAACGGCTAAGTTTCAATAGAAAAACTTATTATCGTCGGCCTAGGATTTGAAACCGAGAGTCGAAATTCACACGGTTTCGCCGTTCGGTTATCACAGTTATTCGTCGCCATATTTTACTATTTACACATATTTTATTATTTATTATTAAATTCCAATTCCTATCTAAGACTATTCCAATCTAAGACGGCAAAGCTTTAATAAGATTAGCTGCAAAAATAAATAACAAAAGAGAAGACATTAAAATGTAAGCAAATAAAATTGAATAACAGCAGTCAAAGTAGATTCACATACTTGGTGACCTTAAAGACTCGGAGGAGCCGCACACAACGCAACACAGATATGCCAAGAGGCGGCATCAGTTCTGTTTTGGTGAGCACCATCTCGCTGATTGAGCCAATCACCACGAAGCAGTCGAATCGGTTGAACAGGGAGACAAAATAGCCCTACAAATGGAATAAGCCATTTATAAATAATTTATAGAATTAGGCGTTAATTTACGGAGATCCATAATACAAAAGTAATAATAAAATTATTTTGCTATAATCCGCGATGAAGTAAAATAGAAAATATATACTATAATGCTAAATGTAGAGTGGACAATCGGTTATCATACAGGATCCTGATACATGCAGGATTCGTAAAAAACACATGCACAAACCTCCACCACCGCCACCACAATACACAAGCACTATATACGTTCACTATCACAAACTCAACAATCGTTTCGCCCCGCAACCGAATCATTATCAGGAGATAGACTCCACGACCAAAATTGCAAAGGTTTCCTATACAACCTCCAGCTGGACCAAGGAGGTTGAACTTCTACTTTAAAAAAAAAGGTTTCAATGAACGAGTCCGCAGCGACGCAACACGCATGCGCAATCGATGTTTGCGCCTTGGCGCTAACATTTGACATTTAAAAAATCTTTCCAATATTTAAACAAAGTTTGGTTTTATTAATATTGTTTAACGTATTATAGTATGAGAGTAGATAAAGTAGTGTATGACATTGTATGTTACTTGGTCTTATAACTCTCGTGTGATACTATAAAAAAACTCGTGTTATAAGAACCCTTATTATGCAACAGTATCATAATCTACTATAATAGTAATGTTATAAATAAATTTCCCATTAGGCCTTGTTTTATTCGTAGACAATCATACAATATTTCATAATAGTTTCAAAGTTATAGTGGTTCCTTATACATACATACATATATTTGGGTGCTTAGTGAATTTTATATTAAAAATAATTTATGCAATTTATGTCAAAAATGAGTAAACTTACCTGTAATCCTAAACTGTACATTTTGACCAACATCTCTAATGTAAAAAGTGCTACAAATATAGCATTCCCGTATTCTTGAAAATAATCCAACCACGGTGGCTGTCTGAAAAATAAATAAAGAAGAGAAATCCAACAATAAACTAAAAGTTCATTTAAAAGAGCTGGCAAAAAATTAATATAAACGTTACAAATAGTTTAATTAAAATATAAATAACGCATGAATGAAATGAAAAAAAGTACGACGTAGGTTTGTGATATAATCATATGTCTGCCAGCAAATGCGATAATGTAATCTTTAGGACCATAGTTAATGCAATAAATTTGGTAAACATCCCTTCTTGATACTGATCGTTTAATTTTACATCAATACAATTAGCGACAGCTTTAAAAGATTCAATTTTACCAAATCGGATTGGTAGTGATATGGCTATAGAGAGATTTACGTATTTAAAGCATTATTCCTACTAATATTATAAATGTGATTTCAGAGTATGGATGTATCTTTGTTACGTTTTCACGATGAGTCCGCTGAACCAGTATCGATGAAATTTGGCACAATTATTCCTTATACGCTGGGATAACATATATCCTGTTAATTCTACAGGAATAGGTGTAATACAGGAATAATTTTAGGTGCGAGATAAAAGATGATATGGGTAAACTCTTACTAATTTTATAAATGCGAAAGTCTGTCAATGCCAATCTACTGAAACAACGGAAATTGTGTTATGGACTATAGAAATCCTTTGAATTCAACAGGAATAGGATGACATTAAAAAGCGCCATCTCTTACAAACTATCACGCGACAACAGTCCACGCAAACGATGTTGCGGGTAAAAGCTAGAGTGGATATAAATCCCCTAATTTTAATTTTTGTGAGGATCCAATTATAGTTTTGCTTTTAGCTGCGTGTTTACTTACTGATAATGTTCGCTGGCGAGCACTACCGTGTTGAGAAATACCAGCACTATGATGAGCCAGTAAAAGGTTTGCGACTTCACTGCTCGCCTGCATGCACGCTTCATTCGACGATTCACCTTCATTATAATAATTATAAAGTTAAAATAATCTTAAGGGTATTTTCCTAAGATTATCAGTCTATTTATAGTACTTAACATTTCGGATTTTATTGATATTGAAATGATCTACACTACATAATTATTGTGTGCAATATTACAATTTTTAGCAACGATTCTACCATCCCAATAAATATAAAATGATCAGGTAGTCTATAGTACATAACAGAAAGAACAGTGACCCATAAGTATGTCCTTGTGGGATACCAGATTTATAATTTATTTAAACAACGCAAATATTTTAAGTTTTTTTAATTTATTAATTACCCAAGCTACATACAATTATTAGCTACATACAATACATACAAGCTACATACAATTACATAAGCTATGGTAACCCAGCGGTAACACCGTGCGACCCTTTCGAGAAGATCACGGGTTCAAACCCGGACAGACACCAATGAGTTTTTCTGTTAAAACTTGTGTCTAATTGATAATTGTAATTTATCACACGCTTTTAGGTGAAAGAAAACATCGTGAGGAAACCTGCATATCTCTAGAGTTCTGGTGTTATTTGTAACCTACTAATCCGCATTGGAGCAGCGTGGTAGGTCTTAGCTTCAACCCTTCTCTCCAAAAACGGAGAGAGGCCTATTCTCAGCAGTAGGATAGTAACAGGCCGCTACTTACTTACTTACTATGAGTCTATTTATAGTACCTAACATTTCGGATTTTATTGATATTGAAATGATCAATACACTACATAATTATTGTGTGCAATATTGTAATTTTTAGCGATGATTCTACCATGCCAATAAATATAAAACGATCAGGTAGTCTATAGTATATAACAGAAAGAACAATGGTCCGTAAGTATGTCCTTGTGACATACCTGACTTATATTCTAATTTATTTAAACAACGCATATATTTTACATTCTTTTGAAGAAATAAATTGCCCAAACTTTACCTTGTCAAAATCTTTCTTCCATATTTTTCCTAAAGATACTTTCTGCTGTTCCGGAGCCTCTATCCCTAAGTGGTCCGTTGAGTCGTGCTCGTTTGGCGTTTGACTTAAAAATTCTAGAAAGTTTGTAAGCAATTGTTAAAACACCAAATAATTTTTTCATTGATACAACCATTATATCCATATAAAAATATAAGTTCAAAAGTGCTCTGATTTTTTCACTCTTGATTATCAATATTTTGTGGTCATAGAGAAAATTGGCAAAATCTTGATTTGCGTAAGTTGCCAACTTCACTATAGACAAAAAATTACCAACCCATAAGGATGATAAAAAATATGAAAAATTATTAATATCAATGACTTTCTCACCTATGCCATAATCTCTTTTTTGATCTGCACTGTCGTGTTGATCTGCAAGTGGTTCTAAATATTCGGCTTGCGTGATCCAATCTAAATAACCTTTCAAATCCTCTTCTAATTGCTGTTTTTCTCTTAATTTTTGGAAGTCACCTCGATTTTTTGCCTTTTCTCTTTCTTTTGAAAACTCACTAAAATTGTTTCAAAAATATAATGTATATCCTTCAGCTAGTGTTTCAAAAACTACGGAATGATAAATTGAATGTTAATATAAAACAAAAAAATATCTTACCCAGACAACACACCGAGAATTAGATTCATAACGAAGAAAGCGCCCAATATAACCATCGACACGAAATATATCCATTCCCAACTGTTGCCCATGGCGTCTTGGATCTAAATAGATAACAACGTGATTAATATCGAATCGTCATCTTCCTGCCCTTATCCCACTTTAAGTGGGGTCGGCACAACATGTTATAAACATGCTGTCACATGATTTGGCTCCGTAATTTACAACTAGCCGCCTGCCTGACATCAACTTATCTTGACATAAACTTATCTAGTTATTTCTATATTAGGTTTATTTTAACAATAGAGATTCACTAACTCACATGATACATAACGTCCGTCCATCCTTCAAGAGTAATACATTGGAAGACTGTTAACATGGACAACCCAAAGTTATCGAAATTGGTGATCCCAAAATTGGGACCGATCCAATTTTCGCGACATTCCATATCTTCACCAATTAGGGAGCAGTTGAAACCGTTGTCGTTGTCGCAGGGATGTGGGTTGTCCATTATTTCATCTGAAAATATATATAAATTATCAAAAATATATGCATATATATAAAAAGCACACTGTCCCAATATCGACTTCAGCCTTATTTTCGTACTTTTTAATTAGAGATGGTTATTTCTGTTTTCAAGAAATTGTCTTCAGGGTTTATCTAATGTAACAGATATATAACTATTTTGGTAAATATATAAGAAACAATGCATACAAAGAAGTAATTCTGCTATCATTTTATGCATCTTACCTCTTTGCAATGGTTTCAATGCCTTTGATTCTTTGTAAAAGAGTGCCGAAATTGTAAATTGGTAATTGCAGATTAGGCAGATAAGAAAAATATATCAAAAATACTGCTGGGCATAGGCCACCAATCTCCGTTTTGAGAGAGATGGATTGGAGCTTATCCTTCGTGATTGAGTGCCCAAATTGTAAAAATTGGTAATTGTAGATCAGGCAGATAAGAAAAATATATCAAAAATACTGCTGGGCATAGGCCACCTCTCTCCGTTATTATAGAGAAGGATTGGAGCTAAGACCTACCACGCTGCTCCAATGCGGATTGGTAGGTTACACATATCTCCAGACTTCTCTTGAGATATGCAGGTTTCCTCACGATGTTTTCCTTCATCAAAAATCTTGTGATAAATTGCAATTATCTATTCGACACATAAGTAAATAAATAAATATATGGGACACTTAATTCCTGCCAGCATTCTTGGGACCACTCCACGTGGGCATGATTTGTATAGTCCTAGCGTGTAAGTAGTTTAAGATAGATATAACTTGTACATTTTTGCTGTAAATAAATATATAGGATATTGAGACTAAAATAAAAAACAGTTTTAATTTGATTTCATATGATTTTAATGTAATTATTGTAACATTAAGGAATATTGTTCTAGTACAAAAGTAATAATAAAATTATTTTGCTATAATCCGCGAAGAAGTAAAATAGAAAATATATATAATGCAAAATGTAAGTGGACATTCGGTTATCATACCTGATACATGCAGGATTCGTAAAAACACATGCACAAACCTCCACCACCGCCACCACGATACACAAGCACTATATACGTTCACTATCACAAACTCAACAATCGTTTCGCCCCGCAACCGAAGCATCATCAGGAGATAGACTCCACGACCAAAATCGCAAAGCGAAGCAATGTCCAAATAAGTTTAGTTATATACTATTTGGTTCAACCCCACCATTTATTTTATTTTGCCTGCGAACAAGTGTAACAAGCTTGAACTAGAAACATTTATCTGCTCGTTAATGACGGTGCCATTGTTATGTTTAATAATCTCAAGGTTTTCCAATAGGCTCAGCTTAAGTCCTTTATTAGAACACGTATGCAATACTTCGAAATTATGGTCATTAGGAACTTTATGACCGCTTTCTATCAGATTCTATCATCAGGAGTCTATCTCCTGATGATGCTTCGGTTGCGGGGCGAAACGATTGTTGAGTTTGTGATAGTGAACGTATATAGTGCTTGTGTATTGTGGTGGCGGTGGTGGAGGTTTGTGCATGTGTTTTTACGAATCCTGCATGTATCAGGTATGATAACCGATTTTCCACTCTACATTTAGCATTATATATATTTTCTATTTTACTTCATCGCGGATTATAGCAAAATAATTTTATTATTACTTTTGTATTATGGATCTCCGCAAAGTAACGCCTTATTCTATAAATTATTGTTCTAGTATTTAATTCGTGATACTGTTATAGATACCTGTAGTCTTACTGTAACAGGACTTGTGCATCTTTCCCGAGAACAGCTCGAGCCCAATGATGGCGTAGATGATGATTACGAATATAACCAGCAACGCTATGTGCAGCAACGGCACCATCGCCTTCAAGATGGAGTTTAGTACTATCTGCAAACCTGGAACAGAGCTGTGTGTTTATTCTGAGTATTCGTTCTGTTCTAGAACAAATACAAAGCATTAAATCCGAGAGCGTTCAGAATGGGAACAGTACACAGATAATGCCGTTTAGAAAACAAAGTGATTTTCTAAATCTTTTAATAAATACCGACATTTTGCTCTATGTACATATAGACGTGTCATTAACATTGTGCTGTGTTTTTGTGTTTGTTTATTTATATTAAATTCTACAAAAGATGGTGTTTTTAGTGTCATCCTAATTTTGTAGAATTAACAGGATTTCTATAGCGTATTCGTTATTTCGGTGTATAAGGAATAACTGTGCCAAATTTCATTGATATTGTTTCTGTGGATTCACCGTGAAAGAGTAACAAACATACATCTATACTCAGAAACTTTCGCATTTATAATATTAGTAGGATAAAATAGGATTTATTTATAATATAAATAGACCATGCAAGTTCAATACAAGTTATATTTTTATATATTATCGCCTATCTCGAAACCAGAACAAGAATTAAATACTGCGTGTTTATTTTGGGCTTTTATTTTATTCCAGAATAAATCGAGATGATAATTTATTAGTAGTTTTATTGATGGAAATTGTGGAGAATATTACTTTATAGTTACTCACTTGGCACGCCCGACACTAGCCTCAGTGGCCGTAGAACTCTGAAAGCTCGGAGTGCTTTTACGTCGAAAGCATCCTTGAATATACTCGACAGCACTGTGCTTACCATTCTGAAAAAATAAAAATCAGTAGTCTAAAAAAACAGTTTTAGTTTACTGGTGATAATTTGTGAGGAAAAGTAATAAAATAAAATTAATTTGTTATAATCCGCGATAAAGTATAGAAATAGAACCCGATACATGCATCTTATATCAATAATATCTTTATCCCTCTTAACGGGATCTCCACATCACATGTTCTTGTGCCGCTTGGATTCAGCGGCTTTCCGCAACCTTATTGAGGTTATTGGTCCATCTCGTACGGGGTCTACTGACACTGCGTTGTGCACTATCTGGTGCGGGGTTGTCACTATAGCACCTTAAGACCCTCGTAAGCTCGTAGGTTCTTAGTGCTATGTTTTCCGCCCATCGCCACTTCAGCTTTTGACGCTAAGCTACGTCGGTGACTTTGATTCTTCTACAAATCTTATCATTTCTGATCTGATCACGTAGAGATACTCCGAGCATAGCTCGCTCCATCACCCGCTGACTGATTCTGAGCTTTCTTATAAAGCCCATAGTCCATGTCATAAATGAGTTAATAATAGAATAGTAATATTTACCCTATAACGACGATGGTGAAGTCGAGCATATTCCATCCGTTCCGAAGGTAAGAGCCTGGATGCATTACAAAACCGTACGCTATTATCTTCATAACGCATTCGCCCGTGAATATTACTAAGAATATGTACTCGATCTTTTCCTGAAAGCGTATTAATGTAAACATTAAACAGCTATTTCATGGTAATATTCATTTATCTGATACCTTAAAAGTGGAAGATGAATAGATACTCGATATTTGTGAATATTAAGTTTAGGCCGTTCAGCTAAGTATGTCCATTTCTTTATTGTTATAATTGTTATAAATGAGAAAAAAAGAAACGCAGATGTACTAAGGCGGATTTATCCCTAAAAGGAATCTCTTCTAGTCAATCTTTGAGTAACAGAAGGAAGAAATAAGATGTGAAATACGGGTAATAAACTTGACATAGAAGATAAATAAAAGAGATGCAATATATGTATATACGTTCATTTTGAGAGAAAATGGAAAAGGTTTAGTGCTGTAATCAACTCGGATTACAATTGTTTAGGTACTTATTATGGTGCAAAATCTGTCAGACTATAGCTGATGCAACATTTTTGAGGCTTACAGTCAATTTTTGAGTAGGTCATACTTACCAGAACCCAGTTAGTGTAATTGGAATCGCTCGCTGGAAATGGTGTGTAGACTGCCAGGGCCACGCAGTTGGCGAATATTGTTGTCAGGATCATCCACTCGAACGGCCTGGATACTGATGTTAAGGAATTCTAGAAAGACTAGCTGACCTGGCAATGGCAAAACAATTGCCATATAAATTTAAAAAAAAAACATTTTACATCTCTTTCTTTCTCATCAACCAATAGACGTATACTGTTGGACCTAGGTCTCTTCCAATGACTTTCATGCTACACAATCTTTATGCCAGTATCGAGCGGCTTCTCGCGACTTTTTTGAGGTCGTCTGACCACCTGGTTTGGTCTGCCTACATTACGAAGCCGCCACTATAGCTCCTCGAAATAACATCGACGACCTCCGAACTAGGTGCCCCACCCATTGCCACTTCAAGTTTGCGACCCGTTGAGCTATGTCCGTCATTTTGGTCCTTTTACCGATCTTCTTATTTCTGATTTTATCGCATAGAGATACTCTGAGAATCGCTCTCTCCGTAGCTCGTTGAGCGACTCTGACCTCTCTTATGAGGCCCATAGTTAGCGTACAAGTTTCAAAGCCATGTCTAATAACTAGCAACACGCACTGTTTGAAGACTTGAGTCTTCAGGCACTTAAGAGTATTGAGTGTAAAGATCTCAAGCTATGAATACTTTTCACAAATACTTAACATTAATAAACTTTTTTATGCTTCTTTGTTATTTTTTACAATCTAATTTTTATCTCGCAACAAACACAATATACATATATCAAAAGTTATTTAAGCAATGTAACGCGTTCAAATGAATCGGGAAATATTATGAGGATGTTGGATCAAAGGCTTAAATGATTGTATTTTCAGTTCTTCGAAATTTAGAGGAAAATAGTAACTGATCAGTTTTACAGCGTAGAGATTACCGATTAATCACAATACCAATGAGGAATTTGTATTTTGTGTGGGCAGTAGACTTGAATACTACAAATCTGTTCATTCCTTGAAAACTTCAACACTGCGAAGAAATAGTAAAAATATTGATATAATTTGTAATGAGTGGTGAAAGAGCAACTTATTTGTCGAAACTGTAGCATTTACTATTTATATAATAAAGCAAAATACTTTCACTTTAGTTTCAATACACATATTTTTTCAGCTAACATTTCGTACTTACTCGTAACAGGCAGTTACTTAACATGCAAAAGTTTCATTTGTCAGATTTCCAACAGAACCAGCAGATTTATTAAATGAAATACTATAAAGTGATAATAATTCAATTGATAGGCCTTCAAATGGTCCTATTTCCTCAAAATATTCCTGCTCATTTCTTCTTTGATTACCTATTTTTGAGTGACAATATAAATAATACATATTGTATAAACACAATACATTTATTTATTTATTTATATACAATATATAGTGAATCTATATGGAACATTTAAACTATCATGAGTGTTATTCATAATTAATGTATAGAAATCGGCTATAGTCATGTGTTATTTTACTGGATGAACCCGACTAGTTTCAAGCCCATACGGGGCTCTTATTCATGAGCTCTTTACAAGGCGTTAACGCGGCGGGAACTGAGTTCAGTTTGAGTGTGTATAGCCGGTTTCTATAACATTAACTATATGGAACAGTTAGAAATACTGATTCTGTTATTCATCAGTTTCTTAAAATAATACAAATTATATCTTTTCGAGCGTTGTCTCATTGATGAGTTTAGTTATATTTAAACAGTAAGTGTTACGAGCCTAATAAAAATCCATCAACATTCTTCCGAAATTTGCACCGTCGAGCCAAGTGCGTGACTAATTCGATTAACTCCGATTTGTATGTTCGTATTAACTGGTCGTTCGCTACATAATCAACTAAATGTTTACATTCGAAATTACCACCCTTCCGTCGTCGTATTGACTAATCAAAGTCATACCATCAGCCCTCCACTACACGTCGTCCTAAGCCGTGGTCCGGCCTCACAGGAGGCACCCTTAGGACGACGTTTCCTGACGCTAGTAGAGCTTCTGCGCTCTACTCTACGCATTTCGCAACCTCGGCGATGCTTCTGCGCTCCGCCCGGTGACGTTGTAAGAGCCGTTAGGGCTAAAAGCATATTGTCAATTCGAAAAAAAAAAAATTACATTCGAAGTTGTTAAACTGTACTTGTTTAACTGATATAATTTTTAAGGGAATTAGTACAGATGCCTAAATGTTTTACATAGGTAATATAGTATCTGATTTCTACAGCAGTATTTATTTATCATTTATTTTAGCATTTATTTTAAGTAGTGACCCAAGGAAATGAATATGGTAACTGATGTTTAAAGAACTTCAATCTTATTAAATAAATACAAGTCCTGACGTCAACTAACCTCAACCTTTTGCGACACCTCGGCAAGAAAAGGGTGGTCTATTCTACTCAATTGGATACCATACGGTGGGTCAACTTACCTTAGTTGCCTTTTACGACACTTCGGTAAGAAATGAGGGTGGTCTATTCTAATTAGCCGGATACCCCACGGCGATTCAACTTACTTTAGTCGCCTTTTACGAAATCTTGATAAGAAATGAGGGTGGTCTATTCTACTCAACCGGATACCACACGGTGGCTCAACCTACCTTAGTCCCATGTTACGACACTTCAGTAAGAAATGTAAGTGATGCTACACAGCGAGCCAAGTTACCTTAGTCCCCTTTTACGACATCTTTAGAAATGAGGGTGGTCTATTCTACTCAACCGGATACCATACGGCTGAGCTTAACACTGATATGTTTAGACAAATTGTCCACAGTCCAATATAACATGACATATGTATTTCCTGAATGTATTTATCTAAATATTTGCCATTCATACGTTCACGGAATTGTTTGGCCCGGAGCCAGCTAAATTTTTTCATCCGTTTCACGTTTTGTTTATTTTTAAATAAGGGCGTTGCGCTTTATATTACCGTGGCCTAAGTGTTATTACCCGCTATCCTGTTTCTGGAGTGCATTAAGGTAAGTGCATTTGAGGTTGAGAAAACACTAATAAACCTGTATAATTTTAATGTAAGTATAAGATATCGGATATGTTGTTAAGGCGTTGTGAACAGCGTGATTATGAGATTTGTTTGAAAATTGAAAATGTTTAAAAGACCGCCGAGTTTCTTGCTGGTTCTTCTCGGTAAGAGCAACATTCCGAACCAGTCGTAGCTTCATTAATCATTTTGACGATTCAAAAGTGCTTGAATGAGCTTATTTGAATAATTAGTTAGGCCTTAGTCGGCATTTGCGACACCTCGGTAAAAAAGGGGGTTCTATTCCCATGGTGGGTACTTTACTCGCATTTTACGAAACCTCGGTATGAAATGTGGGTGGTCTATTCTACTCAGCCGGATACCACACAGCTTGGTTGTAATACTGATGATATGATTTGGTATTTCATATGTATAAAACATAATTTAATATATAATATATCATAGATAAACGAGAGATTACAATAGGCTTGTGATTCCTGTGTTGTGACTCAGCAGAGTTAGCAACTCTTTCGTTACAATAAAGTTTCGCTAGTAGTAGAAAATATGCTTGTACGTAAAACATAACACAATAATTGAAGATTATAAAAGTAAAAGTAAGTAGCGGCCTGTTAGTATCCCACTGCTGAGAATAGGCCTCTTCTCTCCGTTTTAAGGAGAGAAGGATTGGAGCTAAGACCTACCACGCTGCTCCAATGCAGATTGGTAGGTTACACATATCTCCAGAATTCTCTAGAGATATGCAGGTTTCCTCACGATGTTTTCCTTCACCGAAAAGCGTGTGATAAATTGCAATTATCAATTAGACACATAAGTTTAACAAAGAAACTCATTGATGTCTGCCCGGGTTTGAACCCATGACCTCTTCGAAAGAGTCGTACGGTGTTACCGCTGGGCTACCACAGCTGAAGATTATATGAATGATAAAAACGTTTGCATGCGAAAATTTGCAAATTCAGGCATTTTTATGATCCAAATCATCTTGAATTTCGTAATGTGCTTTACTTATAAGCATATCACTTACACTAAATTTAAACCTTTGCAGACTGGTCTAGTATGGATTGCGAAATTTTATTGTAGAAGCAAATACTGAGACCATAGAATCAGTTGCTAACTCTGCTAAAAAAAGAAAAAGCTGGAGACACATGGAATTTGCAGGCAGGTTTTTTTTACATATGATGGCAAAAATTGTCTAGTTTATTTAATGTCAATATAAGCGATTTTTGAAAGCCAGAAAAAAGGGATAATTATATAGGGGATAGGGGAAAACAGGGGGGGCGACTTTTCCCCCCTAAAACCCTCTACATGCCGAATTTCATGAAAATCTTTGGAGCCGTTTCCGAGATTCGGAAAATATATATATATACAAGATTAACTATTAAAGATTCTTATTAAGAATATTTTTATTTTCAATTATTATATGTATTGATATTAACTTCAATGGCTCTAATTTTAAATGTCTACCCTCATTTCTATATTGTCCCGTATTTGACTGTAGGTACGTGTTGGCACACACGCGTGAGATCCAGTTATGAATTAACGCATTAACTACATTTCTGCGTTCTTGTGTATATTTTTAGATAGGAATTTACTGCGTATTGTTACCGAACTATTTCACTGTAGACTAAACAGTAAAATTATACCAGTGTTGCCAATTATAAAAGTTATGTTATTGCTGGAATATACACCTGAAGAACCGGCTCTCGGTCGGTCATCCTAACCCTAGATGTCAGAAGTCAAAGACGTGTGGACTTAAATACTGCACATTATATTAAAAACTCTAATATTCCAACAGTCACAGTGAGAGTTTTAAATTCGCTTAGAACAGTCGTGTATGAACTCGCGCTATAGTGTAAAGCGCTGACGCGCCGCGTTATTCGTCGCGTTGCCACCGGCCGTGTGCCGCGAACGTAGCTATGGCCTACTTGCGATTTGTCGCGTAAGGCATAAATACTAACTTTAATAAATAATTTCAATACTAGTATTATACCGCAAATATGACTTCGCAAACTCCGATTAAACTTAAAACGGAAACGGAGCATATGTTGTTTAATGCTTATACCGAACAAAAAGCTGAAAAAGAGAATTTTCAGTGCGTAATACAGGAATTAAAGAATCAAATTTTGATTCTTCAGGAACAGATAAAAACCCTCAATGAACAAAAATTGTCAGAAAAAAATGAGAATAAGATTTCTTCCCAGCCTGTTGAATACCAAACAGATGAGGAAGAGTTAGCTAAAGAAACGGAATGGATTAGAGTTAAAAGCAGAAAAAAGCGGAAATTAAGCACTTCACCTATTCAGTCCCATAATCAAGAGTCCGAATCATTAGTAAAGAATTCAAATAAAAATAAAAAAATACCGCAGCCTCCGCCCATAATGGTGTCCGGTGTTGAAAATTATCAAACATTTTTTGATATGCTATCTAAAAATATTAAAGAAGATGACTCTTTTATTTTAAAAATGTTGAGTGGAAATAGCGTAAAAATAAACGCTAAATCTGAGGATGCCTATAGATCAATAACAAAGTTGTTGTCTGAAAATAAACTTATATGGCATTCCTATGAAAATAAACAACAAAGACCAATAAGGGTCATGGCTAAAAAATTACCTTCGACGTGTGAACCCACAAGAATAATTGAAGATCTACTTAGCAAAGGGTTCAAAATCGAAGACGCAGTGAATAAACTAAGATGGCACAGCAAAGAACCACTTAACATGTTCACCTTAACGTTTAAAAATGATGAAAATATTACAAAAATCTACAACATAAAGTACATATTGGGATGCAAAGTTGAAATACATCCTATTAAATCATCTAAACTGGTACCCCAGTGTAAGAAATGTCAGGCATATGGTCACACGCAAAAATATTGTTCAAGAGACGCTAGGTGTGTTAAATGTACTGGAAAACATTTAACTCGAGACTGTGATAAGTCTCCTGATCAAAAACCTAAATGCGTACACTGTGGTGATGCACATCCCGCCAATTATAGAGGTTGTGTAGTTGCTAAAGAAATGCAGAATTTAAAGAATAAAAATGTTACTAAGTTATCAGCAATAAAACGACCAGAAAAAGGTAATAAAGCTTTGATTAATAATCCAGGAAAAGTAATAAGTTCCTCGCACACAAATAATTATACATCGTACGCGCAGACAGTCGCAAAAAATTTACCTCAGTTATCTCAGTCAAACGTAGAGAATAATATAGATGAAATTCTTAAATGTATGTCTGTGTTTGACGAACGCCTAAGCAGACTTGAAAATAGCGCTAAAATTGCTACAATTAAAGCTAAAAAATGAATAATACACTTAAAATCATGGCATGGAATTGTAATGGACTGATGCAACACAAAAATGAATTGCAAGTAGTCCTAGATACTGAAAAAATTGACATTTGTCTAATTTCTGAAACTCACTTTACTAAACAATCGTTTATAAAATTCAAGGGTTATAAAATTTATCATGCATTACATCCTAATAACAAAGCTCGAGGTGCTGTTTTAATAAAAGAATATATTAATCACTTTGAAGAAAGGAAATATGAAGAGCAAGAAATACAATCTGTAGCGGTAAATATCCAAACTGCTAGTTACCGCGTCTCCATAGCGTCAATTTATTGTCCACCAAAACATTCTATAACCAAAGATTACTATGTAAATTTTTTACAAAAATTTGGAAATACGTTTATTATTGGAGGAGACTTCAACGCCAAAAATACTTATTGGGGGTCTAGATTAACTACAACCAAAGGTAAAGAACTGCTTAAAGCTATTCAAGACGTAAAATGTGATGCCTTAAGTACAGGCAAGCCTACTCATTGGCCGACTGACCCGAAAAAAATTCCAGACCTCGTCGATTTTTTCATTTATAAAAATATATCGTCGAAATATTTGAGCATAGACGATGCATGTGACTTGAGCTCAGATCATTCACCAATATTATTAACTCTAAGTGAAAAGAATTCTACTATTACTTTAGCTCATAAATATACAGATTGGGAGAGTTTCAAAATAGATTTGGATGTCACTATTAACTTAAAGGTTCCTCTAAAAACAACCGAGCAGCTTGAAATCAAAACTAGCAAGTTTATACAAGATATCCAACAATCAGCTTGGAAAAATACTCCAGAATTTAAAAAAAAGGTTAAAGGAGCAACATATCCAATACAGATTCTTAACCTTATTGCCGAAAAAAGGAGACAGCGTAGAAAATGGCAACAATCTAGATATCCAGAAGATAAAAGGCTATTTAATAACCTGAGCAAAAAAGTAAGAACCGAAATTAAAATGTATAATGAAGTGACATTAAACACTTATCTCCAAAAACTTACAAATAAACATAACTCTGATTATTCAATATGGAGAGCAACAAAAAACATCAAAAGACCTCAAACACATATTCCGCCCATTAGGGATAAAGACGGAAAATGGGCCGTTAATAACGAACAAAAAGCAAAAAGATTTGCACAACACTTGGAAAATACATTTTTGCGAAATGAAGATGATAGTGAGTATTTCTCCACAAACGTTACGAAACAAGACGAGTCATCCATCAAACCAGTAACGGTAAAATAATTATATAATGGAATAATTTTAAAGCTTAAGCCAAAAAAATCTCCTGGATATGATCTAATTACCGTTGAAATCTTGCGTAATCTTCCAACGAAAGCAATAGTTAAATTAACGACATTGATAAACGCAGCTTTCAGATTAAGGCACGTTCCCGACTTGTGGAAAGTTGCCGAAGTAATAATGATCCCTAAACCAGGGAAATCACCACAAGATGTTGCATCTTATAGACCTATATCACTTTTGCCTATTATTTCAAAAATTTTTGAGAAATTATTACTCATAAGACTAAAACCTATTTTAGACAGACACAACTTGATTCCAGAGTATCAATTTGGATTTAGAGAAAAACACTCTGCAATTGATCAAGTTCATAGGATAACGAATTCAATCGAAAAAGCTTTAGAAGAAAAGAAAGTTTGTACAGCTGTCTTTCTTGACGTAGCACAAGCTTTTGATAAAGTCTGGCATAAAGGCCTTGTACATAAACTTAAAGTCATGCTGCCTAAATCATACTCCGAAATATTGGAAAGCTATTTAAACAATAGAGCGTTTAGAATAAGATAAGAGGAGAGTTATGCAGAACTGAAACCAATCAAAGCTGGGGTGCCACAAGGAAGTGTTCTGGGGCCTGTCCTTTACCTCATATACACTTGTGATATGCCACTAATGGAAAACAGTACGATAGCAACTTTTGCTGATGATACTGCTATTTTAGCGGTAGGAGATACTCATCAGGAAGCAGTGGAAAAGGTGCAAAAATCTGTAAATAAGCTTTACGAATGGACTAAAAAATGGCGAATAAAACTTAACGAGTCTAAGTCTATTCATATTGACTTTACCAACCAAAGGCCACAGTTTTATCCTGTTTTTATAAGTAATCATAGGATACCCTATGGTAACACAGCTAAATATCTTGGAATGTCTCTTGACGCTAAGCTGCGCTGGAAAGCCCATGTCAAGAAAAAAAGAGAAGAACTAGACATAAGATATAAAAAAATGTATTGGCTTATCGGCAGACATTCTACGTTATCAACTGAAAATAAGGTTCTCTTATACAAACAAGTCCTTAGGCCAATATGGACTTATGGTGTTCAGTTATGGGGCTGTGCTAAAAAATCAAACATAAATATAATACAAAGATTCCAAAATAAAGTACTGAGGGCTATTGTTAACGCACCCTGGTATGTAAAGAATGAACACATTCATCAACATCTTCAGGTTGAGTTTGTTAATAAAGTAATAAAAAGTACGCTGAAGCCCACGAGCAAAGGCTTCATCATCACGTGAACATCGAGGCCATCCAGCTTCTCGATAACACTGGACTCTTAAGAAGACTTAAAAGGACAAAACCTTTTGAGTTAGTTTAATATAGTGATAGTGTAGTGTAGTGCTAGTGCTACTTGAAAGAACACAAGAACAAAGTGTCTCACATACCAAGAAAGACTAAGATAAGTCACTGGACCTATTCTTAGATATAAGTTAATTTATAAGTTTAGGTAATCTTTAAGTTGCTTATTAGCCTCTTGGCTAGATCGCAACATCAATAAAGTACTTCCTTTTGGTTGTTCTTTATAATAGCAAAAAAAAATAATATTAAAAACTCTAATATTCCAACAGTCAGATCGTGCGACTCATTAGAGACGATCATGGGTTCAAACCCCGGGTTCAAACCAATGAGTTTTTCTGTTAAAAAAACTTGTGTCTAATTGATAATGGCAATTTATCACACACTTTTCATTGAATGAAAATATGGTGAGGAAACCTGTGTATATCTGGAGAATTCTAAGGATATGTGTAACCTACCAATCCACATTAGAGCAGCGTGGTAGGTCTTAACTGCGATCCTTCTCTCCTACAACAGAAAGAGCCTCCCTCTTTCTGTTGTCCCTACGCCCAGCAGTGGCATAGTAACAGGCCGTTACTTTACTATATTAAAAAATAGTTAAATACGCGACTACATTAGCTAAGTTAAGTGTTTAAATAACCGCAATTAATCACTCCACATTAACATCTTGAAAACTAAAAGCTCTCGTGTAATAAGTTGAGTAAGTCAGTGTGGAGCATTTAGAGAAGGTAACATCTAAGGTATTTATCTTATCTTAGCCGGCCACATCCTACATCCGACAAGAAGTTGAAATGCTTTTTAAGATATATTGGGATTAAAGGATGATAATGATAGTTTCAAAGACCCGCCGTGTGGTATCCGGCTGAATAGAATAGTACTACCCTCATTTCTTACCGAGGTGTCGTAAAAGGCGACTAAGTTAAGTTTTCCCACCGAGTGGTATCCGGTTTAGTAAAATTGATCACCCTTTTTCTTACCGAGGTGTCGTAAAATACGACTATGATAAGTTGATATCAGGCAGGCGGCCGATCGTAAAAACGCAGCCACATCATGTGACAGCACGTTTATAACATGTTGTGCCGACCCCACTTAGAGTGGTATAAGGGCAGGAGGATGATGTTGTTTTAAAGTTACATTGATAAGAACAGAGTAACGGTTACTTCTAGTTAACCATACACAAACGTATTCGGTACATTAACAAATCCATAAAAATATAACATCACGTTCAATAACGATTTGCACATAACAAAAAGGAAAACACAGCTGCGACCTCAATACGGCTTGATGTGGATGAAAAATCGACGGCACCTGATGGCAGATCGCCAGCGAATGCATGATTGGTTTGCCACCGATCATAGTTCCCGAGGGACTCTACGTACGTATCTTGTGTGGGAACACTGGCTACAATTGACTTGGACCAATTAAATTTCTGCTATTGGCAAACTGGAATTAGAATATGTAGGAAACGTCCAAAAAACTCTAAATAAACCTATTATAACATGAATTTATGTACATAAAAATATAAAGAATTATAAAACGATAGGTGATGTATACAATAGACAAAGCAGGGACCGACATAAGCTTGCGGCTCTTGCTTTGCGCCTTGCAAAAGTGCGTAACTCGTTTGTGGATTTGGGTATAAGATTCTATAATAAAATTCCGCAATCAATTTCAGCTTTGCCATTACTGCAGTTTAAAACACTGTTAAAAAGAGGCTGATACAGAAAGCCTACTATATATACTCTTGAAGATTATTTGGAAGATAAGAATGTGTGGATATAGCTCTCTTTGAACCTGTACAAGACAGTAACGACTTAATGTAAATAGTATTAAGAATTATATTTTTAAAAGAGCAACCGCCGAGTTTCTTGCTGGCTCTTCTCGGTAGGAACAGCTTTCCGAACCAGCAGTAGAGTTGACGATTCAAAAGCACTTGTTTACAAGTTTATTTGACTAAAGAGTATTTTGAATTTGAATTTGAATTTTTGAATGTAATATGCTTAAATTTTGCTAGTAATATATATTACCATCGTAACTCCCATCATTTATTAATCTGAATATATTTTCCGCATCATTTATTAAATTTAATTTGTACAAGTCAAAGTAAGTCTGGTAGAGCTTGTTAGTCATAAATTGTCGAAATTTTTTACATGACGAGCGGTGACAAAGCGTGCTCATTTTTAATCCAACGGATGTTATATTTTTTTTAAACTTTACTCGGAATTCAGATGGAATTTTTTTTAGAGAATTCAAACATATCATAATGATTGACTTTTCAACAGGAACGAGCTGTATAAAATTTGGCATCTCGTTGCTTTAACACATTTAATTTTACAAAAATTATAATAAATGTATTTTACAAAAATAATAATAAAATTATTTTGCAATTATTGATTATTGCAATTTATCACACGCTTTTCGGTGTAGGAAAACATCGTGAGGAAACCTGAATATCTCTAGAGAATTCTAGATATATGTGTCACCTACCAATCCGCACTGGAGCAGCGTGGTAGGTCTTAGCTCCAATCTTTCTCTCCAAAAACGGAGAGAAGAGGCCTATTCTCAGCAGTGGGATAGTAACAGGTCGCTACTTAAAGCCGCAAGCACAGTACTACCTAAATAACGTGATAACTTAATATAACAAAGGATACTTCCATTCAACAATGTCTATACAAAGTTTCCTCAATGGATTCTTGAGGGTGAGACAGAACAGCGCCCTCTTCGGCCTCTCTTGTTGGACCTTGGCTCCTCTCCGTGGTGGTTTCCGAGGGGCTACTGGAACAGGGATCAGGGGTCCGGCATCTGGGGTCGGGTTGGCGGCTGGAGGCGTGGCGGCGACATCTTCGCCACCGACTTCAACGCTGTTCATTTTGACCTGAAGAATAACAAGCTGTGAGTTTTCTTACAGAGATGTCTTAAAGGGCGACTAAGGTAATTTGTACCGTCTTGTGGTATTGATTTTTGTACGGTTTTTACTTATAGTAGGTTCGGGTTAATAGTACATAACTGTTTTATCTAAATTGTGTTGATGAGATCCCGTAATTGTTAAGAAACACAACACGGAGCTTTATGTATTTTTAATCTTAAAACTAACAAAAGCGACGCTGGCTTGCAATGTAAATTTTAGTATTTTGACCAAAAATAGGGATACAACTAATTTTGCTTTTATATAAAACCTAGCTAGATCGATGTTTGTCCTCCAAAACCCCCTTACATACCGAAGAGATCGAGATTCCGAATATACAGGGTGAACGATATGAAGTGTTACCAACTTCACTCAAGTCATATCTTTCAAACTTTTGATCGCAGCAACGTCACACTTGCTTTTTTTAATAATTCATTGTCTTGTTCACAAGCTGTCGAAAGCATTTGCATCTCTTGTCAGTCGAACGACAAATATCTGACATGGAATTCAAACGTAAAAGTGTGATTGCGTTATATTTGTTTGGAAAATCACAACCTGCTATTGTGCGTGAGCTTAGTCACCTAAAAGTGAATAGAATGTTTGTATATCGAACCATCAAACGTTATAATGATACTGGCAGCATTGCCAAACACTATGGTAGTGGACCAAAAAAGACAGCAACGTCACGTGCAATGGTTCGGAAAGTGAAGATGCGGCTCCGGCGGAATCCGCGTCGGAGTGGACGGCAAATGGCTAAAGAATTGAAAATATTCTAAGATAGCATTCGCCGTATACTAAAAAATGAGCTAAAAGCCAAGTCTTACAAGTTCCAGAAAGCACAAGATCTTACGCAGAAGCAAAAAAAAGTTTGCCTAGAAGAAGCAAAACAGTTGTTGGGCTTGCACGAGGAGTGTCAATTTTCAAACATCGTGTTTTCTGATGAGAACTTTTTTCCAATTGAGCGATTTATCAACACTCAAAAAGATTGTGTTTACTTGACCAAACGTACAAACGAGAATTTACGCCATCGAATGGCCACCTGAAGTAATTTCCCATCACAAGTAATGGTGTGGGCTGCAGTGACCGCTGATGGACGCTTTTCGGTCGTTTTCATTCAGCCTGGTGTCAAATTAAATGCTGCTTATTGTCGAAAAAATGTTTAAGAAGCTGTATTGGACCTGTGGGCACGCAAACACTTCGTTATTAGGCCGTGGACATTTCAACAAGACTCGGCCCCGGCTCACAAAGCTCGCGTGAAGTAAGAATGGCTGGAAAATCATGTTCCACATTTCATTTCGTCCATACAATGGCTTTTGAATTCCCCAGACCCGAATCCGATGAACTTTTCCATATGCTCCATTTTAGAGAGCAAAGTGAGAACTAAAAAATATGCCAGTATGAAAAATATGCGCTTAAGAAAGCAATCGAACGTGAATGGCATAAGATATCTCAGGATTTTCTCGCATGTTTTCCCTTGGAGTAATAAAAGATTTTATTATAACTAAAAAATCGTAGTCTTTTGAAAAGGTAGCACTTCATATCGTTCACCCTGTATATATTGTATATATATATATATATATATATATATATATATATATATATATATATATATATATATATATATATATATATATATATATATATATATATATACATACATACAAGATTAACTCATTTAAATATTAAAGATTTCACGAATATCTGTTTCTCAAAGACTCTATGGATATCAGCCGCTGTCTAGAAACGCAATATAGGCATCAAAAGTTTAGTTAAGTTTATTTTACCTTAGCATTACGCAGCGTTACCAACACAAACAAAACTTTCAAGTGTTTGAATTAACTGCTCATAATTTAATATATAACGCGTTCGCCCTTCGTTTTCCATTTTCCTAGACATGGATAATATCAGTTTTATAGACCGTTTGTTGGTTTATGAGCTACGATCGCTTTGCATTACAAAAACGATTAATGAATCATAACTAACTGGAATATTCCACTCATGTATTTTATCATTAGTTTTAATATAGAACGTTTCCAACACTTCTGTCTATTAATGTTCTTGGTAATATAATTTTTCTTATTTATCTCGAACTATTCAACCAATGGACGTTCTTTCTTTAGTTTAGGATATCTTTAATGACCTTATCCTACCTTACTAATTTTATAAATGCGAAAGTTTGTGAGTATGTATGTATGTTTGTTACTCTTTCACGGCGAATCCGCTGAACCAATATCGATGAAATTTGGCACAATTATTCATTATACACCGGAATAACATATCATCATCATCTTCCTGCCCTCTTCCCACTCTAGTGGGGTCGGCACAACATGTCGTAAACATGCTGTCACATGATTTGGCTGCGTTTTTACGACCTGCCGCCTGCCTGTCGTATTTTACGACACCTCGGTAAGAAGGACGGTGGTCTATTCTACTAAACCGGATACCACACGGTGGGTCAACTTAACTTAGTCGCCTTTTACGACACCTCGGTAAGAAGTGAGGTTGGTATATTCTACTCAGCCGGATACCACACGGCGGGTCGACTTACCTTAGTCTCCTTTTACGACACCCCGGTAACAAATGAGGGTGGTACTATTCTATTCAGCCGGATACTACACGGCGTACACCGGAATAACATATATGCTATAGAAATCCTGGTAATTCTATATTAATAGGATGACATGCAAAAGCGCCATCTATTATCAAACTATTACGGGACAATAAATCACGTGAACGAAGTCGCGGGTAAAAGTTAGTTAAATTTAAGTACCTTGGTGACCAAATCTTGCTCGGTAATTTTTTAAAAAGATATACAAAAATGAAAAAATGAGAATTGAAAAAAAAGAGTTGGACAGTTGGGGGCGAACCTAGGTGCTTTCACCTCCCAAGACCGCCCGTTCCCAAAATGAGCTACTATGACTTTTCGTGCGAAAATTGTCTTTTGAATTGAACGTTTACGTTTTCCGTTAAAAATTTTACCATTTTCCCGTAAACAGGGACGAAAAGACATTTTTTTTAAATAAAAACTAGGTAGATTAATTTTTCTCCCCAAAATCCCCCTAAATGCCGAATTTCATGAAAATCGTTGAAGCCGTTTCCGAGATTCCGAAAATATATTTATCTATATACATACAAGATTAACTCATCTAAATATTAAAGATTAAATGCACAAAAACAGGGATAAAACTTTTTTTTTAAATTAAAACCTAGCTAAATCCAACTTTTCTCCACAAAACTGCCTACATGCTGAATTTCAGTAAAATCGTTGGGAGCCGTTTCCAAGATTCCAAAAATATATTTATATATAATACAAGATTAACTCATTTAAATATTAAAGATTAATAAACATAATACTTTATACGTCGTGTGGTATCCGGCTGAGTAGAATAGACCAACCTCATTTCTTACCGAGGTGTCGTAAAAGGCGACTAAGGTAAGTCGACCCGCCGTGTGATATCCGGCTGAGTAGAATAGACCACCCTCTTTCTTACCGAGGTGTCGTAAAAGGCGACTAAGGTACGTTGACCCACCGAGTGGTATCCGGTTTAGAAGAATAGACCACCCTCTTTCTTACCGAGGCGTCGTAAAATACGACTGAGGTAAGTTGATGTCAGGCAGGCGGCCGGTCGTAAAAACGCAGCCAAATCATATGACAGAATGTTTATAACATGTTGTGCCGACCCCACTTAGAGTGGGATAAGGGCAGGAAGATGATGATGATTAAACATAATACTTCATCAATAATATCTTACATACCCTCATTCTTCAATATTGTTAATCTAAGGTCGTTACTTAGCTCCTTTGAGCCTTCAATGGCATTTAACTGAGGAGCTTTCACCTGACCTACATTTATCAGTGCAATCGCATTAGTCCCTATGATAAATGGGAGCCATGGAACTAATGGGGCATTCTACACACTGAAGACTTGATTAATGGTGGAAACTTTATACCGAGCTGTAGAATTTTTCAAAAGTAATGATAATATTTGTTCAACTGGCCCGTTTGCGCAGATAGCCTTGCCTTTAGCAGTCTTTTACAATAACAGGTCGCGTGTTTTATTTTCATCTGTAGACTAACATTTTCTGAAAACAAAAAATCTTTTACCATTGAAAAGCTGCATCTTGCAACATAGGCTGTATTAAATTTTCAAAAAAATAGGGACGCGTTATAAAAATGTAATAAGGTTCATAAAAAAATTACACAGGTGAAACCGCGTGACTACTAGTTTGTTAGAAGCTTTTAGCCGCGACTCCGTTGTCGTGTGATAGGTCGATAATATAAGGCACTTTTCAATGTTGTCCTCTTCCTGTAGAATTAACAGGATTTCTATAGCCTATATGATATTCTGATGTATAAGGAATTAGTGTCCCAAATTTCATCGATATTTGTTCAGTGGATTCGCCGTAAAGAGTGACAAACATACATTCATATTTAGAAACTTTCGCATTTATAATATTAGTAGGATTACCGAAGAGTCTTAAAATGCGACTAAGGTAAGTTGACGTCAGGCAGGCGGCCAGACGTAAAAAATTTGCAAAAACATGTTTATGACAAGTTGTGCCGATCCCAATTAGATTGGGATTAGGGCAGGAGAATTATGATTTATTATGATCTTAGCCTGGTATAAAACCTTCAATTGATTTAAACGGCTCGATTTAGACGATTAGATTAGAGCGAAACTCGTTGAAATATTTCATTAACAAACAGATTACGAATAACACGCTAAAAACTTTTGAAATTTGAATTAGATTTGAAACTAATTGAATTGATTACGGACAGAATGGATGACTTTTAGACACGCGCGAGTTTAAGTTGGCAACTCGGTGGAATTTACAATCCCATTAGTTTATTTCAATCTTTTTTGACGATTACATTGTGGCGATGCCCGATACACAAATCAATGGTTTTAGGTTCGCTTCCGGGTTAGACTAAATAAAATAATCTATAAAAAAGTAATAATTATATTATTTTTTCTATAAACGGCGATAAAATTTAAAATATTGCGGATTTTAGCAAAATAATTTTATTATTACTTTTGCATTATGAATAATGCAAAAGTAATAATAAATAAAGTAAAGCCTAATTATATAAATTGTACTAGGTGTGCCCGCGAATTTCAGCAGATTTGCCGTGAAAGAGTTATAAGCATACACCCATACTATCGCATTTATAATATTTGTATGATAGGAAAAGAGGTAGACAGTTTTGGCATACACGGGCTTTCATGCCATAGGAGCTCTGGTAGGCTTTTCCGTCATGGTTCTCTTAATGATACCATCAAAAGTGCTGTTGTCACCATCGACATTCCTGCTCTTCTCGAGCCTTCGGGGATATGTCGGGATGATGGCAAGAGACCAGACGGCTTGACGCTGGTTCCTTGGGAACGGGGACGGGCCCTGATGTGGGACGCAACATGCGTTGATACGTTAGCCTCGCCCCATATCAGGGAAACAGCGTCAAGACTTGTAGTTGCGGCGAAATGGGCGAATACGGCAAACGGCGGTAGTATGCAACACTCATTGAGAGTTAAATATTTGTGCCGTTTGCAGTTGAGACCCTAGGGCCATAGAGTCAAAGTGTAAATTTTTTTTATCCGTTTTAACATCATTCTCTTACCATTATCCCACTCTAAGTGGGGTTGGCACAATATGTCTTCTTCTTCCATTCTCCTCTATCATTCGTCAACTTTGGTGCCACTCCTCTAACATGCATATCATTTTTCACACAACCCATCCATCTTTTTTTTGGCCTCCCCCTAGTTATACATCCATCCACATTCATATTTAAAACTCTTTTGGTCACATGATTTTCATCCCTCCTCATTACATGATCATACCAACTTAGTCTCGCGCTTCTCATCTTTTCTGTAATGTTTATCCGTTTTAACACCTCGGTTATTTGCCTCTTCAGGTGACAAGAGGGCTCCTTTTTCGCACAAAGAATCAGCTTAGTGATTCAGCGCAGAAACGCTGCCAGCATTCTTGGGACCATTCCACGTGGGCATGATCTGTATAGTCCTAGCGTGTAAGTAATTTAAGATAGATATAACTTGTACATTTTTCTAAAATAAAAAATAAAAAAAGGATAGGAAATATCAGAAACGTCTAATAATTAGCCGTGTGATATCCGGCTAAGTAGAATAGACCACCCTCATTTCTTACCGAGGGGTCGTAAAAGGCGACTAAGGCAAGTCTACCCGCCGTGTGGTATCCGGCTGAGTAGAATAGACCATCCTCATTTCTTACCGTGGTGTCGTAAAAGGTGACTAAGTAAGTCGACCCGCTGTGTTGTATCCGGTTTAGTAGAATACACCACCCTCCTTCTTACCGAGGTGTCGTAATATACGACTAAGGCAAGTTGACGTCAGGCAGGCGGCCGGTCGTAAAAACGCAGCCAAATCATGTTACAGCATGTTTATAACATGTTGTGCCGACCCCCACTTAGAGCGGGATAAGGGGAAGAGGATTTATATATCAGAAATGTCTAATAATGCGAAGTAGGTAAAAAGCATTAAAACCTAACGGATATTATTCCTCCCACAGCGAGATTCCATTGTACAGAGAAAATGTAATTTGTTTATATTGGCAATTGATACATTTATAATGAAATCTTTGTTGTATTCGAAACAGATGGTACACATTGTAATGTTGCTTATCGCGACGTGCGAACGAAATGTGCCTAAATTATAAATAACTTTCTTTTTAGTTTCATCTCCGCGATTGAATGCTGATGTGGGAATTAAAATCAAGCGGCAATAGCGCAACGGCTAGGGTAACTTGCGATCGAGAGGTTGTGGGTTCGAATACCGGCCATAATACCGACTAGAAACCACTCCTAACACCAGCATTTAGCTTAGCTGGGGGGCTAACAAGTTTACTAGTAATTTGTAACCCAAATTGCTGTTATCCCACTGCTGGGTATATGTC
The DNA here is from genome assembly GCA_947086495.1 of Morpho achilles. Taxonomy (NCBI): domain Eukaryota; kingdom Metazoa; phylum Arthropoda; class Insecta; order Lepidoptera; family Nymphalidae; genus Morpho; species Morpho achilles. Next base: position 10,935,969 of record CAMTZB010000026.1, read on the forward strand.
TCCTCTCTCCGATATTGGAAAGAAGGATTGTTAAAGGCTTTTTAGGCTGGTAGTAACCTAATTGCTAGTTACCTTTAAAAAAAGAAAAAAGAGTGTATGCTGGCAGCAGGGGTCATATTTGTCATAATGAAATCATCATTCATTCTTGTGCCCCTATCCCACTCTAGGTGGGGTCAGCACAAGATCCTTTAAACATATTGTCACTGATTTGTCAATGATTTTGGTAGTTCTTTTACTACTGGCCACCTGCCTGACGTTAAAATATCTTAGTCGTCTTTTACGACAACTCGATAAGAAATGAAGGTGGTATATTCTACTCAGCCGGATCCACACGGCGGGTTAACTTACTTAAGTCGCCTTTTACGATACCTCGATAAAAAGTGAGGGTGTTCTATTCTACTTAGTACTTCTATTCAGCATTAAACAAATCAAATCAAAATAATCATTACTCTAGATTTTTGAAGCATTTTTGAATCGTCAAGAATCAATTTTATTAAATAGTGATAGCCCAGAAGTCTGATCCTGCGACTGTTTCGAGGGGGTAATGATTTCAAAACTTGGGCAGGCATCAATGAGTTTTTCTATTAAAACTTGTGTCTTATTGATAATTGCGGTTTTCGGTAAAGGAAAACATCGGGAAACCTCCATATCTCTAAGAATTCTAGGGACATGTGCAACCTACCAATCCGCATTGGAGCAGCGTTGTAGGTCTTAGCTCCAAACCTTTTCCCCAAAAAACGGAGAAAGCAGTGTGATAGTAACAGTTACTGACTGCAAGACTTCTTTCAAAAAAACATTGTCTAATTATAGCCGATTACTAAGATATCATGACAAAATTTTTCACGAAACATATTTGGCGAGTAACAAATAACTACAGAGATGAATAAATTAACAGGAAGTTATAAAAAGAATCTCGAATCTTTTGTTTCCACATCATCCGAAAACAATTTAGAAATGATAACAAAAACATAGATTGTTGTGAGAATCTAAATCTGCGCCGGCCTCAGTATTTCAGAAACCGTGGGCGGATTCACAATAGCGGCATGACTCATGGTACCATAATGTCTCCATTCAAACTTTATGAATAACTGACACTAGGTTAAGGAATAACGCCTGATCTGAACACCGATAGTAATATCGGCGATGTTCTTTGATTGTGTGGTCGTATATGTTGTCGCAATGACTTCCGCTTTGCATTTCATGGCAACACTGTCATGAAATAAGAGTATCGCGCCCTTTTGTCTGAAATGGTGGCACCACCACCGTTGTTATTGTTTCCGGTGAAAGGAAGACCGGAAATTGCTAAAACGTGTTCAGTGACATTCATTCTGTGTTCGTTATTCAAGAGAAGTTTATCTTGCTAGTGTGCCCACGATCATCCGTATCATACGCTCATACTTAGATATTACCTTTAATTTGTGCGAAAAACAGACAATGCCAGGGTTGTAGGCGATCCTAAGCGATCAAAAACGGTGATTGGCGAGTGCAGCTGAGTCTTCTTCGTCAAACGATTGCCGTCCAATGCTGGACATAGCTCTTTTAACGGGATCTCCATACCACACGATTTTTTGTCGCTTGGATCTAGTGCCTCACTGCGTCCTTTTTTGAGGTCAGTATACCTCGTAGGGGGTCTACTAACGTTTTTTCCGCAGCTAAGTAGCCAACACTTTATGACTCCAACAAGCATTGGTTATCCGCACTATATACACAACCCATCGCTACGTTAGCTTCGCAACACGTTGAACTATATCAGTGACTTTGGTTCTTCGGATCTCCTCTTTTTTTATGTAATAGGATAGCAAACAAGTATGCGGTGCATCTTAAGTAATCTCCGCTGCCCACGACCTCTTGCAGAGCGTATTGCTGTCCTTTAAGAAAATGGAAAATACGCTTTTTTGAAGGTACTTATATCGTACTGATCCGGGAACGCCGCCAAGGGGATATCGTTCCATAAAATGGTGGTGTGCGGAATGAAATTATTTGAAAACCGCACTGTGGTAGATCGCCACTCATCCAGATAGTAAGGATATTTTAACCTGTGACGTACAGTGCGGTTATGGAATTTAGCAACAGGAATCAGGTCATGTAGTTCAATGGAACACTCTCCGTGAATGATGCGGTAGAAAACGCACAGTGATAATTCTTTTCTACACATCGCCAATATAGATTAGTGATGCAATTATATAAATACTAGTTTAAACCCTCAACTTCGTTCGCGTGGACTGTTGTCGCGTGATAGGTTGATAATAGATGGCGCTTTTCAATGTCATCCTATTTTTGTAGAAGTAACAGGATTTCTATAGCCTTTATGTCACCTCTGTATAAGGAATAATTGTGCCAAATTTCATCGATATTGATTCAGTGGATTCGCCGTGAAAGAATAACAAACATACATCCATACTCACAAACTTTCGCATTTATAATATTAGTAGAATTAGTAGGTTAGAATAAATGTTACTATAAATATTGCTATTCTTATTCACTGGCGTTAATTTTAACCCCAAAATACCTGTTCACTTTTCACGAAAAACTGTGCATCATTTAAAATTGTTATTTAAGCGCGGGGAACAAAGAAATGGCGTTGGGTGTTACTGTTCTATTATTTACGAGGCGTCTACCAATTAGACTGTTTGTGACAGTTGTCTTAACAACTGACGTCAGACACGCTGTTTGAAAGAGTAATGATTTACAAAGAACTCGGACACTTTGGTGCCTAGAAAATAGGGGAAACATCGCATCTGTAAAAACTGTAGGATAAAAGTAGTTCTTCTTAGTAAACTATAAGAGAGTTGCTATCGCGGTCTTTTTTGTGGATCCATAATTCATTGGTACGTTACTTTAGTGTATATCTACTGGTTTTCTCAGCGCACACGACCAAATCTCCCAGCAGGATTTTTTACAACCGCGTGACCTCTACAACACAATTTACATAAAACGGTAATGTACTATTAAGCTAAACCTTCTGTATGAATTGCACTACCTTTTAGTAAAAACCGTACCAAAAGGGATCAGTGGATTTTGAGAAAATCAATCATATTCAGACAGAAATCTTTTAGGGACTTTGTTTAATAATAAGTATAGATTTCCGTGCAGGAGACTTTTACGATAATCTATTCAAAACAGTAAACTCCAAAAACGTAAGTTTATTTGTCTTGTTTTATTTAATAAAGGGATTGAGGCGAAGTTTAAAAATAACTTTACCAGAAGCGGTGCACGGAGATGAATCGTTGCGGAACACAACGAATGCCACGTGTTAAATCAATATGCCATATATCCCACATATCTTGAGACATGCAGGTTTTTTCACGATGTTTTCCTTCACGGAAATAACGCAATCGTTTCGCCCCACAAATGAAGCATCATCAAGAGATCATCGCTTTGCAATTTTGTCGGTTGCGGGCCGAAACGATTGCGTTTTTCTGTAAAGGAAAACTCGTAAAGAAAACTGTATGTCTCAAGATATGTGGGATACATGGCATATCACATATTGATTTAACAAGTGGCATTCGATATTTTCCGCAACGATTCAAAATACAAAATTGCAAAGCGATTTTGCCGTAATGGTGTTGGTGTAGATTTTGTGCATATTTTTACGAATCCTACATGTATCGAGTATGAAAACGGATAGTCTAGAGTGGACTATCCGTAGGTATTTAGCATTTTATATATTTTCTATTAACTCTATCGCGGATTATAGCAAAATAATTTATTATTACTTTTTTGATCTTCGCAAAGTAACGCCTAATTCTAACTACTTGTCTACTTCAAAAAGGCTCCAAGATTACTCTGTCTGTTGGCATCCTTAAAACTGTTTTTATCTTACTATTTGTATGAGATGTTAGGAGTGTAAGGGCCTGTTTCACAAGTTACCATTAAACTGTCAGTTAGCTTATTCGGAACATATCTGACACATATGACGGAAATTTGCGTTTCTCAGGTTTCTGATAGGCTTATTCAGCATTTAAATTCCCTAATAAGTTAACAGGTAGATCAATTGGCTGTTAATTTGTTTATCTGCTATTTCAAAATGGCCGCGATTTTTTTTTAATTTTTTCACTTTTTAAGAGTCTCTTTTTAGAGACATTTATCTGTTACTTAGTTTATTTGTCGGGTAACTATCCAACACATATATACCATACATATATACATACCAGTTTACTTATTAGGGACTTTAAGTGCTGAATAAGCCGATCAGAAATCTGAGAAATGCAAAATTCCGAGATATGTGTCAGATATGTTCTGAATAAGCTGACAGTTTATTGGTAACTTGTGAAACAGGGCCTTAGAGTCTCTTTTTAGAGACATTTATCTGCTACTTAGTTTGTCGGTTAACTATCCGACAGTTTATCAGTAACTTGTGAAACAGGCCCTAAATTTAAACGAGGGATATATAAGCTTTATTGACAAAGCTTTGCCGAGAACTTTGGAGTGTCTGTATCAACAGCTGCTATCGATAGTCTTTGACATGGAATCTCTAGTTCGTGACCCTCTCTAATGATACTTATTGATTGATTGACAATATGATAGGCAATAAAAATCATAGTAATTAAATTTAAATGTAACGCCGTGTGGTATTCTTACCCAGGTGTAGTAAAAGGCCAATAAGTTAAGTCGACCCGCCGTGTGGTATTCGGTTGAGTAGAATAGACCACCCTCCTTCTTACCAAGGTGTCGTAAATGGCGACTAAGATAAGTTCACCCAATGTGTAGTATCCGGCTGAGTAGAACTGACCAACATAATTTTTTACCAAGGTGTCGTAAAAAGGCGACTAAGGTAAATTAACACGCCGCGTGGTATCCGGCTGAGTAGAATAAACCAGTCTCTTTCTTATTGAGGTGTCGTAAAAGGCGTCTAAGGTAAGTCGACCCGCCGTGTGGTATCCGGTTGAGTAGAGTAGACCACCCTCTTTCTTACCGAGGTGTCGTAAAAGGCGACTAAGGTAAGTCGACCTAAGTTTATTTTGTGTTTCATGTATATGTGTTCATTTGTAAAAAAGTCGATAATAAGTTACTAACATGGTTATAAGTTTGTTACTAACATTATGAGCCCTTGTTGCTTGAAAACAAATTTATTTATTTATTAGGGATTATTATTAAATTTTGTTAAAAGCCTTTTTGACTTTTCCTTTTTTTAAAACCAATGTTGATTCTGAAATCTCCGCCTCTAGTTGTCTCTGGACAAAGTTTGAATCACACGGTCGATGCTCGCGAACTCTAAACTTTTATTACACAGTTAAATGCGTTGGAAACGTAAAATTATAACGTTTATCGATTCGCAGTTTGTTTATTTACGTCTCGCACTGGATGAAGCCGGCGGTAGCACGTAGTGTTTAGCGTCAAATAAATTATACAGCTTTAGAGATCCAAGAGTGAATTACACAGCGATCATTCATCTCCTAAGATGAAACAACTGAAAAATAGTTTGGTCTTTCGCAATAGGAAAAGCTTTAATAATTAAAATGACTTATCTGTACTATATATAATAGCTGAAGCGTTTGTTTGAACGCGCTAATCTCAGAAAATACTGGACCAATTTGAAAAATTCTTTAAGGTTATTTTGTGTAACATAGTCTATTTATCGCCGTGTGGTATCCGGCTGAATAGAATAGTACCACCCTCATTTCTTACCGAGGTGTCGTAAAAGGCGACTAAGGTAAGTCGACCCGCTGTGTGGTATTCGGCTAAATAGAATAGACCTTCCTCACTTCTTACCGAGGTATCGTAAAAGGCGACTAAGGTAAGTTGACCCACCGTGTGGTGGTATCCGGTTTAGCAAAATAGACCACTCTCTTTCTTACCGTGGTGTCGTAAAAGGCGACTAAAGTAAGTGGACCCACCGTGTGGTATCCGGTTTAGTAAAATAGACCACACTCTTTCTTACCGAGGTGTCATAAAATACGACTAAGGTATGTTGATGTCAGGCAGGTGGCCGTTCATAAAATACGTAGCCAAATCATATGACAACATGTTTATAACATTTTGTGCCGACCCTACTTAGAGTGGGATAAGAGCAGGAAGATGATGATGAATTAAAATGACTTATCTTTACTAATATATAAAGCTGAAACGTTTGTTTATTTAAAAGAAAATATGGGACCAATTTGAAAAATTCTTTAAAATATGTTTTGTAACATAGTCTATTTATCGCGGAAAGCTGTAAACTATATAACATCACGCTAAGATGAATAGGAGAGGAGCAGCAATAAAAAATATTACGAAAACTGCAAAAAGTAAAGCTTTCCTTGCGAGAGCTGAGTAAACGGTAACCCATCTAATAGTTCTAAATAAAAGTCCGCGACAGCATATGTCTGGTTGACCCACTTTAACCATTTTTATGGTTATTAAAATACTATATTACGGTTTTAATCGTTCCACGTGAGCGGAGCCGTTGGCGATTGCTAGTCCGAAATAAAAGGAGATAAATTTCACGACAAAATCGTGGAGTTTATCTCCTGATAATGCTTTGGTTGCGGGACGAAACGATTGTTGAGTTTTTGATAGTGAACGTGTGTAGTAGTTATTGTATAGAACCGGCTATACTCACGTGTTATTCTATCGGGTTAGCCCGACTAGTTTCGAACCCATCCGGGGCACTTATTCATGTTCCCGCCGGGATAACGTCGTGTAAAGAGCTCATGAATAAGTGCCCCGGATGAGTTCGAAACTAGTCGGGCTAACCTGATAGAATAAGACGTAAGTATAGCCGGTTCTATACAATAACTATGAATACTACTCACGATAGTATAAATTAAAAAAAAAAAAGTGTGTAGTGCTTGTGTATTATGTATCTCCGCAAAGTAAAGACAAACTCTACAAATTACTAAAAAAAAAACGCGTATAATACACCATTTTGGTTGTATTAGCAGATTTTCTTTGTAACGTCAAAATAAACATTTACATAGTATTGTTTCGTAGGCAGTGCGTTATATCTCGATTGATTTTAAACACTCGCCCGTTTTTACGTTCCGGTATCTTTTCTATTACCAAGTAAACTGTTTACATTTAAATAATTGATGTATAACACGTTGGGGAGTTTTAAAATTGCGCGTTAAACGCTATCTTTGTTACATTGCGAATTAAAATCAACATAAAACGTATTATAAACGTTTACGCATGTAAGTGCGTGTATCAAGAGTTTTTAAAAGGATAGACAATCTATCGATAATACAAAAGTCATTCTTCTGCCATTATCCCACTCTAAGTGGGGTCGACACAACAACACAAACACGTTGTCACATGATTTGGCTACGTATTTTAGGACCTGCCGCCTGCCTGACGTCACTTTACTTTAGTCGTCTATTACAACACCTCGATGTAAAAGAGGGTGGTCTATTCTACTCAGGCTGATACTATACGGCGGGTCGACTTACCTCAGTCGCCTTTTACTCCTCGGTAAGAAATGGGGGTGGTCTATTCTACTCAACCAGAAATCACACGGCAATGTTTAGTACTTTTGTATGTAATTCAATTAAGCCTTATTTTGAATTCGGCCATTTTAATACTAAGCGTTTTGTTTTATAAAATGTAAGTGATATAATATAAATTATGAGTAAGGCAATTCATAATGTTTGATATTTGCGTACGCCGTGTGGTATCCGGCTGAATAGAATAGTACCACCCTCTTTTCTTACCGAGGTGTCGTAAAAGGCGAATAAGGTAAGTCGACCCGCCGTGTGGTATCCGGCTGAGTAGAATAGACCACCCTCATTTCTTACGGAGGTGTCGTAAAAGGTGACTAAGGTAAGTTGACCCACCGTGTGGTATCCGGTTAAGAAGAATAGACCACTCTCTTTCTTATCGAGGTGTCGTAAGATTCGACTAAGATAAGTTGACGTCAGGCAGGCGGCCGGTCGTAAAATACGTAGCCAAATCATGTGACATGTTTATGACATGTTGTGCCGACCCCACTTAGAGTGGGATAAAGGCAGGAAGATGATGAATGTTTGATATTTGCGTATCAACTTTTTCTTAACTATGAATTGTCTCACTTCGTAGGTTAGCTGGCAGAGATCTCTGTCACAGGGATAAGTTGACCTTTGTTCACTTTTTTTACCAATAATGTTTTTTCCAACATTTTTTAAGTACATAAATAAATAAATTGCTACCAAATTCAAATTCAAATTCAAAATATTCTTTATTCAAATAAACTTGTAAACAAGTGCTTTTGAATCGTCAACTTTACTGCTGGTTCGGAAAGCTGTTCCTACCGAGAAGAGCCAGCAAGAAACTCGGCGGTTGCTCTTTTAAAAATATAATTCTTAATACTATTTACATTATGTCGTTACTGTCTTGTACAGGTTCAAAGAGAGCTATATCCACACATTCTTATCTTCTAAAAAATCTTCAAGAGTATAGTAGGCTTTCTGTATCAGCCTCTTTTTAACAGTGTTTTTAAACTGCTGTAATGGCAGTGCTGAAATTGATTGCGGAATTTTATTATAGAATCTTATACCAAAACCCACAAACGAGTTACGCACTTTTGCAAGGCGCAAAGCAGGAACCGCAAGCTTATGTCGGTTCCTGCTTTGTCTATTGTACACATCACCTATCGTTTTATAATTCTTTATATTTTTATGTACATAAATTAAATTGCTTAAAATATACTGTGAAGCTAATGTAAGAATACCTGTTTCCTTAAACTTCTCTCGCAGGGAATCACGTGGTCTTAAATTATAAATGCCACGTATGGCTCTCTTTTGTAAAACAAACAAGCTACAAGATAAAGGGTATGCAAATTATAAGAACCGTCGCGTGTCTGAAAACAATAACATTTATTGGCAAAGTCGTAAACAGTTGCTTTAATGGCGGCACGAGTCGTCAACTATTTATATGAGTTGCATAATTTAACTATAATATGAAGGGCGGATCATAAAAGGTTGTAGATGGTGGTAAGATAATAATATAATTTCATCATCCCCCTGCCTTTCTTCCACTTTAAGGGGGGTTAGTATATTATAAACATGTCACATTATTTGGCTACGTATTTTATGACCGGTCGCTTGCCTAACGTCATATTTTACAACACCTCAGTAAGAAAGGAGGGTGGTCTATTCTATTCAGCTGGCTCCCACATGGCATAATATAAAATTATATATTAATGTATTTTATTACCGCTAAGCGCTTATGTGTAATATTAATATCATCATCCTCCTGCCCTTATCCCACTATGAGTGGCACAACATGTTACAAGCATGCTGTCACATGATTTGGCTATGTATTTTACGACCGGCCGCCTGCCTGACGTCAACTTACCTTAGTCGTATTTTACGACTCCTCGTTAAGAAAGAGGGTGGTCTATTTTACTGAACCGGATACCACACGGTGGGTCAACCTACCTTAGTCGCCTTTTACGACACCTCGGTAAGAAATGAGGTTGGTCTATTCTACTCAGCCGGATACCACACGGCGGGTCGACTTACCTTAGTCGCCTCTTACGACACCTCGGTAAGAAAAGAGGGTGGTACTATTCTATTCAGCCGGATACCACACGGCACTATATATGTAATATTAATATATAATGTATAATTATATATTAATGTATAATAGAGTAATTAATATTGTACAATTTATACATATTATAAAATAAAGTAACCAAAAGCTGTCTGTCGTTATGTGATCGATTTTCTCAAAATCTACTGTGCACATGTTCGTACGGTTTTTACTAAAAGATAGTACAATTCTTCCGGAAGTTTTAACTTTTTTGAATTAGGTCACTTTAATACTAAGAGCGTCATATATAGTAAAGGTAAAGTGACGGCCTGTTACTATTTATTTAGAAAATCTATAAACTATAAAATTTACGGTGTAGAACCAGTAAGAAATTTGACGAATAAAAATAACGGCCTGTTACTATCCCAGTGATGGGCATAGGCGTTTTCGGAGAGAAGGATTAGAGCTAAGACCTACCACGCTGCTCCAACGCGGATTGGTAGGTTACATATCCTTAGAATTCTCCAGATATACGCAGGTTTCCTCACGATGTTTTCCTTCAACGAAAAGCGCGTGATAAATTGCAATTATCAATTAGACACATAAGTTTTAATAGAAAAACTTATTGGTGCCTACCCGGGGTGTGAACTCGTGATCCAATCGAAAGAGTCTTACGGTCTCACCGCTGATCACAGCTAATTTAGGGTACATTAACATTCAAAATTTAAGTCTGCGTGATTCCCTGCGAGAGAAGTTTAAGGAAATAGGTATTCTTACATTTGCATCACAGTACATTTTAAGTAATTTAATTTTTGTACATAAAAATATAAAGAGTTATAGAACGATAGATGATGTATATAATAGACAAAGAAGGAACCGACATAAGCTTGCGGCTCGTGCTTTGCGCCTTGAAAAGGTACGTAAGTCGTTTGTGGGTTTGGGTATAAGATTCTATAATAAAATTCCGCAATCAATTTTAAAAACACTGTTAAAAAGAGGCTGATAAAAAAAGCCTATTACACTGTTGAGGATTATTTAGACGATAAGAATGCGTGGATATAGATACTGTCCGACCCTGTACAAGATAGTAATGACTTAATGTAACTAGTTATAAATATTATGTTGAAAAGAGCAACCGCTGAGTTTCTTGCTGGCTCTTCTCGGTAGAAACAGCTTTCCGAATCAGCAGTGGAATGGACGATTCAAAAGCACTTGTTTTCAAGTTTATTTGAATAAAAAAAAATGAATTTGAATTTATTTTAACGCAAAATGAAGTCGCGGGAACAATGTTCTAGATAATTCTTACCTCTTAAATTCACCACTTCGCTACCGGAGTATGACCACCGCTGCCACTGACAAATCCATATATAAACCACTCAATTACACCTCAAAGACACGCTAATTTTAAACCCTAACTACCTTATTTAACTACATTTACACTTGCGGATAGTATTATAATAACTTGGACCATGGACAGTCTATCATTAACTGAAGTGAATTTCGGAGTGACGTGATGTCTTTATGAACTAGGCGATTTGGTCCCCTGAAACAAAAGAAAGAATACGTTAATCTATATAATAATTTAAAGGAAAGTGGTGTTAGTTACACTATTTATAACTCAAGAACGGATGAACCAATTTGGCTGAAAATTGGTGGAGAAGTTGCTTAGAACCAGGAGACGGACATAGAATACTTTTTATCCCGTTCGATCGCGTTTCCGCCAAGTTACCATAAATCATGGTATAACAAAAACTACTATGACATGGAATAACAAAACGCAAATGACAGTGGAATAACAAAATATAAATGACAGCTAAAAAATATTTTGTCTTCGATTAAGTTTGGTAAAAAATTTGACAATTATCAAAATAATAGCTTAACGTCACTACATAGTATAAAACAAAGTCGCGTTCTCTGTCTGTCTGGATCTCTGTCTGTGCAAGTCTACCGGACTATCTCTGGCGAGGAAGTTTGCGCCTTTGCCGGGTTCCTCCCCGTGGGATCTAGAGGCCTAGGTACTTGCTCAGGCCTAGCGTCGTAAAGTTGAAGCCTATTTATCGCAGAGAAACTCTGTGACCATAGACGTGGATTGACGGGGAGCAGCTCACGTGGAACTCCTCCGCTAATGGATGCGGCAGCTGGAATCACCCAGCACGGGATTCTAGACAATTTCAGCCATCCAGCCCATTCTCTCATGCTAGGTCACCAGGAGGCATGGGATCCTCCCACCTGACACAGATACTTTCTGGACATGGTTGTTTCGAGTGGATCTGTGTATATCTGTGGTGATCTGTGAAGGTGGCCGGGTGAGAAGCCTCTGGTGAGTGCCACGAATGCGGCGCCAAGTTAAATACGGCGCTGCAGACGCTTGCAGACTGTCCAGCTTGGGCGAGCGGAGCTTGTAGCAGAGGTGGGGCACGATCTCTCCTTGCCCACCGTGGTTCGTGCCATGGTGGACAGGGAGGAAGTCAGGGACTCGCAGAAGTCCATCGCATGCCGCCTTAACGGGCAATTCAGAGCGGTCCGAACGAAGTTTATTGGATGCTCGCTAGACTTAGGTCCCCGAAGCGATGCTAATCAATGCATCTCGTACTCTCAATTCATTGATTAGCGGGAGAAGCCACTGTCCGACATACTCGCCGCTCGTCCTCGTCGGACGACCCATAATGGGTTTTCCAGACATAAAAAAAGTGAAGGAAGCAAAACCGTTCTCATATATTCATACAGAATTAGTTACCGCACGTATCACGTACTGATAAGTGATAAATTCTGATCCTTTCTGACCATTTCCATTTACTAATAATTTAGTACCCAGAGTGTAGCAATTATATAGTGTACCAAATGTAATGTACCGCAGCGCAACGCAATCACTATTTTTAACCTGCATGTAGGTCATAGATGTGCATCGCTATTTGGAATGCATTTGCCGCATCTATTATTATCACGTACAAAGGGAAGGTGCGGTAACACTGTTCACTGTTAAACATTTAGCTTCTATAATTTATAGAAGTTAGATGTGAGTTTGCCAAATTCCATAGTATAAAAGTTATAATACAAGCTATACTACAAGTTATAATATAAGCTGAAGAGTTTATTTGTTTAATTGTTAAAACGTTTTTATTTAATTGTTTAATTGTTTAATTGTCAACTAACTTTAGAAAATACTGGACCCATTAAAAAAATATTTCAGTGTAAGATAGTCCATTTATCGAGGAAGGCCATAGGCTATATAACATCACGCTAAGATGAATAGGAGAGAAGCAACAATAAAAAATATTACGAAAACGGCATTTTTTTTTAAATTATCGGCCGAGTTTCTTGCTGGTTCTTCGCAATGGTAGCAAACTTACGCATCAATCTATATTAAAAAAAAATGACAATTCAAAATAACTGAAAACAGTCCACTTGAATAAAGAATATTTTGAATTCGATTTTAAATTCCTGATGTACGAAAAGTGTGAACTCCGTAGATGTTTGTACGGTTAGTTTGTTCACCAAGTTGTGTGGATCTTAAGCGCTCTTCACTTGAATTTCAATTAAGTTTACACTTCTTATCTACGTCTCAGCTAATTAGTGGCATGATCTTGAAAGGGCGCTTAACGGAACGCGAAAGAGCTTTCAGACTAGCAAACGCCAGCGACTCCGCCCGCGTGGAAAGATTAAAACCCTAATATAGTATTTTGATAACCATAAAAATGGTTAAAGTGGGTTGACCTTAAAAGCTAGACATATGCTGTCGCAGACTTTTATTAAGAACTTTTAGAGGGCAATAATATTGATTTTTGAATAACTTCCACCTTTTACTCAGCGCACGCAAGTAAATCTTTAAATTATGCCATTTTCGTCTTTTTTTTATTGCTGCTCGTCACCTCCTCAATAAATGAAATATTTCACACTCAAATGATTTTTCAAATCGGTCCAGTAATTTCTTTTTTTTTAACAGGAAAAACCACTTATGGGTACCGCCTCTCGATGGGGACAGGCGACGTTTATTTCGGACTCGCACCGACTACTACCTATAAAGACATTACCCCCATCCCCGCCAGCAGCAACTCTGTACCCCAGAGTGCGCCACCTCTGGGTCGGGGCCTCTCTAAAAAGTGGTCCAGTAATTTCTGAGGTTAGCGCGTTCAAACAATGAAACAAACAAACAAACAAACTCTTCAGCTTTATATATTAGTAAAGATTATATCAACAACTTACACAGAACTTTGTACAAGCATTATTAAATAAGGCTTGTATATAAGTCTATTACATGAAGTCAAAGTGCAAATTTTTTTTATCCGTTTTAACACCTCGGTTAATTGCCTCTTCAGGTGATAAGAGCGCTAGCTCGTTTTCCGCACAAAGAATCAGCTTAGCGATTCAGCGCGGAAACGCTGCCAGCATTCTTGGGACCATTCCACGTGGGCATGATTTGTATAGTCCTAATATGTAAGTAGTTTAAGTTAAATATAACTTGTACATTAAAAGAAATTGGATGCAAAAATTTAAATCACAAACAATTTCAAAACTAATTTACCATTGAAAAAAAAAATATAGTGACATATCACCGAACAGAAAAAAAAAAATATTATGACATAATTAACCACAAACTTTAGCTATAACAAAATAATGTTTATAGTTTTTTTTTTACCACATTAATAAAGAAGCTGTGGTAGCCCAGCGGTAACACCGTGCGTGTCTTTCGATGAGGTCACAGGTTGAAACCCGGGCAGACACCAATGAGTTTTCTATTAAAACTTATGTGTCTAATTGATAATTGCAATTTATCACACGGTGAAGGAAAACATAGTGAGGAAGCCTGCATATCTCTAGAGAATTCTGGAGATATGTGTAACCTACCAATCCGTACTGGAGCAGGCCTATTCTCAGCAGTGGGATAGTAACAGGCCGCTACTTACTTATTATTAATAAATAAGGAATACAGCGTATCTAACCCAAATAACTAATAATTTTGAATTGCGTCACTTTAATACTAAGCCTCCGATATATTTGTAAAATAATTATAATTAGCACAAATTAACACAAATACCCAGCGGTAAATTAATATAACGTGTGAAATCCAATTATTGAACGTGTAACGGGCGCTGTAATTCTGTTTACAACCTATTCAAGGGCTAACTACATTACTTAACGGTTTAATTATAATTAACGGCACGGAATAACTGCGTGTGTGTAAAGTTAATAAAGGTTTGATATTACAAACATAAATTGATAGGAAAGAACACTTTTTCTCCTTATTATTGACGATGTTAGGACTTTTAGTTACTATGACTTAAGAGATCTCTTGTAGAAAAGGCTACCAAATAATTTAAGTTAACCAAATAAGAGTTTGTTTGTATGTTTGAACGCGCTAATCTCAGGAACTACTAGACCGATTTGAAAAATTATTTCAGTGTAAGATAGTCCATTTATCGAGTCTATAGACTATATAACATCACGTTAAGAATAAAAGAAGAGCAGCAATAAAAAATATTGCGAAAACGCAAAATTTCAAGCTTTCCTCGCGTGCGCTAAGTTAACGGTGATAGCTATTAAAAAATCATGTATTACAAAATTATTCCCCTCTAAAAGTTCTAAATAAAAGTCTGCGACAGCATATGTATAGCTTTTATGGTTAACCCGCTTTAACCATTTTTATGGTTATCAAAATACTATATTACGGTTTTAATCTTTCCACGCGGGAAGAGCCGCTGGCTATTCGCTAGTTTATAATAAAATGGCTGCTCGTTCAAATTATGACATTACTTATGCACCACCTTGTATAAAGAAACGAGGGGTGTTGGCATAGTTAAGGTCCTATGGTGATCAGATACGAGTGGAAATATAAAGTTGGAAAGAATAGGAAGAACATTCTTCGTTTTCCAGTTAAAATTCACTTAATTTAACTATTGCTATATATTTTTAACGGAAATTAATTCCTTGTTATAGGATGTGATATATTAAAGGTATATACGACAGCTTCGATGAGCTATGCAATCATTTGAAAACACACGGAACGATAATCTTGTCTTGTACGATACGGTTTTTTAACAATAGTCTTAAAGTTACAATAAAATTACTTTGCTGTAATCCGCGTTTGTTAAGAGAATACATGCAATGCTAAGTGTATGAAGCAGGCAACAATCACTTACCATATACATGCAGGACAAGCCGCCATACGTATCACAAGACGCCGCCAACACCAATACTCCATACAAAGCACTTCACACACTCACTACCACAACCTATCATCCTGATGATACTTCGGTTACGGGGCGAAACGATCGTAGATTTAAACTTTTCTGTACACAAGAACCGGAAACAGCGTGAGATGTTTATTTTGTACTAAAAAACTGCAAAGGCACGTTTTTACAAGCTTTTATTTGATTTGCCGTGTATGTATGTGAAGGTGGCCCCCTGCAAGTTAAATTTAACCCACATCCCGGTGTTTAATTGAGCTGAAATTTTACATACTGTTCCAGGCCCAATGACAATGAATGTTTATGATAAGCATGATCTGATTGTGCTGCCAGTATTGGCTGCAGACGATGGAACTCCTCAATAGTTAACAGTAGGGACATTTAGTTTATTTGTTATTTATATTGGTAATGGTTTAGGCTCAAGGAATATTGTCGCTATGCAATTGCTGTATGCAAAACCGGAAGTTATATGGTGTAGAATAAAAAGCGGTTACGAAAGCGGAAGGAAGGAACCCAAGCGAGCAATAACATCACTGCATAAAGGACATGAAACCGTAAAATAGTTTACGATTCCCGTTTATCGCTGGTAGTGAAGCTATCTCGTTATCTTGAGAAGCCTCACTTTAAAATAAAGTGGTATCCTGTGTCAATTATGGAAGTTTAAAACCCTGTGTTACCAGTTACTTAAGTTAGTCTGAAAATTTTATGGAACAATATTCGAATAGCATATAAAATAGAATGTTACCAGTTATTTATTCTTGAGTAGTTAGCGATCATAAAAGAGAGCTATTTGAAAGTTAAATTTACTACGCAGTCCCAGATCATGTTATCTTACTATTCTTTTATAGAATATAAGTTAACTATAAACCCGCATAAAAAATAACTTAGAAATTAAATTTATTTTGGTTCGGTCGAAAGTCTGGTTTCCCATAGCACAGGGAATCCTAGTTTTGTGGCCAGGATTTCGCTGTATTTTTTACACTGCATATTATTGTGATAAAAGTTATTTCAGTCTAACAAGTTACTGTAAAGTTGAATAATAATTAAATAAATAAATTCAAGTATTAGTAAACTTTCCTTTTTATACTCATTCATTCTTTTAAAACATATTATTACTATTGCTAGATGAACAGATATATTTTAAAAGGATAGTAACAAAGTAAAGGTTGCCTCTCCCATGAAATTAATTATTTATTACATATTGTTATGTTTGAGAGGTATATTAATCTTTTAAAAGAGACCGGCATCTTTAAAGATCCTCTTAAATGTCGTTTCATTTAGGAGATATTTATAACATTTATAATAGTGTATATAATTTGCTACATACTAATTGAATGACTTTAAAAGACTGACATACAATGCAGCAGCTAAGCTTAATTGATATATTGTTTACTAAATGTGCAGTACGCTGTGTGGTATCCGGGTGAATAGAATAGTACCACCCTCTTTTCTTACCGAGGTGTAAAAGGCTACTAAGGTAAGTTGACCTAACGTAAGGTATCCGGTTTAATAGAACACCCTCTTTCTTACCGAGGTGTTGTAATATACGACTCAAGTAAGTTGACGTCAGGCTGAGAGCAGGTCGTAAAATACGTATTGTTTATAACATGTTGTGCCCACTTAGAATGGGCAGGAAAATAAATGTTTACTAAATGTACAGTGTGCAAGCCAATTAAAGCAAAATTGACGCGGTAACAGTTCAAAAGCCTTAAGCAAGTTTCAACAGAATATTATTTCAACTGAAAGTTGTCCAAAGCGTTTATTTAAAAAAAAAAAACGATCGCTTTCGCGATAAATATTCGCCCGTATGTATATTTGACCTGGTTTCGCCAGAGTGCTCTTTATTGCAGTTTTTATACAAACATACGTCACCAGCGACTGTCGCTGGACATTCGATTCCCAGGGGAAAACATGACGTGGTTAAACTTAATTGGGAGTATTGGAAGCTATACTAATATATAAAGCTGAAGAGTTTGTTTGTTTGAACGCGTTAATCTCAGGAAATACTGGACCGATTTGAAAAATTTAAGCGTAAGATAGTCATTTATCAAGCAAGGCTAAAGGCTACGTTACATGCTAAGACGAATAGGAGAGGAGCGGCAATAAAATATATTACGAAAACGGCTAAATTTAAAGCTAAGGAGAGCTACTTTTGTTACTATCCCACTGCTGAGAATAGGCCTCTTCTCTCCGTTCTTGGAGAAAAGGATTGGAGCTAAGACCTACCACGCTGCTCCAGTACGGATTGGTAGGTAACACATATCTCCAGAATTCTCTAGAGATATGCAGGTTTCCTCACGATGTTTTCCTTCACCGAAAAGCGTGTGATAAATTGCAATTATCAATTTGACACGTAAATTTTAAGTGAAAAATTCATTGGTGTCTGCTCGGGTTGGATCCCGTGACCTCCTCGAAAGAGTCGCACGGTGTTACCGAGCCGAGCAGTTAGTTAGCTGTTATTCTTTTAAACCTTGTGCAAACGAAGTCACGTGTATCCCTAGTATATATATAAGATCTCGTCAAAGTAAAGGCAGTCTGATAATAATGCTCCACGTTGAGATCGCTCGCTAATGAGGGCGGCCCTCTCTCGGCCTCTGCAGAATACAACTTTGTATATAAGTATATTAATTATTTTCTTATTCATCCTCCTGCCCTTATCCCACTCTAAGTGGGGTCGGCACCACATGTTATAAACATGCTGTCACATGATTTGGCTGCGTTTTTACGACCGGCCGCTTGCCTGACATCAACTTACCTCAGTCGTATTTTACGAAACCTCGGTAAGAAAGAGGGTGGTCTATTCTACTAAACCGGATACCACACGGTGGGTCAACTTACCTTAGTCGCCTTTTACGACACCTCGGTAAGTAATGAGGGTGGTATATTTTACTCAACCGAATACCATACGGCGGGTCGACTTACCTTAGTCGTATTTTACGATAGCTCGGTAAGAAATGGGGGTTGTCTGTTCTACTCAGCCGGATCCCACACGGTCGTTCGACTTACCTTAGTCGTATTTTAGACCACCTCGGTAAGAAAGAGGGTGATCTATTCTACACAGCCGGATCGACGATCCGCCGGGTCGACTTACCTCCGTCGCCTTTTACGACACCTCAGTAAGAAATGAGGGTGGTCTATTCTACTCAGCCAGATACCACACGGCATAGCGTGTGATAAATTGCAAATATCAAATAGACATAAGTTTTAACAGCAAAATTTGTTAATCAAGGTTCGAACCTGTTTCGAAAGAAACACTTTCCCACCACTGAGCTATCGCAGCTATAAATCCATTACTATTTACTCTACAACCTTATAACGGGTTATTAATTTATCACATCATCAAATAGAGTGCTTTACTAAAACAAAATAAACGAATGACTTAAGCTTTTAAAAGCATTGTAAGTAAGTAAGTAGCGGCCTGTTACTATCCCACTGCTGGGCATAGGCCTCTTCTCTCCGTTTTTGGAGAGAAGGATTGGAGCTAAGACCTATCACGCTGCTCCAATGTGGATTGGTAGGTTACACATATCTCCAGAATTCTCTAGAGATATGCAGGTTTCCTCACGATGTTTCCCTTCACCGAAATGCGTGTGATAAATTGCAATTATCAATTAGACACATAAGTTTTAATAGAAAAACTCATTGGTGCCTGGCGGGTTTGAACCCATGATCGTCTCTAGAGATTCACACGGTTGCACCGCTAGGCCATCACAGCTTTTTTTTTAAAAAAAGCATTGCTTAGTAAGGAATATAAAGTCACAATGGATTCTATAAAGTTACATCTTTTTAGTAACCTCCCACGCAAAGATAGGGGTGACATAGGTTTGTTTATGTGTATGTTTGTAACATCATAGCGCCTAAATGGATGGACTATTTTAAATGAAATGTCTTAAATTAAAAAACGCCGTGTGGTATCAGGCTGAGTAGAATAGACCACCCTCAATTCTTACCGAGGTGTCGTAAGGGGCGACTAAGGTAAGTTGACCCACCGTGTGGTATCCGGTTTAGTAGAATAGACCACCCTCTTTCTTACCGAGATGTCGTAAAAGGCGACTAAGGTAAGTTGACCCACCGTGTGGTATCCGGTTTAGTAGAATAGACCACCCTCTTTCTTACCGAGGTGTCGTAAAATAAGACAGAGGTAAGAAGACGTCAGGCAGGCGGCCGATCGTAAAAACGCAGCCAAATCATATGACAGCATGTTTATAACATGTTTTGCCGACCCCACTTAAAGTGGGATAAGGGCAGGAAGATAATGATGTCTTAAATTAAAAAACCTTGTTTATGTAGATGGTTTTTAACGTTATTTCATTAAAATAAAAGCGGTCATTTTCAAGATATTCAATTCATAGCGGAACTGGTGACAGACCACCGTGTAGTAACCGGCTGAGTAGAATAGACCACCCTCATTACCGAGGTGTCGTAAAACGTGACGTCAACTTACCTTTGCCACTTACGACACCTCGGTATGTAATTTGAAAAGAGCAATCATTTTCTCGCTGGCTCTTCTCGGTATGAGCAATTTTCCGAACCAGCAGTAGAGTTGACGATTTAAAAGCACTTGTTTAAAAGTTTATAAGTTTACAAAAGTACACGCACAAGTGCATGTACCTACCCCTACATTAAAGTTTCTTTTTAATGTAGGGGTACGTCTTGACGTCAAGGCTTTTGGTAAAATAGTATTAGCGATGTCAGGGATTGTATTTATGATTTTAGCGATCTCAAGTAGAAAAGACTATGGTTTATTTGGTAATAAACAAAAAGATAGCAGGCATGGTTATTTAGTTTTTTTAAATAATAATATGTAAATATATGAGACACTTACACACACGGTCGTCCGTCTCCAAAGAAGTTACTTAATACGTTATACGTTGTATACCGTATTAAGTAAAATAATATATATATATATATATATATATATATATATATATATATATATATATATATATATATATAGTATTGAGTTTGTGATAGTGAACGTATGCAGTGCTTGTGTATTGTGGTGGCGGTGGTGGAGGTTTGTACATATGTTTTTACGAATCATGCATGTATCAGGTATGATAACCGATTGTCCACTCTACATTTAGCATTATATATATTTTCTATTTTACTTCATCGCGGATTATAGCAAAATAATTTTATAATTACTTTTGCACTTCCTTTACCTTATTTCGCTTCTTATTTGGTCATTGCATGTAGATTATGGGACCCATTAGATAATAAAATCATCAGTAACAGATCCAATACTATAAATAATTAGTGACGCGTGTAATTCTGAAGCCAAATTATTTTATCATCGCACAATTGTATGACGCAGTTTGTTTTATTTCAAATTCATTATGACTCTTTACTATTGCGTCCCGTGGTTTTACCTGTGACGCTTAAGTTATGAACCAAATATATGACTTACACACACGGTCGTCCGTCTCAAAAGTAAGTAACTTAATACTTGTGTTATGGACAGACAACTGGTAAATATATACATATTAGTAATCGGCAACGGCTCCGCCCGCGTGGAAAGATGAAAACCGCAATGTAGTGTCTTCATTATTCTCCTGCCCTTATCCCACTCTAAGTGGGGTCGGCACAACATGTTATAAACATGCTGTCACATGATTTGGCTACGTTTTTTTCTACCGGCCGCCTGCCTGCCGTCAACTTATGTTAGTCGTATTTTACGACACCTCAATAAGCAAGAAAGAGGGTAGTCTATTTTCTTTCACCGGATACCACACGGTGAGTCAACTTACCTTAGTCGCCTTTTACGACACCTCGGTAAGAAGTGAGGATGGTACTATTCTATTCAGCCGGATACCGCAATGTAGTGTATTGATAACCATAAATATAGTTAAACCTTAAAAGCTAGACATATGCTGTCGCGGACTTTTATTTAGAACTTTTATAGGGTAACAATTTTGTACTATATGATATTTGAATAATTTTCACCGTTTACTTAGCGCACGCAAGGAAAGCATTAAGTTTTCGCCGTTTTCGTAATATTTCTTATCGAGGTGTCCCAAAAGGCAATCAAGGTAAGTTACCCACCGTGTGATATCCGGTTGAGTAGAATAGACCACCCTCATATCAAACCGATATTTCATAAAAGACGACTAAGGTAAGTAACTCAACGAAAAGCGTGTGATAATTGCAAATTATCACACGCTTTTCGTTGAAGGAAAACATCGTGAGGAAACCTGCATATCTCTAGAGA
Organism: Morpho achilles; assembly: GCA_947086495.1. Lineage (NCBI taxonomy): Eukaryota > Metazoa > Arthropoda > Insecta > Lepidoptera > Nymphalidae > Morpho > Morpho achilles. Next base: position 10,957,794 of record CAMTZB010000026.1, read on the forward strand.
ATTCTGGAGATATGTGTAACCTACCAATCCGCATTGGAGCAGCGTGGTAGGTCTTAGCTCCAATCCTTCTCTCCAATAACGGAGGAAAGAGGCCTATTCCCAGCAGTGGGATAGCAACAGGATGTTACTTTACTTAAGTAAATTATTAATAACTATTATATTCAATACATCTATCACTATCAAATCTGTCACTTATAAAATTTTCTTACTCCCCGGACATCCATTTATGATATTTCCATAAAAACTAATGTGTTTGATAGAATAAAACAAAAAGATAATTATTTGTCTATATTCCAAGATTAGTTAAATCCATTTTTATGCTATTCTTCTATAAAATACTCAAAAGTTGAGTTTCTTACATACGAAAACTTATCTTACTTAATTAACGTATTGTAATGGAATAAGTACAATATATTGTTTAACTTACTTAATGTAATCGAATTTAAGTCTTCTAATTTAAATTTAGAAGCATTTAGAAACATACGGACAACCAGAAAATGTTGCTTTGATTTTAGTATACAATCATTTATCATATATAACGATAATATATATGTTTTTTTTATGTAATAATTACCGAAAAGAAACATATATATTATAAAATAATTATAAAATTAATTATAATAAATATAATTATAAAAAAAATTTATTAATTACGTAGAAAAACCACAATAAAAATATCATTAAAAATATGTACCTATAAAATATTTATTTTAAGGTAAAAACTTATTTTAGAACGTAAATTTTCGCAAGCAATCAATCCATACTTAAAGATGTGTATATATAATAAATTATTTAAAAAATATTAAAATATGTACTTACACAGGGTTAGGAAAACGATTTAAATCAATTAAGAATTAACACATCAAACACAATAGACACACTTTAATTATCACTATTGAATCTAGGTCCAGTCCGCTATATACATTGTAAACGTCACACTATTTCCAAACGCAGCGATAGATGAGTGATCAGCGCCATGTTTTAATTATTTGAATTTGGAATGGAACACGCCTTGACTATTTTTTTTATTATTTTTTTTTAATTTCGTACAGGCGATGCAATGGACGCGAGCTGGGCGGCACACAGCGCCGCGCGCATCACATTACAACTTCAGGGCGTTTGGTGTGCGCATGTACTGCAACTTCAGGTCATAAGCCTGACCTCGTTTTGGATGTATATAATGAATTATTTTCGAAATGGCAACGCACTGGACGCGCGATTTTTCGTTTTTTAACTGTCACATTTTTAATATATAAATGAGTTAATCTTGTATGTATATATATTTTTGGAATCTCTGACACGGCTCCAAAGATTTTGCTGAAGTTCAGCATGTAGGTTTTGGGGGAGAAAAATCGATCTAGCTAGGTTTTATTTAAAGCTTTTATCCCTGTTTTTGGGCATTAAAAAAAACTAAAATTTATATTGAATTGAATTTTTGCCATAAACTGTCAAGTCATGAAGAAGATTAGTTCGTACTGCAGTACACTTCGAAAAGAAAGCATATTACAACAATTTTATAAATTTAAATGTGAAAAATGCTGCACAACTTTGGAAAAATCTAAAGAAACACGTTACTTTTAGTAAGAAGGATACTCGCCCATTACCACATCACCTAATGGATCCTGATAAAATTAATGCCCATTTTTTGAATACACCTGGTAAGAGTGATGCGGCAATGGACGATTTACTATTTTATAAGTCTAACAGATTTGTAACAGCAAATTTTAGTCTTAGTGTTGTGGACGAGGATTATGTGCTACGTATTTTACAAGGTTTGAGTTCTAAGGCTCTAGGCGTGGATGGCGTTTCACTAGATATGGTATTGTCGACTCTGCCAACTACGTTAGAGACTATCGCCAATATAATGAATAGCTCTATACTCAGTAATACTTTTCCAAATTTATGGAAAATGGCTATAGTCAGACCTATACCTAAAAAAGAAAATCTGTTGGACCTGAAGGATCTTAGACCGGTAAGGCTGGATTCATACTATGATGCCGTTCTCGGTACGATCTCGCTTCGTTCTCGGTCCGGTCGAAAAAGTTAACTATTTCTTATGTGGTTTATAACATTTGTTATAGATAAAGAATAATTCTGCTATAATTATTTTACCAGTCTTTCTATGTGCCATTTTTTTGAGAAAAGTGCATAGAGTTAAATTAATAAATAAATGGTCGACTGTTTTACAAAAAATAAAAAATAAATTGAATATTTATTATTTGCAGATGAAAGACATATTGAATTTGTGAAAAGTAGACGCAGCCTGTATGATTTGCAGTCAGACTACTACAGTGACAATATTTACAAAATAAAAATATGGAACGAGATTGAAGACGCAATAGGATTACCTGGTGAGTAAAACACAAACGTAACAAAGTGATATTCATTTAATTGCTTTATTGTAATTATATCGCAAGTTTTTCTTGCCATGGCACTGATACTTCAGGAGAGTTGATTTTTATTTCCCTTATGCCTATAGGCCTATGCATTTCCTCTTTGTCTTTTTAGATTTTGCACGTGATTATTATTAATGTAATACAAATTACCCTCGAAATTCATCGAATTCCAGAATTTCTAATAATATTATGCAGAATGCATGTTGTTACATATCCTTATTTATAAACGTTATATTTCTATTATAGGAGCAAGGAATCGATGGGAGCGACTAAGAGCTCAATATCGAAAATACCTCTCTAAATTAAAAAGTGGCCAAAAGTGGCCAAGCAGCTTACAAAGTTTGCAAATGGCGATATCACGACCAAATGTAATTTATTAATGAGTACATAACTGTAATAGACTACGAATATCCATTATTGCCGATGATGAAGTTAACAATTACAATATTCGTGATATGGATATTGAAGAGACAGATGAACCAACAACTATGATAAGATAAATTGATGTCAATGAAGGAGCTTAATTAGAAATTTATTCCGTCAATATGTTCGCTAGTAATGTACCAGGAACAAACAGGACCTCAACAGGAAAATGCATTATCAACCAACACCATCACCGCTATATCTTTATATTTAAATGAGTTAATATTGTATATATATATATATATATATATATATATATATATATATATATATATATATATATATATATATATATATATATTCTGAATCTCGGAAACGGCTCCAACGATTTTCCTGAAATTCAGCATGTAGGAGGTTTTGGGGGAGAAAAATTGATCTAGCTAGGTTTTATGTAAAAAAAAAATTGTTTTATCCCTGTTTTTGGACATTAAAAAACACTTACATTTATATTTAATTGAATTTTCGTCATTAGCTGTCAAGTCGACGTAGCTTGTTCGGGTAACGGGCAGCCTCGAGAAATGTGAATGCCAAAGATCGATCCCCAACTAAATAATTGTTTTTTCTTTTTTTTTAAGTTTTTTTTTTGTAAAAATTACCGAGCGAAGCTCGGTCACCCAGATATTATATATTATGTAATTCATGCATGTAAATGATTGTTATAATTTAAATATACAAATTTTATAGAATATGATATTTTATTACTTACCTTATCCAAACCATTAGTAACCTGACGAAAAGAGGTGTTTCTTTTTAAAATTTGCGCTCAATTATTTTTAAAATCATTTCAAATATTCCTGAATACAATCCTAAATCAATATAATGAACATTATTCTTCATTACTTACCAAATGACGAAATAAAGTATAATATTCGTCTTCCTCTTTTCTCGGTATTAAACTTTTACTTTTACTAAAACCCATATTTTCTTGTCCCCTTTTTTTCTTTTCTTTTTGTTATAATTTTTTTTAAATTTATATCTTGTTTATCCAAAATGCTATTGTTGCTAATTCTTCAATAGAAAAATTGAATTCCATTTTCTGGCGAATAAAATTAATATGATTCTTTTTTTAAACATCGTATATCGACCATGAATCGAGATCGAACCGAGAACGGCATCGAGTAGTGTAGACACAGTGAGATTTGACCGGACCGAGAACGAAGCGAGATCGTACCGAGAACGGCATCATAGTATGAATCCAGCCTAAGTATTCTACCTTGCCTATCTAAGGTATTGGAAAAAATTGTTTGTAACCAAATAAGAGATTATTTAGAAGAAAATAACATATTACCTCATAAACAATCTGGATTTAGGAAACGAAGCAGCACCACAACAGCTCTGACCGATGTAGTGGATAATATTTTAAAAGCTCAAGATGTTGGGGAGGGTACCATCATGGTACTTTTGGATTTTACTCGTGCATTTGATACAATAAATATACCTCTTCTGTTATCTAAATTGCACTATTATGGCTTCAGCACTAGCGCTATTAGTTGGATTTCTAGCTATTTGACTGGGAGATCTCAGTTCGTTGAATTAATTGCTGAAGATGGCTCAAAGGCAATTTCATACTGCTCTCCAATAACTAGAGGCGTACCGCAAGGGTCTGTATTGGGACCTCTGTTATTTAGTTTATATTGTGCCGATATCGTTAGTGCAATAAATAATTGTCAGTACCATATATATGCTGATGACATTCAAGTTTATATATCTTTTAAGCCTAACGATACAGGAGCTGCAATAAGTAAACTAATGGAGGACCTTGGCCATATTAGTGAGTGGGCAAATAGACACTGTTTGTTGCTTAATCCAAGTAAATCTAAGTATTTGGTACTAGGTTCACCTACACAGATTAGTACAATTTCTCTTAAGAACCCTATCATTCGGATTCACGATGAGCCCATTGAACGAGTATATGTCGCAAGAAATCTCGGCCTTTTGACACTGTTAGAATAGTAGTGCAATTATATAAATAAAGATTTATGAATTTTGAATTTTTATTTTTTAAAGTTTCTTTTTTTATTTTGTATAAAATTAACGAGCAAGGCTCAGTCACAAAGATATTTTTAACTAAGTTTGTTTATACGGACGTTACTTATAAGTAATTTATGAGACATCTGGCTAATTCGGATATATTGCTTTCCACTTAGTCGTGATTAATAAATTACTTACAAGAATGGTGCGGGATCTAATCTTGGGTGGGAATTGTATAATTTTGAAATACCAAAAAATGTATAATTAATAGTTACAGTTTATCAAGCTATGGTAAAGATTAATACTCTGAGAAATGATGCATTTCTTGGGCGATTATTTATAATAACATAAAGCTGAAGAGTTTGTATGTTTGAACGCGTTAATCTTAGGAACTACTGGACTGATTTGAAAAATTTTTTGAGTGTCCATTTGTCGAGGAAGACTATATATAAAAGAAAGTTGGTCTTAGTTACACTATTTATAACTCAAGAACGGATGAACCAAATCGGCCGAAATTGGTGTAGAGGTTCCTTAGAACCAGGAGACGGACATAGGATACTTTTTATCCCGTTCGACCGCATTTATTTTATCCCGTCAAGTCACTATAAAACGTGGTATAACAAAACCGACTATGACATGGAAAAACAAAATATAAATGACAGCTATACGTAATTTTGTCTTTGGTTAAGTATGGTTAAAAATTTGACAATTATCAAAATAATAGCTAAACGTCTCTATATAGTATAAAACAAAGTCGCTTTCTCTGTTTGTCCTTATATCTCTATCATCATCCTCCTGCCCTTATCCCACTCTAAGTGGGGTCGGCACAACATATTATAAACACGCTGTTACATGATTTGGCTGCGTTTTTACGACCGGCCGCCTGCCTGACGTCAACTTACCTCTCTCGTATTTTACGACACCTCGGTAAGAATGAGGGTGGTCTATTCTACTAAACCGGATACCACACGGTGGGTCAACTTACCTTAGTCGCCTTTTACGACACCTCGGTAAGAAATGAGGTTGGTCTATTCTACTCAGCCGGATACCAAACGGCGGGTCGACTTACCTTAGTCGCCTTTTACGACACCTCGGTAAGAAAAGAGGGTGGTACTATTCTATTCAGCCGGATACCACACGGCGTTGTCCTTATATCTCTATGTTTGCTTAAATCTTTAAAACTACGCAACAGATTTTGATGCGGTTTTTTTTTAAATATATAGAGTGATTGAAGAGGAAGGTTTATATGTATAATAAAATTCAATATGGAGTAGAGGAATACTGTGATTATCACTGAGTGACATAGGCTAATAATACCCGTGCGAAGCTGGGGCGGGACTCTTAGTAGACTATATAACATCACGCTAAGATGAATAAGAGAGGAGCAGCGATAAAATGTATTGTAAAAACGGCGCAATTGAAAACTTTCCTTGCATGCGCTAAGTAAACGGTGGAAGTTATTCAAAAATCATGTATTACAAAATTGTTCCCCTCTATTTCAAATGGTGAAAGTTATTTAAAAATCTCTTAATGCAACCACCAACAATGTACACTCCATTATAAGGCCTTATCATCATCTTCCTGCCCTTATCCCACTCAAAGTGGGGTCGGCACAACATGTTATAAACATGCTGTAATATGATTTGGCTGCGTTTTTACGACCGGCCGCCTGGCTTATGTCCTTAGGCATATGGGTTGCCTGTTAGAGATCACTTACAGTGATAAGGCCGCCCGTACACATTTGATTTTTAATTATTTGTTTTATTTGTATGTAATGTTGTGTGTAATAAAGAATTTCTTATCTTATCTTATCTGAATTACTCACTTTTACGTTCAAAATTTCAATTCGGGAAAAATATTTGTGACAGCTAGTATGAGATTATTGTATACACACGGCGTTGATTTAAAACATTTCAATAGTAAATATTACGCCGTGTGGTATCCGGCTGAATAGAATAGTACCACCCTCATTTCTTACCGAGGTGTCGTAAAAGGCGACTAAGGTAAGTCGACCCGCCGTGTGGTTTCCGGCTGAGTAGAATAGACCACCCTCATTTATTACCGAGGTGTCGTAAAAGGCGACTAAGGTAAGTTGACCCACCGTGTGGTATCCGGTTGAGTAAAATAGCCCACCCTCCTTCTTACCGAGGAGTCGTAAAATACGACTAAGGTATGTTGACGTCAGGCAAGCGGCCGGTTGTAAAGTACGTAGCCAAATCATATGACAACATGTTTGTAACATGTTGTGCCGACCCCACTTAAAGTGGGATAAGGGCAGTAGGATGATGATGTGTTTGAGTTATTTTTTGGAACTTATTAGCTTAAGGAAGATCGACTATAATAAAACTTTCATTCGCCTTAAAAAAAATTTGGATTTCGTACAAATTACTCAAAAAAACATATGTATACTTAATAGTCTGTCTGTGTGGTAACCGGCTGAATAGAATAGTACCACCCTCATTTCTTACCGAGGTGTCGTAAAAGGCGACTAAGGTAAATTGACTCACCATGTGGTATCCGGCTGAGTATAATAGACAATCCTCATTTCTTACCGAGGTGTCGAAACGTAGGACAGAGGTAAGTTGTCGTCAGGCAGGCGGTCAGTCGTAAAAACACAACCAAATCATGTAACAGCATGTTTGTAACATGTGCCGACCCTACTTGGAGTGGGATAAGGGCAGGAAAATGATGATGAATCGTCCATATGTATGTGGTAAGTAAAGAATCATGATCGTCAAAATGAGGATGGTCTATTCTACTCAGCCGGATACCAAGGTGGAAATTTATACTAATACCTACATCTATAAAAATTATGTATTCAACGAAGAATATGCCGCCCAACCTTGACCTTATTACATTAGAGAATATCATGAACAGCCTCTACGCGTAGAGGTCACAATATCGTTGCTACAAGGACTTAATAAAGGAACCAAAGCTGGTAAATTAACTTTCTTATAGTGAGACTAGCTTTTACCCGCAACTTCGTTCGCTTGGACTGCTGTCGTGTTTTTTAATATATATATATATATTTTTAAAATAATTATACGGGACACTTACACACACGGTCGTCCGTCCCCAAAGTAAGTAATACTTAATACTTGTGTTATGGGTGACAGACAACTGGTGAATATATACTTATATATTTTTTAAATACATACTTAAATACAAATATACACCCAGGCACAAAAACCAACAAATTCATTTATAGAAAATGTTAGCTCTCGGCGGGAATCGAACCCGCGACCCGCGGACTGAAGGCAGGGTCAGGTTGTATAAATGAAGCTTTTCAATATCATCCTATACCTGTAGAATTAATATGATTTCTATTGCCTATATGTTATTCCGGTGTATAACTAAAAATTGCGCCCAATTTCATCAATATTGGTTCAGCGACAAACATACATCCATACTCACAAACTTTCACATTTATAATATTAGTAGAAAACTAGTAGGAAGTAGGATAACATTTTAACGAGCATATTAAACAAAAACTAAAAACAATAAATAAATAATACATCACAAATAATACACACAATACATAAAGATAATAAAAGGTTCAAATAAATTTATAAACACCTACCTTAAATATTAAACTAATCACCAAAGTTTAAACAAAAACACTAGAGAGTCCAGATATAAAATCACTGATTTATCACAATAAAATCCTTTAAAATTCTTCAACATACTGAGTGAAATGCACGCGGCATCATTCTTAAAATCATTCCAAAGTCGTCCGCACTGATTCATGATATTTGGAATACTGACAGGGAATTTGTACACTCAGTTCAATATAATTTTTACTATACAGAACATTCATATGTCATTTATTTCCTGGGTGAAGAAATTGTGCGAATATTTGTCACGTTAAAACAATTGCTATATTTGAATTAGTTAGTTACTAATCTCTAAAAGCTAACTAATCTCAGAAACTATTGAACTGATTTGAAAAATACTTTAAGTGTAAGATAGTCCATTTATCGAAGGCTATGGGCTACAGCATCACGCTAAGATAAATTGGAGAGCAGAAGCTATAAAAAATATTGCGAAAACGGCAAAATTTAAATTCCTTGCGTGCACTAAGTAAACGGTTTAAGCTACTTAAATATCATGTATTACAAAATTATTCTCCTCTAAAAGTTCTAAATAAAAGTCCGCGACAGCATAAATCTAGCTTTTAAAGTAACCCACTTTAACCATTTTTATAGTTATTAAAATAATATATTAATAAGAAATTAGATCACTTAAAATATATTGAGACATCAGCTTAAATTTCTTAAAATTATGCGTTTTATGTTCCAACTGATTCTGCCGTTAGTTACTTGGTGTCTATTTATCTGGAGACTACTGAAAATCAGCAGTGAGGCTGAGGCTTCCAGTCTGAGGCCATCCTTTTTGACCTTTCAGACAGCTGTACTTAGTGTTTACTTTATTATAAAGCTACATTATGTAGCTTTATACTTAAAATAACATTTATGTATAAATAATAATTTGTGATGTGTATTTATAAGGTGTGTATTTGTAAGGTGAAAGTCGAATAAAGATCTTCTTATCCTTATATTACGGTTTATTTATTTGATTTATTTATTTATTGGAATTAATTAATTAGAACGGTACACAACCAATTATACTAATTAACATTAAAATTATACATAAAAAATAAAAAATAAAAAAAAACAATACACATGACTGGATATAGAAATCAAACAACCATTGAAAATAAAAATAAAAAAAAACTTAACCTAGTAGCATAGTGGAATTGTAGCGCTCACTGAAATTTAGGCAACAATACACTATGCAAATACACGGTTATAATCTTTCTAAGTTTCTACGCGGGCGGAGCCGCTGGCAATTGCAAGATATAGCATTGACAATCACTAGTTAAATATAATAAGTTATAAAAAACGTGGAATATTTTTAAATGTCTATTTATGTTGGTCAGTATTAGGGACCGCGGAAGCGTGGTCAGAAATAACCACGCGCGTGTCACACCACGCGCGCGAGTGCTGTTCAGTGAATGACTAGGGATTAGTCAGACTGCTATCGATATTTTAATTTTGCAGTGATAGCCCATTTTAGTTCCCAGCAGTTTTCTGTCCTCACTATTCATGAGCTTGTCGGCAGACTTGTGTGGAACACCAGCAACTGCCCGGAGGTATCTGCTGCTTTTAATGCCTCTAAACCAGCCCGAAGCGAGATTAATAGGTGAGCACATCAGATATTTTGAATGGGTCGGTTTTGATGAGAGGATTCTTAGAGGCTTTTTTAATTAATTAATTTTTTTTTTTCAGGAAAACCCATTATGAGTCGTCACCGCCCGACGGGGACGAGCGGCGGGTATGTCGGACTCGCACCGACCTGACAGTGCTCCATCACGTTGCTGGTGGCGGGAACAGGGTACCGTTGTACACATTGCCCACATCCCCGCTAGCGGCACCTCTGTACCCCAGAGTGCGCCACCTCTGGGTCGGGGCCCCTCCCTCCGCTAGACGATGCATCGAGACCACCAGATGCATCGACCGCCTCGGGGACCTAACTCCAGCAAGCGTTAACAAGTTTACTTGAATAAAGAATATTTTGAATTCGACCCAAGAGTCGAACGGTCTCAGGGGCTATCACGGCTTTGCGATTTTGTCATATAGTCTATCTCCTGATGCTTAGGTTGCGGGGTGAAACAATTGTAGAGTTTGTGATAGTGAACATGTGTAGTGTTTATGTATTGTGGTGGCGGTGGTGGAGGTTTGTGCATGTGTTTTTACGAATCCTACATGTATCAGGTATGAAAACGGATAATCTCCTCTACATTTAGCATTATATATTCACTTTATCGAGGATTATAGTAAAATAGTTTTATTATTACTTTTGTATGTATCGATATAACAATTTATCGACAATGTACAACACTATATATCCCAACGCTCGCATTAACCGACCACGATATACATTATTAATAGAAAACATTGTTTTTACGATGTAATTAATTATATACCGCAACATTGAAATTAGCAGGTGATCTTTATTACAATAATAAATCAAATAAAGGTAAATATAAGATAAGTCGTCCCACCGTGTGGTATCTGAGTAGAATAGACCACCTTATTTCTTGCCGAGGTGTCGTAAAATACGACTAAGGTAAGCTGACGTCAGGCAGGCAGCTGATAGTAAAATACGTATCCAAATCATGTGATAAATTGTTTAAAACATGTTTTTTTTATAGAGGAAAAATCCCCTTATGTGTACCGCCGCCCGACGGGGACAGGCGGTGGTTATGTCGGACTCGCACCGACTTAAACGACCTGTGTGCTCCACCACGCTGCCGATGGCAATGACAGGGTATCGTTGTACACATTGCCCCCATCCCCATCGACAGCTCTGATTCCAGAGAACACCTTCGGGTAGGAAAGAGAAGTTCCCCTTAACTAACCGGTGCATCGGGAGCACCAGATGCACCGACCGCCTCGGGGACCTGTAAGCCAGACGTCCGATATACCCCGTACAGAATGTCCGAAGGTCCCCTGACAGGGCGGCAGACGATGGGCTTAGGCGAGTTGCTACCACCCGGACTCGCAAGCAGCAGATTGGATCCAGAACAAAAGTTCTCAGAACCGCTCCACCGCCCCCCTTCGTTTATAACATATTGTACCGACCCTATTTATATTAGGATAAGGGCAGGAGGATGACTAGTGGCCAAGTATATTAGCTTCAGAGACTGATAGACAGACTATCACATTTAAAATATCAAGCTCTCTAAATAAAAAATCACGCATTTTTCAACAGAAATGCAACATATTTTGTTTGTGTAAAGAACCGGCACTTTTTTTTCTTTTATCGACTTGGCACCTCCTGTAATAGATGTCAACGCCTCAATAACAAAATCAACACTTCTGTTTTTCGCACACATTCAGATAAACCGACAAAATTTAAAATTAACTAGCCGACTCGAGTAGAACATATTATGGCCTGAGACTCGCTGATGAAATTTTGCACGTTTGCACGCATTTTTTAATTTTTTTATTCCTGCTCGTTTGATTTTCATCTTAGCGCGATGTTATATAGGCTATATCCTTCCTAAATAAATTGACTATCTTATCAACAATGAAACAAACAAACAAAATCTTCAGCTTTATATATTAGTATACATAAATAAAATAAAAAAAAAGACGGCGCCAATTGACATGTGGGATTCCAATCCGGGTTTTGAACATTTCCGGTCCGCCCGCTACCCATCGGCTGTCGCAACATTACGTTTGACAACTAAAAAAATCCTTTGCTTTCAATTTAACATTTTACTATTTTTTAAATACCCAGTGAGAAAACCAATTTTAAAAAAATAAAAACTGGTTAGATTGATTTTTCTCCACCAGAATTCAGCATGTAGGAGGCATGCTGAATTTCAGGAAAATTGTTGTAGCCGTTTCCGAGATCCTGAAAATATATTTATATATATACATACAACACATAAAAATGAAATTATTACTTTTTAGTGTCTCTAAGAAGTGAAAAATGTTAAACAAATATAATCGCGGCCATTTTGAAATAGGTATGTGCTATTCAGCATATAAACAAAATTACAGCCACATGATCTACCTGTTAACTTATTACGGACTTTAAATGCTGAATAAGCCTATCAGAAACCTGAGAAACGCTAAATTCCGAGATATGTGTCAGATATGTTCCGAATAAGCTAACTGACAGTTTATTGGTAACTTGTGAAACAGTTAAAGTCGCTTTTTAAAAACATTTGTCTGCTACTTAGTTTATTTATCGGGTGGAATAGTCCGGAATAGGAGCTGACCACCCGCCCTGCATCGACGGCCGTCCTCGAAACCAGATAGTTTATTTATCGGTTAACTATTCGAAACTTTATCAGTAACTTGTGAAACAGGTCCTTAGTCTTTTTGTTTCAACATTTTTCACTATTGCAGTATTAGAATCCGTGTAAACAGCATTATATATTTTTCAAAAATAAAATACATGTCGCTCATTAATATATGACATCAAAAGAAACATTGATTTATGATTTACATGTGTAAATAAGTAACAAGATGTATAGGTATCATTAAATGGCTGAAAGTTGACAGAAATATTGCGTTTGCTATATTTATTATACAGGTTTATTGCATACTTCATATCAGTCTGTTACAAATTTTGAACATAAAAGTAGTTATCGTGAGTTAATTAGAAAAGATTTTTGATAACTTTCACTAAGAAAGTAGTTTTCTTAGTAAACGTACTTAGCGAACGCAAGAAAAGCTTTACATTTTGCCGCTTTCGTAACATTTCTTATTGCTGCTCCTGAACCGAAGCATCAGGAGATAGACTACAACAAAATCGCTGTACTAAAAACTATATTATCAACTGCGTAGAGGTTTATCTTCTCTTAAGTCAAGAAAAAAACGTATTTCAAACAGCTAAACATTCTTTTTGGCACATCAGTCAAAAGTAAATTTTCAAACCATCCCAGCATCCAAAAATTTCAAAAAAATAAAGGTTAGTTCACTATTTATTACCGAAAACTACGAAAAAGAATCGAATAATATTGACCAATAGTGACGCGTATTTTTAATATATATATATAGAAATTTTGTAAATAATACTGGATCGCAAATTAAGGTAAATCTAAAACTATAGTTTATTATTTAATAAATAAACTATGGTGTTAGTATTTATTTTTAGAGGTTTTATCGCCTTTTTAGCCTAAAGACCTAAGTCATCACATAGTACTTGTTTTTACCCTATGCCACCTGAATCCAATTTTATTTTAATTAATTTCAGTATTCCGACAGTTTATTTACAATATATTTCATTACATACATCTTCTTTTTTCTGCCCTTATCCCACACTAAGTGGGGTCGGCACAATATGGTATAAACATGCTATCACATGATTTGCCTGCATTTTTACGACTGGCCGCCTGCCTGACGACAACTTACCTCTGTTCGTATTTTACGACACCTAGGTAAGAAAGAGGGTGGTCTATTCTACTAAACCGGATACCACACGGTGGGTCAACTTACCTTAGTCGCCTTTTACGACACCTCGGTAAGAAATGGGGGTGGTACTGTTCTATTCAGCCGGATACCACACGGCGTTAATTATTTACTTTTACTATTAACAATTAGTGATTTGTTTGTACTTGCTTGATAAATTTATTATTATTTATAATTTTGTTTTAAATAAATTATTTATAAACTTATTTTATATAGAAAAGGTTTGATCCAAAACAATTCTCATCTTTTTTGGTTTGCGAAAGTTTGCTCTCACAGCATGCCGTCTTTATCATATGAGCTAATGGGATACCGACTTTGCGGGGGCCTCGTTAAAGCTAATATGTATATTTATTTATTTAATTTATATATGTATATTTTACACAAAAACCCCATTTTCTAAGTCACTATTAATAATTATATTATGTACAATTATAGACCTGATGGATGGCATAGTCGTTACCAACGCCAAAAATATTGCGCCACGTTTAAAGGAACACCGCCATCTTTGAAAGAAAACCATATTGTGCAAAATTCCGTTTTTATGACCTCGACAACGCGACTATAATTTGAAATATGTTAGATACTTTTAGACTTGCTTTAACTTTTCAAAGGGTTCCCAAATTAAATCCACAAGGACCTGATGTACCCTGCCGGCTTTGTTTAACAGTTTTATATGGCGTTAACATTTCGTTGTAGCCAAAAATAGAAGTGTCCACAGATAGCCGCCATGGTCTTAGCTATACCATGGGCCTGATCCGCAGCGTTATATTTGTTCTTGCCGCTATCCTTACTCTGATATCTCAAGCTATTGGCTGCACAAGGAAAGTGTACATTGCCTGCAGAAAGCCTGCACCTTGTGGGAAATAGAATTCGGTAAGTGTAGTGTGTAGTTTGTGTTAACTGAGATATGGACCATCAAAGACAACGTACGACTTTCAAGGTGCCACAGATTCAACCAGGACAAAGATTTTCTTTTAAAACTTAACGCCTTAACTCAAAAGCTAAGGTTTTCCATAGTCCCTTACATCACGAGGAGACTGCATATCTATGTAAATTTTTTGGCATATGTTTAATTACCTACCATTTTTAAAAATGAAGCGTTTAATTTACACTTGCAATTAACGCCTTAAAAGCTAAGGTTTTCCTTAGTCCCTGACGTCACGTGGAACCTGCATATCTATTTAGAATTTTTGGCATATGTGTAATTACCTTCCATTTTTAAGACTGAAGCGTTTAATTTATACTTGCAATTAACGCCTTAACTCAAAAGCTAAGGTTTTCCTTAGTCCCTTACAACACGTGGAACCTGCATATCTATGTAGAGTTTTTGGCATATGTGTAACCTACCATTTGAGCAGCGTGTTGTCCAAACTTTAACCAGTCAGTAATAAGCAAGATGTATTTGTCCACAAGTGGGATAGTAGTGACAAGTCGCTACTTCGTACTCTACGATACATCGATACTAGAACTCTAATGTCCAGGTTTTAGCATTTTTACCCTTCCCCCTAGGGCTTGCCAAGTAGCTACCAAGTAAGGGTTGCCAAGTAGTAACTTTATCCATACTTATACATCTGTTTCTTAAATTTTGTCGAACTAAAAGGTAATATATGTTACCTATCAATGTTTCGGAGTAGCGTGATGGTTCAAACCCTTCCTCCCAAAAGAACGTTGCTCTTATCAAGAAGAATTAGCAAGAAACTAAATAACGCATGCTTAGTATTAAACTGCCCGAATTCACAATTAGGCTTAACTAAGGTTAGATATATTGTAATCCATAAGGGATGAATAATGGCATCTGTCACGATACGAACTATTAAAAAAAATTGTGTTTTCTTGCTATTAAAAGTTATAAGTCTATTTAACACTCAAAGGTTTTCTAGGCGCTACGCTTTGCTTTATTGCAATTTGTCATGAAACAACTTCTTTAAAATTCGGTCACTTTTATACAAAGCGTGAGATTTATGCTTCCTTCAATCTGTAACTGTATTGGTGACTAGGAGTTTTTGGGCCACCTTTGTTTTTTGTATTTTTAATATTTCTGTAAGGTAAGTTTTGTCAACAAAGCTTGTTTTTTTCAGATGCGCAATGGCTAAAATTAACTGGATATTCTTGTATTCCATGTTGATAGTTCTGTTCTCAATGTTTGCGATTGGAAGTGCCTGCAGCAAAAAGAGCATACCATGTTCTGGAAGAGCGCCATGCAGGAGGGGACCGTATAGAAACTGATGATGTGACATTTATCCAAAGTTATTTCCGAGATGAATATCTCAATAAAGAACATAGTTTAGTCGCCAAAATAAAGAAATATCGTTCTGAAGAAACTCAAAAGAAATAATGAAATTGTGGACTTAATTATGGAATATTTCAAATACTTTTATCTTCATTAATTTTAATAGATCTTTTACAATGAATAAATAGTTATTCCAAACTTGTATTTCATTTGCCGCAAACACCTTTCGTAATCGAGAAATATTGTTTTGGGTCAAACCACCTAGTTTAGTTTGTTTATTTGTTTAAATTATTCTTTTAGTTTCAGATTGTTATGGTGGAACTCAATTCAATTATTCTCTTTTACAGACACCTCTGGCAGTATGGTTAAAATTTAAGAGTGACGCGACGTGCATCTGTTAAGCTATGAATTCAAGATTATAAGAATCGGATATCTCTAAAATTCAGTGAGTATAAAAAACTAAAAGCCTATTATTCGTCTGCTGGGTATAGGCCTACTTTATTTGGCAGAGAAGGATTAGAGCTAAGATCTACCACGCTGCTCTAATGCGGATTGGTAGGTTATACTAATCCCGAGAATTCTCTAAGAGATATTCAAAATCCAAATACAAACATTATATAATATAATCTTTAATATTTAAATGAGTTAATCCTGTATGTATATATATAATCTTGAAAACGGCTCCAACGATTTTCCTGAAATTCATGCTGAATTTCAGTAGGGGGTTTTGGGGGAGAAAAATCGATTTTGTTTTATTTTATTTGTTGTTTAGGTTATTTTGTTTATAAGGTTTTATGTAAAAAAAGAAATAGTTTTATCCCTATTTTTGGGCATTGCAACAAAATTTATATTTAATTGAAATTTTGCCATAAACTGTCAAGTCAGCGTAGCTTAATCGGGGAACGGACAGTCTCGAGAAATGGAAATACCTAGGATCGATCCCCAACTAAATAATTATTTTTTTTTAATTTTTTTTTGTTAAAAATTACCGAGCAAGGCTCGGTCACCCGGATATTTAATATTTAAATGAGTAAATCTTGCATGTATTTTCGGAAGCGGAAACGGCTCCAAAGATTTTCCTGAAATTCAGCATGTAGTTCGGCGGAAAAAAATCAATCTAGATTATTTTAAAAAAATGTTTTATCCCTGTTTTCGGGCTCTAAAAAATTCGTTTCGCCCCGCAACCAAAGCATCATCAGGAGATAGACTCTACGACAAAAACGTAAAGCTTTGCAATGATGATGATGTTTGTGATAGTGCATGTATGTAGTGCTTGTGTATTGTGGTGGCGGTGGTGGAGGTTTGTGCATGTGTTTTTATGAATCCTGCATGTATGAGGTATGTGAACAGATTGTCCACTCTACATTTAGTATTATATGTTTTCTATTTTACTTCATCGCGGAATATAGCAAAATAATTTTATTATTACTTTTGTACATCTAGATCACTTGTAAATAGAGTACAATAAAATAGCAGGAGTGTATCGATGTATCGATTATAGTCGCAGCTCGGATGTAACAAAATAACGTTTTTAATGACCACATTCGGAAGGAAAGTGATCAAGGGTAAAAAAAAGTAGGTAAGTAGCGGCCTGTTACTATCCTACTGCTGAGAATAGGCCTCTTCTCTCCGTTTTTTGGAGAGAAGGATTGGACCTTAGACCTGCCACGCTGCTCCAATGCGGATTGGTAGATTACACATATTTCCAGAATTCTCTAGAGATATGCAGGTTTCCTCACGATGTTTTCCTTCACCGAAAAGAGTGTGATAAATTGCAATTATCAATTAGACACGTAAGTTTTATCATAAAAACTCATTGGTGTCTCCCCGGGTTTGAACCTGTGACCTCCTCGAATGAGTCGCACGGTGTTACCGCTGGTTGTTGCCTCAGGTGAAGTAAGCACCGATTACCCTCGATGGAAAAAAATGCCCAAACACTGAACCCGTTAGCCATGTGGTATCCGGCTGAATAGAATAGTACCACCTTCATTTCTTACCGAGGTGTCGTCAAAGGCAACTAAGGTATGTCGACCCGCCGTGTGGTATCCGGCTGAGTGGAATAGACCAACCTCATTTCTTACCGAGGTGTCGTAAAAGGCGACTAAGGTAAGTCGACCCACCGTGTGGTATCCGGTTTAGTACAGTAGACCACCCTCTTTCTTACCGAGGTGTCGTAAAATACGACTGTAAGTTGACGTCAGGCAGGTGGCCGGTCGTAAAATCGCAGCCAAATCATGTGACAAAACATGTTGTGCCGACCCCACTTAGAGTGGGATAAGGGCAGGAAGATGATGACTGTGAACCCATTCAAATCCCAGGTGTTAATGAGTTGTGTTAAGACTCATGTGCCTTATTGTATTTATGAATATTTGCAATTTATCACACGCTAAAACGGTAAAGGACAACATCGTGAAACCTGCATATCTCTAGAGAATTCTGGGAATATGTGCTACCTACCAATCCGCATTGGAGCAGCGTGGTAGGTCAAAGCTACCCCTCTCCAAACTCTCAAAAAAGGAGAGGAGCTTATGCTCAGAAGTGGGATATAAAAGGCCGCTTTACTTGGGACTAATTTGGTCTGGGGTTTATTGTACCTTATTATTATAGAGGGTTGTTGTATACTTGTATTTTTTCTATACTTATACATCAGTTTGTTTAATTTATTTTATTTAGTTGAACTTAAAGGTAATAAATGTCACCTATTAATGTTTCGAAGTAGCGTAATGGTTCCAACCCTTCCAAAAGACTTATTATTATAGGGTGGTTGTTGTATGATGAAAATTTGGAAGGCGCTTGTAAAAGTGCTGATATTTTTGGCGGCAACATTGCAATTAGCGAGCGGCTGCGGCCGTAAAAGAGTAGTTTGCAATCCAAATAACCCACCCTGCAAGAAATAACTAAGGTAAAAACATTTTCAAACTATTCTATACTAGCTTCTAACCGCGACTTCGTTCAATTTAAATTCAAATTATTCTTTATTTAAATAAACGTCAACAAGTGCTTTTGAATTGTTAACTCTACTGCTGGTTCGGAAAGCTTTTCCTACCGATAAGAGCCAGCAAGACACTCAGCGGTTGCCCTTTTTAAAATATAATTCTTATTTTGATAACCATAAAAATGGTTAAAGTGGGTTAACCTTAAAAGCTAGATTTCTGCTGTCGCAGACTTTTATTTAGAACTTTTAGAAGTGAACAATGTTGTAATACAAGATTTTTGAATAACTTTTACTGCATACTCAGCGCACGCAAGGAAAGCTTTAAATTTTGCAGTTTTCGCAAAATATTTTTTATTGCTGCTCCTCTCCTATTCATCTTAGAGTGAGGTTAGATAGCCTTCCTCGATAATTCTTTCAGTGCAAGACTACCTTACACTGATAGATTTTTTCAAATGGGTCGAGTAATTCCTGAGATTAGCGCGTTCAAACAAACAAACTCTTCAGCAATATTAGTATAGATTTCGTATATTAAAATGATTTTATAATAACTTTTGTACTATGGAATTCCTCAAAGTAACGCTTGCTTGCTAGTAATATATAAATATTACTAGTTGCAATGGAAATCGGTCACAATTTTTTTCTTGTTTTCGCAATATTTTTAGTTGCTGCTCCTCTCCTATTTATGTTAGCGCGATGTTATATAGCCTATAGCCTTCCTCGATAAATGGACTATCTTACACTGAAAGAATTTTTCAAATCAGTGTAGTACTTCCTGAGATTGGCATACTCTTCAGCTTTATATATTAGTATAGATTTCTAGTGACTCTCTGTTCACTCATGTTTGCAGCGGTATAGTGCTATGGACAAAGAGTTTGTTCAAGAGGTGATAGTGCTTCTGGTGACGCTTCTGCTATCATATCTGGAGTCCTGCCGCGGCTGCACCCGACACGAGTACGTCACTTGCAACGACACCAGCCCCAAGTGTGACAAGAAGTGATACATTGAAGGTATTGTATGGACTGAAGTGCCACATGTTCAGTTTTCGGTGGGACAGTCCCGCTTTTTGGTGAGTTAAAAAATGAAAATATATTTCCTTATTTTAAATCATCATCATCTTCCTTCCCTTATCCCAGTCTAAGTAGGGTCGGAACATGTTATAAACATGTTGTCACATGATTTGGCTATGTATTTTACGACCTGACATCAACTTACCTTAGTGGTATTTAACGATATCTCGGTAAGAAAGAGCCTATTCTACTTAACCAGATACAAATGGTGGGTTTCCGGCTGAACAGAATAGACAACCCATGAGGGTTGTCTATTCTATTCGGTAAGAAATGATTCTTACCGATGTGTCGTAAAATACGACTGAAGTAAGTTGACCCACCGCGTGTTATCCGGTATAGTAGAAAGACCACCCTATTTAATTCTGAGCTGTCGTAATCGTATGTCGTAATACGGCTAAGGTAAGTTGACGTAAGGCAGGCGGCCAATTGTCAAAACGCAGCCAGATCATTTGACAGCATGTTTATAACATGTCCCGATCCCACTTAGAGTAGGATGAGTGCAGGAGGATGCAAAAGTAATAATAAAATTATTTTGCTGTAATCCGCGATGAAGTAAAATAGAAAATATATATAATGCTAAATGTAGAGTGGACAATCGGTTATCATACCTGATACATGCAGGAGTCGTCCAAAATCGCCACGACCAAAATCGCAAAGCTTGGCTTTGCGATTTTGGTCGTGGAGTCGTGTGCATGTGTTTTTTACGACTCCTGCATGTATGAGGTATGATAACCGATTGTCCACTCTACATTTAGCATTATATATATTTTCTATTTTACTTCATCGCGGATCATAGCAAAATAATTTTATTATTACTTTTGTATTATGGATCTCCGCAAAGTAACGCCTAATTCTTATAGAATTTGCAGGAGGATGTTTATGAAGATCGTTCCTTTGCAGCTGAATTACGTTCCAAAACAATGCAATACCTCAACGAGTTTGTCCTTGTGTTCCTCCACATCGCCGTGTCTCTTATGGAGCTGTCACGCGGCTGCAGGAGTAGCAGGAATCACTGTAGAGATGAAAACTGTTTCCCATGCAATCACTTTGGTGGTCCGAAAGTTCGACGAATCAATAAGAAGGGTATGAACAAGTTAAAAACCCTTTTAAAAAAGCTTTTAACTATATTTCATGTCCCTACTGTTAACCGTAGAGCAATTCCCTCGTCTGTAGCCAATCCTGGCATCATCAGGTCAGGCTTATCATAAACATGCATTGTCATCTGGACCTGACCAATATGTAAAGTTTCAGCTTAATAGGATACCGGGAAGTTGGTCAAATTTGACTAGGAGACCTATGTCCACTGCTGGGGCATAGGTCTCCTTAAGGCATCTCCACTCACCATGATTTTGTGCCGCTTGGAACCAGCATCTCCCCGCGACCTTTTTGAGGTCGTCAGTCCTTACGAGGCCTCTAAAGAAAGGTTAACAGTAGAAACATGAAATTTCGATAAAAGCTATTTTAACTTATTGTTTTAGAGTCATGAGTCGCAGAGCATTTGCCATATTGTTCCTCTTGCTACTGATCTGCGTCATGGGAAATGGCTGTAGGAGGCGAAAGTTGCCAAAATACTGCCTGCCTTGCGCTTACAAGGGACCTATCATTGAAGTCATATATCCAAAACAAGTAATTCATGAGTATTTTTAATTAATTTATAGAATTAAGCGTCACTTTGCAGATATCCATAATACAAAAGTTATAATAAAATTCTAATACTTATCCGCGATAAAACGCGGTTTATAGTAAAGTTTTTTTT
Organism: Morpho achilles; assembly: GCA_947086495.1. Taxonomy (NCBI): domain Eukaryota; kingdom Metazoa; phylum Arthropoda; class Insecta; order Lepidoptera; family Nymphalidae; genus Morpho; species Morpho achilles. The sequence goes on from CAMTZB010000026.1 coordinate 10,979,559, forward strand.
AATCATCATTATTAGTCCACTCTAGTCCACTGCTGGAAATAGATCTTTTCAATTATATGCCACTTAGCTCGATCCTGGGCTTGCTGATTCCACCCACTGCCTACTGTCTTACACATATAGTCACTCTATTGAGTCTCAGGGTGTCCTACACTACGTTTCCCGATTCGCGGATACTTCAGAACACGTCTATCCCAACGGTCATTGGTTCTGCGACAGATATGGCCGGCCAATTGCCACTTCAGCTTGCTTATGCGCTGAGCTATATCCATGACCCTAGTTCTCTGACGGATTACTTCGTTGCGAATACGATCGCTCAGAGAAACTCCGAGCATTGCTCTTTCCATAACCCGCTGAGCGACTTTAAGCTTGTGGACCGCCTTAACTGTGAATATGAATGACAGCTAGGACATACTGGTTTCTTTTTAATTATGTGAAGAGTACCTGCGACCATAGTCGCGTTCATTTAAGTGTTAAAATACCATCAATGTCCTTCTTAATTTTTGTTCATATATCTATTTATATAATGTTAGAACATGTTCCAAATACAACCTTCTTCGTAAAGTTGGTAAATAATAACATTGGCGCCGTCATTGTGTCATTGAGTTGTTGAGAAAGAGTAAATAAGTTGACTTTTGAGTATTTTTTTTTATTATTGCATAAGTATAAAGGAAAAATATATGTTTTATAATAAATTTCAATTTTACCACATTTTGCCGATGTTGCTCCAGAGAATGAGTCTTGATATCGTGAAAGATAGACATAATTTCACATTTATAATACACCTATGTATATTTTGTTTCAGAAAAAATAACAAACAAACATTTTGGAAAAAAAAATAATACAGTACACTTACCATAACAAGAGTGGTTTATACAACAAAATAAATTTTTCGCAGTGAATGAAAATAGTTTCAATATTTAATATCATTATTCTCCTTCCCTTATCCCACTCTAAGTGGGGTCGACACAACATGTTATAGCCATGTTGTCACATGATTTAAATACGCATTTTACGGTTGACCGCCTGCTTGACGTCAACTTACCTTAGTCATATTTACCGACACCTCGGTAAGAGGCAGGTCTATTCTACTCAGCCGGATACCACACGGAAGGTCAACTTACCTTAGTCCCCTTACCTTGGTAAGAAATAAGGGTGGTTTATTCTATTCAGCCGGATATTACACGGCGGGTCAACTTACGTTAGTCGCCTTCTACACCTCGGTAAGAAAGAGGTCTACTAAGCCGGATTCCACACGGTGGGTCACCTTACCTAAGTCGCCTTTTAAGACACCTCGGTAAGAAAGAGGTCTATTCTACTTAGCCGGATACAACACGGCGGTTCGACTTACCTTAGTAGCCTTTTACAACACCTCAGTAAGAAAGGGATCTATTCTACTCAGCCGGCTCTTCCCGGTATTAGCAGTCTTTCGAACCAACAGTAAAGTTGACGATTCAAGACTTGTTTAAAAGTTTACTTAAGCGTTATCTTCCAGTCATCTATACCAGTTTAGTGTTTAGTTACGGTTAAAATAAAACAATAATTAATAAGGCCAATATATACTTTATTTACAATCGAGTCCATTAACTATATAATCCAAATCATACAATCACCTGACATCCCTCAAACACAGACAAAAGGAAAGTCTAGCGTTAAACAAAACCAAATATATTTAATTGTTAATATAAACTGTAGATCTAAAAAGCCTCGACCTCGCTGCCTTAAGATTTCCTTTCGTTTATTATCTATGACTCAATAGTTTAGAGATCGGCAAGATATTTGTAAAGTACGAAAATTTTTGATTAATAATAATTGTTTTTTTGTTTCAAACTATTTGTAAAGTTGTCTTTTTTAATAATAATAATTCATTTGAATAAAGGCTAATTAAAGTGTGACAACTACCAATTAATATTAACAGATGCGCTGTTTCTGAAATTCTATTTAAATGTGTAGTTTGGCTACATTGGTTTCCTCCAACAATGCATTTTTAATCTTAGAAACAAGGAAATAGTTTTTTTAAAATATTCGATTTTTAGAAATTATTCATCAAAAATGATTCTTTAAAAATCTATTTTCTTTTTTACTCTGTTGTCATGTTTTTCACTATTAAGGATATCACATCCCTAGGTACGAGTGAATAAAAGGTCAGTTGATTCAACCGTATATTTGTTAGCCGTTAAGGTTGCCGACCCCTGCACTAGCTGAACCCGGGACTTTATTCCCGTCTTTTTTTACGTAAAAGTACCTTTAATTATAGTGTGTATTCAATTATATCGTGTAAATGTTTTTTTTTTTATTTACACCCTTCCAGACTTCTACATTAATAATATGTATATGATAAAAAAGTTCCTTCAAAACCGGGGCACTAAAACCACATCTTTCCACCCAGATGAAGTATAGCAAAAAATGTTATATTAAAATTTACGTTCAGTGGAAGGTTAGTATGAAACCATTTATTCTAACCACCTTTTTGTTCTTTAAGCTGAATAGTAAGGACATGACAATTTTTAAATGTCCAAAATATTCAACATACAAATCGGTCCATAGTAAAAAAAATATCCAATTTACAAAAATTCTATGACAGCATCACCCCATGAACAAACGCCATTATCTCTTTTGATTTAAAAATAAAATTTTGTTAAAAAAAAGAATTATTTAATTCATAAACAAATCTATATTAATTTCAATTTCAACAATCTATTACTAATTATTGATAATAACAATACAATACACGATCATTTTCCATTCGCTAATCAGGTTTCGTTCATTAATCATTAGACGTTCAATAATCAACTCACGTTTGGTAATTATCACACGTACAATAATCAACTCACGTTTGGTAATTATCACACGTTCAATAATTAACTCACGTTTGGTAATTATCACACGTTCAAGAATCAACTCACGTTTGGTAATTATCACACGTTCAATAATCAACTCACGTTTGGTAATTATCACACGTTCAGTCATCAACTCACGTTTGGTAATTATCACACGTTCAATAATCAACTCACGTTTGGTAATTATCACACGTTCAATAACCAACTCACGTTTAGTAATTATCACACGTTCAGTAATCAACTCACGATGTGTAATTATCACACGTTAAATAATCAACTAATGTTCAGTTATCATCGGACTAGAAGCTCTTTATTCGCGCTTCCTTCATTCACATTTTCGCTATTCGCGGACTGAAAAATTGCGACTAATTTCTATATTCGCGGTCTAAGATTTCTTTATTCGCGGATTGAATCGGTACACACATGCACATATGTAACTAAATAAAAGCATGCGGTATCCTTTGTCAACGCCTCAAGTGGACTAATAAAAAGATAAATAAAATATTTCTTATTACTAGGCCTGTATTGCGTTTTCAAAAACTATCGGCGTTGTTTTGTTTGGCGGTTCTTTTGAGGTAAGCCGCGGTCGGTGTTATTGTAAACAAACAGAATATTAAGATAACACAAACTTATTACTAAAAAACATTACTAAATTTTTTAAACCCTTGCCTAAATCTGAAGATAATATGTAACTCACCTAAATGTAAAGTCTAAAACTTATTTTATTTTAAACAATTTTCATCTTTTTGCTTTTTTTATTTCGTCGCTTAGGAACCTACCCCCTACAATTCTATATAAATAACCATTCCTTATTAACGGTTTCTGTATTCGCTGCATATTTACGGAATGTATACCCCGCGAATAAAGAGCTTTTACTGCAATCAACTAACTTTCCTTAATCACCATACATACAGTAATCAATCTTTAACGCCTTCACACATTGATCATATAAATCGGACAGTTAATATACTTATAAAGATTCTATTATATTTTAATAATGTGAAACGACCTTACAGCTATAAAAACTATAGAATATTGCTCGTTAATATGCCATAAGTGGTAAAAATGTAGAAAATTGATGGACGTTTGGGTAAATAATGTTAGTGTATAGCCCCCTATGATCTTTTGACTTTAAAAAAAGACTAGAGTTATTGCTAGAGTAGAGAATGTTGTGAACGCAGCCACAACAAACCTTTTATATCTGTCATCAATCAATTAATTCAAATTTGACAACTACCTTTTGTAATGGACTTACTTACCGCCTTACTATTACTACTACACGGACTTGCTACCTTAATCAAAACTGACTATTAAAACTGAGAAAAGAAGACTTCATTGTATCATTAGCAGCGCCTAAATATCTTCATAACATCTGAGAAGAAACAGAGAAGAGAGTCTAAAATAAAGAGGCCATATTACAAGAGAGAAAGCAAATGAGACTATTTCTACCTTTTTTTATGTGTTTTTAGACAAATATAGGTATACAAACTTCATCTGACTGATGATTCATCATGACAGGAGTCATTAGTTATTATTTACACTCTGGCTTATCTATGACTCCTCTAGTATAACTCTATGAACGTACGAGACAACGTTTCGATTCTGTATGGGTATTTATGTGTTAAAACACAATATCGATATATTGCACCATTGAAGGACATACTTCCTCTCCTATCCGCACCGGTCTACTCTCCTTCCGTGTTACAAATTTCAACACGTGACCTGACGAGTTTAACATTTTAATCCATCATAAAAGTCACTAAAGAAGTGTTACGACATGTTTTAAATACAACCTCCTTCATAGAGTTAGTCATTAAGATTTATTCCGCAATCAATACTAGATTAGTCTGCAGAATGGTTTAAATTAAGTATAAGAGATATGCTTATACCTAAAGAATATTACAAAATTGAAGATTATTTGGATGATAAAAAATCCTTTCAGCTTCATACAAGACTGCGGTTTAATAATGTAAAATTTGAAAATGTTTAAAAGATTGACGGTCAAGTTTCTTTCTGGTTCTTCTCGGTAAGAGCAACATTCCGAACCAGTTGTAGCTTCATTAATATTGATCCTTGACGATTCAAAATTGCTTGTAAGAGCTTTGAATAAATATATTTTGATTTGAATATGAAAATATTGTGGTCGTCATTATGCGTCATTGAGTTGTTGAGAAAGATATGGGTTGACTTTGGGAGAATTGTGTTTTATTTATTGAACAAGTACAAAAGAGAAATATTGTTTGGAGAAGTTTTCACTTGAAAAAGCCCTTGGGCCGTTATATCAGCTGTAAGGTCGTTTCACACTACGCTCGGAGTCGGTGCGGCTATAGCAACGCGCGGATCTCCTTGTGAATGTGGCACAGGTAGTCTACGTACGAGGAGCTGCCGTCCACGCCGCGGTCCTCGACCAGGAAGTGACGCAGCACCGTCTCCAGCTTGTCGTGTTGACGCATCACCGTTAGCTGGAACAATAAATAAACATATCAACATCAAATGTCATCGGAACTGGATTAATATATTAAATTTAATTAAATTTCAACTCAATCGGGCACCGATGAGCCAGATAACCGGTCAAATTTAACGTGCAAAGTCCACCTTCACATAAAAACATACAATCAAGGGAAGTTAAACAAATAATTAGAAAAATATATGGGACAATTACGCGATCGCCCTGCCTAAAGTAACATTATAACTCGTTATAAGTAAGAGAAGCTACCTATTACTATACCACGGCTAAAAAACCAGCTCTTTATTCAGAAAAAGTTGAAAATAACACAAGAAACTAAACAGATTGTTTCAAGGGCTATAATTGATGATTAAGACAAACTTAATAGTGCCCTTGAGATCAAAGTATGGTGGATATTCCTCTCCTCTAAACCAGGGGTGTAAAACGAGGGAGCCATAGACACTCGCACTCACAGGCCTAACAAATAAGAGAGGGCACATGAGAGACCCATACAGAATAGAAGAATAGAGAAATAGAGCACCTAAAAGGGAATAAATAATATATAGATTAGATTATAATATTAGATTAGACTGGCTCGTTGGTGCAGTGGGTAGTGACCCTGCCTTCGGCACCACGGGTCGTGGGTTCGATTCCCGCCAAGGGCCAACATTTTCAATAAATGAATTTGTTGGTCTTTGAGCCTGGGTGTATATTTGTATTTAAGTATGTATTTAAAAATATATATAAGTATATATATTCACCAGTTGTCTGTCACCCATAACACAAGTATTAAGTTACTTACTTTGGGGACGGACGACCGTGTGTGTAAGTGTCCAATATATTTAAAAAAAAAAAAAAAAATAGATTCTCTCTTTTCTATGGACAAGCGTTTAGATGAAGTAATAACCCAAGAGCTGTGATAGGCCAGTGGTGAAAGCGTGTGACTCTTTAGAGGGCGACACGGGTCCAAAATCCGGAAAAGCACCAATGAGTATATCTCTTACGTGTCTAATTGATAATTGCAATTTATCACACGCTTTACGGTGAAGGAAAACATCGTGAGGAAACCTGCATATCTCTAAAGAAATCTCACGATATCTTTAACCTACGAGTAACAATCCGTATTAGAGCAGCGTGGTAGGTCTTAGCTTTTTTTTCCAAAAAAACGGAGATTAGAGCAGTGGGACAATAACAGGCCGTTACTTTTGACAACCCATTTTATAAGTCCGGAAAAACTACTACATCAGCGTAGTTAAATAAAATAAGAAAGAAAACACTCAAAAGCTTAATGCAATTAAAAAATACAAAGCTCCCGTAAAGCATTTAAGTGAACACATATACCATCACCATAAATAATTCCCACGTCAGTATTAATGTGACCTAATTCAAAAAGTTGTTTCGTGGGCAATTGCAATAAAGCGTAGCATAAACCTGTGAGTTTTTAAGAGACCCATAACTTGGTAGAGCAAGAAAACACTAGCTTTTTTAATAGTTCGTAGCGTGATGTCATAGATATCATTGAAATAAAGATGACAATGTATCTGACTTAACTAAGCCTATTTTTGAATTCGGTCACTTTAATACTAAACGTGCCATACATATAAAACTTTTGAGCATGACTGTACAAAAGGTAAACGTAGTCAAAACTAGTCTTATTATTATGGGATACGAGTTTATTTTTATTAGGGTCTTAAATTCCAAAAATCTCTGGTATCATTTTCTGCTATATTTTTGCTATATTAGTGAAATATGCGCTAAAGTTAGATATAATTGCAATCAAGTAAGCTTTGCCTCGTAATAATTGTTACATTTACATTTCGTACAGTATTAATTAAATAAATAATCGACCCTTTCAAGCTTTCCACCCAATATTTTGCACCGTTTTGACGTAATTCGAAAGTCAACAGTCCCCCAATTTCATGCAAGTAAACCCGTAATTGTAAGGACCTACAGTAACTTCTGGACAGACTGATGTATTGTCATCAGGTGTTCGATATAGGAGGCGCTACCATCCAAACCCTTGTCCTCGACCAGCATCTTCCGGATCTCTGCTTCGTTCTTGTCGTACTGATGTACTACGGACAGCTGACAAGGACAGACGCAGTGTAAGAAATGTGTCTATATACAGAAAATTGTGTTCCCTAAAATACTATCAAAGATAAGGCTTGAGAAAGTCTTAAGAATCAAATCAAATCAAAATAATCTTTATTCAAATAAGCTCTTTCAAGCACTTTTGGATCGTCAAGGATCAATATGATTAATGAAGCTACAACTGGTTCGGAATGTTGCTCTTACCGAAAAGAACCAGAAAGAAACTCTGATCGTGTGTGGGCTTGGTTTACGTTCAATGAGGATGGTTGCCTTGGTTGGGTTATTTTTATAAGAATTGTGTAGAACTGACGGTAGATTATCACGAAAAAGAACCGAAAAGAGATTGGGAAAAGTCAGTTTCAATAATTTGAGTTTCATGAATGAAATTTACACATGTGTTTCATGGGCAAAAAAAGGCCCTTTAACATATTGTCTACAATATATTTTTGGAGAGAGATATTTAATCTCTAAATTTCAAAATATTTTTAGATCTTACTTTTAAGACAGTCCAGAGATTTTATAAATTCCAAATTTTCATGTGCATAATCACAAAATACAATCTAAAATTCTCATTCTAAAAAAAAATACATATCGAATGTACTCAAGAAGGATTTCGGAATTTTTGGTCCCATAAAAACTCTATAAGCCCAAAGGATACCATAACTCATACATGGGTTTAAGAAAAGGACATTGGAAAATATCAAATAAAGTACATGCAACAAGCAAAAAGGTTATTTTCTTAAATACTACACTTATTAATTGAATCAACTGAGTTTTTTAACACCATGCCAAGTTTCCAAAAGTGACGTCAAAAGAATATTTTGGACAAATAGCTAGCTACAAATCTACAAATAGCTAGAATATACAATTAAACAGGCAAGCTGTTCATGCAACACCATTCTCTAAATACTAATATACAAATTTACAAAATTAGCAGTAATTTTGCGGAGTTCCATAATACAAATAACAATAGATTATTTTGCTATAATCTGCAAATGAAAGTGTATAGTACAATCTACTTTTAGCATTATATACATAGATTTTTTGTAATCGCAGATTGCAGCAACATATTTCATTATTTATTGTACTGAACTGTTATTTATTGTAATTATTATGACCCGTCAAACGAATAAATTATTACATTATACTTTCATTTGAAGGAAAGCCTTTGAAATCATGAAAATTTTCAGATTCAGATCTAGCCTAGACACTAATCTGGGAACTTAGATACGAAGGCCGTGGACTCCAGCAACTTATGATGCCTAAGGAACCCATAATAACGCTTGCGGGCCACGGGCAATAATGAATGAATCAAAACTACTGGATCGATTTTGATCATTTTTTTTACACTGACTGACATGGGTTATATATTTTATAACCGTGCGAAGCAGGGACAGGCTGCTAGTTATATATAATTACCATCTTTTCATCTACTTATTTTACCAAAATTATTGAATAGATTAAATAATTCAATTTATGTAAACTTTTTCTTTTTCTCTATATGACCCGTACTCTCTTTCTTCTTCAATTCTTGTCCTTTTCCTTCTATAACTCAAAGGTTGGAAGAGATCCTTTTTAGGGATAAGTCCGTCTTTACACATGTGTTTATTTTTTTTATTTTTTTTCTTTCTTTTTTCTAAATATATGTATAAAAAGAATAAATAAATAAATATGATGGCAAAATGAAGTACTTAGATCCGGCATTGTTCTATATTTACCCTCATAGCGTTCTTCCGTTTGATTCTCGTGTCCAGGACGAGGTCGCGGACGGCCTGGCTCGTCGGGTTGTCCAGCTCGGGCAGCTCGCACACGTGCGTGTTGACGTGCTGCGGGGACGTCACGCCGAACACGTCCTGCACCCACTCGCTGGGGGCTTGGGATCCCACCCAGATCAACATGTGAACGCCGTTCTCTGCGAAAATAAAATATAGTTAAATTTCTTAAAAGATTTTGCCACTGCTTGCTTTTGAACAATCCTATCCAACTAATATTATAAATGCGAAAGTTTGTAATTATGGATCGCACTTTCACGGCAAATCCGCTGAACCAATATCGATGAAATTTGGCAAATTTATTCCTTATATACCGGGGTAACATATAGGCTAGAACACAACATACAGAAATCCTGTTAATTCTGTTAATCCTGTGAATAATGTTAAAAGCGCGATCTATTATCAACCTATCACGCGGCAACAGTTTACGCTAACGAAGTTGCGGGTAAACGCTTGTTAGGAATAAGTATCTTTCTCTGCAACCAATAGACGTCTTATGTTGGACATAGTTCTATCCAAAGGACTTCCAGGCCACACGATCTTGAGCTACCTTTTTGAGGTCATCTGTACATATAGTGGGGGTGTTCGTTTTCTGGTTAGGTTGCCAATCTAACACCTTAAGGCCCGTACTAACCAAATGGTCCATCAATGTTCCAAAGTTCCCATCTCTTGCAATTTCGACTTTACCACCCAGGGTTATGTCCTGAACAAGGTAATGGCAAGAGATTTGACAGCTTGGTAGTTTACAGTTATGGGAATTGCAAATTGGGTTGATTCGATAGCCAAATTCTATTTAAAAGAAATGGTGTTCAGATTCACAAATGTAATGGATGGATAGATTCGGAAACTGTATAGCACAGTACAAAGTGCCACTAAATTAATTTAATCTTTCATTTTATACTAGCGGACCAACATTGTTTTGCCATATAAATTATTTCTTGCGAATTTCTAGTGTACATTATAAAAAAAAACCAATTTTGTTCAAAACATAAGAATATGTAAGGTATGGACAACCCATATCACGTAGGGGTATGAAAATTAGACAGTAGCCGTTTCTCAGATCTAATGAATAAACATAAAAATTTCAAAAAATCGGCAAACCGTTTCAAAAATGACAATTGATTTTAAACGTATAGCCATTGTAGATAACATACAGGTGCATCATAAGACGTTTCGCGTAGACACCCACGATTGGTTCATATCATCCGCAACAATCTCTTTCCGTACTCACTTAAAGTGAAAAAAAGCGTTAAAGTTATGTCCATCATAGCAGATAGGCAGACCCAGATATTAGTATGGATGTAACTCACCCAGTAAATATACACCCAGCTCGTTCATCTTGTCGACGGAGGCCCGCAGCGGGTAGGGCCGCTGCTCGGGCAGCCCGTGCAGGGGCAGCAGGCGCGGGTACGTGTACACCAGCGACAGCCCCACGTCGGCCGTCAGCGCGCGGTACATGGCGCACGAGCGGTCGTCGCACGTCACGTCCGGCCCTGAACAAGGAAGTAACTCAAACCAACTGGCCAAATATATATGGCAACCCAATTCTGGCAATCCAATTCAAATGTATTCTAACAAGGCAAAGGCGCACGAGCGGCTTTTGTGCGTCACGTCCGGGCCTGTAGAAGTAGGCCACTCAAACTAACTGGGCAGTTACATCACTAAGCAACCCAGTAGGACTCAAACTAGTGCATGGTACATGGCCAGTCGTAGTATGTCACGTCGGGTCCTACACAAGAAGGCTACTCAAACCAACTGGCCAAATAAACAACACAACCACCCAGGAGGGCCCAAACAAGAGCATGGTGCATAACTAGTCGTCGCATGTCACGTCGTGGCCTGCACAAGAACTCGCTACTCAAACCAACTAGAGGTGACGCAACAAAGAACAAAGATAACCTATAAACTAATTTCAGTAAGTCAGAGAAAGAGCACAGATACAATGACCTAGTCTGAACCAACGCAAAACATTAGAAACGTCCTCCGATGGCGCGCGTCGCCTATCTCGTCAACTTCTTAAAGAATCCCCACACAGTAATATCTTTGCAGATAAGTAGAAAAGAATTTCTAAGATTTTGTGAAAATATAATGTTATTTTAAATAAATTAGCTTACGGGTTAAAATAAGGAGCATGCCATTGCCCTACTAGCAAAATTAACTTAAAGAAGTGGAATGGAGATAGCATATTGTTTTCTCACAACCAACGCAAAACATAAGCACACTGATAAGCGGCCGGTCGTAAAAACGCAGCCAAATCATGTGACAGCATGTTTATAACATGTTGTGCCGACCCAACTTAAGAGTGGGATAAGGGCAAGAGGTTTTTTTTACTCTCTTTAATATCATGTATACTTCCATCTTGCGCTACGTACCTCCAGCCACAGCATCGGACCGCAGCACGCAGCTGGTATACAAAGGTAGCAGTTTCATAGACTCTGGCAACACCAACTGTCCGGCTGATGATGGAGAGGCACAGTGCCTCCTGTACGCTGCTAGGGACTTAGCACATCTGCTAGTGAGACCATCGCGGACCTGACGCGGCGTCGCTTCCCTGAGCGCCCATACAGCTGGGAGAATAAACAATTATTAATTAAAGAAATATTATACAGTCTCTCTTATAATATGGTACTAGCGGCCTGCCCCTGCTTCGCACGGGTATTAAATATATAGCCTGTGTCACTCAGTGAAAAAAATGATTAAAATCGATCCGGTAGTTTTGATTCATTCATTAATGCCCATGGCCCGTACGCAATTCCCCTTTCCTATACCATGAAGATTTCCTACTATCTTTGGAATATCTAAATTCATATACTACATTTTTACTTATTTACTTTTTACATTTTTCCCTATATATTTTATTTTTACAATTAATTACAGAATGTCTTTATATACAACATTCACAGCTTTCTTGTCATTAGACAATACAAACATGTTTTCTTTAGAGGTTACTCTTGAAAGAGCGACATATAGCTGCTAAATTCGAAGTGCTATAGGGCGAAGCGCGGCCACCTCAAGGCAATTAAAATCTCTAATATCTCCGAAAATGTTCACTTAAATTACATGCTGTAAACGGCCATATTGATCTATATTAAATAAACAATGTATTGAAGTTACTTAATTGAATAAGGATTAATGCTGTGCTTTTTTAATAATGGAATGAATTTTTTCTCTGTTCCCAATTCAAAAACGGTTTTTATCCTAAATATTGCCATGTGTATACTAAGCCGTGTGGTATCCGGCAGAGTAGAATAGATCAACGTAATTTCTTACCGAGGTGTCACAAAAGGCGAACAATGTAAGGCATCAGGCAAGCGGCCGTCGTAAAATACCTAGCCAAATCACATCAGAATATGTTGTGCTGACCCTGCTTAAAGTGATATAAAGGTCTATTCTACTCTGACTGGTAGTTACTAATAAAGTTACATCAATATATATTATTATAGAATATATATAGCTATAGAATTAGCCGTTACTTTGCGGAGATCCATAATACAAAAGAAATAATAATAAAATTATTTTGCTATAATCCGCGATGAATGATTAGTGATAATGATGATGAATGATTCATTGCGGATTATAGCAAAATGATTTTATTATTATTACTTTTGTTTTTCTTCATATTCTTTGGATAGGGAGATATCAAGCATTATGTTAGAGTTTGACTAAACTTGTTACAAAGAACGGGTATGTGTAAGACATCCAACCTTGTTTGGTGAGGAAGTTGATGCAAGTGTCTAGCTCTGCTGAGCGGTAAACGTCGGCGAGCTGGTGGGCCAACGCCAGCGCCAGGTTCAGCACCCTGAGACGACGTTGGCCACTCCTGTGGGTGTAGAGCAACGCGGCCTGGACGTAAACCCCGTCCTCGGCTGTTAACTTGTCATCGTGCTTGATCTCCACGCCAATAGCCTTGTCCGAATCTGATGGAGAACGAGTTTTACAAGTATATATTTAAATTTCAGCAAACACGCGAATGTTGACAGCTTCCAAATCAAGATACGTAAAGGAAGCAAAATATAGCAGACAGATCTCATAATATCGTGGATGTATTTGATTCAGACGGCACAAGATAAAATGAAATTTTTTTTACTTATCTCCAGTATTGAATCCTTCTAATATCATAAATGCGAAAGTTTGTGAGTATGGATGTATGTTTGTTACTATTTTACGGCGAATCCGCTGAGCCAATATCGATGAAATTTGGCACAATTATTCCTTGTATTTCCTTATATTACACCGTGGTATACAGGCTAGAGAAATCCTGTTAATCTACAGGAATAAGGTGAAATTGAAAAGCGCCATCTAATATCAATATATACAATACAATACATGCCATACAATGCTACATGATACAATACACACGATGCCGTATGTATAACTGCAAAGTTCCAGTAAAGTAACTAATGAAATCAAAATTTTTATTAAAAAAACCTTTTTAAGCGCTTCAGAATAATCAAATATTAATGAAGGTATAACTAGTTCGGGAACTTGCTCTTTCATAAAAGAAATTTATTGTTGTTAAAGCTTTACATTTTTTTCAATCTGCCTTGTGCGAAGCGGGAAGAATTTTCAACTTTTAACATTTTTATACGTAAATCGGTATAAAATACTCACCAATGGCCGCCAGTTCGACGTCGGTAGTGTTGGACATAAAGAAGTGTCCGTAGAAGTCGGTCGCCCGCACGCCCGTTGAGGTGCGTACGCGCATCACCGCGTCGTGCGCAGTGGGACGGCACAGCGTGCGCCGCACGTCCCACGTCAACCGCGCACCGTCCGTCTCCGCCTAGAATACGGAAAGTTTACTATAAAAAAAGTCAGCACCGATAGATTTGTCTATTGTGAAGCAATAGACAAATCTATCGAGAGAAGGATTGGAGCTAAGACCTACCACGCTGCTCCAATACGGATTGGTAGGTAACAAATATCCCCAAAATTCTCTAGAGATATGCAGGTTTCCTTCACCGAAAAGCGTGTAATAAATTGCAATTATCAATTAGACATAAGTTTTACTAGAAAATTCATTGGTGCCTGCCCGGGGTTTGAACTCTAGACCTCCTCGAAAGACGCGCACGGTGTTACCGCTAGGCTACCACAGCTCTAAAGTCCAAAAAAAAGCGGGGAGAAGAGGCCTATGCACAGCAGTGGGATAGTAACAGGCCGTTACTTGATACATCTAGACACACTATATTTGAATGCTAAAGGTGGGAGGAGAAACGTCAAATGGTAGTAAACAAAACAGAGGCGTCATTTTTACCTGAAACTTTGATACCTTGGAGCTTTATGATGTTTGTGTCGGATATAATGGGAGATAAAGAAAGGGAGGAACGCCCAAGAAAGACAAAGTAGTAGACACCGGCTATGGTGAATGCCGAAAGGTGGTCTTGCTGTAGAAGAAGGAGGAAATAAGAAGAGGTTTAATCCGCAGAAAGTCCATTAAGGATTTCTCCTTCTTTAGGAAACAAAAGGTTACTGAACTATTTGTACAAACTATTTGTGGTACCCGTGACTTGGTACGCGCCTTTTAAAACCTTCAAGTAACTTTAATGAAGCAATATGTGTTATATCCCTGTTCCCGAATCAAAAAACTGGATTTTTTATCCTATTGTTAATCTAATTTATACACTTAAACAGTTAGAAATTTCTTCAATAACCAGACACTCACAGACAGAAGGACATACAAAAACAAATTCTGGATGCAAGGAAAGCTATAATGTCCTGGCCAGGAAAGTTCTTGCAGAGATCAAGTGTCTATTATTGCATATACTTCGATCCAACTGGGTTGTAATTCTTACAAATTCCAAAATTGTGCAGCTGCATGACAAGTTGCAATTATTGTATAGTACACGAAAGTAAATAATTTAATAACTTGATTACTTGATGCAAGCAGAGCAATAATAAGGTATATAGCCTGTATATTCGTTAAAAAGATCAGTGCTTAGGTAATACTGAGTTGGGGTGTCACACAAGGTCCAACTCAGGACGACCGCGGCACAATACGTAATAATATTGAAATTCTGGACGCAAAGAAGGCAATGTATGTGGGTTACTAATTATTTGATAAGATCAGTGTCTATCACTGCATATACATCGGTCAAATTGGGTTGGTGTTTATACAAGGTTAACATCAGGATTAAGCTGTACTTGTAAAGCTGTATAGTAATTTGGCGATTGTAATACATGATAAGAACTGTAATAGAGAAAACTACGAATGTAATAATTGAAATACTGGATGCATGGCAATAATGTATCTGAGTCCAATCAGTCAAAATCAATAACCAATCAGTACTTGGATCAAATTTTGTCAGGGGTTCACACAAGATCCAACTCACGAAAAATAGATTCAATAATTAAAATGCAAGGTAGGCAATAATGTATCTGGCATCGAAGTTCCTTGAATAGATCAGTGTCTAACACTGACTATGAATAAGTCAAATTGGATTATAGTTTACACAAGATCCAATACACGACAAAGTATGTAATTGAAATCCCGGATTCAAGGCAATAATGTACATTCCGTGGAAGTTCCTTGACTAGGTCAAACTGGGTTTAGGGTTCACAGAAGGTCCAACACACGACGAAGTATGTCATAAAATTGTAATGCTGGACGCAAGGCAATATTTTACATGCCGTGGAAGGTTCTTGAATAGGTTAAATTGTGGTCGAAGTTCACACAAGGTCCAATTCACGAAAAAGCATGTAATAAAATTGAAATGCTGGACGCAAGGCAATAATGTACATACCGTGGAAAGTTCTTGAATAGGTCAAACTTGGTTCGGGGTTCACACAAGGTCCAACTCACGACGAAGAATGTAATAAAATTGAAATGCTGGACGCAAGGCAAGAATGAACATGCTGTGGAAGTTCCTTGAATAGGTTTAACTGGGTTTCTTTCTTATTTCTATCTATGCTTTATTTATTATTTGAATTGCTGGACGCAACAAGGCAATAATATTAATGCCATGCCATGTCGAGACGTAGGTGTATTGTTGATGATAGTGTAAGAGAAGAAATTACACACAAACACCTTGTCCATGTGTGTGTGTTTGGATGTGGTAGAATTCCTACACAACGGACGTTCCTTGAATAGGTCAAACCAGGTTTGGGGTTCACACAAGGTCCAACTCACGACGAAGTAGGTGTACTTGTGCAGCTGGCCGCCCGTCAGCCGCGGCAGCTGGCCCAGCGTGGCCGCGTCCACGTACGAGTTGTTGCACACGAACATCTGCACGCACACGCCGGCCGCGCAGCACGACTGGCCCAGCTCGTTGTACGCCGTCGTTTGGGGGCCTGGAGGGGACGTATACAGCCTATCACCCAAGTTTGGAGGTTCGAATCAACTTTCAAACATACTATAGGAAGAACGGTTGCGCTACGACTAACGTCCGGTTACTTTCATCATTCATTTCAATTCAAATTCAAAATAAACTTATGAACAAGTGCTTTTGAATCGTCAACTCTATTGCTGGTTCGGAAAGCAGTTCCTACAGAGATGAGCCAGAAAGAAACTCGGCGGTTGCTCTTTTAAAAATATAATTAATACTATTTACATTAAGTCGTTACTGTCTTGTACGGGTTCAAAGAGAGCTATATCCACACATTCTTATCTTCTAAATAATCTTCAAGAGTATAGTAGGCTGTGTCAGCCTCTTTTTAACAGTGTTTTTAAACTGATGTAATGGCAAAGCTTTTTTTATACGATTTTTACCCAGGAATTTTATTATACAATCTTACACCCAGACCCACAAACGATTTACGTACTTATGCAAGGTAATGTACAATGTACAAGGTACGTACAATGCAGGAGCCGCAAGCTAATGTCGGTTCCTACTTTGCCTATTATACACATCAAGTTTATTTCGAATTTAAGTTTCACTCACTCAATATCTGCTTCTCCTTTTCAGTTCCCAGCAGTTTTCTGTCCTCCCTATTCATGAGCTTCCCTGGTGCGTTGAAGGTCGGCAGACTTGTGTGGAACACCAGCAACTGCCCGGAGGTATCTGCTGCTTTTAATGCCTCTAGACCAGCCTAAAATGAGATTAATAGGTGAAAGCACTTCAAATATTTTGAATGGGTCGGTTGTGATAAAAGGATCTTTAGAGGCTTTTTTTATTTATTATGGGTCGTCACCGCCCGACGGGGACGACCGGTATGTCGGACTCTCACCGACTAAAAACCTGATAGTGCTCCACCACGCTGCTGGTGGCGGGGACAGAGTACTGTTGGACACATTGCCCCCGTCCCAAGCAGCAACTCTGTACCCCATAAATTACCTTAAACACGAAAATGCAACTGATTTAACTTTATTATTTTGTTTTAATATTATTATTCATTATCTCAATGTAATATTCCTTTTTATTTTTAAACTTATATTTGTTTTGTTGTGTCTAGTTTAATTTATATTTACATTGTTTTAAATACTGATTT
This sequence comes from Morpho achilles, assembly GCA_947086495.1. Lineage (NCBI taxonomy): Eukaryota > Metazoa > Arthropoda > Insecta > Lepidoptera > Nymphalidae > Morpho > Morpho achilles. The sequence continues at coordinate 10,997,126 of CAMTZB010000026.1, forward strand.
CTGTTTTTTTTACTCTGGAAGCAGGTGAAAACCAGCGCCGTGTGTTATTAGTTCCAGTAATGACATGCGGCAATGCTGAGCTGTGTGCCCATTCTGTCAATTGCCAATTGGAGAATAAATGTTTTTTTCATTTTCCAGCTCTTGGCAACAAGTGCTCACTATTAAACACTGTCTCCATACCTGTACTGCTGGCAAGAGGATGGTCTCCGTTTCCTTGTTGTTCTGGAACATTTCGGGCAGCTGCTGCAGCAGCGCTTGCAGCACGGGACCGCTGTCCTCAGGCAGCTCTAGGAAACCTTCGAGTAGTGGCACGAACATGTCACCCACGTCACCAACCGACAGCATTTGAGGCTGTGCTAACGTACCCTACAAAAAAGGGAATTCAAATTTATTTATAACTGTATGCGCCAACAGTTCATTGATGCTTATAATCATCATCTTCCTACCCTTATCCCACTCTAAGTGGGGTCGGCATAACATGTTATAAACATGCTGTCACATGATGTGGCTGCGTTTTTACGACCGGCCGCCTGCCTGACGTCAACTTACCTCTGTCGTATTTTACGACACCTCGGTAAGAAAGAGGTTGGTCTATTTTACTAAACCGGATACCACACGGTGGGTCAATTTACCTTAGTCGCCTTTTACGACACCTCGGTAAGAAATGAGGTTGGTCTATTCTACTCAGCCGGATACCACAAGGCGGGTCGACTTACCTTAGTCGCCTTTTACGACACCTCGGTAAGAAAAGAGGGTGGTACTATTCTATCAAGCCGGATACCACACGGCGTGTTCATTGATGTTTATAAATACATTTTAAATTGACAACGGAGGGTAAAAAAAGGTGCGACAGGGGCTTTCAACGTGTACTTGATGTTCTCATATACCAATTCTCTCGCCTGCGTAGACTGTTGCACAGTCTACGCAGATGGTATATATTGTTAAAAGAAAATTAAAGTTTGTTGTATGCTACAAAGTAACTTTTCTATTTTCCCCTATTTACCAATAACATCAAGTTTGATTCAAATGCAGACAAAATCCGTGAACAGTACTCTCGCAAACTCAGCTGAATTTGGTAAGTCATTTATATACACTAAAAGCAATACAGGTTCCAAGGTGCATCCTTGAGGCACACCTCAATTGTGACTAATTTGTGTGAATTTACGTTATTTATACGTACTCGCTGTCGTTTATCTTTACTTAATTAGTGGTTTATCCCTAAAAGGGATCTCTTCCAGTCAAACTTTGAGTAACAGAAGGAAAAGGACACGAATTGAAGAAGAAAGAGGGTACGGGTCATATAGAGTGGTTTGATAGTGGTCTAAATAATAAGCTGTGGTAGCCCAGCGGTAACATCGTACGGCTCTTTCGAGATCACCGGGTTCAAACTCGGGCAGACACCAAAGAGTTTTTCTGTTAAAACTTACGTGTCTAATTGATAATTGCAATTTATCACACGCTTTTCGGTGAAAGAAAACATCGTGAGAAAACCTGCATATCTCTAGAGAATTCTGGAGATACGTGTAACCTACCAATCATTGGAGCAGCGTGGTAGGTCTTAGCTCCAAACCTTCTCTCCGAAAAAGGAGAAAAGAGGCCTATTCTCAGCAGTGGGATAGTAACAGGCCGCTACATACTAGTGATCTATGTGAGAGATATTATGATCTTGTGGATAAGTTTGTAGCTATGTGTATGAGCAAATAATTCCCGTACCTTTATATTGTAAAAGTGGACAGTGGTGCTATATGTGATGAAACCGACGCGCGTCCAACTCTTGCCCGTTTGCTCGTCCTTAGGCATTGACTGAAAAATACATATGAAAAAATAAATAATTCGCCCTATCCCAAGAATAAAGTTACATCTCTCTTGCATAAGCATTATAAATGTGAATTCATTCTTAGGATATTACAATATACAAAGTCCTTGACTATTAAATGGACTCAAAATATACCCAAAGCAAATTCTCGAAAATATATTCTTCGTTATTATTTGACTTGATTTAGATATTCTTGAGTATATTTATTGAGAGCATCATTCAATAATTTTAGTAAATAACCCATACTTACATGAAATATATATTTAAATAGTTCCTCCATAGAAAATAATAAATCAATAAACAAATAATGTTACTAAGGTTAAAAATATTTGTGTAACGTCTGGGCCCAAAGATTTTCTTTATTAAATAAACAAAAACCGAAATATATGAAAAAAAATTGTTACAATAACTTTTTTGACGATTTTTTATCCCAGTATATAAAAATTAATTTATTTTGTTATTCCATCTACTGGTTGTTAAAAGAAAACCACCTACTTCTTAATATTTATTATGATTGACTAAGACCTTTCATCATCATCTTCCTGCCCTTATCCCACCCTAAGTGGCACAACATGTTATAAACATGTTGTCACATGATTTGACTACGTATTTTAAGACCGGCCGCCTGCCTGACGTCAACTTATCTTAGTCGTATTTTACGACACCTCGATAAGACATATCCTTTATTGATTCAAAGTATATATGTAAACTTAACATACGCGCACGACATGTTTGTCTCATGTAATTTAAGATAATTCAAAAATCAGGAAAAAAAACCACAGATCTGATTTTGATTAGGAACACGCATTCAGCACAATTTTCAAAATTAAAGATCGTAAGTTTTTTTTAAGTTTGGTGGTGGAACATCGTTCCAGCATTTAGCAAATGTGGAAAAAATGAATAATTACCTCGATAATGTCCAATATGTTGTCGCAGACAGTTTGCACTAGGCCGTTTTTGATTGCGTTGTACGATACATCTATGACAAACACGACTGCCGGAGGATTGGGCAAGGTGTTGTTCTGAAATATTATAACTTGTTGTAGCCGTGACTTCGTTTGCGACAACTTTAGTGCCGAAATACTCAATATTTATACGATTATTCTGAAAACCCTTATTCTGAAAACAGCTAAAGGTACTTATCCTAAGTTTAACTATAGTTAACTTAAGTATACAGTAAAATATTTCGCTACTTTGCGTGCGTAACAGCAAAGGCCTCTAGCTCTTTCCACTGCCTTCGATATCCTGCAACTCTCTGGGCCGTCTTCTAATCATGTATTACAAAATTATTCCCAAACAAAATTGATAGTTATTGATAAAGGTTTAAGTTAATAGTACATTACATTAAAATTCCTAGGGGATCAAGATTTATGTGGGTAAAACTTTCACCAATTTCCACGTGGGTGAACCTAGCAGAGATACTTAAATAGACAAGATTCAAAGATTCATAGTATCTCACCCGACAATACTCTTTAGTGGCGACTATTTCATAAGTCCCAAGCGCCATTTCCGCAGGCATCCGTCCGTATTGCTGCATACTGTTCACATACTGGGTATACTCCATTGGAACTGGAACAAACAACAACTTTTGATAGCCAGAACATGTTTTGTTTACAAGTTTATTTGAATAAAAAAGTTTTGAATTTGAAAAAAATTGGTCCTTCGAGCCGGATATTCGTAATTTTTTCAAATTCAAGTTTATTTGCTTAAATATTTTTTTTACAATAAGGTGTTATATATTAGCCGTGTGGTATCCGGCTGAAAAGAATAGACCACCCTCATTTCTTAAGTTGACGTCAGGTAGACTGGTTGTAAAATACGTAGACAAATCATGTGACAACATGTTTGTAACATGTTGCGCCGACCCCAATCAGAGTGGGATAAGGACAGGAAGATGATGAAGGTGTTATTTAATTTTAAGTATGTTGCCTGTTATCAAAAATATCTTGTAAAAAATAAATAAAGTTAGTCATTAATTCGTTTTCTTCAAATAAGGGCTTAGTACTTTGAACAGCATTCTAACCTTCGGATGTAGCTTTGCAAAAGGCGCATTTAAAGTGTCTTCCGGCGTCAATGAACTTCATATTCGGGCACATATACGCTTTGCAGCGGCAACAGCGTACGGGGCCCATAGTGGGGGAGCCAGTGAGTGCTGCGAAGTCTAAAACAGGCGGTTCCTGCTCACTCCCCACTGTTTCCGCCATAGGTGATATCTGTAAAGGTTAAAAATACATTTGGCAATAGACACAAAGTACCTTTTTAGGAACATAGAATAAGATGTTGGTAAAACATTAAGGGGAAAATGTATAAAACGGTCATTAGACCTGTCGTTGTGTATGGATCAGAATGTTGGACAATAAAAGAAAAGGAAAGAAATGTGCATGCGAATGAGATGAGAATGTTAAGGTGGATGTGTGGTGTGACAAAACTTGATAGAATACGCAACGAGTATATTAGGGGAAGTCTGAAATACTATCGTATCGTGTCGTAGCATCTGAATACTGCAGTCTGTATATAATTAACAAAAATATTATATACTCACAACCAAGCAGAACGGCATTGTGGTTTGCTTCAGTAGGTCTGCTGTGACCGGTACACTATACATCGAACTCCTTATATATCTGGGGCCTGGAACAGACAAATTAAAATTAAGTTATTTATATTGACATTATTTTTATCCAAGACAAATTAAGTTATTTATATTGACATTATTTTTAACCAAGAGAAATTAAATTATTTATATTGACATTATTTTTATCCAAGACAAATTAAGTTATTTATATTGACATTATTTTTATCCAAGAGAAATTAAGTTATTAATTTTGACATTATTTTTATCCGAGACAAATTAAGTTATTTATATTGACGTTATTTTTAACCAACACAAATTAAATTATTTATATTGACATTATTTTTATCCAAGACAAATTAAATTATTTATATTGACATTATTTATATTGACATTATTTTTATCCAAGACAAATTAAATGATTTATATAGGCGTTACTTTGCGGAGGTCCATAACACAACACACAATTCTCTAATAAGAATACTATTCAGCTATAATCAGCAATAAAACATTGTATATGTAATGCTTAATGTGGAGTGTACTATTCGTTCTCATACCTGAAACATGCAGAATTTATAAAAATTTCAGCACTACCCACCACTGATAACGCAAAAATACAGAAGCACAAATTCACCATCACAATCTCAACAATTGTTTCGCCCCATAAACGAAGCAACGTACATTACATTTTTATGAAATAACATTTAAATATTTTTTTTGATTAAATATGACAATTTTAAAGAATTTAAAGTAAATATTTAATTCTAATACTGGCCGTGTAACTGCTATGGATTTTAATTATAAGAAGAAATATTCAAAGAAGATGCAGTGGGAGAGTAACAGGCTGCAACTTACTTTTTTTTTAAATTAAATAAAAACGACAAACTTACTGGCATTTCCTTTATCGTCCACCACAAAGTCTGTGGTGACCAAAGGTGGTACAAGCCCCTTCTCGTTTGTAACGAACACTCCACCTCGATTTTGCTGATCTTCTGCCATTACTTGGATCTACAAAAAAAAAGAAACAAAGACTTCAATTAGATTTAACTTTATGGCTTAATCCTACTAATATTATAAATGCAAAAGTTTGTGAGTATGAATGTATGTTTGTTACTCTTTCACAGCAAATCCGCTGAACCAATATCGTATTTTAGCACAATTATTCTCTATACACTGATTAATATATTTATGCCGTGTGGTACCGTGTGGTAACTGGTATAGTAAAATAGACCACCCTCTTTCTTACCGAGGTGTTGTAAAATACGACTAAGGTAAGGCAGGCAGGCCGGTCGTAAAACGCAGCCAAATCATGTGACCACATGTTTATAAAATGTCCTGCCCTTATCCTACTGTAAGTGGGGTCGGCAGACCCCACTTAGAGTGGGATAAGGGCAGGAGGATGATGACTTATCTATACTAATATATAATATAAAGCTGGAGAGTTTGTTTGTTTGTTAAACGCGCTAATCTCACGAACTACTGGACTGTTTTGAAAAATTCTGATATAGATCTGATATAAAGATGAATAGGAGAGGAGCAACAATAAAAATGGTAGGAAAACGGCAAAATTAAAAGATTTCCTTGCGTGCGCTAAATAAATGGTGAAAGTTATTCAAATATCATGTATTACAAAATAGTTCTCTTCTAAAAGTTCAAAATAAAAGTCCGCGACAGCATATGTCTAGCGTTTAAGCCCAATCAAAATACTATATAACTGTTTTTCCACGAGAGCGGAGCTACTGGCGATTGCATTAGTGAATAAGATGATTCAAAAAAGTATTTTTTTATTATTAATCATCATCTTGCTGCCCTTATCCCACTCTAAGTGGGGTTGGCACATGTTACAAACATGTTGTCGTATGATTTGGCTACGTATTTTACGACCGGCCGCCTGCCTGACGTCACCGACACCTCAGTAAGAAATGAGGGTGGTACTATTCTATTCAGCCGGATACCACACGGCGTAGTGTAGGCAAGTCGAATATGTTACACAAATTTACTTACTGGACTCGGCATCTGGTCTGGATCCAATCTCTTTTGCTGCGGCTGCTGGTATTGTTGCCCATAGCTGGGCTGTTGAGCTGGGAATGGTGGGTAACCCTGAGCTCCCATTTGCTGCTGGGGCTGTCCAGGCACTGGTGGCATACCTAAAAAAAAAATAGATTTATGTAACAAATGGCAGGTATTTTTACTAAAGAAATAAATGGACACTTGTAGAGTGAAATGGGCTGTTTTAATTTGGTATACTTGGAAAGATTACCCATAGTTGAAAGGCTTGAGAGTGGCATAAGTTTCTTTATATCGGTATTTAAATTCACTATCAAAGCAGTTTATATAAAAAATAATTGTGACTAATTTATACATAGTAGAATAGTACCACCCTCATTTCTTACCGAGGAGTCGTAAAATATGACTAAGGTAAGTTGATGTCAGGCAGGCGGCCGGTCGTAAAATACATAGCCAAATCATATGACAACATGTTTGTAACATGTTGTGCCGACCCCACTTATAGTTGGATAAGGGCAGGAGGATGATGAGTTTGTCATGCATTATTCATTAAAAGAAAATACAGAAACCTGTATATCTCTGGAGTATTTCTGGTGGGTTGTAAAACCTATCAATCTGCATTGAAGCATGGAGGATAGCTCAGGAGATAAGGCTCTCCAAAAAAAGAGAGATCTAAGCCCAGATTTGGGATACACTCCCATAGAAACATAGTAGATAAAACTAACCAGTGTAAGCGCCAGTTTGCGGAGGTTGAGGAGCACCATATCCAGGTTGGCTTCCAGGAGGTCCCTGGTACTGCATCTGCTGGCTTAACGGCGGCGGCATATGCGGTAGACCAGGCATTGTTTGAAACTGATTGTATTGTACAGACGGCTGTGGTGGCATTCCTGGTTGTGGCGGTAGGCCTGGTTGTGGTGGTAAGCCAGGCTGTTGTAAGCCAGGCTGTGGCGGTAAGCCAGGCTGTGGTGGTAAACCGGGTTGTGGCGGTAAGCCAGGCTGTTGTAAGCCAGGCTGTGGCGGTAAACCAGGATGTTGTGGTTGGCCAGGCTGTGGCGGTAAACCAGGATGTTGCGGTAGGCCAGGCTGTGGTGGCAAACCAGGTTGCTGTAGCAATCCATGTTGTACTGGCGCTCCAGGTTGTTGTGGTAAACCAGGCTGTTGTTGGAGACCAGGCGGATGTGGTAGACCACCCTGAGGCATGATACCAGGTTGTTGAGCCATACCAGGTTGCATAGGAAAGCCAGACTGTTTAAAACCAGATTGCAAATGTCCTGGAGGTGGTAGTCCTGGCTGATTTAATCCAGGTGGAACTTGTCCCTGTTGACCAGGCTGAGGTGAAAAGCCCGGCTGAGATGGAAGACTAGATGCAGGCTGAACAGGTTTTGGTGGCATTCCTGGTTGGATTAGACCCTGCTGTGCTGTAAATCCAGCTGGAGGTTGACCAAATTGAGCAGATTGAGATACAGGTTGTGATCCAGGTTGCAATGTTTGTTGAGCAGGCATTGGTCCCGATTGAGAAAAACTAGGTTGGCTTGCTTGTGGCCCTTGACCAGATACTAGTTGACTCTGAGGAACTCCTGGTGCTTGAGGGGCCCTAACAGGCGGAAACCCAGATACAGATGGTGGTTGCCCTGGGCCACGTAGTTCTCTAGAATTAGACTGCATGCCAGGTGGCGGACCTTGGAATCCTGGTTGAGTAGGTGTAGCCATCTGAGGCGGTAGACCAGTTTGTTCTTGTACTGGCCTAGATGTTGGTGGCCCTGGTTGAGCTTGTGAAATCGGCTGATTAGGCTGAGAAACTATGGCACCTTGTTGCATTGTTTGTTGTTGGAATTGCCCAGGTGCCTGGTTAGGTGGTTGACCGAAACCAGGCGGTGCTGGCCCAAGAGTGGAAGATGGAGGTAAAACATTTTGATTTGATGAAGGGACCTGTTGATTATTGCTTAGTCCTTGTTGGAACGGTGGCTTAACACCTGGTGGAAACTGACCAGAATAATTAGAGGTCGGAGGAAAGTTTGAGGTAGGAGGAATTTGACCTGGAGGTAACTGTGATACAGGTATATTGGGGAAGCCTTGAGGTCCATTTAAATTTAGACTTTGCATCTTCCGGGACATATCTAGTGGTCCATTTGGCGGCATCTGACTAAATATATTAGCATTATGGCCACCATTATAGTCTTGAGATGGTGGGAAGCCCAGTGGATTGTTTGGTGCATTGTTATTTTGGCCTGGAGGCGGATATTGTGGATTCATCATCTTGACTGAAGCCAAATTGTCTGGAAAACAAATATTAAGCTTGTATTTTTTTTGACTGGCTTGTTGATCCTGTCTTGGGTAGCAGGGTAGTAGGTAGTAGGGCGAACATTTTCTATAAATGAATTTGTTGGTCTTTGAGCCTGGGTGTATATTTGTATTTAAGTATGTATTTAAAAAATATATAAGAATATATTCACCAGTTATCTGTCAGCCATAACACAAGTATTAAGTTACTTACTTTGGCGACGGACAACTGTGTGTGTAAGTGTCCCATATATTTATTTATTTTACAATTAATATAAGAATTGTTCTTCCATATTACAAAATAAAGTCCCCCGCTATTTCAGTCTATTTCTTTACAGTTAACTACTGGACAGATTTTAATAAACTTTTCATCAATAGACAGAGTGATTCAGTAGCAGTATGTGCTGCATACACAATCCTCAGTCAAAAACCCAATAATAAAATATATCTATCTTTTAAAGATAGATATATTTAGATATATATATATCTATCTTTAAAATAAAATCTATCTTATCTCTTATCTCTCTCTATTATCTTTAAAATAATATCTATCTAAAATCTATATCTTTAAAATAAAAAATAATAAATAATAATTAAAGATAGATAGATTTAACTACACCATTCTTACTTTTTTTAAATGGTCGAGTACAGTGATGTATATAGAAAGCTATTAGAAGAATACACTATTAATCAATATCAATATAAACTAAGAATAAGAAAACAAATACTAATTCAATGCAAACTTATAAAAATCTGTGTTATCACATTCCTATAAAAGATGCAATAATCATAACAAATATTTCAATAACGAAATAATATTTTGTTATATCATACTAAATCAGTTTTGTAATTTATACTTTAGTCTGTTACTTCACTAATAATATTATATCAAGCAAAAAAATAGGACAACTGATAAGAACATTTTATTTAAATTGATATTTAAATTGCTAATACTGCATGCCCACTGATGTCAAGAGCAAATCGGTCATCGGAATAAAACATAGAATTACGTATACAACTTAATTTAATAAAACATTTCCATTTGAGACGAAACATCTTGTTAATTTCAGATGCTAACACTGTCAAGTGTCTTCATTAATGATAAATATTTGTAGACCAATTAACGTTTTAATAGAAAACTAAGTATCTAACATACACATTAAAGCGTAAACTTATTGCATTCCTCAATCTGTATTTGTGATTAATACGAAAATATGATTTAATAACGAAATAAATGTTAAGATAGCTTTGACAGATGCTGTCGCACTTTATAATAACGATTTCTACAGAGATAAACAATGATTCTTATTATTATTTTAGGCCTAAGAGGTACGTTATTAGATAAGTTTTAAGTACTTACGGCTTCCTGTAAAATATTAAACAAATTTAGACGACAAAAAATATAAACAATATACATGAATCGCAACGAACCACGGGCCACGTATTCTGACAGTGTTGTCAGTGTAACACCGCTTATGTGGAACTTTTCAAATTTCACCCAGACCGCGTATATTGGAACGTACTAACTAATAATAAACAAGCAAAAACAAATTCTTTGAGACATAACAAACAAAATATCTAAAATAGAATTAAACATCAAAAAAATAGTTTCATTTAAGTAATTACAAGCATGAATTAAGTATATTCAATATATAAATATATATAAAAATAATAACAAAAAGGAACGAACTTTCAAAAATGGCAACCGAAAATAATGAATGTCAATCATTTAAATTACCAGATGCAAAATTGATCCTTATTTAATTATAAATACGATTTAAATCAGAAAATATATAATTTATTTATTTTTTTATTTTTAAAGCTATGGTCACACTGCAAAGACTTTAGATGCAAACATTTTAGACTGGCTCGTTGGAGCAGTGGGTAGTGACCCTGCCTTCGGCTCCACGGGTCGCGGGTTCGATTCCCGCCGAGGACCAACATTTTCTTTAAAATGAATTTGTCGGTCTTTGAGCCTGGGTGTATATTTGTATTTGTATTTAAGTATGTATTTAAAAAATATATAAGTATATATTCACCAGTTGTCTGTCTACCATAACACAAGTATTAAGTTACTTACTTTGGGGACGGACGACCGTGTGTGTAAGTGTCCCATATATTTATTTATTTATTTATTTATTTATAAAGCTAAAAGTAACTGTATTTAAAAATATTTTTTGATTTAAGCACAAAATAAGTGTTTTTTCTGTTAATTTAGCTTAATTCTACATCTTGTATTATTCGAGTATATAACTGTATATTTTTCTAGGGTCTCAAAGTCTGTAAAACATAAAGTAACCGACTGGAGTAACTAAATAAAAACACAATGGACACTGACAAAATTTATCGGCACTTTACAGAGATAAATATTTGCAATATACCATATTCTACAAAGAAATAATTTAAAAGGAAACATTATGTTTGTAATAAATTATTCATTGATGAATAATTTAAGTAATTAAAACAAATGATTACTTGCTATATATATATGTATTTCGTTATATCGTACTTGTTTCTCCCGAAGCTTCGCCCGCGTAGATATCTGAAAAGGGAATTCAGGGTAAAAAGTAGACTATATATTTTTTACAACCTCCTCTATCTTTCAGCGAAAATCCCATAAAAAATAGTTCCGCTCTTGAGATTGTACTATTTAACTAAATCATACTGAAACCGGAAGTTATGATAGCCCAGTATTGAGACCGTGTGACTCTTTAGAGACGATTCAAACCCCGGGCAGGCACCAATGAGTTTTTATATTAAAACATATATGTCTACTTGATAATTGCAAGCTATCACATGCTGAAGGAAAACATCGTGAGGAAATCTGCATATCTCTGGAGAATTCTGGAGATATGTGTGACCAATCTGCGTTGGAGCAGCGGTGGTAGGTTTTAGGTCCGTTTTAGGAGAGAAGGATTGGAGCTAAATCCAATCCTTCTCTCCTAAAACGGAAAGAAGAGGTGTATGCCCAGCAGTGGGATAATAACCGATCGCTACTTTTACTGTTATATTCATATCGTAGGCATATGTATGCAAAAATCCGTTTTGTAGATTTTGTGAAAATCGATCAAACACAAACAGGTTTTGGTGACCTTATTATAAATTTTTATTGATATAGTATTTATGGTGTGTGATATCCGGCTGAGTAGAATAGGCCACCCTCATTTCTTAAAAAAGTATCGTATTAGGCGACTTAGGTAAGTTGACCCACCGTGTGGTATCTGTTTCAGTAAAATAGACCAGCCTCTTTCTTATCGAGGTGTAAAATAAGACTAAGGTAAGTTGACGTCAAGCAGCAAACTTAAAATACGTGGCCAAATCATGTGATAATATGTTTATAACATGTTGTGCCAACCCCACTTAGAGTGGGATAAGGGCAAGGGGATAATGATGATATAGTATTTATTATCAAAGGAAACGTTAAGCGTTTGATCAAACGCTATTAATCTTATATTTTATTACATCTTAACGTAGACACACCCCTGGACTATTCTCGCACGCATGCGTATATAAACTTTATTTAGTGATGTCAAATATGTCGATAATATTTATTAAACAATTTTTTTTTTAAACATTGAATGAATAACATAGTACCATCCTCATTTCTTACAGGGGTGTCGTAACAGGCGACTAAGATATGTTGACCTGCCGTGTCGTTCTGGCTGCGTAGAATAGACCACACTCTTTCTTACCGATGTGTTGTAAAATCTGACAAAGGTAAGTTGACGTCAGGCTGGGGGCCGAACGTATAAGACCTAACCAAATTCCGTGACAACATATTTATAACAGGGCAAAATTTCAAGCTTTCCTTGCGTACGCTAAGTAAACGGTGAAAGTTATTCCAAAATCATGTATTATAAAGTTCTCTCTTAAAGTTCTAAATAAAAGCCCGCGACAGCATTTGTCTAGCTTTTAAGGTTAACCCACTTTAACCATTTTCATTTTCATACTCAGCCGAATATCACACGGCAAATAAATAACTTAATATATCGATATTATTTCAGTTGACACTTGCAGCACTATCTTGAAATTCACCCTCTATCGATTCGCCCCTGCGACTAATCTAGTCTGTTTGCTTAAAACTGTTAAGCCCAATGTATTAAATGTAATTTATAAAACTGATACTTAGTAATACAAATCACTTATTTGCCGCTCAAATATCTTAATATAAAATATTTTAAACGTGTAAGTTTCGAAGCAAAATAATCTATAACTGATATGCTTTAATCGTTAAAAAGGTGGAAAAGAAGTTAGAAATTATATTTAGTTTTTTTTATTGTTTAGATAGCATTTTGTCTAATCAAAATCGTGACAGACAGACGGTGCCTTGGCTATTATAAGAAACATTTATAAAGTTGTAAGGAATTACGAAGATGTCAGGTAAGAACTAAGAATATTATCTTATAAGAAGGTTTTTTTTTGCTTGTAGCAAAGTATAAAGAAATATACGTCCAGTTAAAATAATAAATAAATTTAACTTTAATTAATATCTAATCAATGAATGTAGTAATCTCTATTACGTAATTTAAAGATATTTTTAAGGATCCTCCTGCCTTTATCAAACTCTGTGAACATGTTATAAACATGTTGTCTAATGATTTGGCTGCGTATTTTACGATCGGCCGCCTGCCTGACTTCAACTTACGTTAGTCTTATATTAGGACACCTCGGTAGGAAAGAAGGTGGTCTATTATACTCAACCGGATAGCACGGTGGGTCAATTAACTTAGTCGCCTTTTACAACATCTCGGTAAGAAATGGGGGTAATCTATTCTACTCAGACGGATATCAGACGGCATAAGAAATATATCTCAGTGCAAGTCGTATAAATCTATAGTTTGAAAAACTAAAAAGTCTATTTTCATATTTACGTAAAAAGTCGTCATTAATTCTTGGATACAAGAAAAACAAGTTAAAAAAGTTTCAAGTTAAAAAGCGTGTAACAAAATTTCGTTGAGGAGTTCCCTCGTATGGAATCCTGGCATCCCAATCCTGGCAGCATCAGGTCATGCTTATCATAAACATGCATTGTCATCAGGAATGGACCAGTATGTAAAATTTTAGGTCAATCGGACACCGAAAAGTGGGTCAAATTTAGCTTACAAAATTCCACCTTCAAATACATAGGCAAGTTAAATAAAAACATTAAAAAAATCGATATATAACCTAGCTCCAGTTCACTAAAATTTGTCAAGGCTTTATCTCCAATAAAACTTTAATCAGAATTAATAGAAATTAACGTAGTTTTATCTCCTAATTGGTATGAACAATAATGTATTTTTCTTGACTTAAGACGTTTCCTTATAGAGGACCTATTAAAACACATTATTTACTAAAAGATATAACTTCTCCACCAGGTCGCGTTATACAAGCCTTCATCAGTCTACTAATGCTCAGTCTAGTGACTGGGGTGCCCCAAAAACCCAACCTGGACGCCATTTTGAACCGTCGCACTGATGTCTACATCGCCGGCTTCTTTCCGTTCGGAAAAGGAGTGGAAAACTCGAACACTGGTATCTTTAGATAATGCATTTAGATTAAAGAACTCATATGTTTAAATAGTAACAAAGATTAGCTAGAAACCGACATGGGCTTGCGACTTTTGCTTTCCCCCTGACAAAAATACGTATTAAAGTGACCTAATTTGAAAAATTATGTCAAATTGGAATAAATCGGAGAGTAGCGCCTACAAACTCATGAGTGTTAAAGAGACCCATAACTTGGAAGAGAAAAAAAACACTAATTAGCGTTTTTTAACAGTTTGTAGCGTGATGTCATAGATAGCGTTGATTTAAAGATTACAGAGTCATCATTCTCCCGCTCTCCCTACTCTAAGGGAATTAGCACGACATGTTATATACATGTTGTCACATGATTTTACTTCGTTGTTTACGACCGGCCGCCTGCCTGACATCAACTTACCTCAGTCGTAGTTTACGACACCTCGGTAAGAAAGAGGGTGGTCTATTCTACTAAACCGGATACCACACGGTGGGTCAACTTACCTTAGTCGCCTTTTACGACACCTCGGAAGGAAATGAGGTTCGTCTATTCTACTCAGCCGGATACCACACGGCGGGTTGACTTACCCTAGTCACCTTTTACGACACCTCGGTAAGAAATGAGGGTGGTACTATTCTATTCAGCCGGATACCACACGGCGTCGTTGATATAAGGATTACAAAGTCATTATTCTCCCGCCCTTATCCCACTCTAAGGGAATTAGCACGACATGTTATATACATGTTGTCACATGATTTGGCTTCGTAGTTTACGACCTGCCTGATGTTAACTTACCTTAGACGTATTTTACGACACCTCGGTAAGACAGAAGGTGGTATATTCTACTCAGCCGGATACTACACGGCTAATAAGGATTACAATGTATCTAACTCAATTAACGTTACACAAGAGTATGTAAATGGTTTCTAAGCTTTGATACACGATTCTATATCAAAATTCACAACCTATATGTATATAAGGTTTACAATTGTCATCATCTTCCTGCCCTTATCCCACTCTAAGTGGGGTCGGCACAACATATTATAAACATGCTGTCACATGATTTGGCTGCGTTTTTACGACCGGCCGCCTGCCTGACGCCAACTTACCTCTGTCATATTTTACGACACCTCGGTAAGAAAGAGGGTGGTCTATTCTACTTAACCGGATACCACACGGTGAGTCAACTTACCTTAGTCGCCTTCTACGAAACCTCGGTAAGAAATGAGGGTGGTCTATTCTACACAGCCGGATACCACACGGCGGGTCGACTACTTTAGTCGCCTTTTACGACACCTACTATTCAGCCGGATACCACACGGCGTATAAGGTTTACTATTGTGTAAATTTAAAATGACTTAAAAGGATTCTGATACAGAAATCCTTTAATATTAGATAGAAAAATGTAAATAGTTATAATAAGGTGAAAGAAAATAATTCATACAATTAGGCGATACCAAAAGTAATAATGTAAATACTTTGCCATAATCCGCGACAATGCAAATAGATATATATAGATACTAGCGGCCTGCCCCTGCTTAGCACGGGTATAAAATATATATCCCATGTCAGTCAGTGTAAAAAAAATGATTAAAATCGCTCCAGTAGTTTTGATTTATTCATTACTGCCTGTAGAGTTCATTACGCGTTAAATTTGGAGAAAAACAATTTCCTCTCCCTATACCAAGACGTATACTCATATAGTACATTTTCACTTATTTACTTTTACATTTTACCTATGTATTTTATTTTTACAATTAATTACAGAATGTCTTTAAGCAAACTCTTGAAAGATTCGAAGTGCTATAGGGTGAAGCGCGGCGTCCTCACGGCATTTTAAATCTGTAATATCTCCGAAAATGTTTACTTAAATTACATGCTGTAAACGGCAATATTGATCTACATTAAACCAACAATTTATTTAAGGTACTTAATTGGATAAGGATTAATGCTGTATTGTATAAAAATTGCTTCAAAAATATGGCATTATTTTTCGTAAAAAGTAAATGACAAAAAATGCTATAGTGGGTTATCCATAAGAGATAGACATATACCATCGCTGACTTTTCTATAGACCTTTTCAAGGTGTACAAATACTTAGTACATCATTTTGATAAATCTCGTAGGGTTATCCTGCGTTTGCAATGTAAGTAAGTAAGTAACGGCCTGTTACTATCCCACTGCTGGGCATAGGCCTCCTCTCTCCATTTTGGAGAGAAGGTTTGGAGCTTTGACCTACCACGCTGCTCCAATGCGGATTGGTAGGTTACACATATCCCCAGAATTCTCTAGAGATATGCAGGTTTCCTCACGGTGTTTTCCTTCACCGAAAAGCGTGTGATAAATTGCAATTATCAATTAGACACATAAGTTTTACTAGAAAACTCATTGGTGCCTGCCCGGGGTTTGAACCCTAGACGTCCTCGAAAGAGGCGCACGGTGTTACCACTGGGCTACCACAGCTTTGCAATGTAACCGGACAAAAATGTAATTATTTACAGAAATCTCAAAAATTACAGTATTTCTCTACTCCGTATTGAATGTTATTATACGTACAAACCTTCCTCTGGAATCTCTCTATCTATTAAAAAAAATCGCATTAAAATCTGTTGCGTAGTTTTAAAGTTTTATGCGTACATAAGGATATATGGACAAAGAATGCGACTTTGTTTTATAATATGTAGTGACAATGCTAAATGTATGTAAAAATGGACCTGCTGTGTTGTATCTGGCTGAGTATAATAGACCACTTTCATTTCTTTGAGATTGACATTGAGTGCTCAGCAAGTCGATGTGCGTAATACGTCCACTCGCTACGAAAATCGGTCGGATTATGGCGGTATGTCATAGAAAGACGCTCGCAGAGGTAATATTTTTTTGTGGCTTATATTAGATAGAGGTAAAATATAATGATGGTATATAACCCCCTATCTTTTTTTTTTACTGCAAATCAAGTCTTACAGACCGTAATTCGTACATAGAGTTATTGCTAGAGTAGAGAATAGAGAGAGTTATCGGTAGAGTAGAAAGAAAAGTCTAAAATGTTGCCATATTACAATAGAGATATAGCAAATGAGAGTAGATTTAGTTACTTACTTACTTACAATCTTTTTTTATGACCTACACCGGAATCGAACAAGAGTATGAAATAAAAATGTAATTTTTGTCTATACTTCTCTATGGATTATGACGCCGTGTGGTATCCGGCTGAATAGAATAGTACCAACCTCATTTCTTACCTAGGTGTCGTAAAAGGCGACTATGGTAAGACGACCCGCCGTGTGGGATCCGGCTGAGTAGAATAGACCAACCTCATTTCTTACCGAGTTGTCGTAAAAGGCGACTAAGGTAAGTTGAACCACCGTGTGGTATCCGGTTTATTAAAATAGACCACCCTCTTTCTTACCGAGGGGTCGTAAAATACGACAGAGTAAGTTGACGTCAGGCAGGCGGCCGGTCGTAAAAACGCAGCCAAATCATGTGAGAGCATGTTTATTACATTTAGTGCAGACCCCACTTAGAGTGGGATAAGAGCAGGAGGATGATTAGATACATATGGCGTAGAACAATTTTGATCGATATCAAATAGCAAAGCTAACGAATGCATTTATTTAGATAAGTATTTACACTAAAAACAGTCTCGAAAACAGCTTAATATATTTTGATAAAACTTTTATGGAATTGGTTTTATATGTACAAAGAGCTAAGTACCAAAGCTATGCTAAAACCGCTGTAGGTCGAGGCGTGATGCCGAGCGTCAAGCTGGCGTTGGACCACGTCAACGAGCACGACTCCGTGCTGAGGAACTACCGCCTTCACATGTGGTGGAACGACACCGAGGTAAGGGCTGCTAAATGTTAATATTAAATATAAGAGCTGAAGGCCGAGCTCAATGGCGTGATATTGGAGAGACCTAAGTCCAACAGTGGACAAGGATAGATTGATTTTGAAATGTAGAGTAACTAGCTGTCCGCCGAGTGGTATCCGGCTGAGTAGAGTAGAGTACCCTCATTTCTGAACGAGATTTCGAAAATGCGACTATGGTAAGTTGACCCACCGAGTGGTATCCAGTTAAGTAGAACAGACCATCCTCTTTCTTACTGAGATGTCGTAAAAGACAACAAAAGTAAGTTGCTAAATGTAGCTAAATCATGTGACAATATGTTTATAACATTTTGTGCCGACCCCACTTAGAGTGGGATAAGGGCAGGAGGATGATGTAGTTAATCTAAAGAATGAATTTGCATTATCTATTGTATCCAGTGCAACGCAGCAGTTGGTGTTAAATCGTTCTTCGACATGATGCACAGCGGTCCGCACAAATTGATGCTGTTTGGAGCCGCGTGTACCCACGTCACAGACCCTATTGCTAAGGCCTCCAAACACTGGCATCTTACACAGGTACGTGCATATTCAAATTTAAAATATTCTCCCCCTATATATAATCCGATATTATATCGGTTATAATTCTTATTTAGAGTTAGCCGTGTGGTATCCGGCTGAGTATAATAGTACCACCCTCTTTTCTTACCGAGGTGTCGTAAAAGGCGACTAAGGTAAGTCGACCCGCCGTGTGGTATCCGGCTGAGTAGAATAGACCAACCTCATTTCTTACCGAGGTGTCGTAAAAGGCGACTAAGGTAAGATGACCCACCGTGTGGTATCCAGTTTAGTAGAATAGACCACTCTCTTTCTTACCGAGGTGTCGTGAAATACGACAGAGGTAAGTTGACGTCAGGCAGGCGGCCGGTCGTAAAAACGCAGCCAAATCATGTTACAGCATGTTTATAACATGTTGTGCCGACCCTACTTAGAGTGGGATAAGGGCAGGAAGATGATGATGAATTCTTCTTTAGAGTCCGATATATAATCCGATATTGACTTTCCAGCTATCATATGCTTTTAGAGGGGAACAATTTTGTAATAGTAATTTTTTGAATAACTTTCACCGTTTACTCAGCGCACGCAAGAGAAGCTTTAAATTTTGCCGTTTTCGTAATAATTTTTATTGTTGGTCCTCTCCAATTTATCTTAGCGTGATGTTATAGTCTATAAACTTCCTCGATAAATGAAATATCTAAAACTTAAAGAATTTTTCAGACTGGTCCAGTAGTTTCTGAGATTAGCGCGTTCAAAGAAACTCTTCAGCTTTATATATTAGCATAGATTATTGTAAAAAAGATATATCCGATTCCAAGTCCGATATATAATCCGATATTGACTTTCCAGCTATCATATGCCGACACGCATCCGATGTTCACCAAAGAGGCGTTTCCGAACTTCTTTCGCATCGTGCCTTCGGAGAACGCGTTCAACATGCCTCGTATCAGATTGCTAGAACATTTCAACTGGACCAGAGTCGGCACTATATATCAGAATGAGCCCAGATATGCATTGGTATGATACAAAGAAGATGAATAACTTTTTTGCACCACTAAAAAATAGTACTTGATTGACCGAGCCTTGCTCGGTAATTTATTGCAAAAGAAAAAAAAAGAAATTTAAAAAAAAGGAAAAAAAATATGTAGTTGGGTATCGATGGTAGGTATTTTTATTTCTTGAGACTGCCCGTTCCCCGAATAAGCTACGCTGACATGACATTTCATGGCAAAACTTCAATTCAACATAAATGGGGGTAAAACTTTTTTTTAACCTACCTAGATCGATTTTTCTCCCCCTTACATGCTGAATTTCAGGAGAATCGTTCCAGCCGTTTCTGAGATTCCGAAAATATACATATGTACATACAAGATTAACTCATTAAAATATTGAAGATAAAAAAGTCAAAATTTAACAAAATTTCATGTTTCTACTTTTAACCCTTGAGGAATTCCCTCGTCTGGAGCCAAACCTGGCAGTAGCATCAGGTTATGCTTATCATAAACATGCATTGTCATCGTGATTGGACCAGTATGTAAAATCTCAGCTCAATCGGACACCGGGAAGTGGGTCAAATTTAACTTGAGAGATTCCACCTTCATATACATACATTGCAAGTTAAATAAAAAGTATAAAAAAGAACATAAAACTTTGATTGTAGGTACAGTTGAATGTGCAAAGGGTTACGTCAACTTGTGTTTAAATACCGCCAATTTTATACTGGCTTTTCCTGTTTCTGATGGAAAAACGGGGTTTTTATAAATAATTAGTTTTTGTTTATTCTTTAGGCGCATAATCGTCTTCTAGCTGATTTGGATGCTGCTAACTTTTTGGTAGACGAGTCCCAAAGTTTCGCAACAGAAGTGAAGACGGCGCTTTCCAAACTGAAAGAGAAAGATGTCAGAATTATATTGGGCAATTTCAATGAAACCTGGGCAATGAAGATATTTTGCGAGGCATACAAGTGAGTGTATTAAAATTTCTTACAATTTGCTAGTTAAATTTGTTCCAAAGAGTTATTTACCTCTATTCAAGTAAATCCTTTTTATGCATAAGGAAGAGCGTATCATAAAATTTCTGGAGGATTGTTGAGATATGTGTAACCTACCAATCTGTATTGGCGTAGCGTGATATGTCGAAACTCCAATCATCTCTTCAAAAAGGAGAGAGGATGTCTATGCCGACAGTGAGATAGTAACAGGCTTTTACTTTTTTTTAAATATAGTCTTTGTCGAAATATATATACAACTGGAATATTTCAAGACTTGTACAATGAAACACACATAGAAGAGCCCATCTTATTAAATTTCTGTAGGATTCTTTGAATATAACGTACAAATCTGTATTAGAGCATTGTGGAGCTCCAACCCTTCTTTCCAAAAAAAAAGAATGCCCACAGAGACCATGCCCACAGTAAAATAGTAACAGGCCTTTATTTTGTCGAAATACTCATATAACTGGAATACTTCAAGGCCAAGATTTAAACGCTCTAATAAGAGCTCATCACATTGCATTCTCATTCAAATATATAGGTATATACGAGACGCATTGCAGATTTCTATTTGCTATTTGTAGCAGAATTTTCTCTACAAAAAGCAAGGAAGGCGCCTTACGCTATATTTAAACGTCTTTCTGCCTTTCCTATTTCCAGACTTGAAATGTACGGCCGAGCGTACACTTGGCTGCTCCTTGGTACATATAGCAGCAAGTGGTGGACCAGGCGAGCTCCGTGCTCTCGGCGGGAGCTCAGTGCTGCTCTGGACACAGCCATCCTCACCGACCTGCTGCCGCTATCTACCACCGGCGAGACTACTGTATCGGGCATTGTGAGTACTTAACTCTTTCTTCCTATCTCTTCGATAAATGGAATTTGGCAGTTTTTGTGTACCTTATATTTTTGTGTGTTTTTTTATCTAGACTGTTCCTTTGGATAAATAAGTCAACTTGTAATGTCCTTTGGCTTCATAAAAGCCATGGACCACTTTTATCAGGTGCGAATTTATTGGGTGCTGCATTTGTAAAGATTTGTTACATCCGGTATTTCCCAAAGGGCGGCCTATTCAAGGGCGTCGCTATCATTAGATAATCGTCAGATTAAATATACCTGTTAACACAGGTATGTTATATTTAATCTCATAAAACGGAAATAGATGGTGCTAAAGATTTTCTTCCCGCAATAAGGTTACCATAGTAAATTAAGGAAATCGTTATGGCTCTCGAGGCTATCATATCTGGAAGAATGTATATGGAAGAAGCCATCGATGCTCAATAAAATAAAATAGGTATAAATCGTAAATAATACAAGTTATAACTGTTTGCAAAAGCTAAATTTTGTGTTAAATATAGTTCCGGTTTAGTTGGTAACATTCGATTATACTATATTTATAATCATATCGTATTCTTCCAGACTGCTAAAGATTACCAAGTGGAGTACGACCGAAGAAGAGGGATAGAATATTCCAGATTCCATGGATACACCTATGACGGTTCGTGCATATACTATATCATAAATTGATTTGTTAAGTCTCGAAGAAAGGGTTAAATTACAGTATAAACCAAAATAAAATGTTGAGAGCTGAACATTATTTTTGTTACTTTTGTAAGAAGTACATTTAAAGGGAAATGTTTCACTATAATGAGTGTTCAATTTTTCCTGTTCTTATTTTTTGAAATGAAATGAAAAGTGTATTTTTGTTCTTTATATATCAGAAGCTCAATATAGTAACCAAATTGTAATCGCTTAACATCTTCACAACATATACAAAGGTATTTGAAAAATTTGTTCTTTATTCGATCAAAGTACATACATACAATAATATGAATTATATAACTGTTACAGGCATTTGGGCGATGGCTCTAGCCATCCAAACAGTGGCCCATCGGGTGAAGTTGAAATATAAGGAGAAGACTGTGCAAGACTTTCGGTATCGGGACAAGGAGTGGGAGCAATTGTTTCTGGATGCACTCAGCAACGTCACATTTGAAGGTGTCACGGTAAGTAACGAGAAACCATAGCTAGATTAGTCCCAACTGAGACCGACTCTCAAATCCAACCTTGATTTCTCTGGTAAAAGGTTTAGTAGTCATCATTCTTCTACCCTTATCCCACTCTAAGTAGGGTTGCCACAATGTTTTCATCTCTATTGCGCTACTGTTAAAAAACAGCATAGCATTAACAATCAAGAAACTAGCATATCTGTGGAGAGTTTCTTGGATATTTTAAACCTACTTATATGTATATCGGCAGCGTAGTGGCTTTTATGCTGCATCTCTTTGTTCCAAAAGGAGAGAAGAGGATTCTACCTAGCAATGGCATAGTAAGAAGCCGCTAGTAGTATGGTAAAGGACGTATAAAATTCTTCATTTTCTTTTTTGAACCATAATTTTCATGATTTACTTAGTGTCATTGAATATGTTCACGAGATTTTTTACGTGATTTATAAAAATATACATTTCAGGGTCCTGTACGATTTTATGACAACGAGCGCAAAGCTTCTATACTCCTGAAGCAGTTCCAAGGTGAGCAGATTGGAGAGGTGAAGGTCGGGGAGTACTGCGCCGAGAGGGATCGCCTTGACCTCAGCAGCGGCGATCCGTTCAAATGGGTCGGCAAGTAAGTAAATGTTTATCCTCGTTAATTTAACATTTCTGAAGTGAAAAATGTTATGGGCGCGGTGATTATGGGCACTCAACGAGACTGGTAGTCATTACGGTTGGCTATGTAACGCTCGCTCGGATAAAGTCGGCTTGAGTTGACTAAGGGAGCGAAAGAGATATAATTAATGCGTCTCCGCTATACTGTCTCGACAACCGTTTCACGCTCAGCTTGGTATTATAACGCTCGTTTGGGTAAAGTTGGCTAGAGTCGATTAAAGGAGCGAAAAGAGGTGTACGGTAGTTCATGTAACAGTTTACATGAGATAAACGGATGCATCAGTTATATTTAGTACCAACATGAACATTATATGTGCCGTACTTTAAGTACTTTATTTTTGGGACGTTACAAACGCCGCGTGTCACTAAATATTCAATGTTTTCCAGAAATCCTCCGAAGGATCGCACCCTACGTTTGATTGAGCACACGCAAGTGAACATCACCCTGTATGCTGTGGTGGTCTTCTGCTCCGTGCTCGGCATCCTGTTGGCCACAGGTTTCCTCGCCATGAATATTCACTACAGGAATCAGAGGTACCCATGAAATTACTTCTTCTTCTAATATAAATTCATTGGAAACTATACGAGAACAGTCTATTTGTTCATTGTAAAGATTGTGTAGTGCTAATGGTGGTGGATTTTTATGCATGTGCTTTTTATCCTGAATACATAAGCTATGAAAACGGATAGATGACTTTAAATTTAGCAATATACAGTTTAATATGTCGTATGAATAAATTTTTGGCAGCCAAATATGTTAGCTAACCTTTCACGAGTTCGTTGCAACATCTCTAACTGTCTACGATTTACGATACGATTACAGAGATTTGTGAATCTCACTTTAAAAAATACTGGGATAAAATTATAAGCAGACTTAATTTATAATCGATAAATTTCAACATAAAAGCAGTTATTGTGAGTTAACGATAAAAGTTAGAGTTACTGTCGCGGATTTTTTGTAGTATTTTTTAGATCTACAACTCCCTTGTACATTACTTGAGTGTATCTCTGATGATGAACGCTTCACACGCGACTATACCTATCAACAGACGAGTCTTTTAATCCGCACAACCTCTTCAACACAATTTACATAAACTGTAGTGTACTATTAACCTAAACCCTCCGGAAGGATTACACTTCATTTTAGTAATAATCGTACGAAACTCCGTTCAGTAGATTTTGAGGAAATCAATCACATACAGCTTTAGGGGACTTTGATTTATAATAAGGATAGATATAAACATACTTATTTGTCCGTAGGTATATAAAAATGTCTTCGCCACATCTGAACAATTTGATCATCGTTGGATGCATGCTTACCTACCTTAGTGTGATCTTCCTCGGCCTCGACTCCAGCCTCAGCAGCATCGGTATGTACAATTTCTACATATCACCTAGCCTTATCCATCTCAAATCTGTGTTCATTCATGAATATCTTTATGTTCTCTCTATCTTGTATCGGATCGAAGGTAACAAATTAAATAAATTCTTAATAATAAAGTCTTTTGAGATTAGTTGAGATTAATTTTGATTATAAAATAGTAAACAATAAAGCGAATTAAGACTTAGCACTTTCGATTCGCATGCCGCTGGCACTCTGTCACGCTCATGTTTCTCATCAATTTCATTAATTCTTAGGTCTTTCTCAGGAAATACCACGAGGAGGTAATAGCTTGCAACATTCCCCCCAGCTTGAGCTTCGACCCCGGGCAGAATGGAACCCGCTAACCAAATTTTGGGAACTGTACCCTTGTTTCGTTTTAACTGATTCTGAGAAAGACCTAGGCTCTTTTCTAGGTCGTCGGAGTCGACAGCATGTTTCCAAGTTTTGGTTTATTTTCCTTCTATCCATCGCTTTCGGTGGTATGTGATGATGTTTTCGTGTTTTTCATAGCTTTGCCATCCAGTTTATGTAAGTACTGAACTTTATCGCTTTTCTTTGTTATCGTTCTTTTTAATAATCGCAGTTACATTGTCAATCATTTCTGAATTCACCTCAGCGTAATTGCTTTCGCTAATTTCTGTTGTACTAAAGTAATGCATGTTCAAACTTATAAATATATTAAATAAAATTTTCGTAAACACAAGAATAATTTTTACCTAAAATTCTCAATTTCAAACTACCTATCTTTCAGTTTTTTACCATGTGTCAGTGAATTAAAAAAGTCTTTAAATTTACATGGATATTAAAATTAAATTTATTTACATAGCCGCGTTCCCGTACATCTGCACTGCGCGTGCTTGGCTCCTGATGGCTGGCTTCAGCCTGGCCTTCGGAGCTATGTTCTCCAAGACTTGGCGTGTCCACTCCATCTTTACTGATGTCAAGCTTAATAAAAAGGTAAGATACTTAGTATCAATATTATTATTTCTTTTATCTTTATCTAATAATTCAGCATAGTTTATCGTCGCAGACTTTAAAATTGGTCTATAGGTAACCCGGCAAAACTTTTCCTTCCCCTTTGCTTTGGTCCACGGTTCGTACGATAAAAATAAGTGTTGTTTTCACCATTTTCCTGACTGTTTTGCGAGTTTTTCTATCCATTAGGACTTTCAACCAGCAGTTCTCGAGTTTTCGCTCAATAATATATTAGGAACCCGTTTTTTTAATCTTATCATGGGGAGACGGTAGTAGCATAGAATTTCATAATACTTCTCTTCTAGGTCAAGATTTTTCTTTATCTTTGAAGACATCTCTAAACCGTGAGCTTTAAATACACTTATGTGAACGTACTAAGGATGGCTTTACCTGCAATCTAAGCTCCATAGTATTTGAAATCCAATACTTGGTAAGAGTATAAGTCCATATCCAATAGACTTAGTAGTGAGTTTTGTTTAACAGGTGATAAAAGATTACCAGCTGTTCATGGTGGTAGGTGTACTGCTGTGCATAGACCTGGCCATCATGACAACTTGGCAGATATCCGATCCATTTTATCGCGCTACCAAACAAATGGAGGCTTACGTAAGTATTGTTACGTAAAGGTTTCATGGATTTGGAGGAAATCACCTGACTGCTGTGATAAAATAAAGTAAAGCTGTGATAGCCAAGCGATAACTCCGTGCGACTCTTTCGAGGAGGTCACGTGTTCAAACCCGGGCAGACACAAATAACTTTTTCTGTTAAAACTTATGTGTCTAATTGATAATTGCAATTTATCACAAGCTTTTTGGTGAAGGAAAACGTCGTGAGGAAACCTGCATATCTCTATAGAATTCTGGGGATATGTGTAACCTACCAATCCGTATTGGAGCAGCTTGTGGGTCTTAACTCCAATCCTTCTCTCCAAAAACGGAGAGAAGAGGCCTATTCCCAGCAGTAGGAGAATAACAGGCTGATACTTACTTTTTTTTTACCTGACTGACTCGTTTAGAAACTTTTTTGTATTAAAGAGCCCGTGCTCACCGAGACCGTGGAACTCTTTCAACATCACTTAGTTTTTGTATAAAAACTTATGTCTACATAATTGCAATTTATAATACGCTTTCCTTTAAAGCAAAACATTGTAAAACCCGCATATCACTAGAGATTTCAGGGGATATGTGTAACCTACCAATCCGCATTGGAGTACCGTGATGGAAAGCTTCTATCTTCTCTCTCTAATACGGAAATAAGAGGTAATTCTTATCGAAAATATTCTTTATTCAAATAAACTTGTGAACAAGTGCTTTTGAATTGTCTCTCTCTGCTGGTTCGGAAAGCTGTAACTACCAAACCAGCAGGCTCAGCAGAAAGGCTCTTTTTTGATAATAAAAAGCCGTTACTTTTACAGCCCCATCCTACGAGTGAAGATATCGTGATAGTGCAAGAGAACGAGTATTGTCAGTCTGAACGGATGCCTATATTTATCGGAGCCATCTACGCTTACAAAGGACTTCTTTTGGTAAGATTTCCGTTATCTATTCTTCTTGTCTGTTACACATCCGCTGCACTTTTAAATTCTTGAACTTTGACTGGTTCGAAATATTGGTCTTACCGAGAAGAACCAGCAACAAACTCTGCGGTCAATCTATTGAATGATTTAAATTTAGATAATTAAGTATTACTATCTTGTAGAAAGCTAAAAGGATTTACAAGAAGCCGTAAGGCCCAATGGTTTTTCGAAAATATAAGTTAATTCCATTGCCAATTCAGTATTGAAGCTTTTGTGCCAAGCAAACATATAGTAGACAAAACTTAGTTTGTGCCTTCTCATTTCGCCTTTGGGAACAGGCAAAAATTTGTAATACTATGCTTGTCTACAGGTATTCGGCGCGTTTCTTGCGTGGGAAACCCGCCACGTCTCAATCCCAGCGCTGAACGACTCCAAGCACATTGGCCTATCGGTTTACAACGTGCTCATAATGTGCATCATGGGCGCCCCTTGCGCATTGGTGGGTATCGTTTTCTTTTTATTCTTCACGCTTGGTTATTCTGTGAGAGTCCATAAAACATATAATCAGTTAAAAATTAAGAACTCTTTCTTCTTTGCCTCTTTCACCGTGTTATTATTATTGGAATGAATCGGAATCTCTAACGATACTCTCTACCATCTGCTAAGAGAATCTACAATTTTCAACAGACCTGTAGAAAGTAATAAATTTGGTCGTCGGTAAATTCAAGGGCATAAGAAACAGTGATCGACCCCCTTTGGATAGACACACTTACCTTTATCTGTTGCCATTAGAACAACCACAGATAGATCGTAATTTGCAGTGGGAACGTAATTTAAATCCTAATACTAGTCATGGCCTTCATCAGTGAAAATACGACCACGAAGGAGAGATATTAAATAACAATTTAGTTCATATTTAAGGATATTTTAACTCTAAAGTCGCGGGTAGTAAGTAAATAAACCATAGATTATAGAGCTAAATGTGTCTAAAGGTATTAAAATTTATTTTTTAAACCCCTTATATCTCTCCAGGTGCTCGCCGACCATAAGGACGTGCTGTTCGTGTTGATCGCAATATTCATCATATTCTGCACTACAGCTACTTTGTGCTTGGTGTTTGTGCCGAAGGTAATGCTAATCTACACTTATTGTAAAACAAAGTCCTCAAATCTTTATGTATGTTTTTAATCAATTTTCTTAAAATCTAGAGAACGGACTTTTGTAAGGTTTTTACTAAAAAGTAGTGCAATTCTTCTGGAAGGTTTAGCTTTAGGTGAACTATGCTTTTATTTAAATTGTATTGAATAGGTCGAGCGGTTTTAATAAAGCTCGCCTGCTAGGAGCTTTAGTCGCGTGCGCCTCTTAAACCAATACAGATACACTAAAGTGATGTACTAAAGAATTGTAGATCTACAAAAATACAACCAAAGAAGTCCGCCAACAGCATGTCTCTATCTTTTATGGTTAACTCACAATAACTTCTTTTAAGTTCAATATTTCAATTGGGGAACAACTTTTCGACACAATGATTTCCACCGTCGGTAGCTTTAGCTTATTATAAAGGCAAGAGTTTGTAAATTTGTGTGAATGTAAGTTTCTTCCACTTTAACACTTCTCATGACCAATGAGGACATGTAACTTTATCCTTCGGATGGGAAGAAATTCTTAAATACATACATATAAGCACCTAGACTTACCGAAGACCTACTAGAGTAGGTTCTTCGGAACCAACAAATTGTGCTTATAAATTGCGTATAGCGTATTGCGTATAGTGCATTCGGCGGAACGCAAACTCCTGGAGTAGAAGACAGGGTGACTAACACCTGGCTAATGGGCCACTCAAAATGTCAGATCAAAAAGCTCACAATCTATGCTAATGCACAGCTGATCTAAAGATGAAGCTATCTTCATATATTCAGCTGCTTGAGTTACGTCGGAATGGGTCTGGAGGCACGGGCGGTGCTCGCATCAGGGCTACCCTGAGGCCAGCAGCTCCTCACGAGTGCCGCGAGCCAGGGCCAGAGCTGGAGCGGAGGCTGAAGGAGCTTCGGCAGTATAACAACAGATACCGACGGACTCTACAGGCCAAGGAGAATGAGCTACAAGTAAAAAAGCTACTTCCAGCCTTAAATATCACTCAAGCATCTTATACCAATTTGTGAAATCGCTTTAGCATCTTGGGCCACTTTGTAATGTTGCTTTAGAATCTTTTGCCAGTTTGTAATGTTACTTTTGCATCTTGTGCCATTTTGTAATATTGCTTTAGCATTTTGTATAAATTTATAATGTTGCTTAAGCATCTTGTGCCAGTTTGTAATTTTTCTTTAACATTTGTATCAGTTTGTAATGTTGCTTTAGCATCTTGTGCCACTTTGTAATGTTGCTTTACCGTCTTGTGCCAGTTTATAATGTTGTTTTAGCACCTTGCGCCACTTTTTAATGTTGCTTTAGCATCTTGTGCCATTTTGTAATGTTGGTTTAGCATTTTGTGCCATTTCGTAATGTTGCTTTACCATCTCGTGCCATTTTGTGTACGTTGTTGTGCAGTGCCAGTAGAATATGCTGGTGGCAATGGTTTTGGTTTTTTGCGCGTGCGGTTTACTGATTTTGAATGTATTTCTAACAACAGATCCTGAAACCTTTATATACATTTTAAATCTGTCACTCCTTTCCGTAGATGCTGTTGAGCAAACTTGGTAGCGATGTCAGTTCGGAGTCCTCCGTTAGAGAGTCCAAGTCTCCTGCAATGCAACGAACGAGATTACCTGTGCCGAGGGAGAATATCAGCCACCCTGGTAATTATTCAGTCTTTGATAAAATAACAGAATAAGTGAGAAGTACCGATAAAGCTCGGCGTGTCGCGAAGTTTAAGCGGCGATGTGCGGAGCCATAGTGAGAACCGATGGGTGTTTGGGACCTAAAGTGCTGAAACGGCGACTCCATATTGGAAAACGCAGCGTCAGTTGAGTTGAATTGACGACCTCAAAAGATCGCCGGAACAAGTTAATCGTTAAGTTTTTCTCCTCCATTCTTCCCTATCATTAGTCATCTCTGGCGCTACTCCTTTTATATGAGTGTTATTTTTCATATTTCCATAATTATTTTGTTAACCTCTCTCTAGTCATATATCATACACAATTAAAACTTTTTTGGTCACGTGAACTTCATCCCTCATTACATAACCGTACAAACTTAATCAAATTTTTAGCATTTAAGAATTTTGTGTTTTTTTGTTAATTGTCCTATATTTCATTTGGATTTTTGGACTGTATTTTTTAATTTCTAGGCAACATCTGAAAAGGCCTTATATTTAACATTACAGAAACAAGTGATATAACATCTGTGTGCAGTCTTAGCGCGTCGGCCGGGGCGGAAACAGAATATATTGGATTACAAAACCAGCAGCCTATAGAGAAGTGAGAAATCTTTTTGATAAAAGCTCCTATGCGGTTTGACGTTTATTGAAATTTTCAACAATTATCGTCATATTTCGACTAATTTACACAAAAATTTGACAAATACTCTTGAACATTATTATTTATAAGTATATAATGAAACTGCAAGAATCTCCGTCCAATATTTTTTAGGTTACAAAAAGATAGACTTGACTTTGTTTCATATGTGGCGATGATATTTACTTCATAACATAAGTTCTCATTATACGCCGTGTGGTGTACGGCTGAATAGAATAATACCACCCTTATTTCTTACCGAGGTATCGTAAAAGGCGCCTAAGTTGACCCTCCGTATCGTATTCGGTTTAGTAGAATAGACCACCCTCTTTCGTACCGAGGTGTCGTAAAATACGACTGAGGTAAGTTGGCGTCAGGCAGGCGACCGGCGTAAAAACGCAGCCAAATCATGTGACAGCATGTTTATAACATGTTGCGCCGACCCCACTTAGTGGGATAAGGGCAGGAGGATGATGATGATGATGATAAGTTCTCATTATGTAGACCAAAGCCATCAGTACCACCGGAACCAGTTAAGGAAACGCTAAAGGAAACAAAGAAGGAGCAGACGAAGAATGTCTCCTTCAAGAACCACTTGGACTACACCAGTCCACCGTCTTCCAAAGCTGTTCCTGAGAAGGACCAGCTTGCTAAGCTGCCATACGGCTGGTCAACTGAGGTAAGAAAATAGCGCTAAATTGGCACAGGATCGTAGGATGTGGAGATCCTTTGATTCCATCTTACACTTTATGTCTTTGAAAAAGAAGTTGGGCGTCATACCTTATCTATCTCCAGCAGCGATGTCGAGATGAGCCAAAGAGCTGTGATAGTGTAGTGGCAAGACCGTGCGACTCTCTTGAGAGAGTCACGGGTTCACACCAGGGCGGGCAACAATGAGTTTTTGTTTTAAAACTTATGTCTCTATTTGATAATTGCAATTTGAACACGCTTTTCGATGAAGGCAAACATCGTGAGGAAAGTTGCATATCTCTAAAGAATTCTAGGGATATATGTGACCTACCAATCCACATTGGAGCAGCGTGGTAGATCTCAGCTTTAATCCTTCTCTCCAAAGAAACACAGAGGACGTCTATACCCAGAAGTGGGATAATATCGCCCACAGCTTCACTATTAGCTGTAAAATCTTCCAGGAACCTCCTGAGCCACCAAAAACAAAAGCAGCAGAACCGGCCAAAACGGAAGTCAAAACAGTACCGGTTTTGAAAACCAGTGACACGACTGCAGTTAAATCGGCACCGGCTAAAGTGCAAGAGACTACTAAGGTAGCTACGAGTAAATCCAATAAGGTAAGGATTTTCATATTCCTATCTCGGTTATATAATGGTGTTATGGTTTTATTTATGGTACTAGTTAATAAGTAAGTATAGTCGTGATAAAGCAAGGAGTCGAGTATGTTTGGCTGCGTCAAGCACATGCACAAGCACCAATAAGTCTTCTGTTAAAACTTATGTGTATCTAATATGTGTGTATCTAATTGATAATTGCAATTTATCACACGCTTATCCGTTAAGAAAAAAGGTCGTGAGGAAACCTGCATATCTCTATCTAAAATTCTGGGGACATATGTAACCTACCAATCCACATTGGAACAGTGTAGTGAGCCTAAACTTTTAACTTTCTCTAGAAACAAAAGTAATAATAAAATGATTTATATTTTATTATTTTAATTTTTATAATCCGTAATAATAATAGCAAAATAATTTAATTATTACTTTTGTATTCTGGATCTCCGCAAAGTAACGCCTAATTCTATAAATTATTTCTCTAGAAAGTTTAAAGTTGGAAGTTTTCTATAAAAAACAGAAAGAGAATGCATATACACAGAGAGATAGTACCAGGTCGTTCCTCTTAATTGATTTTATTACAATTTTGACAAAACTTTAACTGACACTTGATTAATTGACACTTTAATGCATATCTGTGAAACAATTAGCAATGGCGAAGCGTAGTAAGTTTCAACCCTTCTCTCCATAAGGGGAGAAGAGATCTTCGCTTAGCTATGGAATAGTCTAAGGCACATTTTATATCTATAATTTCCATACAGACGCCAGAATTGTCAAAGAAGCAGACGAAATCCCAAGACAAGGCGCCATACAAAAACGCACCGCGCGGCCATCGTCGCATGTCAAGCGTTAGCGCGGGTGCCCTCCTCGCAGAGCTGATGCACGTGTCCGTAGATGAGCACGACCCGCCCGCACCCGTGACGACATCAGCTCCTCCACCACCCGTGACGTCATCTGTACCACCCATGACGGAACGGAAAGTTATAGGTATGTAAATATTTGGCAGTAAAGGACACGGGAAGTTATAGGTATATAGCTTGGTTGTGATATTCTAATGATGACAGCGTGGGACTCATTCTAGAGGGTCGAAAACTCAAACTCCAGGAATCCACTAATGAGTTTTTTGTTAAAACTTGTGTATAATTGATATTTGCAATTTAACACATGCTATTAGGTGAAGGGAAACCTTGAGAAAATTTGGAATATATGTAACCAACCAATTGAAAATGAAGATTTGGTTCTAACCTCCAATGTTCACTGTAAAAGAAGAGAGAAGGCCTATGCCCAGCAATAGGATACCAATGAGCTGTTACTTTACTTTTTCAAATTAAATTCATCTATAATTATTGCCCGTATACTTTTTTTTTGGATACGTTTCAAACGGGACAGCCTGTCCATAGAACGACTTGTTATCCGGGAAAAGTGGAATGTACAGGACCACGCGGCAGGTCACCAATGGACCGACCAGATCAAATCTACTGTGGGCGGTTCCGTACATGAGTGAGCCCGAATGACCGCTACCGGAAAAAATAGCGAAACATAGTGAAGCGCTTACCAATAGCTGCCAACAAAACTGCTACTTGATGGCGATCACGAACGCTATGTCAAGAGAGCTACGATCGAGAAGAAGAAGACTTATTCATTTAAAATAACAATATTATAAGTACTTGTGTATTTAATTCGGTTTTCAGGTCAAGAACGTGATCCGCCCGTCTCTCAAAAGCCAAAGCAAGAACTAGAAGATATTCTGGATATAGACCACGAATATTCATCAATGGAGAGAAAGAAAAGTAAATAACTTTCATTAATATTGTTCCTGCGAGGACTTATGTCACTCGCAACTCCCCCCCCCCCCCCCTAAATTAGTTCCATACTAAAAATCATATTCATGCTTAATATATTAAAAAAATACCTAATTTTTGTATTTTTACATGTTCTAATTCGAAGGTCAAAGAAGAGATTCGGAGAAGAGGAAAAAAGAGAACTTCATCGTTGTCCAAAGCGACCTTTGGGACACTAACACGTTCCAGTACACCTGTCAGAAACCACCACCAAGTGAGCTCGTCATCATCATCATCATCATTTTCTTGCCGTTATCCCTCTATGTGCGTTCAGCACAATATGTCTTTGTCTTCCATTATCTCCGATCATTCCTACTCCTACTCCTTTCATATGCATGTTACACTTCACACAATCTAACCACTTTTTTTGTGCCTTCGGCCTCCCTCTAGTCATAAATTTATACATATTTTTATTTAAAACTCGTTTTGTCACTTGATTTTCATCTCTTCTCATATATATATCCCTTCTCATCACCCTCACAATTCTGTTAATTAATGAGCAATCAATAATAATTTTGTCTCCAGGTCATCCCCATTCCCCAATGCAGAGAAGTGTCTCGGAGAAGAGTCGCCAGCAATCTTCACCACACCACCACAGGTATTTATGTTTTATTAAAATTAACGATGTTCAAAACAGAAAAAGTCGGAACTGACTTAAGCCTATGCATTACAGCTGTCTAAAATAGCTATTAAAAGGAGGCTGTTACAGAAAGCCTAAAAAGAAAATTTAGTAATACTAATAAGAGTTACAAAACAGAAAAGAATGCATGAATTTAGCTTCTTTTAGACCTAAAACAAAATAGATTTTAAAAAGTGAGACCGTCGAGATTGATCTCTCCCCAGAAGGAGCAGTTTTAGGAACTACAATAGAGTTCACCATTCAATAACACTTATTGACACCTTTAATTAAATAAAAAATATTTTGAATTTGAATAAGAATTTAACGTATCGGTGAGGTGTCATTGCAATGAACTCCGATATCTACCCAAGGAAACCCAGACGAGAAGCTAATTTCTGAGAGAAGTCAAAGCTCTTCTCAGTGGGACCAACTTCCCGAACCAAGAATTAACAAAGATGACGATTCATTAACACTTGCTTATGAGCTTATTTGAATAGAGAATATTTTGAATTTGATTTTTAATATAGACATAAAATAGCTCAATATGTGATCTAATCTAAAAAAAGCTGTGATGGCCTAGCGGTGCGACCGTGTGAATTTCTAGAGACGATCATGGGTTCAAACCCGGGCAGACACCGATGAGTTTTTCTATTAAAACTTATGTGTCTAATTGATAATTGCAATTTATCACACGCTTTTCGGTGAAGGAAAATATCGTGAGGAAACCTGCATATCTCTAGAGAATCCTAGGGATATGTGTAACCTACCAATCCGCATTGGAGCAGCGTGGTAGGTCTTAGCTCCAACCCTTCTCTCCAAAAATGGAGAGAGGAGGCCTATGCCCAGCAGTGGGATAGTAACAGGCCGTTACTTACTTTACTTACTTACTATGTGATCTAATAAAGCATATTGTCTTCTTGCAGAGAATCAGACAGGAGTACAGATAGAAGGGCTTCTAATACCTCAGTTAATCACGGTAAGATTTTTTTTTAAATCAGCCAATAATTAAACGATAGGTACACTGATCATATAAAAAACGTGTATTTTTTTTTTATTTCTTTACTCGTGATTTCATTTGTTTTATATGATTCCCGAAGGAAATACTGGTTTTTTTTAAACTGTAATATAAGTTTTAACTGTACCAAATTCATAAGTATTGCAGTAGATTAGCAGACCGTATTTACAGACCGAATTTAGCATTTAAAATATTAGTATGATTTGGCAAGAAACAG
This sequence comes from Morpho achilles, assembly GCA_947086495.1. Classification (NCBI taxonomy): domain Eukaryota; kingdom Metazoa; phylum Arthropoda; class Insecta; order Lepidoptera; family Nymphalidae; genus Morpho; species Morpho achilles. The sequence continues at coordinate 11,032,656 of CAMTZB010000026.1, forward strand.
CACTAAATGCTATAAATGTGGGTAGACAAGAAAACACACACCATCTTGTTAACTCACAAACCCCACTTCCACGTTTAAGCATATATCCAAATTTGATTGGATTTTTGATTCTAGGAAATTGCTATTAATTTTTTCTCATATTGATGTTTTTAGGTGACAAATTAAATCTTTCAATAGCTTGTGAATAGCAGCACTGGCTAAATAAACGTATATTTATGTATTTTAGCTGGCACAACCAGGGCCGGGACTCCTGAAGGATATCGGGAGTCAGAAACACTCCGAGTGACGGACAGACTGTCAAAAGTAAATATATTATGTTATACTCAGAAACTATAGCTTCATTAATCTCTTCTAAAAATCATTAACAAAGTGAAAAATTTGTTATTATTAATTAGAAGATATAAAAAAGATGAAACTAGAAAAAAAAATGAAAATTTATTGACCAATTTTGGGCTCGATCAGGGGAATTTTCGCTGCTTTAGACCGCCCATTTACCCCACTGAGCTATTATAACTTTACAAATGACTGTCATATTAGCTTGTTTTCAAATAATATTATAGCAGTTTTTTAGTGACGGAAAAAAGGGGTAAAACATCATTTTTTTAAATAAAACTTAGCTATAAGATCGATTCATCGACCTGCCCTAATCCCACTCAAAGTGGAGTCGGCACAACATGTTATAAACACGCTGTCACATGATTTGGCTGCGTTTTTACGTCCGGCCGCCTGCCTGACATCAACTTACCTCTGTCTTATTTTACGACACCTCGCTAAGAAAGAGGGTAGTCTATTCTACTAAACCGGATACCACACGGTGGGTCAACTTGCCTTAGTCGCCTTCTACGACACCTCGGTAAAAAATGTGTTTGGTCTATTCTACTCAGCCGGATACCACACGGCGGGTCGACTTACCTTGGTCGCCTTTTACGACACCTTGGTAAGAAATGAGGGTGGTACTATTCTATTCAGCTGGATATCACACGACGAAGCTATAAGATCGATTATTACCCACAACATACTAAGTATCTTAAAAATAATAAGAGCCATTTCTGAATTTCAAAATTTTTTTCTATATACATTATTAACTCAATTAAATTAAACCGGTTTATGTAACTACTTTTAATTGTTCAATTATAAACAAAATTACCAACATTTGTCTAATTTATATCAGCGTCGAGGTTCGGAGTTTCCACAACCCGTCAGTACGCCTCCTCATCAAATACCAGCAAAGAGGAGACAGTCATCTGCTCAGGTATTTAACTAAGCTAAGCTAACTAAATAAGCCACATAAGCCATGTAAATTGTACCACAAAAAAGCAAAAGAGTATAATACTTTTTTGCTTGCAATTCAATTTGTAATCAGTAACTAACAAATTTCCCGTTGCCTCTACCTTCAATGTTACCAAAGTTTTTTACCAACCAAACATATTCGTTGGAATTCCCAATAATAAACTTATGTGTATCTAAAATTTAGTAAAACATCTTTTAGGAAATCATTTGTAGAAAATTATCAAAGTTTCAGATGCGAACGTATCAAGAAGAGATGGAGAACAAATCCGAAATAATGCAAAGGAGAATTGAAGAAATACCTAAAAAAGTTGTACAAGAGTCGAAAGAGATCATAGATAGAAAACCTGAGCCCGATATTATACGAGTGTCTAAGAAACAGGAATCGCCTAAGAGGATAATACAGGACCCTGATACAATAAGGGTGACGAAAGGTCAAGAATCACCCTCCAAAAGGCTGAAACAAGAAGCAGAGCCTTTGAAAAGGGCGAAAGGCGCGGGAGATTCTCCGAGATTAACCCAAGCTGTTCCATCTCGGCCTGATCACCATAAGAGTAGCCCCAATGTTGCGTCTAGACATAAATCTGGTAAGTTGGGTTGTATCTATAATTTAGGAACTTCGAAGTCAAAAGTGACTAAGTTATCCAGTACATTCAAATACTGATCAAATCTAGGAAAGTGCCTTGTGGCACTTGATATATTTCTTGTTTCCAATGCATCGGCTGTGGTGATAAAAGTACTAGATCTAACAGGATCCGCTACTCTAGGCAGCTTCTGAAGATGCAAACGTGATGTGTTATTAGTATTGCCACGCCCGTCTCTACGTAACAAATATAATCACAATCTATAAGACAGTGAGACAGGGTAACTCCATTCACCTCCTCACTCAACATCTGCGCCAAATATGAGAACTTAAAAGTAATCTCGATTGCCCTAAGAGACACAAATAGTAAAGTACAACTCTGTTGTGTTAAAATTAAGTTCTCTTAGTTAGTCTTCTAAAGATTATGAATCAGAAAAGTTTACGCTAATACTTGGGAGTTATCGAATATTTCCATATTATCCCTTACTACATTTTAAGTTGTATGTATTTTTGTAAATGTAAATTGATTAGCTTTCACGCTGTACTTATTAACGTATTATAGATGAAATCTGATCTGCTTTTTCTGTACAATTGGACTACTGCAAAACGTTTTGTAGATTTCTCAAAGCTTTCTTATTAGCTTACTCGATAATTGTAGGGTTTGCCCTACAATTATCCAGTGAGCTTGTAAGAAAGCTTAGGGATTTTAATTTTTCACTAGTTATACCAGTCCTATATAATTTTTCAAGTTTTCGGGAGATATAGATATATTATGATTATGATTGTCTTGTATATTACAGAATCTCCTGGAAAGAGAGAAGAGCGAAAATCCGCGACGTACTCTCGAAACGATTCAAAACGACAGGAGTCAGCAGAGAGGAAGATGTACACAGCTAGCTCAGAATCCGAGCTGTTCGAGTGTGCCATCCTGCCAATCTTCCACAAACTGTTGACTGAAAGGCACAAAAGTCAACCCCATGGTTTAAACCTTAGCTACGGAGTCAGTTGCCCGAACATTTCTATCAAATGTGATATAGTGGAATACTTATAACAATCTACACTTGACATAAGCAGTTAATTATGTTTTTTTGTAAGCATTTACGTGTGTTTACATTTTGTAAGCATTTACATATGTTTACACTTTGTAAGCAGTTGTATGTTTACACTTCGTAAGCAGTTAAATGTGATTACATTTTGGAATTAGTCGAGTGTGTATACATTTTACAAACAGTTACATAAAACATTTTGTAAGCATTTACATGTGATTACATTGTGTAAGCATTTAAATGTGAATTTATTTTGTAAACAGTCGTGTGTTTATATTTTGTAAGCAGTTAAGTGTTTTTACATTTAGTAAGCATTGGTATGTTTACTTATGTAAGCAGTTAAATGTTTTTACATTTTGTAAGCATTTGTATGTTTTAATTTTGTATGCATCATGTGTTTTTTGTACTTTGTAAAAGTATGTTTACATCTTGTCTGTGGTCAGATATATACACTAGTCTTTTTTATTCTATTTATATATTATAAGCAAACATATCGAAACTATCCCAACTATAAATCCAAATTCCAGTCTTTTAATCAACCTATTATTTTGCGTGAGATGAAAGATTGTAAAAACTTCTTTTTTAAATTTTACTTTAAAAAAAATAGGAATCACTGTCAAGCATCACTAATCTTTTATTATGATTAATCGATCGCCAAAGCCTTTTCGTATCAAAGAAAGTGACGTCAAAAATTAATAAGACGGATCAAAATGACATTCGCTCTGACATTTAAACATTTCTGTCAAATTAATACTATGTACGAATATATAAGTTTTCGAGTCCCTTCCGAAAGCTTCAAAATATAAATATTATTTAAATAATAAACCTAACCGGTTGAATAAAAACATTTTTAGGTATATATAATAAAGAGGGTGGTTAATGTTATATATAATATAGAGGGTAGTTAAATATTCTTAACTTTACACGTTAAATATAAAAAAGTTCAAATTCTAATGGTTGTTATTGTTTTTAAGTTAAATTTTGTAAAAATCGAAGCATGTGTCATGTATCATATTAATCGAAATAGAATTACTAATTTATGTGTCAATTATGCTTAATAACACTTTAAAAGTGATTTATAGGAAATAATAAATGTTTTTTTGTGTTCATGAACAAAACCATAGACAATATAGTAGAGTAGGGGACTCTTGCTCAAATGTGTCGATCGAAAACCACACACTGGGTCAACTTACCTTGGTCGTTTTTTACACGTCGGTAGGAAATGAGGGTGGTCTATTTTATGCTGCCGGACACCACACGGCGGCAGATAATACTACTTATCTGTCATAAAAAAAACACTGTATTTTGAAGATGTATTAAAAATATTTCTTTGCACGTGTTTAATAAGACAAATATAAGTACGGGTCTCTTATCTTCTCTCTCATTTTTTTGTTGGACACTCCCACCATAGCTCTCATACTCTATGTATATCTTCTATGTAGCTCTATGATAAAAAGTATTTAGAACTCTATTTTATTTTGTAATTACAACCGGATAGAGTCGGTACTCTATCCGGTTAGGAATTATACTTTGTATAATAGAAAATGTATACAAAGTATAATTTGTAATGCTATTACCAGTCAGTTAAGGCACGCGTATATTTCTACAAATAACTAATTTTGGAAATAATATATTTCCTTAATTTTATTAGTGATCCAAATAAGCTATATTGAAATTAGCAAAAACAAAGATATTTTATAATTTATCATTAATAAGATCTTTTCTTCCTTTAATATATATTTTTTCTTTTCTTCCTTTAATATATCCCAATATTTTATATGCGTTTCAATAGTCTATATGCGTTTATTTCATGTGAAACATAAGCTTTACGTTAGCAGTTAAAAGTGTTTTATTTAGTGGTGTAGTTATAATACTAACGGGTCTAGGCTAAAGGCTAAAGATAAACTTGGGCTCCAACTAAATTAAAATAATTCGTTCCGTATACATCGTTTTCCAAATTTGACATACTCCAGGACGGGCCCGCAAGCTCAGGGAGCCCCGAAACCCCATCTAGCCACCTGGGAGCTACGTCGCTAACATTCAAAGTTTAGTATTGTAGACGTTGGTTTAATCTTTTACAAAATAACCTTTGGATTTACAAAACAACTTTAAAAAACAACCATCATCATACTCCTGCTTTTATCCCACTCAAAGTAGGGTTGGCAAAACATGTTATAAACATGTTTCACATTATTTGGCTACGTATTTTACGACCGGCCGCCTGCCTGACGTCAGCTTACCTTAGTCGTATTTAACAACACCTCTGTAAGAAATGAGAAATGTCTATTCTACTGAGCCGGATATCATGCGGCATAAACAATCTATTATAATTGTTAAATGAAGTTCCGGGCATCCTGTAGATAATTAATATGTCCTAAATTATAATAGGAAGTAGCTTAATTAACTGTATTAGTATAAAAAATATGGTAAATTGTTTGTAGGATAAATTAATTATTGTAGGAATTTCCTATATAGGTTACTAACAGTATCGCGATCTCTTATAGATAATTAAGAAATTGTGCACAAAAACTTTTGTTATATAAAATTAGTTTAACTAAATTGCAGTCAATTTTCCTATGTATCTGTAAATATTGTTACGAACAGAAGTATTTCAATATATTAGTTGTGTATGCAGGCAAAAGTTTGTTAAAACTATTTTAATCTTAAATTAAAGGTAGTTATATTTTCGAGGGATATGAGTAGGACCTAATACACAAAACATTCAAACCACCAAGTTCTGTGTTCTGTAATAACTTATTTACGTGACGATTAACTATAATTTTGTCTCATAAACTACGCTCTATTTCACAAACACTTGTTACATGAGGAATATTTCGATTATACGCAAGAAAATAATTTATTTTAAATACTTATTTCTACAGTTTTGTAATCTTTAGGCTTTAATATACTTTTTATATTTATTTTATGTCTGTTTTTATATCAATATAATACGATGATAAGGATGTTCATCGTACAGAAACGCTGCATTATCTAGTCAAGGCGAATAAGTTGTATTTCTAACTAATCTGTGATAGATTATTTGTCTTCTAACTGTATAAGAATAAATTTAATTAATTTTAAATGTACTCATTGACCAATAACGCTTGCCTATCTTTTGTTTTATTACCTTTTACTTGTTCGCACGTAATAAAGACTTAATAGAAAATATCTAACTTTAAAAATTAATAAATTGTTTGAATATATTCTGCATTTTATTTAGAAGACATCATTTTCTTACTATATCTTTGTGACAATAAGAAACACTTATTGTCATAAAATATTAAAATACTCAGAATATTTTTATTCACAAAAATTATTTATTATTTATACTCCGAATATTTCTGATTAAGTTTGTCCTTCGCGTCTATATTTATTAGAGTATTATTTTTGATTTGAATATCAGACAAATCTTTTAATATGAATATGACATGAATGTTTGTCTATATGTCCTTTATAGACTATTCATCCCACTTGTTATTAGACTGACTCTAATAACAAATTGGATGAATGTAGCTAATGCAATACAATGGATGCGAATATCTACATCTATACATAGAGCAGAATACGATAGCTACAAGTAAACAAAATCTTTGAATAATTCAAAACGTTATTTTATTGACGCCTGTAGAATGACTGTGTAGTATTAACACAGTAGCGATACTTCTGTGTAAGTGTTCCCGGACCTTAATGGTGCAAAAGCCGTCGAGGTTGATATTCACACAATAAAACGGTAGCATTGTGGTCAAAAGCTACAATTTTCTTAAAACCATTTTTTTCTGCGTGTACTGTTGTCGCGTATTTAATACATACTATACATAGGTGTACCTTACAATTGCAATATTAGTCTGTGGTAAAAACAATTAGTGAGCTGTCAAAACTATTAGCTGTCTAAAACTGACATTTTATTTGTCAAGCCCTCAATTTTGACATTTTAAATTTTGACACAGTATTTTTCTGTCCGTATTGTGATTTGGTTGTGTTCCTTTAAATTTGTGTTATAAATAATTTCGTGACTGTTGTGTTGTGTTATTTTTCTAATGTCATTTAAGCGTTAACAACACCAAACATGCCTGTGTTCCACACGAAGATTATCGAGAGTATTTTAGAGCCAGTGGCTCAACAGGTGAGTCATACTATATTTAGAGTTTTGACCGATTTATTCAAATCAACTCGATATAGTGGGAATGATTTTATTAGGAAGATACTGTGCACATTATTCACTCTTTCTACTGACTTTTACGACTTGTTTTTTAGTCAAGTGTAACGTTTTTAAACGTTTATAGAATATAGAACACTGTTTAGAAACGACTTATTTTTATCGTCTAATACGACAGAAATTGTACAAAAGAATAGTTTGATATACAAAGTTTGTTTAAATTTCATGTTTAGGTCGTGTAGCTATGTGTGTAAAGCATACAATAATATTGTTTACACTTTCGTTCATGATCGGCACTTGTATTATGTCATCGCTGTAAAACGAACGATGGCCATGGTAACGCCGAAATGCCTATATTAGGTGTTCACACACCTCACCTGCAAATTTTATCAACTTGCATTTAACCTTGTCTTTGTTTTAGAATGTAAATGTTTGCATTCTAAGTTGACGTTTATCTCTATAGAGCCTTGACTAGACTGCAGGGTTTAGAATAATGTAAAACTAATTTAAATGTAATGATAACACAGGTGTATTTTGAAATCATTTTTTTAAATTTTTATGCAAAGACAAATTCGTACTCAGGTGAAACTAGATAAAGCTTAGTGTAAACCTGCAGTGACCTTTTTTTTCTGTATATATTTTAAAAAAAGTTATTGTAGTAGTAGATTGAAATGCTTATGATGCTGTTTTGTACTTCTTCTTCTGGGAATAGTCTCTATGCAGGGCCTGCAGGCCCAGTATCATTGATCATTACTAATCTATTGTGATCACAACTGCTTACAGTTTGCTAGCAATGCATGTGTCTTCCAAAAATTGCAGATCTTCTTGGCCACCAGATCTTTCACTTCCTTGGGGTGTAAATAGTGTGACCGTAAGAGAGAGGGTTATTTTCAAATCAGCATAGGGCATTTGCATAGAATGAATGATGATAAATATTGTGATGCTATCTAAGTTAAGCACACTTCCCACAACATTATGGACAAGATAATTTTGTTGAAAGAATATTCTATACCTTTTTATTCAACAAATTCACAAATCAGGTTTATTGTAAATTGAGCTTTCTATCTATCTAGTTTTGGGGACACGCATTGGTGCAGAGCGAGTGGTTAGCTCCTATTTTGGACTATATCACCCATTTCCCCATGTTGGGACAAGGGTTTTACTATTGTCCCGACAGTGTCACCTGCTTCAATCTACCCATTGCTCTTACAAACCTGATAATATTGCTGTAGGGGATATTTGTTTCGTCCTCAACTTCAAATTCATCCTTACCTAGTATCTCCCATCTTACCAGCAAGTGCATAAGGCACTCAGACTTAAGGTAATGAACCGTCTCTTCCTCTCCACACTCTGTGCATGCTGCGTCTTCTGTTATTCTCATTATGGAAAGGTGTCATGCAGTGCCCAGTAGTAATGCCTGTTACAATTGCCACATTCTCCCTGCTGTGAGACATAAGCTGTTTTGTTTTCTGTGTTTGTTTGATAATTTAATTGTTAAAAATATTTTTTTAATTTTTTTACTTCAAAATCCATGAATTCTTATTATCATTGACTGTATTGAACTGTTTATAATAATAATAATAATTTTATTTTTAATTTTTTTTTATTTCCATTTTTTGTACAGAGTAGGCCTTACTTAAGAACATTATTTTATGAATAAGTATCTAAAAACTTAAAAAAAAAACCCTATTTTACTGGCGGACTCCGCACTAGGAAAACCTGTATTGCGGATCCAATGGAAAGATTTCTTTTTGCTTAGTGAACTAGGTGGGAATAACATTTTCTCTGGAAGATCTAAGGATTATAAAAATAAATTAACACTATATTTATATAATTATGTTATTGACTTAGCGTTGTCAGTCTTGTTTTTTTGGTATAACTATTAAGTTGCAAAGGTTATTATAATCATATCTGCACTGAGCAGTTTAATTTACAGTTCAAAGGTTAAGTTATAAGTAAGATAAAGAAGCACTTAGTAACATACACAACCAAGTTTAGGATACATTTTGGTTTTCTCTATGACTGTAGATTAATCAAGATTAAAATTTGGTCTATATATTAAGTCAGGTTTAAATCTAGAATAAACCCTGACTGTACATGAAATATTTTACTTCTTATTCTATAGTTATTGTATAGAACCGGCTATACTCACGTCTTATTCTATCGGGTTAGCCCGACTAGTGTAGACTAAAAATTCTTATTCTTTGTCAACCGATGGGCCTCTGTTGTTGGACATAGATTTCTCCATGGAATCTCCAGACCATACGATCTTGTACTGCTAGGAACCAGCGACTACCTGTGAAACTGTGAAAAATTTTTGCGGAAACCAGCTTTTTCGATGTGCAGGTTGCAATTCCAACACCTTAAGTTAAATATTTACAGATATTCTATATGTTGTACCCCTAACATAAGCATCAACTACAATATTTCTTCAGTGATTTATCAAAGAATCGAGCTGACATTATGCTATTACACGTTCACTCTCGCCCGCGGCTCTCGTGTGACTGACATGTTGCGCTTGAGAGAGTGTAAGATATCCTTTATACACTAGGATTTATTTGTTTACTGTATTGCTATGTATTACATGTATGTACTGTATATAAATACACAATGTAAGAATCACACAGCAACCCACATATATGGAATTACATTATGGAACATATACATTATGGAATGTTCTTTACTAAAACTGCATTCGTATAAATAAATACAGCAAACGTTTTCTAATACAAATAAAGAAGCTGTGAATTTTCGTGACCTGAGATGTTAAGCATCTGTTATAAATGAAGTCATGCAAACTGACAATAGACAATGAAATGCCTTATGGACCGCGACGTGCACATCACTCAGAATATAAATACTATACTAGTATCAAAGAGACGCTACCCGTGGTGTAATTAAGTATATGTAATTAATTGAAAATGTTTAAAAGATTGACCGCGAAAAAAAGAAGAACTAGAAAGAAACTTTTCTGGTTCTTCTCGTGATGCTAACAACATTCCGAACCAGTTGTATCTCCATTAATCATATTGACCCTTGACGATTCAAAAGTGCTTGAAAGAGTTTATTTGAATAAAGATGATTTGATTTAAGTGTAAAATCTGTTGCGCTTCCTGGCTTTAAGGCAGGTTATATGTGATTTTAAAAAAAATTTGTTAAAGTTAATCAAGGATGATTTTCATGTTTTTTTTATGCGCTGAATAGTAATAAGTTTATTTAGACTATAAGCATAAAATATCGTCCTTCTCCTACCTTTATCCCACTCTGAGTGGGATCGGCACAACGATTTATACAGTTCCCGCCGCGATTACGTCGTGTAAAGAGCTCATGAATAAGTGCCCCGGATGGGTTCGAAACTAGTCGGGCTAACCCGATAGAATAACACGTGAGTATAGCCGGTTCTATACATTAACTATGAATACTACTCACGATAGTTTCAATTTAAAAAAGATTTATAAAGATTTTGAGATTATTTGGCTACGTATTTTACGTCCAGCCGTCTACCTGATATCAACTTAACTTAGTCATATTTTACGACACCTCGTAAAGAAATGATGGTGGTCTATTCTACTCAGCCGGACACCAAACGGCGGATCAACTTACCTTAGTCGCCTTTTACGATACTTCAGTAAGAAATAAGGGTGGTCTATTCTACTCAGCCGGATACCTCACGGCGGGTCAACTTACCATAGTCGCCTTTTACGACACCACGTTGAGCAATCAGGGTGGTCTATTCTACTCAGCCGGATACCTCACGGCGGGTCAACTTGCCATAGTCGTCTTTTACGACACCTCGGTAAGAGATGAGGGTGGTACTATTCTATTCAGCCGGATACCACATGGCGTGCATAAATTAAAGATTATATTATAAATTAAGATTAAAAAAAAATTATATCACTAAAACTGCCAATTTTCATATCAAATTCAAATTCAATTCAAATTCAAAATATTCTTTATTCAAATAAACTTGTAAACAAGTGCTTTTGAATCGTCAACTCTACTGCTGGTTCGGAAAGCTGTTCCTACCGAGAAGAGCCAGCAAGAAACTCGGCGGTTGCTCTTTTAAAAAAAATATAATTCTTAATGCTAGTTACATTTAATGTTTCTATCTTGTACAGGGTCGAACAATATTTATATCCACGCATTTTTATCGTCTAAATAATCCTCAACAGTATAGTAGGCTTTCTGTATCAGCCTCTCCTTAATAGTGTTTTTAAACTGCTGTAATGGCAAAGTTAAAAAAAGTATCTAAGTACATGTTTATAAAGTTTTGGAAATTTCTAAAAAAAGTGAAATCTAATTTGAATTCATTGAGTCCAAATACGTACCCGCAATTTTTGTGAGTATGGATGTATGTTTCACGGGAATCCGCTAAACCAATATCGATGAAATTTTGCACAATTATTCCTTATACACCGGAATAACATATAAGCTATACAAATCCTGTTAATTCTACAGGAATAGAATGACATTTAAAAGCTTTATTATCGACCTATCACACGACAACAGTCCACGCGAACGAAGTCGCGGATAAAAGCTAGTCAGTAGATAATTTATTACTGGAAATCTCTCTTAATATCACTTTTAATCATCTTGATTTCTAATTGCTAAGATTGTTTTTTGAGTTATAATAGCGACTCTGCGACTCTTTCGAGGAGGTCACGGATTCGAACCCGGGCCGACACCGATGAGTTTTTATTATAAAACTTATGTGTCTAATTGATAATTGCAATATATCACACGCTTTTCGGTGAAGGAAAACATCGTGAGGAAACCTGCATATCTCTAGAGAATTCTGGAGATATGTTTAACTTACCAATCCATGGTAGGTCTTAGCTCCAATCTTTCTCTCCAAAAACGGAGAGAAGAGGCCTATTCCCAGCAGTGGGAGAGTAATAGGCCGCTACATTAAGATTTTTTTGTTGTAAAATCTGTTGCGAACAAATTTAGCAATATCCCCATGGCATTAACCCAGTGTAGCGACCTTCATACAGACAAGCGAAGGGCGAACACACAAATAGCGTAGTTTCATAATTAGCAGATGGGAACTGTTCACAGAGCGCTCATTACCGCATTCTCAAGGTCGCGAGTTAATGAGTGATGAAAATATTGCACTTTTTAACCATAGAATAAATTGTCCATGGTCTGTATTAGAAGTTCGTCTTCTTTCTTGATATTAAGTATTAATAGTAAAATTCGTCTTGCTTTGTATTATTCAATTTATTTAACTTCATAATACATACAATTTAATTTAATACAATATCTATCATCATCTTCCTGCCCTTATCCCACTCTAAGTGGGGTATCTATCTATCTATCTATCTAATTGCGGGGACGCCTGTCGGTGCAGGACGGGTGGTCAGCTCCTACTATTCCACCCATTTCCCCATGTTGGGACACGGGTTTCACTGCTGTCCCGACAGTGTCACCTGCTTCAACCTACCTGTTGCTTTTACAAACCTGATAATATCCTTGAAGGGGATATTTATTAGGTCCTCAACTTCAATTTCATCCTTACCTAGTATCTCCCATCTTACCAGCGAGTACATAGGGCACTCAGCCATAAGGTGAAGACTTGTTTCTTCCTCTCCACACTCTGGGCACGTTGCGTCTTCTTTTATTCTCATTATTGACAGGTGTCTGTTTAACAGGCAGTGCCCAGTAGTAATGCCTGTTACAATTGCCACGTTTTCCCTGCTGTGAGACATTAGCTGTTTTGTTTTCTTTGTGTCGAAAGATTTGAGGAACACTTTTGATTGCCTGAACGTTGTGTTTCTCCATCTTTTACTCGATTCAAATTCTATTCTTTTATCTATCACGCGCTTTATTATAGTGTTTGCAATTGGAAGAAAAGGTTCTGGGCCTATAAATGCCTGGCTGGCTCCTTTTCTCGCCAATTCATCAGCTTTTTCATTGCCTGCATGGCCATGGTGTCCTGGAACCCATGCAATCGTAACTTCTCCAAAGTCAGCTAGTTCATTCAGTACTCGTTTACATTCTTTCACGATAGCTGAAGTTGTTTCTATACGGTCGAGTGCTTTTAATGCAGCTTGACTGTCACTGTATATTACTATATTGTGTTTTGGTGCTGTGCGTGATTCTTTTAGTTTCCTGGCACACTCCATAATAGCCACCACTTCGGCCTGGAAGACGCTTGTGTATTTGCCCAAATATAAAATCTGGTGCGAGTTTGACGGGGTGCTGTAGATAATACCAGCTCCTGCCAGCTTGGTGGATTCTCGTCTAGACCCGTCCGTGTAACAGATGGTCTGACACATATCACTCTTATTAACTTCCCAGTCTTCCTTAGCCCCTATATGTATCCTATATTTTTTATCGAAGATTTTCTGTCTCTTGATCAAGTCACTTCTCTTGACGACCATTGACAGATTGTCTCCGTAAATTTTCTCTATTTCGGTATGCCCTTTGTCTGTAAAGTTACCCTTCCACTGTTGGAATACTTTCATCTTGTACCATTGTTCTATGGCTTTTCTTTTGGCCGCTAGATCCAGAGGGTATAGTCCTAACAAAACCTCTAGTGCAGCGGATGGGGTGGTTCGCACTGCACCTGTAATCATTAGTGTTGCTATCCTCTGTACTTTCGTTAGGTCCTTACTGTTGACTCCGATGTTGGCTCTATGCCACCAAATCGAAGCTCCATAAAGTATTCTGGGTAGTATGATAGCCGTATATACCCATTTCATAATTTTTGGCTTCATACCCCAGGATCTACCTACTGCTCTTCTGCATTGCATAAGCGCTATTTTTGCTTTGTTGCATTGTTCTTTAATATGAGTTCTAAATCTTAGGGTTTTATCCAATGTGATCCCCAGATATTTTATTTCCTTTATCAACTGTATCTCGACTCCATTTATGCTGAGAGGATTAAAGTTGACTATTTTCTTTTTGTTAGTAAAGAGTACTAGTTTGGTTTTTGTAGGATTTAGGTTTAGTCCCCTTTCCTGACACCATCTCAATGTTACTTTAATGCTATTACTCATTAGGTTCCTTATAGTGCCTAGGTCTTTCCCGGTTATTAAGAGGACTCCGTCATCTGAGTATGCTTGCATATATGTCTTCATTTCATTTATTTCCCTGACTAATGAATCTAGAAGGAGACACCATAAAAGAGGTGGGAGACACCCACCCTGAGGAAAACCTCTGGTTGATTTTATAATGTGTGTTACTCCACTTAACTCCGCCAAGATTGAACGATGCTCTAGCATATTCATTATCCAGCGCCCCACTACATTCGATATTCCTTCTCTACGAATAGAGTTTCTTATAGCATTACGGTTTGCTTTGTCGAAAGCACCTTCTATGTCGAAGAAGCAACCTAATGCTAACTCTTTATTGCTTAAGGTTCTTTCTATTCTTACCACTAAGTTATGGAGAGCTGTTTCTGTTGATTTGCTCCCCATATATGCATGTTGATTCTCATGTAGTGGTAGGTTGCTTTGTTCTATATTACTTCTTATATAACCGTCCATCACTTTTTCTATTGTTTTTAGAATAAATGATGATAGGCTAATGCACCGAAATGACTTGGGTTCCTGATAAGTTTTCTTACCAGGTTTCCGAATAAACACCGCTTTTACTTTTCTCCAGCTAGTTGGCACATAACCCCATGCCAAGCTAGCCTTGAACAGTGCTAGCATGTTCTCTTTGATGTATATGTACGCTACCTGTAGCATTTTTGGGAGTATTTCGTCAGGTCCTGCTGCTTTATATGGTGCAAATGACATAATACTCCACTTAATCTGCTCTTCTGATATGATGTGTCCCGGGTCCAACCAATAGTAATTGGTGTTCGGTGATATCTCTGCTTCCTTGATCTCTTTACATTCTGGGAAATGTGCTTCTGTCATCTTGGTTAGTACTATTTTGGGGTCCGATATAATCGAATCCTCTTCTTTAATACTACCCAATCTGCATGTTCTGTCTTTAGCCAGTATACGCATTAGGCGGGCTGCTTCGGGGTATTCTGTAATTCCGTTACAGTACGCCTTCCAGCCGTTTCTGGACTCTTTCCTGCACTTCTTTCGGAATTCCGACTTATTATTTCTATATTCCGCCCAGCTCAATTCATCGCCTCTTTTAAGGGCATTTCTTTGAGATTTGCGTACTTTCTTCCTGAGTTTTTTTAGTTCGTTGTTCCACCACGGTTGACCCTTGCCTGGTGTAACCTCTCTTAGTGGACACGTACTAATAAAGGCATCTTTTAGTGCTGTGCTTAATTCCATTGCACCTTCCTCTAACTCCTCTATTGTGTTATAGGAAGTGTGTCTGGGTCTCCATTTGCTCATCAGGGACGCAAAATTGTCCCAATTGGTCTTTTTTGCATTTCTTATGCGCAATTTCCCAATTTTGCTGTCTATATGGAAGGTGATTCTACGATGATCCGAGAACGAGTCTTTGCGATCTACCTTCCAGCCTTTGATGTATTTGATAGTGTCTTCTGATGCTAGAGTGATATCCAACACTTCTTTTCTTGTACTTGTAACGAACGTTGGTTCATTACCAATGTTCATTATCTCGAGATTATTGCTTATGATAAATTCTAGCAAAGCTTCTCCTTTCCTGTTTGTGTTTGTACTGCCCCACACCTCGTTATGTGAGTTAGCATCACAACCTATTATAAAGGAAATTTGCTTACCTCTGTATTTGTTGACAGTTACTTCGAGTTCTTTAGTTGGTGGTGTGAAGTCGGTCTCGCTAGGAATGTAGGCCGACATAAACGCCATTCTAAGTTTCTTGTCTTCATCTATAGGAATCAAAGCTTCCACCGTTACTAGGTCTCTGTAACATTCTATCTCAATTAGTCCTAAGTTACTGATCCTGTTACTGGTAGATGCATGTTCTGGGGTCAGACTCACCATTTTTACAGTAGGTCAGGTCTCCCCCTAAACAACCCATACCGACCACACGTTTGTTCACCACATATGGTTCTTGTAACAGGGCCACATCTATTTGCTTGCTACTCACATAATCGCAGAGTTCGCTTGTGGCTTCCCTGCAGTGATGCAAGTTTAACTGAAGAATCTTTAGTGAGTGTGTTGAGTGTTTATGTGTGTATTTATGTTTTTTGGGTGTGATTCCCATTAAGTATGTTGTGTTGAGTTTTTATGTTCTTTTTCAATACATAATGATGCCCCGCATAGCTTCGAGCATCCGTTGTGAGGCAGGACGCTCAAGAAGCATGCAAGGCATCACTTATGTATCGGTCTCAGTAACCATTAGTGTGCTGTGGCGGTACCAGCGGCTCCGACTATTCCTTACACGGATGTCGTGGCGGGGGGGTACTAGGGGCCCCACCAGAGCATCACTGCTGGTTCCGTTTTGTGCAGAGTTTGGGTCGGTGTCAACTTGGCTCTGTGCTTTTGTGTCTTCTTTAGGTTTTGGTTTGGGGTTCAAATACCTAACTTGTACTTGTGTGGCTTGATAGAAGAGCCACACAAGTCCCTCACGGAAGTGAATGTTCGTCTCCCGAGGGACCCAAACAATCAGTCGCTCCCCCAGGGGAAGGGGTTCTCTGACTATGAGGCTCCACTCGGGTAGCCTTAACTCCGTCCTGTTACGATTCTGACCCCTAAGCAGTAGGAAAGGATCAGTTGCCCTCCTAGTGCCTGGGATCCAAATCGCAACCCTACCTCGGTCCCTTCTCATGGTCCTTATCGCGACGCCGTTGTAGAGTCCGAAGTCGCACTCCATAAGCCAGTCCCTCGATAGCTCGGTCGCTGGTGTCACAAGGAAGAACCCTTCTGACACCAGCCCCGAGGTCGCGAAGTTTAGCTTGGCGCTGTCGACTTCGTCTAACACAGCTGCCTCGATAAGGTCAGCTAATCTATCCCTAATGTGGGTCGCTAGTTTATCATCAACCGGCAAACCGTCTGCACGATGGATGGCAACGGCGAGATCACTTTGCTCCTTAGCAGTGCAACGTGGTCCCACCAGAGCCCCCCGATTTCGACGCTTTGCCGGTCGCTGATCACTCGGTCCTTCTTCAGGGTCTGTGCCCTGCCTTTTCATCTTCAGCGGTCTGGAGGTCTTCGATTTTCCAACCCCCGATGAGGTTTCCCCCATCACGGGTTGGGGAGTCAAAGGCGCGTCCGACACAGCCGATTGCCTGCGATTAATTTTTTTATTCTATCCCTACGTTTCTTAGATTTTACCATCTTGAAGTCGCCCTCGCCCACGCTGGAGGGCGTAGGCGTCGGCGACCTCAAGAGATCTTCTTCTTCCCTCAGATGGAGGGTTCTAGATAATTCATCATGAAGGCTCAATGTAGAGCCCCCAGGATGCGCTACAGAAGGCGAAAAATTGCCCCCCCCAGAATACGAGGAGCAGCCTGAGACTGGTGCTTGGACTAAAGCCCGAGCAGCAGTCTCAGGGAGGGATTCTCCAGCAGCGCTGGTACCCTCCTGGGGTAGTTTATTCTCTTTTTTTTCCGCGTTCATGGTAGATGACAGGTGAGAAGGATTGTTTGGGGGAGGGAAGGATCGAGTCGAAAGGATTAGGGGGTGTGGGAAGAGGATAGCGGACGTGCGAGGTTACGTGGGAAACCGTAGCCCCGCACCGCCAGACCATACTTGCTGTTGCAGTCTGAGGTATGCAATGAATGTGTGAACTCATTGACTGCAAACATTGCCCGGGAAGTGCGGCGCGGACGCGTATGGTTCGACTTATGACAGTGCTCTGTAGCTCAGCTCACACGCCTGAGCGTAGCGACTGCCATCTACTCCCCTTAAGTGGGGTAAGGCACAACATGTTATAAATATGATGTCACATGAGTTGGCTGCATTTTTGTGACTGGCCGCCTGCCTGACGTCAACTTACCTCTGTCGTATTTCACGACACCTCAGTAAGAAGGAGGGTGGTCTATTCTACTCAGCCTGATACTACACGGTGGGTCAACGTACCTTAGTCGCCTTTTACGATATCTCGGTATGAAATGAGGTTGGTCTATTCTACTCAGCCGGATACCACACGGTGGGTCGACTTACCTTAGTCGCCTTTTATTTATTTATTTATGACACCTCGGTAAGAAATGAGGGTGGTACTATTCTATTCAGCCAGATACCACACGGCCAAGTGCAAAATATTGCACTTTTTAACCACAGACTAAATTATTTGTATCCATATATCATCATCGTTCTCCTGCCCTTATCCCACTCTAAGTGGGGTCGGCACAATATGTTTTAAACGTGTTGTCACATGCTTTGGCTACGTATTTTACTGCCTTTGAAAGGATGGTCTGCCTATGAAAGAGATGAGGGTGGTCTATTCTACTCAGCCGGATACCACACGGCGGGTCAACTTATCTTTAGTTCCTTTAACGGTATGAAATGAGGTCCCGATACCACACGGTAAGAACAATGGCTATTTTTATATAAATAAGGGTTGTCTATTCTACTCTACCATATACCTCACGGTGGGTTTACCTACCTTAGTAGCCTTTTACGACACTACCTTGAGCAATGAGGGTGGTCTTTTCTACTCAGTCGGATATCACACGGTAAGAATAATCGCTATTTTTATGTCGTATGCCACGAGTAAGTTTACAAAACATTGCAGCGAATTTTCTAAAGACGATTTGATATTAAAATTGAATCGCCGACGCCCGTTAGGAAACTACAGCGAGCGGTCAGCCGTGAGTCATAGTTTAAAATTAGCTATATTATGGATTGTATCACCTGTTTTTTGTTATGCTGTGAAAAATTGTTGGGAAAATTTCAAAGGAGATTTATGGGATTTTCGAACGATCTTAACTTATTCCCGACTCACTCCCGCTTCTTCTTCCATCGGACGTCTAGTGCTGGACATAAGGCTTTTCACGGGATCTCCACTTATTGCGATATGCCATAAAACATTTTCTTTAATTATTATACACACAAACGACGCCGTGTGGTATCCAGCTAAATAGAATAGTACCACCCTCATTTATTACCGAGGTGTCGTAAAAGGCGACTAAGGTAAGTTGACTCACCGTGTGGTATCCGGTTAAGTAAAATAGACCACCCTCTTTCTAAAAAAAAAGAAAGTAAATAAGTATAAATGTAGTATATGAATTTAGATATTAAAAGATAGCAGGAAATCGTAATGGTATAGGGAAAGGGAAAAAGGGGAAAGGGGAAAGTTTTACTCCAAATTTAACGCGTGCGGGCCACGGGCAGTAATGAATAAATCAAAACTACTGGATCGATTTTAATTATTTTGTTCAATGGGTGACATCGGATATATACGCCGTGTGGTATCCGGCTGAATAGAATAGTACCACCCTCATTTCATACCGAGGTGTCGTAAAAGGCGACTGAGGTAAGTCGACCCGCCGTGTGGTATCCGGCTGAGTAGAATAGACCACCCTCATTTCTTACCGAGGTGTCGTAAAAGGCGACTAAGGTAAGTTGACCCACCGTGTGGTATCCGGTTGAGTAAAAAAGACCACCCTCTTTCTTACCGAGGAGTCGTAAAATACGACTAAGGTATGTTGACGTCAGGCAGGCGGCCGGGCGTAAAATACGTAGGCAAATCATATGACAACATGTTGTAACATGTTGTGCCGACCCCACTTAGAGTGGGATAAGGACAGGAGGATGATGAGTGACATCGGATATATATTTTATACCCGTGCGAAGCCGGAGCGGAGCGCTAGTTTTTTATTTTCTATTTTTCTAGATTCTTGTAGATTCCATGCTACTATTTTCATGAAACTTAGTATGTAGGGGGTTTCAGGGGTGATAAATCGATCTAGCTAGGTTTCATTTAAAAAAAATACTATACTGGTACTGGTACTAAACTGGTACAAAAAAACGGCTACAATATTACTAGAAAACAAAGGTTAATTAAGTTATTAATAGTTCCCGCCGTGATAACCTCGTGTAAAGAGCTCATGAATATGTGCCCCGGATGGGTTCGAAACTAGTCGGGCTAACCCGATAGAATAACACGTATAGCCGGTTCTATACATTAACTATAAAGGTTAATTACGCTGTCCCTTGCAAATTTATTATTATCTACATCTCGAACTACGACCTCGTTTCTGTCTGTACGTTTATCGACGATGCAATAGGAGTTGGTTTAACTAGATCAATTTGTAACCGGTCGATTCTAACCGCGCCCGGAATAGATGCAACGCTGCGCGCTAAATAACTGCAAACATGAACCAGACAATGCTGAAATCGAGCTACCAAATGGATTACATGTAAACTGACCTAACTGAAATATTACTAAATTGATGTAATACTAAAGTTAGTTATGCTATAGTATTAAATTTTAGATTTGCCATTTTAGCAGTTTTAAAACACTGTTAAAGAGAGGCTGATACTAAAAGGTTACTATACCTACTGTTCAGAATTATTTATACTGTTAAGGATATATTTTAAGCAATTAAATTAATGTACATAAAAATATAAAGAATTATAAAACGATAGGTGATGTATACAATAGACGAAGCGGGAACTTACTTTGCGCCTTGCAAAAGTGCATAAGTCGTTTGTGGGTTTTGGTATAAGATTCTATAATAAAATGCCGCTACCAATTTTAGCTTTGCCATTACAGCAGTTTAAAACCACTGTTAAAAAGAGGCTGATAAAGAAAGCCTACTATACTCTTGAAGATTTTATTTATACGATAAGAATGTGTGGATATGGCTCTCTTTGAACCTGTACAAGACAGTAACGCCTTAATGTAAATAGTGTTAAGAATTATATTTTTAAAGGACCAACCGCCGAGTTTCTTGCTGGCTCTTCTCGGTAGGAACAGCTTTCCGAACCAGCAGTAGAGTTGGCGATTCAAACGCGAGGTTTATATATGTGTGGATGAAGTATGATTTTTAATTGCAGCGGTGACCACATGGTTACCGCCCACGATACTCGTATTTTGTCATCACTGAGCGGCGCTTTAATTCTTTTACGTGCGATTTGTGACGCCTATTGTATAATGTTTGTGTGGGAGGCGTGTCAAAGGTGTTGTCTTTTAGTAATTTTAGCACCTGGGTGACCAAGCCTTGGTCGGTAATTTTTAAAATTATGTAAAAAAAATTTAAAAATAATAGGGCAGGTGGGGCTCGATCCTAGGTATTTTCACGTCTCTAGAACGCCCGTTCACCAAATGACTTTACTAACTACCATGACTACGTTTGACAGACTGATGAGAATGATAAGACTGAAATATATTACATAATCCATTTTAATGATAAAAGCTTACAAAGAAAGAGTTCACTAGGGTAACCTTTTGCTATAAAGCTTGCGTGCAAAGTTTACAAGTTGACCTTTAAGTTATACAAGCGCGAAATATTTTAATGGAATTAATAGATAGCTTTTAAGCGGTCTGCATGTACTTCCATCTCATCATCCTCCTGCCCTTATCCCACTCTAAGTGGGGTCGGCGCAACATGTTACATATATGTTGTCACATGATTTGGCTACCTATTTTACGATCGGCCGCCTGCCTGACGTCAACTTACGTTAGTCGTATGTTACTACACCTCAGTAAGAATAAGGGTGGTCTATTTTACTCAACCGGATACCACGCGGTGGGTCAACTTAATGAATCAATGAGTCGAAAACCTTTTGCAGTTTTTTTAGATGGAAAACTGTATATCACTATATCCTGTATATCTGTATATCTGTGTATCAGTTGTACAGCTGAAAAAACATTTCTACCGCAGTTTTGTCGCAGAGTAAGAGTGTTGCCACACGATACGTTAGCGGTGCGGTGCGGCGCGTGAACGGTGCCGAGACGTCATATATTTTATTATTGACATACAAATCACCACGTGTGGTATCCGGCTGAATGGAATAGAGAACCCTCATTTTTTATCGAGGTATCATAAAAGGCGACTAAGGTAAGTCGAGCCGCCGTGTCGTATCTGGCTGAGTAAAATAGACCACCTTCATTTGCTGCTGAGGTATCGTATAAGGCGACTAAGAAAAGTTGACCCATGATACCATGTGGTATCCGGACAAGAAGAATAGACCATTCTCTTTCTTACGAGATGTCGTAAAATATGATCAAGAAAGTAAGATGACGTCAAGCAGGCAGCCAGTCGTAACATACCTAGCCAATCACATGTTTATAACATGTTGTGCCTATCCCACTTAGAGTGGGATAAGGGCAGGAGGATGGATTGTCATACAAATCATCACCATACCACACTGACAAGACGCCTTTGATCCCAGTACGGCGCCAGTACAGATGTACAGTAAAGTACAATTATTAAAAAATTTCCAGTGATTTATGCGATTTAGACTGAGTCTTTAACGTTGCGGTATCGCAGCTATTGTATTAGAAGTTTTACCAAAGCTACTGTGAGAATTAATGGCGGTGCGTCGCAACGCACCGCTAACGTGTTGTATGTAACACCCTTAATCCGTCTGCCCTTGTTGATAACTGAGGTGTGTATCGAGGGGTGCGGTGATGCAGGTTATGTTAACTATACGTTCAATTTGAACCATTAGTCTGTTCTTTTGACAGAGATGCCGTTCCGATATGAATCCAATGAAGGAAATGTTTATTTTTACTAAAAGCCTGTCAGCCTAGTGAAGAATGTGTTTATTAACGTCATTGTTTTTGTTCTAGTGCTCTATCTATCTGAAAAGAGTGATCGCCAAGCTTTCGAACCAGTGGTAGCTTCATTGTCATCGATCTTATTGATTTTAAGTCGGATCTTATGTAAACAAGTTATATACAAAACCTAAACTTTCCAAACGAATTGCTATATCTCGTTAATATTTAATTTTGTATATATATGTGTATATTTTCTGAATTTCGGAAATGGCTCCAACGATTTTAATGAAACTTGGATGTAGAGGTTTTCGGTGGTGAAAAATCGATCGGGGTTAATTTCATTTTAAAAATATGTTGTTTTATCGCTGTTTTTGGGCACTAAAAACTGCTAAAACAGACATAGAAAGCAAAAGAAATTTTTGGCTGTCAAAATTAATGCTATGATAGCCTAATGGTAATGGGCGGAACGAAAAAGTTCGAAACCCAGGGTCGAGTCCATCATGTCACCGGCGCTTTGTTTCTTTTATTTTTTATGTCTTTTAAAAAATTTCTAAGCAAGGCTTGGTCACCCAGGTGCTTTATAATAAATACGGAAATACAGTTGATGAATTCTCGAATACTTAAAGTGGTTTTCTAGTGTACTTCTTGTCTATATAACACAGCATCCAGCCCAAGCTGTTGATCACGTATCACACGCGCGCCACGCGATAAGGGCCGCGAGATGAACGTGAGATGTCTCTAGTGCCTTATTTGAGCTTTTGCTTCATAATATGAGCAAACTTCCGCAAAGATAACATATGTTGACTGCGTTGTCGTACTTATATATAGAGATTTTGCGTTTCCTGCTTTGCGCCTTGCAAAAGTGCGTAACTCGTTTGTGGGTTTTGGTATAAGATTCTATAATAAAATTCCGCAATCAATTTCAGCACTGCCATTACAGCAGTTTAAAAACACTGTTAAAAAGAGGCTGATACAGAAAGCCTACTATACTCTTGAAGATTTTTTAGAAGATAAGAATGTGTGGATATAGCTCTCTTTGAACCTGTACAAGACAGTAACGACTTAATGTAAATAATATTAAGAATTATATTTTTAAAAGAGCAACCGCCGAGTTTCTTGCTGGCTCTTCTCGGTAGGAGCAGCTTTCCGAACCAGCAGTAGAGTTGACGATTCAAAAGCACTTGTTTACAAGTTTATTTGAATAAAGAATATTTTGAATTTGAATTTGAATATAGATAAAAAGCTTTGTATTGCAAAAAAGAGTCATAAATGGCATTTACGATTTAAGTACGCGTAATTCCCCGCAGAAAAAAGTTTTAGGCAATAAGTTCTTAGATTAGCTTTATAGTATATTTTGAGCTATAAACTTTTTGTAAATAAAAATATAAAAAAATGGATGTATATGTAAAAAATTGGCTGTATAAAAAATGGCTATATATTTAATGACAACAGACATAAGCTTGCGGCTTGCAAAGTACGTAAGTCGTTTGTGGGTTTGGATATTCTATGATAAAATTCTGCAATCAGTTTTAGCTTTGCCTTTACAACAGTTTGAAAACACTATTAAAGAGAGGCAACAAAAAGCCGTACTATTATACCGTTGAGGATTATTTGGACGATAAGAATGCTTGGTTATAGCTACTGTGCGACCCTGTACAAGATAGTAATGACTTAATGTAACTAGTTATAAGTTATAAGTTGTTATTATGTTGAAAAGAGCAACCACCGAGTTTCTTGCTGGCTCTTCTCGGTAGGAACAGCTTTCCGAACCAGCAGTAGAGTTGACGATACAAAAGCACTTGCTTACAAGTTTATTTGAATATAGAAAAAATTTGAATATGTAATAGGTCAATAATAGATGGCGCTTTTCAATGTCATTCTATTCCTGAATGAACAGGGTTTTGTAGTCTATATATAACCCGGTGTATAAGGAATAATTGTGCCAAATTTCATCTATATTGATTCAGCGGGTTCGCCGTGAAAATTAACAAACATACATCCATACTCACAAAATTTCCCATTTATATAATTAGTTGGATAGCATAGGAAGTAGGATATGATTAAATATTTGTTAACGCACACTATATACAATAACACGATATAATAAGAATACCACAATTCCCGTTCCGAGATGCACTTCTCTTGAATGACGAACAAAGACTGACTGTCACTGAAACGTTTTATCAATAAGAAGACTAAATCGGTAACAACACGTCACAGTGTTGGTACCATTTTAATCAAAAAGGGCGCGATACTCTTGTTTCATGACTGTGTTGCTATAAAATACAAAGCGGAAGTCAATGGCGATAACATCTTTATTATTTGTTGGGTAAAAGCTAGAGGTATATCTAACTAAAATAAACGATCTCTTAAATAATTGAAAGAAAATAAAATTATTCTACTAATGTTATAAATGCGACAGTTTGTGAGTATGGATGTATGAAAGCTTTGCGATTTTCTCGTGGAGTATCTCCTGATGATGCTTCGGTTGCAGGGCGAAACGATCGCCGCAAAATAATTTTATTATTACTTTTGAACGATTTCTTAATTTGAAAAGTAAAAAATATATATGCCACCCACTGTATACCCTTTTTTGAGAAAGGTGTCGACCGCTGTACGTGCGCGGGCGCCTTGGATCCCATATATGGACCTCATAGGCCACATTCCAAAGTCAGACGTCATCAATTCATTCATAAAACATTGTGAACGAGTAAGGTCTTGTATGACATAATATCACGTATATACACGTCGCCATATGGATAATCTATACTTATTATAATTGTATTTTATGTTTGTGTGTTCTCCTATAAATGGGGGTGCACTTAGTTCATTTGTCAAATCTTGTTATTACTTTATTTTCTGTAGACCTCTTCTTCTTCTTATTCTTCTTAACGTGCCATCTTCTCGCAAAGTTCGGCGATCATTACGGCAATTATAACTTTGGATACCGTTGCTCTGAATCAGGAACGAGTACTTTTGCCGAACCTGAAGAATGCCGTAGAATTTTTATCCAAGATATTTTCGTGGGCCCACACTCCGTTTTCCTTGGATTTTGCCTTGTATGATAAGCCACAGCAATTCATATTTAGCGTTTCTCATGATGTGGCCCTAGTACTCGAGCTTTCTTTTTTCACTCAATGTATGACTTCTGTTTTTTTGATCATACGAATTAACACGGTCATATTTTTTACTTTATCTCTCCAGGATATCCTTAACATTCTCCTATACACCCACAATTCGAATGATTCTGTTTAGTACCTCTGTTGGAGTCAAATTTATACTAATATATGAACCTGAACCTGAATCAAAATACTATATTACTGTTTTTATCTTTCCACGCAGGCGGAGCCGCTGGCGATGCTGATTTGTTTATTTATTTACTAACGTAAATAAATAAACAAAGTCCCTAAAGTCTGTTTGTATGTGATTGACTTTCTCAAAATCTACTGAACGGATTTTAGTTGTTGTTGTAGAATTGACGATTCACGAAACGGCTGAAGCTCAAGTTGCCGAGTTGCATTTGTTGCAAGTAAAAGTTATATAAATGCTTGTATAATGTTCCTTTCGTCTCGTATTTTATGAACGTTGAGTGCACTAAATGACGAATGCCCTTTTGTTATGAATTGACGTGGGAGTAAGGTAACCATCTGTTCGAAATTCATAGGCTTTATCGCAATTTAGTTTTTTTTATTGTCTACTAGCATTTATTCGCGACTGCGTAAGCGTGGACTTAAGTCTTGGGTATTAACAGTAGCTGTCACACACCAACCCAGAAAATGTCTCCATCACAAAAATTTTATCGATCCGGGAAAATAGAGAGAGATTTATCGTTTTCTTAAGGGCATCATAGTTTGATAAATTTAGTAAATATTCCGTATGACTTACGTGAAATAACGAGTCTGAGTGCATTTATGTATTTAAGTATATATGTAAATGTTATATTTATTAGTTATCTATATTTACCAGTTATCTATCACCCATAGTACAAGATTGCTAAATTTTACTATATTAATAAAGTAAAATTAAAAATGTAAAAGATTGACCGCCGAGTTTCTTACTAGTTCTTCTCGGTAAGAGCAACATTCCGAACCAGTTGCAACTTCATTAATCATATTATTCCTTGATGATTCAAAAGTACTTGCAAGAGCTTATTTGAAAAAATATTATTTTCATTTTATGTATAAAGTTTACTGTGGGGACAGACGACCGCGTTTGTAATTGTCCCATAAATGTATTGATTTATCATAAAGTAAAAATTATAGTCCATTTTACCGGCTAATAAACACCTATAAAGCACTTAATTCCCATGATATAGACATCTTGCGTGACCCTCTATTGAAATATAAAAATAAATTTGCTCGTCTGCTTTAAGTTTTTAAGTTTAAGTAATAGTTTTATCAAAATTTCCTGTAAGTATAAGTATAATTTGTTTCCTCATATAACGATAACGCTGTACTCGTCTTAAAAAGTGTTTTAGAACCTAGAACTTGCCTTATGAAAAAGTATATTTATGTATGTACTAGCTTTTACCCGCGCAACTTCGTTCGCGTGGACTGTAGTCTTGAAATTAGGAGTAGCTTCTGTCACCATCCAAACCCTCAAATATCTCAATCATAAAAATCAAATCAATCCGGGAAGAATCAGAAGGATTTATCGTATGATCAAGAGCTTAATATGATAATTTTAGTAAATAACCCGTACTTACATGAAAAAATTTTCAAGGGAAGGCATTATTAATTTCTATAACCTTCATCTATGGGCTGAAAAACATAATAATCCACATTGGAAAACGCAAAAATCATTCCAAAAGAAATTCTCGGTCAATGTGTGGGCCGGAGTTATTGGCAAAATTTTGATTGGGCCTCATTTCTTACCAGATAATTTAAATGGAAATAATTATTTAGAATTCCTTGATATTCGTTAGCGACCGAGAGCTCATTTTTCAACAAGATGGTTGTCCAGCGCATTGGACATTAAATGTACGGGAGCACTTAAACAATTGTTTCCCCAATAGCTGGATCGGCAGAGATGGGCCCATCCCTTGGCCCGCCCGTTCACCTGACCTGACTCCGCTTGACTTTTACGTGTGGGGTCGGGCTAAGGAGCTAGTATACACAAATGTGGAAATAAACACAAAAGAAGAATTAATTGACAGAATTAATTCAGCGTTCGCGACGATGAAAGTGGAAATGAAGTTAAAGATAACGACAACAGAAGTGAGAAGTCGGGCCCGTGCTTGTGTTAGAAACCGCGGCGGACATTTTGAACACGAAAAATAAATGACTTTCATTAAAATTTTGTTTTAATTACTTCGCCTATAAATTTTAATTTTCTCTCGCAATTTAGTTTGTAGATCTTAATTTCAATAATTTGCGGGCTATCCGCATAGTTGATACCTCAAAATAAAGAACAATGACCAGGCATATTTAATAAAATGTTTGAACTAAAAAAGCACAATCTATTTTTTTTTTAAATGCCATCAAAAATCAGCTTTCTCTGATCTTAAAAGAAATGATTGACTTCAAATATCTGTAAAAAAAATATCTCTTAACACAGATACCTTAATCATGTTTTATTACACTGTTTACACATTAGTTTAATAAAATAAAATAAAAAATAATTGACTTTGGCTTCAAAATGGCCGATTATTAGCAAATAATAACATAACTTCGGATTTTTCTTCAAAAATCTTTAAAATTTTATAAAAAAAAATAGTCGCACTTCGCCTAACATAAGTTCAGTTTAAATGGTTCTAAATAGTCTATACTAGCTCCTGTTTGCAGCTTTGCATCGACCTTCCAAACACCCTGTATATTAAAATAGCGCAGTAAAAGAAGTACAAAAATTTTATATACATGAAAGATTCATAATGTTTTCTGGAATTAAATATCTCTATAAATATTATAAGCTTTGGAAACGTGATAGAAAACTTATTTAATAATAACATTTATACGTAACGAATCAACTGTCTAATTGTTTTTTTTTTAATTACCTATACGGACGGCGCTGGATTCCAACGTTTTAAGTAAAAATACGTATGTAACACAACGTACTAGGAACACCTGATTCCGCAATCAAAACTAGATGGCGCCACTGATCGTTTGCTCCGCGCTATCGAAGTGCTTTCATAGTAATATAAGACGTCCCCATACATTATGTTATTAGATCGACATCGCTATCAGATCCTAGGGCTTTAAAGTGCATCCTACTGGAACACTACGCCTTAGCGCGTCTGAGACGGTGCATCCTCCGTCCGGCACATCCACACCTGGAATGCCGTGAGGAACCCGTCGTCTGTCCGCGATGCTTTCCGTGTTCGTGAATAGCACGCATTCCCGCCCCGATAGTACGTGCGTAGACTCCGTCGTATTATAAATGGCGCCCAACTAGTGGCCCGAAAAGCGACCCGGAGTACAGT
The DNA here is from genome assembly GCA_947086495.1 of Morpho achilles. Classification (NCBI taxonomy): domain Eukaryota; kingdom Metazoa; phylum Arthropoda; class Insecta; order Lepidoptera; family Nymphalidae; genus Morpho; species Morpho achilles. The sequence goes on from CAMTZB010000026.1 coordinate 11,061,653, forward strand.
CTGATGACAAACTCGCAGCCGAATAGCGACCCCGAGTACAGTCAGACGACAAACTCGTACCCGAAAAGCGACCTTGAGTACAGTCTGACGTAAAACTCTCAGCCGAAACGCGATCCTGAGTACAATCTGACGACTTACCCGCAGCTGAAGAGAGGCCCTGACTTCATCACACAATCTGACTCACAACTCGACGTCGAAGAGTGACCCTGAATGCAATTCTTGTCCAGGGGGAGGGAGAAGAGAAACATCCGCTGGAGTTAGCTATCGATCCCAAGCATCGCAGTTATAGTGCATCCAAACTGGAACACAACAGTTCAGCGAACTACAAACAGAGCATCTTCTAAAACATCCTTACCAGGAATATTGTGAAGGACTCATCCGTGACACATTGGAAACAATAATAATACTACATCTGTACCTAAGTGATTTGCACTTCGTCGTATTACCAACTAGCGACCAACGCGCATTCGAAGAGTGGCTCAAAGAAAATTTTATGAACCGAAGAAATGCCGAGTATTGTGAAGAAACCTAAATCAATAGAACACATTGGCAAACATATCAACTTCAGCGATATACTGTTACGAAAGACAATACATGCGCCTATATCTGTTCCACTGCATCGCTTAACGAAATGGTTGAGAGGCATCATTCAACCTTATGTCACCATGGCGGCTTCTGCAGTTTTGTACAGAAGAAGGGACGGAATGGATATCCAACGGATTTCACTACCAGACCAAGCCAGAAGGAAACTACTCAAAACCATCGATACGAAGTGGTCTAGGCATCCGAGGAAACAATTTTTATCCTGTCCTACTCGTCGGGACGCCTTCGTGGACAGAGGGGGAGTTTGTAACACAACGTACTAGGAACACCTGATTCCGCAATCAAAACTAGATGGCGCCACTGATCGTTTGCTCCGCGCTATCGAAGTGCTTTCATAGTAATATAAGACGTCCCCATACATTATGTTATTAGATCGACATCGCTATCAGATCCTAGGGCTTTAAAGTGCATCCTACTGGAACACTACGCCTTAGCGCGTCTGAGACGGTGCATCCTCCGTCCGGCACATCCACACCTGGAATGCCGTGAGGAACCCGTCGTCTGTCCGCGATGCTTTCCGTGTTCGTGAATAGCACGCATTCCCGCCCCGATAGTACGTGCGTAGACTCCGTCGTATTATACGTAAAATTAAATTTAAATTATGTTTTTGTTAACATAATATTTTAAAATAGGTATCGGAAAATATATTAAACTTGACTTTATTAACTTTAATGACTTTTCAAATATTAAAAATGGTGTTTAGAAATAAAATATTTTTTCATTAGCCGTATGGCTAAATTTCTATGGGATTAAATTAAATAAAACTTCCCAATGCATGTCAATTAATAGTCATTTATTTCGTACTTGTTGCCATAGACTACTAACTAAAGACCGTTTAAGAATGCGTTTTCTTGAAAGGTCTGTTTTTTTGACAACAAAAATTATATATGATTAAATTTTACTTGAAATTAAATGATTATAGCTTATTGTTATATTTTCACCACAAATCCTATATTTTTAATGTGTTATTATGGTATTTAGCTAGTAATTGTACATGTACATAACCTCAAACTATAATAAATAAATATAAATAAATATAAATATATGGGACACTTACACACACGGTCGTCCATCCCCAAAGTAAGTAACTTAATACTTATGTTATGGTAGACAGAAAACTGGTGAATATATACTTATATATTTTTTAAATACATACTTAAATACAAATATACACCCAGGCTCAAAGGCCAACAAATTCATTTATCGAAAATGTTGGCCCTCGGCGGGAATCGAACCCGCGACCCGCGGAGCTGAAGGCAGGATCACTACCCACTACGCCAACGGGCCAGTCAAAAATATTAGATAAAATAATAATTGATACTAAGATAACAAATATTTTTCTATTTAACAACACTAAAATTATTACTCTGGTCTGGGCCAAAAGATGTTACATACATCATTCTGGCGGTCTCTTTTTTATTAAATATTTTTCTCCGGTTTATGAAATAAACAAAAACCGACATATTAAAAAAAATATAATAATAATAACTTTTTCGAAGATTTTTATACGTTACCCCGGTATATAAACATTAATTTTGCCAAATTTCATCTATATTGGTTCAGCGAATTGACCATAAAAACGTTACAAACAGACTTTCGCATTTATAATATTATTAGTTTATTTATTTTACTAAATAGCCCGTATTACTTATATTAATAATCCATTGTTATTACAATGTTAAATTTTCTCACTAAAATTTGTCCAGTAAACGAATAAAATAAAATAAAATATAAATACTCTTTAAAGATAACTCCTTTGACGTAAGCCGAAAAACTTGGAATCTAAATACTTCGTAAATACAGATTTGACTTGATTTTGACACATCGTAAATAAAAATTAGTTCCATAGGTTTATTATAGATGGCGTTTTGAATGTCATCGTATTTAATTCCTCCTGAATTTAATTCCTGTTGAATTAACAGGATTTATGTAGCCTATATGTTACCCCGGTATATAAGGAATATTTATGCCAAATTTCATCGATATTGGTTCAGCGGATTGGCCGTGAAAACGGAACCGACAGACAGACAGACTTTCCCATTTATAATATTAGTAAGGAAGTAAGGATTAGTAAGGATTGGTATGTGTTTAATGCTATTGGCTTGTCATAATAAATAAATAAATAAATTATTTATTAAATTTTATACAGTTTTCTGTCCTGGCTTTACTGTAATATGTGGTATTCCTACTAGCGATCCCTTTTCCAAGAGGTTCGCCCTCCGATAAGGCGGCCGCCGTCGCCAGTGACTCATTATCATAAAGTAACCTATAAATGATTAATGTGTCTGTTTGTTTATGTATTGTGGACACGGTCATTCGTGGGATTAATACCTATGTAACACTAGCTATACTAGGTACTTGGTTTGCGTTAATTTTGATGCTCTTCTTCGACAACCGATGGATGTCTATTGCTGGACATAGGTTCACAGGATCTCCGCACCACATGATCTTGTGTCGCTTGGATTCAAACGTTGCCCGCGAGTTATTTTAGGTCACCAGTCCACCTCGTAGAGGGTCTACCGACGCTTTTTTCGCGTAATTCAATTTCAAAATAAACTTGTAAACAAGTGCTTTTGAATCGTCAACTCTACTGCTGGTTCGGAAAGCTGTTCCTACCGAGTAGAGCCAGCCAGAAACTCGGCGGTTGCTCTTTCAAAGATATAATTCTTATCACTAGTTACATTAAGTCATTACTAATGTCTTAGTCTAAGCGAGCTATATCCACACATTCTTATCTTCTAAGTAATCCTCAAAATACTCTTAAGAACCTAACCTGCGTGGATATAGCTACTGTCCGTCCCTGTACAAGGTAGTAATGACTTAATGTAACTAGTTATAAGTATTATGTTGAAAAGATCAACCACCAAGCTTCTTGCTGGCTCTTCTCGGTAGGAACAGCTTTCCGAACCAGCAGTAGAGATGACGATTCAAAAGCATTCGTTTACAAGTTTATTTGAATAAATAATTTAGAATTTTAATTTGAATAACGTCCATCTCCGCACTATGTGCCCATCCCATCGCCACTTCAGCTTCAAGATACGCTGAGATATGTCGGTGACTTTGGTTCTTCTACAGATGTCCTGATTTATGATTTGATTACTCATGAGCATGTGTCCGCTGAGTGGCTCTGAGACTTCTTATGAGGTCCATAGTCCGCAAACACCTCTCGGATTTGCCTTATTGCAGTATTTAGGATACGGAAACTAGATAGAACTAGAAGATACTTTTTGTGTGTCTGGAAAACCCATTATAGGTTGTACCGACGGGTATGAGCGGCGGGTATGTCGGATTCACACCGACTAAAAACCTGACAGTGCTCCACCACGCTGCTGGTGGCGGGGAAAGCGTACCGTTGTACATATTGCCCCCATCCCCGCCAGTAGAAACTCTGAATCCCAGAGTGAGCCACCTCTGGGTCAGGGCCTCTCTAAGAGTGGCCCTTCCCTCCGCTAATCGATGCATCGGGAGCACCAGATGCATCGACCGCTTTGGGGACCTTTTCAAGTAGGCGTCCGATAAACCCCGTTCGGAACGCCCGAGGATCCCCGTAAGGGCGGCGAACGGTGGACTTGACCGACCTGCGCCCGTCTTGCCTGCGATGAATCGGATCCAAAGATTAAATTTCCCGCCTCCTTCCGCGAGATAATGTCCTCGCAGAAGGAGGACATCGTTGCCCCATCTCTGTCCATCATGGACAAATAGGACAGACGGAAACTTAAAGCTTAAATTGTCATGAAATAAGTCGCGGATACTATTCGCCATATACCTGCATATTATAATGCAACGGTTCTGTTTTATTCCAGGTTTCACGTCTAGTGATACTCCACGAAGAAGCTGAAGATGGAAACGCCATGCCGGACCTCGCGCGCCCCGTCCAGGCCGTCTCCCTGGCCGTCAACAACCTGGTCAAGGTAAACCCTCGCCTGCCTTTTTTTTTACCTCCAGGGAAGAAAAGTCCCTACGGACTTTTGCCTCAAGCCAGGGTGTGGTCCGATCACCGATTCGCATGGATTGAAACAACCTCCCGAAAACTGCGAGATTGGCACGGAACCTTAATGCTTTTATGCCAATCTGTCTACGTGAGCTCTCTCTTATATTTCTCTTCTCTTCTTTTGTTTCTCGCCAGACCATTATTTTTACCAGACAACACAATCCAAAAACATGGATAGATTGTGTTAAAAATAATATGCATGTTAGAGGAGTGGCACCAGAGTTGACGAATGATAGAGGAGAATGGAAAAAAGAAGACATATTGTGCCGACCCCATTTAGAGTGGGATAAGGGTAGGAGAATGATGATTTCTTCGTAATTGCGCCATTCTTCTGCGCTGGAGAGAGGTTACTGACTAATATTAAACTCTGCATTCCTAAACCTTCGCCTGTCTTTGTCTCCAAAACCGAAGAGAAGAGGCCAACAGTTAAGTAGTAACAGGCATTTTTTACTCAGGTCGGACATGAAACTATCGAATCGGCAGACGATATGGTCCTCCGGAAGGACATGCCGGGTGCGTTGCGGAGAGTGGAAGGCGCCGCGACGCTGTTGCAGCAGGCGTCGGACATGTTGAGAGCGGACCCCTATTCAGGACCTGCTAGGTAAGGGTCACGTCACTTTTACCTTGGTAAAGGTACTTGCCCACTGAAAATCAGTGTTAGAGTCATCTGATGTCAATAAAATCCTTGCGGCTCCTGTTTTGCGCCTTGCAAAGGTACGAAATTCGTTTGTGGGTCTGGGTATAAGATTCTATAATAAAATTACGCAATCAATTTTAGCTTTGCCATTACAGCAGTTTAAAAACACTATTAAAGAGAGGCTGATACAGAAAGCCTACTATACTGTTTAGGATTATTTAGATAATAAGAATGCGTGGATATAGCTACTGTCCGACCCTGTACAAGATAGAAATGACTTAATGTTACTAGTTATAAGTATTATGTTGAAAAGAGCAGCCGCCGAGTTTCTTGCTGGCTCTTCTCGGTAGGAACAGCTTTCCGAACCAGCGGTAGAATTGACAATTCAAAAGCACTTGTTTACAAGTTTATTTGAACAAAAAAAATTGAATTTGAATCCGAGTGGTCCAACGTGTGACGAGACTTTGTTTTTAGTAAGCATAGATATAAATGAATAATATATCTATATGTATTATTCTAGCTGTGTGGTATCCGGCTGAGTAGAATAGACCACTCTCATTTCTTACCGAGATATCTTAAAATATGACTAAGGTAAGTCGACCCGCCGTGTGGTATCCGGTTGAGTAAAATACACCACCCTCTTTCTTACCGAGGTGACGTAAAATACGACTACGGTAAATTGACGTCAGGCACGCGGCCGGTCGTAAAATACCTAGCCAAATAACATCACATGCTTAAAATATGTTGTGCCGACCTCACTTAGAGTGGGATAAGGGCAGGAGAATGATAAGAGACTATATAGTAAAACCGGCATCCTAAGTTAAAAGTCTTTCCAGGAAGAAGCTGATCGAAGGATCTCGTGGGATACTCCAGGGCACGTCAGCACTGCTCCTCTGTTTTGACGAGTCCGAAGTCAGGAAGATTGTAAAGGAGTGCAAAAAGGTATATATTATTTAAAAGGTAAATTAATAGAAATATCATACTCTTTATTGCAATAATTTAATATGTATGAAACACGTTTATTTATCTTTTGAAAATAAAATTCTACCCCTGAAAGGTGATTGACCTCTTCTTACTAATATCATAAACGTCGAAGCCTTTTGTCTGTTTCGCTTTCACAGCTGAAAACAACAAAATGAAATTTGGTACAATTGAAGCACATATATGGGGAAAACAATATTAGATAAAAATTTCCCGTTTTTGGTTCGAAAATTGAAAAATAAACAAGCTGAGGGTATTTAAAAAATTAAATGTAGTACAAACAGAGTCGCGGGTATAATTGTTTACTTTTTATCTTCGTCATCCGATGGACGTCCACAGCTGGACATAGGTCTCTTCACGAGATCTGCACAACACGCGATCTTGTGCTGTTTGTACCCAGCGAATTTTTGAGACCTTTTTGAGGTGGTCAGTCCACCTCGTAGGGGATCTACCGACGTTGCGATTTCCGGTGCGGGGCTGCCGTTCTAACACCCAAGATCCCAACGCCGATCGATTCAATTAGCCTAAATATATATTGTGGCTAATCCATTTTCACAATTATAAAATTTTTATGCCCGAGGGGGGCATTATACAAATCACATAGGTATCTTTATTCGAAAAATGAATTGTTCATTTAAGAAACTTATCTAACCTGTTTATTTTCTTACTTCCATAGCATTATGTCTTTTGGTATATTGATATGGGATAAATGCTCGGACATTGAAACAATGTTTGTATTACAAAAAAGAGGCATGCGTGGCATTTACAATTTAAGTCCGCGTGATTCCCTGCGAGAGAAGGTTAAGGAAATAGAATATTCCCACATCGTCTTCACAGTATAATTTTCGCAATGTCATTTTTGTGCATACTTATAAAAAGATTGGCGGTAAAAATAGAAACCGACATAAGTAAGTAAGTAAGTAACGGCCTGTTACTATCCCACTGCTGGACATAGGCCTCTTCTCTCCGTTTTTAGAGAGAAGGATTGGAGCTGAGACCTACCACGCTGCTCCAATGCGGATTGGTAGGTTACACATATCCCCAGAATTCTCTAGAGATATGCAGGTTTCCTCACGATGTTTTCCTTCACCGAAAAGCGTGTGATAAATTGCAACTATCAATTTGACACATAAGTTTTACTAGAAAACTCATTGATGCCTGCCCGGGATTTGAACCCTAGATCTCCTCGAAAGAGGCGCACGGTGTTACCGCTGGGCTACCACAGCTTTTAAGGCTTGCGAATCCTGATTTGCGCCTCTGAAAAATGCCAAAGTCGTTTTTGATTTTGTTACCAGGTGCTCGAATATTTAGGAGTTGCCGAAGTTATCGACACCATGGAAGATTTAGTCCAGTTCCTTAGAGATATTTCACCTGCGCTATCAAAAGCCGCCAGAGAGGTAAGTAACAGAGTATTTATATTCATATATTAGAAGAAATAAAGTCTTGGCTCTTGCCGAAAGTTAATGCTATTTAATTTATGAATCTTTTAATATAATAAAGTAGCTACCCAGCCACACTTTGCTGGGACTCAGTCTCTTTCCGAATTCCCATCTAAACATGAGTTATGTTTAGTTAAAAATTTAAAAATTTTAAAAAAAATGCTCCGATCGCCACTAAAGATCGTTTTAAAGATTGACTTAAAATTTAATTTTAAATTTCAAGGTAGCGGCCCGTGCTTCCGAGCTGACCCATCCCCCCCACGCCGAGACCCTCACCAGGTGTCTGGAGAGCGTCAAGAGACTGGCGCCAGTTCTCATCTGCGCTATGAAGATATACATACACATATTGTCTGAAGGTAGGTAGATATTTGACGGCGTTTATAGACTGTTTAAGTGTTACGTGAGCACTATGGGGGATGGGGGGGGGGTATTTGCTTTGATTTTTGTGGGACTGTTCAATTATTACGTGAGCACTATGGGGGATGGGGGGGGGGTATTTGCTTTGATTATTGTGGATGATATGGGGGGTGGGGGAGTCTAGATAATTACCGGTACTTATTTACTTTTTTACATGAATGGCAACCCTCACATTGTCTTTGCTTAAAAAGAAACGCATTAAAACTCAGAATCATGGATATGAGTTTCATGGACTCATCATCTTCCTGCCCTTATCCCACTCTAAGTAGGGTCGGCACAACATGCTACAAACATGCCGTCACATGATTTGGCTGCGCTTTTACGACCTGCCGCCTGCCTGATGTCAACTTACCTTAGTCGTATTTTAAGACACCGCGGTAAGAAAAAGGGTGGTCTATTCTACTAAACCGGATACCAAACGGTGGGTTAACTTACCTTAGTCGCCTTTTACCACACCTCGGTAAGAAATGAGGGTGGTACTATTCTATTCAGCCGGATACCACACGGCGTTCGGGTTTCATGGACTGAAGACTGTTAATTTGATTTTAATATGTGTACCAAAAATTTCAAATTGTTCGTTATGTTAGTAAATTATAATATTTTTGTAATAATTATAATATTCTTTACTCTATGTTAAATACCTTATCAGTAAAATATAATCTCTATCCAAAATCATTTTTCTTATTTTTCAAATTATAATTATAACGTTATAATTATAATATAAAAAAAACAATCCATTGATTGACAACTGTTTATGTAAGCATGGTTGGAGGGGAAAGAGCTTTGCTTACTTGTGCTGATAAGGGGGATGGGGGGGGGGGAGGAAATAATTATAATAAATCTGCTTACGTAATACTTGAACGGCCCCCAATCAGAATGCCTCATCGTCCTCCACTTTAAGTGGGGTCGGCACGTGTTATAAACATGTTGTCACATGATTTGGCTACGTATTTTACGACCGACCGCCTGCCTGACGTCAACTTACCTTACTCGTATTTTATGACACCTTGATAAGAAAGAGGGTAATGTATTCACTTTAGTCGCCTTTTATGATAGCTATGTAAGAAATGACGGTGGTCTATTCTACTCAGCCGGATACCACACGGCGGGTCGTCTCACCTTAGTCGCTTTTTACGACACCTCGGTAAGAAATAGGGTTGTGTATTCTACTCAGCTGGATACCACACGGCGTGTCGACTCACCTAAGCCTCCTTCTACACCTGGGTAAGAAATGAGGGTGGCCTATTCGGTCTAGCCGGATACCACACGAAATAACAATCGGAAAGTCTGTAGTAATTTGTAGTCATATATATATCGCTCACTCACTCTATCTCCTTCCCCGTTTCTCTCTCTATTTCTCGGTATATCTCTTTCTTAGAACTTAAAAATAAAATAAAATAAATAAAATAAAAATAAACTGATCAAAACAGCAATCGATATTTAAATGAGTTAATCTTGTATATATATATATTTTCCGAATCTCGGAAACGGCTCCAACGATTTTCCCGAAATTCAGCATGTAAGAGGTTTTGGGGGAGAAAAATTGATCTAGGTAGGTTTTATGTAAAAAAAATATTGTTTTATCCCTATTTTTAGGCATTAAAAAACACTAACATTTATATTGAATTGAATTTTCGCCATTAACTGTCAAGTCGACGTAGCTTATTCGGCTAACGGCTGCCTCGAGAAATGTGAGTGCCAAGGATCGATCCCAACTAAATAATTGTTTTTTTCTCTTTTTTAAGTTTTTTTTGTAACAAAAATTACCCAGATATTATAATTTATAGAATTAGGCGTGCGGAGGTTCATAATACAAAAGTAATGAGAATATTATTTTTGCTATAATCCGCGATAAAAATTCATCATTACTTTTGAATTGATAAATTATTAAAGACTAGCTTTTATCCGCAACTTCGTTCGCGTAAACTGTATATGTCTTATATTAACCAGTAGCTTATGTCATTCTCCAACCCCGCAAATATCTCTTTCAGTTAATAATAGATGGCGCTTTTCAATGTCATCCTATTCCTGTAGAATTAACAGGATTTCTATAGCCTTTTTTCCCTGGTGTATAAGGAACAATTGTCCTAAATTTCATCGATATTGGATCAGCGGATTCGCCGTGAAAGAGTAACTAATATACATTCATACTTACAAACTTTCGCATTTATAATATTATTAGGATTAGATGGGATCAAATTAAAGGGGTCGAACTTGTTTTAGTAATCGCGATTATCAATCTGACGTTGTTTTCAAAGTTTTCTATTGTTGGTCCAGGCGGTAAAGACATAGAGGACGCGGCTGAGAACAGAAACTATCTGGCGCAGCGGATGGCCGACGAGATTCATGAAATCATCAGGTAATATTATATCTGAATACTAGCGGCCTGCCCCTGCTTCGCTCGGGTATAAAATATATATCCGATGTCAGTCAGTGTAAAAAAATGATTAAAATCGATCGAGTAGTTTTGATTTATTCATTACTGCCCGTGGCCCGCACGCGTTAAATTTGGAGAAAAACAATTTCCTTTCCCTATACCAAGAAGATTTCCTACTATCTTTGGAATATCTAAATTCATATAGTACATTATTACTTATTTACTTTTACATTTTACCCTATGTATTTTATTCTTACAATTAATTACAGAATGTCTTTAAACAAACTCTTGAAAGATGGACATAGCTGCTAAAGTCGATGTGTTATAGGGCGAAGCGCGGCGTCCTCACGGCATTTTAAATCTGTAATATCTCCGAAAATGTTCACTTAAATTACATGCTGTAAACGGCCATATTGATCTATATTAAATCAACAATTTATTTAAGGTACTTAATTGGATAAGGCTGTATTGTATAAAAATTGCTTCAAAAATATGGCATTATTTTTCGTAAAAAGTAAATGACAAAAAATGCTATAGTGGGTTATCCATAAGAGATAGACATATACCATCGCGGACTTTTCTGTAGACCTTTTCAAGATGTACAAATACTTAGTACATTATTTTGATAAATCTCGTAGGGTTTAGCCTGCGTTTGCAATGTAAGCGGAAAAAATGTAATTATTTACAGAAACCTCAAAAATTACAGTATTTCTCTACTCCGTATTGAATGTTATTATACGTACAAACCTTCCTCTGGAATCACTCTATCTATTAAAAAAACCGCATCAAAATCTGTTGCGTAGTTTTAAAGTTTTATGCGTACATAGGGATATAGGGACTTTGTTTTATAATATGTAGTGATATCTGACTTCGTCTTATGATGATAGCCTTAGTCATATACCTACTGAATGACAGAGTTGATACAGAATTGATTGACGAATGATAAGCTTTTGGTGTGTGGTGAATGATCAAGAGTTTGACCGCTGTGAACGGTGCTGTTGCTGCAGGGTGCTGCAGCTGACCTCGTACGTGGAGGACGGTGGTGAGAAGGACAATGTGGCGGTGCTGAAGGCGCTCCAGCACATGATCCACAACAAGACCGGCGCCGCTCACGACTTCCTTGACGTGAGCTATATATTTTTACACGTTTTAATCAATTAATATACATTTCACCGTTAATCGGCTGAAGTTACAGATGAAATTCGGTAAAAATAAGTTTATATATATAGCTAAGCAGTGCGACCGTTTTGCTATTTAACTCCCTCTAACCAGATTTAAATTTGGCCAGGCACCAATGATTTTTTCAATTAAAACTGTGTCTAATGATGTGTTTTATATTGTATTGTTTGTGTGATAAATTGCAATTATCAATTAGACATATAAGTTTTAACAGAAAAACTCATCGAAAGAGTCGCACAGTGTTACCGCTGGGCTATCACAGCTCATTTAACTTACGAAAACCACTCAGGGTTTATATGAAGGTGTGGCATTCGCATTATTTCTCTAAATCTAAGTCTAATTATATAAGTTTTTTAATAATATCTTTTCAATGGCTATTGAATATTATCAAGTTAACTAAGTTAACAAGAGTTTAAATAGAAACAGCTGTTTGTATTAAAACTCTTGTACACCTGCATGTTAACTTTAAATTTACAAGCAATACAATCAAACAATATGGTTTATATCATTAGTTTAAGCAAATATTTTTTAAACTTCTTAAAATGTACTAGTTTGTAAAAAAATTGTGGATTTCCTTATTCCCATGTTTATTTCTGAGTCGTGATGTCCAGGATCCGGATGCTGTCCGCAACAGCGTGGGAGAGAGAGCTCTCCGCTCGGTGCTGACCTCTGGGCAGCGGGCAGCGGAGCATCTGGCACCAGCTCAGGCTGATACTTTACGAAGGACTGTCAGGTTACTATGGCATATCCATTTTAACATTTACAAAAGGCTTTTTTTTCTTTTACATAGCTTTTCAATGTATGCGACATTACAAATGTACGAACTTTCACAGCATAATGTACATTATGCTGTGAAAGTTCAGCGGTAATACCGTATCATTACTTTTGTTCTTATCCATACAATGTTTAGAAGCTGTGATAGCCCAGCGGTGAGAAAGTGTGACTCTTTCAAGGAGGTCAAACCCCGGGCAGGCACTAATGAGTTTTTCTGTTAAAACTTACGTCTAATTGATAATTGGAATTTATCACACGCTTTTCGATAAAGGAAAACATCGTGAGGAAACCTGCACATCTCTACAGAATTCTGGGGATATGTGTAACCTACCAATCCGCATTGGAGCAGCGTGGGTTTTAGGTTCAAAAATGGGGAGAGGAGGCACTAGAGGGATAATGGCCCTAATAAAGGCAAAAACCTTTACCACTCCTACTTTACCCTAATCCACTTCATTTATAATTAGAACAAAGAAACATAAGTTTTTAAGGAGGTTTTTAAACATTTATTAAAGTTTTTTTATGGGTCAATACACACTTATCGTAAGTAAGTTGGGTTCTAAGGTGCTTGAACCTATATCCTGTAGTGGAAGTCCATCGTTTAAAGAAGAAAAGGTCGACAATACGAAATTGAAATGATTTTACTGTTCATTACTGATATTGTACAATAAGTATATATTTATCGCAGAGTTTCTTGCTGGTTCTTCTCGGTAAGAGCAACTTTCCGATCCAGCCGTAGCTTCATTGTAATTTGACGATTCGAAAGTGCTTGTAAAATCCAATTTGAATAACAATTTGAATAGGTCCGGTGGTATCAACGCAGATCAGCTCTGCGACGAAAGGCAGTACGGCCAAGGAAGACAACCTAAGGTGCAGACTTTAATTATTTATAGAATAAGGTGTAACGTTATACGATTATACATCCTCCTGCCCTTATCCCACTCTAAGTGGGGTTGGCACAACATGTTATAAACATGTTGTCATATGATTTGGCTGCATTTTTATGACCGGCCGCCTGCTGACATCAACTTACCTTAGTCGTATTTTACGACACCTCGGTAAGAGAGGGTGGTATATTCTACTAAACCGGATACCACACGGTGGGTCAACTTACCTTAGTCGCCTTTTACGACACCTCGGTAAGAAATGAGGTTGGTCTATTCTACTCAGCCGGGTCCCACACGGCGGGTCGACTTACCTTAGTCGCCTTTTACGACACCTCGGTAAGAAAAGAGGGTGGTACTATTCTATTCAGCCGGATACCACACGGCGTACGTTATACGATTATACATGATGTAAAAATAATCCGCGATAGCTGAAAATAGATAATTTTTCTCCTGTCCTTCTCCCACTCTTAATGTGGGCACAACATGTTTTTCTATTTCTTTCTCTTCTATCATTCAACTCTTGCCCTACTCCTTTTATGTCATACTTCACACAATCCAACCATCTCCTTTTCTACCTCCCTCTAGTCACATATCTATCCACATTCATAAGACCATACCATCTTAATCTTGCACTTCTCGTCTTTTCTATAACGGGCGCAACTTTCAGACTTCCTCTCATATATTAATTTCATATTTTATCCAGTCTTGTCACCACACATCCACCTTAATATTTTCATCTCATTTGCATGTACTCTTCCGTCATCTGTCTTTTTCGTTTTCCAACATACTAACCCATGCAGAACGACGTTGTGAAGATTTTATAAATTTTTCCATTAACTTTAAGAGAAATTCAGAAGTCACATATTGTTTCTGAGCCCTGCCGCCACTTCAACCATGCTGCATTCATTCTGTTATCTACATCTTGTTATATTTCACCGTCATTTGAAAAGGCTAACCCAGATACTGAAAATCTATATATTTAATGTTAAATGTAGAGTTGACATCGGTTATCATACCTGATACATGCAGGATTCGTAAAAACTCATGCACAAACCACCACCACCGCCATCACAATACACTAGCACTACATACGTTCACTATCACAAACTGAACAATCGTTTCGCCCCGCAACCAAAGCATCATCAGGAGATAGACTCCACGATCAAAATCGAGATAAAGTTAACGTATCCGTCATGTATCAGGTATGATAACCGATTGTCCACTCTACATTTAGCATTATATATATTTTCTATTTTACTTCATCGCGGATTATTTCTTCATGGCGGATAATAGCAAAATAATTTAATTATTACTTTTATATTGAAAAGAGCTTGGCTCTATTGGCTCTTCTCGGTAGGAGCAATATTCCGAACCAGTACTAGAGTTGGCAATTCAAAAGTTTACAAATTTATTTGAATTAGGAATATCAAAGTACATGTTTTCAAATTAATTTGATTTTTTTCCCCTTAGGCCCAAAACCTAGCTTCAGAACTGCACGGTCAGATCAACGAAGTAGACAACGTGGTCAACGAAGGTGTCCGCGCCGCAGAGAAGCAAGGCGGGAAGACTATCGCGGCCAGGTACAGTATATAACAGTACATCAAAAATAAACACTTTTCCTTTGTAAAGGAGACGGGCAAATAGCTCATACAATTCTGGCCTCAATGGACAGAAATAAAATAATATTTAATTCAAAGACCGAAAGTTACTCTTCAAGTAAGTACAAGTCTTTTTTAGATATATAAAAAAATTTTAGATATATAATAATATAAAGAATTATAAAACAATAGGCGATGTATATAATAGACAAAGTAGGAACCGACATAAGCTTGCGGCCCCTGCTTTGCGCCTTGAAAAAGTACGTAAGTCGTTTGTGGGTTTGGGTATAAGATTCTATAATAAAATTCCACAATCAATTTTAACTTTGCCATTACAGCAGTTTAAAAACACTATTAAGGAGAGGCTGATACAGAAAGCCTACTATACTGTTGAGGATTATTTAGACGATAAAAATGCGTGGATATAAATATTGTTCGACCCTGTACAAGATAGAAACATTAAATGTAACTAGCATTAAGAATTGTATTTTTAAAACAGCAACCGCCGAGTTTCTTGCTGGCTCTTCTCGGTAGGAGCAGCTTTCCGAACCAGCAGTAGAGTTGACGATTCAAAAGCACTTGTTTACAAGTTTATTTGAATAAAGAATATTTTGAATTTGAATTTGGGAACCTGGGAATAAATAAATTAATGACCATGACAGATTTACATAGAGTATTAGAATTTGTTACTACATATTATTTTAATAGAATCTATTTTTATTTAAGAAAAAATACAAATCCAAAACAACGAGATTTTCCACTGGAACGATAATATGTGAGTAGTCTAGAAATACAGCAATGGGCGTTATTAATTATTTCCTATTTTATTATATATAAATTAATATATTTCATTATTTAGTCCGCACAGGCCAGATTTTGCCCATTTCCTTTACAATACTCGACAGGTTGACTGGAAGTGATCCCTTTTAGGGATAAGTCCGCCTTTATACATGTGTTTTTTTAATTTTTCTTTCTCTTTCCTAAGGTCCTAAGGTCTGAATAAATACTTTGCTCTCTAACTTTGATTATGTCGTGCTTGCACGGTTCTATCTGTCCGTCCGAATCTTGTGTGTTAAAATTAAAATATATTATCATCCCTCCCACTCTAAGTGGGGTCGGTACAACATATTATAAACATATTGTCAGATGATTTGGCTACGTATTTTATGACCGACCGCCTGCCTGACGTCTACTTACATTTATTTATTTAATTACTTATTTAATTTATAAATATATTTAATTTATTTAATTTATAAATAAATAAATGTCCTATTACGACACCTTGGTGAGAAATGAGGGTGCTCTGTTCTACTAAACCGGATACCACACGGTGGGTCGACTTACCTTAGTCGCCTTTTACGATATCTCGGTAAGAAATGAGAGGACCAGCCTAATACCACACGGCAAAATTAATATATATTATGACTGCTTAAAATATCACAATACAATCACGTAAATATATATATCTCGTTGTCCATATTGGCTACAGATTGGAGACTGCCCACAAGTGGCTGGTGCATCCCGCCGCAGACCCCTCCACCAGGATCGAGGGGCAGAAGGCCATCAACAGCATCGTCTCACAGGGACAGAGGGTATGTTTTACAACAAAAACATACGCAGACATTTATGTACGCATGCACGCTCGCATTCGACAACCTCAGAATGGTCGGGGGGAGCCGCTGGATCCAAGCGAGCTTACATGTTGTGGTGGGGAGATGTTAAAGACCTGTCGCCCCATAGAACATGTAACTTTATTCCATAGGCCGCTATGTCCAGCATAGGATGTCCATTGGTTGTGGAAGAAAGGATTTCTGGCGAATAACTACTGTCACCTTTCAGATAGCTGATAATCTCCAAGGTAGGGAGAAGGCGGAGGTGATGCAGCTGTGCTCCGAGGTGCAGAGGCTGGCGGACCAGCTGGCTGACCTGGCCATGAGCGGCCAGGGTGACACGGAAGAGGCCAGGGCCATCACAAGGTTAGAAGATAGATCGATGTTTTATTTTGTTTTAAACTGACTGCAACTACCTGACTACAACTACCTGACTGAAACTACCTGAATACAATTACCTGACTACAAGTACCTGGCTACAACTACCTGACTACAACTACCTGCCTACAACTTCCTGACTGCAATTAATTGACTGAAACTACCTGAATATAACTACCTGAATGCAACTACCTGACTGAAACTACCTGACTGCAACTACCTGACTGAAACTACCTGTATACAATTACCTGACTACAAGTACCTGGCTACAACTACCTGACTGAAACTACCTGACTGAAACTACCTGAATATGGAATGGATGAACTACCTGAACCTCATTTCTTACCGAGGTGTCGTAAAAGGCGACTAAGGTAAGTTGACCCACCGTGTGGTATTCGGTTTAGTAGAATATACCACCCTCTTTCTTACCGCGGTGTCGTAAGATACGACTGAGGTAAGTTGACGTCGGGAGGTTGCCGGTCGTAAAAACGCAGCCTCAATCATGTGACAGCATGTTTATAACATGTTGTACCGACCCCACTTACCTTATAATAATATGGTGAAATTATATATCGCATGCATAGTATTAAACAGAATATAATTATTAATATCATTTATATTATTAATATAATTTAATTGAGATTTGCCTTACTTTAGTTATGGTCGACTGAAGATTGTTCAAGAAGCATCAGAAAATAATAACATTATTGTATTTTCTCTTTGCGCCTTTTTTAGGTCAGGGTTGGAATTGCGTGTTAGGTTACGGTCATTGATTACAAAAAATGTTTTTTTTTGTTAATTTACGATGCTGAGGCGTGTAGTTACTAAAATTAAAATATATGGTCTATCCTGTGTATGGATTTTGGTCTTGATGTTTATTTATTAACAGTCATTATATTGTCTGCAGAGATTTAACTGACAAACTACACGAGCTGAAGCGGAGTATGGAGCGGGCGGTAGTCAACAGAGTGGTCGAGGACTTCATAGACGTCGCGGCGCCCTTGAGGCATTTCACTGATGCTGTCAACACTCCTGAAGGTGATGAACTAAATATATCTGCGTTGGTTGTGATCAGGATTGCCAGGTTGTTTCCCATTTTTGAAATTGAAGTATTTAGAAAAAATTACGTAGTATGAAAATGAAATATTTTTATCTGTGGTTATATTGAAAAAATATTGGCTCATATTGGCAAATGGTGACATCTATTGATCGATAAAATACTTATAGACTATTTTTTTGCGAAGTCACAAAAAAATTAAATCATACGAAGTAAATTATTTGCTATTTTATATATTATACTAGCGGCCCGCTCTGGCTCCGCACGGGTATAAAATATATAGCCCAGAAAGCCTTGAAAGAGCGACATATAGTTGGCCATGTGAAAAATAAATACGTCGGATCGCTGCTTAATTCGAAGTGCTATAGGGCGAAGCGCGCGGGATTTCAAATCTGTAATATCATCGAAACTGTTAATTTAAATTACATGCTGTAAACGGCCATATTGATCTATATTAAATCAAAAATGTATTTAAGGTACTTAATTGGATAAGGATTAATGCTGTATTGTTTAAAATTGCTTCGAAAATAGGGCATTATTTTTCGTAAAATGTAAATGACAAAAAATGCTATTGTGGGTTATCCATAAGAGATAGACATATACCATCGCGGACTTTTCTGTAGACCTTTTCAAGGTGTACAAATATTTAATACGTTATTTTGATAAATCTCGTAGGGTTCAGCCTGCGTTTGCAATGTAAGCGGAAAAAAATGTAATTATTAACGACATCACATTAGAAACCTCAAAGATTACAGTATTTCTCTACTCAGTATTGAATTTTATTATACACTAGCGGCCTACCCCTGCTTCGCACGGGTATAAAATATATATCCCATGTCTGTCAGTGTAAAAAAATTATTAAAATCGATCCAGTGGTTTTGATTTATTCATTACTGCCCGTGGCCGTAGCGTTAAATTTGGAGAAAAACAATTTCCTTTCCCTATACTAAGAAGATTTCCTGCTATCTTTGGAATATCTAAATTCATATAGTACATTTTTACTTATTTACTTTTACATTTTCCCTATGTATTTTATTTTTACAATTAAGTACAGAATATCTTTAAACAAACTCTTGAAAGAGGGACATAGCTGCTAAAGTCGAAGTGTTATAGGGCGAAGCGCGGCGTCCTCACGGCATTTTAAATCTGTAATATCTCCGAAAATGTTCACTTAAATTACATGCTTTAAACGGCCATATTGATCTATATTAAATCAACAATGTATTTAAGGTACTTAATTGGATAAGGATTAATGCTGTATTGTTTAAAATTGCTTCGAAAATAAGGCATTATTTTTCGTAAAAAGTAAATGACAAAAAATGCTATTGTGGGTTATCCATAAGAGATAGACATATACCATCGCGGACTTTTCTGTAGACCTTTTCAAGGTGTACAAATAGTTACTACATTATTTTGATAAATCTCGTAGGGTTTAGCCTGCGTTTGCAATGTAAGCGGAAAAAAATGTAATTATTTACGACATCACATTAGAAACCTCAAAAATTACAGTATTTCTCTACTCGATATTGAATTTTATTATACATATATACCTTCCTCTTGAATCACTCTATCTATTTAAAAAAAACCGCGTCAAAATCTGTTGCGTAGTTTTAAATATTTAGTTTTATATTTAGGGACATGGGGACAGACACAGAAAGCGACTTTGTTTTATACTATGTAGTGACTAGCAGCAGCCCGCGTTGAAAGATTAGAACCGTAATAAAGTCTTATGATAACCATAAGAAATGGTTAAATAACGTCGTGTGGTATCCGGCCGAATAAAATGGTGCCACCCTCATTTCTTACCGAGGTGTCGTAAAAGGCGACTAAGGTAAGTCGCCCCGCCGTGTGGTATCCGGTTTAGTAGAATAAACCACCCTCCTTCTTATCGAGGTGTCGTTAAGTGCGACTAAGGTTAGTTCACGTCAGGCAGGCAGCCGGTCGTAAAAACGCAGCCAAATCATGTTACAGTACAGTACAGTGTAAAGAAATGTTCAAAGCTACACATATGCTTTTGCGGACTTTTATATAGAACTTTTAATATATGATTTTTGAATAACTGAAATGTATCCAGGCACACCCGGTCGAGAAGCGAATTTTCAGGAGAAGTCATCAGGTCTGGCTGCGTTCAGTCAGAAGGCGGCTGCTGCGGCGGGCATGGTAGCTGCTGGAGTGCGTCACAACAAGAAACTGGCCGATCAGCTCATTCACAACGCACAAGAGGTAATATTGTGTTATATCACAACTTCTTGTCATTATTCTCCTACCCTTATCCCACTCTTAACCCATGGCAAAAAAAAAAGTTATTACTCGTTTGTTCCCATGATTTTCATCTCCTCATTACATATCCATACCATGCCAATCTTGCACCTCTAGTCTGTTCATGCAACATTTAGACTGGGTGTAACTTTCAGCCACTGTTGTGGCTTGATAGATTGATAAAAGATGGCGTTTTTCAATGTCTATTCCTTACAATTAACAGGATTTCTGTAGCCTATATGTTACTCCGGTGTATAAGGAATAATTGTGCCAAATTTCATCGATATTGGGTCAGCGGATTCGCCGTGAAAGAGTAACACAAAAACATATTCAAAAACTTTCGCATTTATAATATTAGTAGGACAAGAGTAGGATTTCGTATTTTATGTATTTATTTCGTACATGTGACTTAAATTAAATGCTAAAGTAGCCTTGATTAAGCCATACAATAATTCTTATTTTCAAAGAAATATCTAAAAAAAATTATTATATATTTTATGTATAAACTTGATTCCAAAACATATTTTATCTATAGGTCGAGAAATTGTCTCCGCAACTGGTCTGTGCTGGTAAAATACGTCTGCATTATCCTGAAAGCAAGGTAAAAGTTATTTTTTTTATATAATACTAGCGGCCTGCCCCTGCTTCGCACGGGTATAAAATATATAGTCTATGTCACTCAGTGAAAAAAATGATTAAAATAAATCCAGTAGTTTTGATTTATTCATTACTGCCCGTGGCCCGCAAGCGTTAAATTTGGAGAAAAACAATTCCCCTCTCCCTATGCTAAGAAGATTTCCTGCTATATCTAATATCTAAATTGATATACTACATTTTTCCCTATGTATTTTATTTTTACAATTAATTACAGAATGTCTTTTTATAAAACATTCATAGCTTTCTTATCATTAGACAATACAAACATGTTTTCTTTAGAGGTTACTCTTGAAAGAGAGACATTAAGTTGCGCGTCCGATCGCTGCTAAATTCGAAGTGCTCTAGGGCAAAGCGCGGCCTTGCGGGATTTTAAATCTGTGATATCTTCGAAAATGTTTATTTAAATTACATGCTGTAAACGGCCATATTGATCTATATTAAATCAAAAATGTGTTTAAGGTCCTTAATTGGATAAGGATTAATGCTGTCTTGTTCGAACTTGCGATCGATAATACGGCATTATTTTTCGTAAAAAGAAAATGACAAAAATGCTATTATGCGTTATCCGTAAGAGATAGACATATACCATCGCGGAGTTTTTCTTTTAAGGTTTCGACCTTTTTAAGGTGTATAAATACTTAGTACAGTAATTTG
Source organism: Morpho achilles (assembly GCA_947086495.1). NCBI lineage: Eukaryota > Metazoa > Arthropoda > Insecta > Lepidoptera > Nymphalidae > Morpho > Morpho achilles. The sequence goes on from CAMTZB010000026.1 coordinate 11,083,148, forward strand.
ATAAATCTCGTAGGGTTTTCAGCCTGCGTTTGCAATGTAAACGGAAAAAATGTAATTATTTATGACATCGCATTAGAAACTCAAAAATTACAGTATTTCTCTACACTGTATTGAATTTTATTATACATATATACCTTCCTCTTGAATTACTCTATCTTTTTAAAAAAACCGCATCAAAATCTGTTGCGTAATTTTAAAGATTTAAGCATACATAGGGAGATAGGGAGATGGGGACAGACACAGAAAGCGACTTTGTTTTATACTATGTAGTGATTATGTGAATTTCTCTTCTTTTATTATGATGTGTATTTGTTAGTGTTATTAAGTGATAATAATGACAGCCCTGTACCATAGGTAGCGGAAGAGCATTTTAACAATCTCAAGAACCAGTACTCGGATGCTGTGCTCCGCTGCAGAGATCTTTGCGACCAGGCCGTGGATCCTTTGGACTTTGTCAGAACAGCTGGTGAGTATTTAACGAAGACATGAAGAATTTGTCACGATATCGTGCTAACATTTAGGATTTGAAAAAAAACTGTTTTTCCTTCGGTAATAGGAGAAAACAATATATTAAATAATTGAGAGTATATATTTTTTTATTTACTAATAACAACGTTAATTTTGTAGGTGAATTAATGCAAAAGCACACGTACCTCTGCGAGGATGCCATACGCAACAACGACTCGCAGAAGATGGTCGACAATACATCCGCCATTGCTAGGTGAGATAACCTATAGGTCAAAACGGTCAACAAAAGGTCCGAAAATCATTTGTCGGTCTCGGTACACGTTTTTATAACAAAATTCCTCAACATTATCTAGACTTGCCTTTACACAAGTTTAGAAATTATCTCAAAACGATGTTGCTACATAAAGCTTACTATACTATTGAGGATTATTTGAGTGATAGCATATCTTAACTGCAGTCAGCTACGCATCCAGCTGCAACGATCATCTTGTAACCATCAAATTGTAATAATTTTTTAAAGATTAGCCGCCGAGTTTCTTGCTGATTCTTCTCGGTAGGAGCAAACTTCCGAATCAGTGGTAGCTTCTTTAAAACATTTGACGATTCAAAAGTACTGTTAACTGTCCACTTGAATAAAGAATATTTTGAATTTGAATTTGAATATAAAGTAGTATAAATCTATACTTATTGTAAAACAAAGTCCCCAATCCAGTCTGGAATCGATCCTGGTATCCTGAATTTGAGACCGCCCGTTACCCAAATAAGTTACCCTAACTTTGAAATTACAACGCAATTAACCTTATTTTGTAACAAACGTGGCTTATAACATATAATTCTATCAACTTTGGTTAACGCCTGATAGGTTAGCGAATCGCGTTCTTCTGGTGGGTGGTTCGGAGCGAGAGAACACGGAGGATGGTGAATTCGCAGCAGCCATCGGCAACGCGCAGCAACGGTTGCAAGCAGCGATTGCCCCGGCGGTCCGAGCGGCCAAGAGGGTGGCCCTCAACGACCGCACCGCTGTACCGGGCTGGAGAGCTGCCAACGCAGAGGTGAGGGTAGTTAGAAATTTAGGTATTCTGGAAGGTAATAATGCTCCAGTCTGTGTGCCAAGTTGGTAAGATTATAGTTTTTTTTTCCGATTTTTAAGTGGGTCGCTGTTGTATTTTTATTCGGCCCACTGCTGAGAAACGCCTCATTTGGCCAAACTCATCCAGGTCAAGGGTGGTGCCTTCCGCGATTGGATACATCCACCGCCACCCTGCCTGTTCGCTTAAATTGGTATACAGTACTTACAACTTACAACTAAAAATCTTAAACTAACTTAACAGTTAACACTATAAGAACAAACATAAGTGAGACTCATACTAAACATTTAAAACAAACAGCTGACGTAAACATTAATTTTTTATTTTTTTTTTATAAAAGAGGTGTACAACATAAATAACAATAACATGCAAAATCAAACACTTAATTAAAAAAAAAAAATTAAATTTCTTATATTTTATAAGGTAGGGGGGGGGGGCAAGAGCGATGCTCTTTGTACTGTGGAGTGCTGGTGAGTATTATAGTATATTACAAGTGTTCGGTATTCACAATTGCCTCTAGACTGTACGGGGACACGAGTAAAACGCACCGATGCTGTAAGCCGCGGGCGGGGAGGCACCCTCGCACACATACGTACAACTAAATGCAACAGCAACACTATCTCAGTAACGGCTCCAACGGTTTTGGGGGAGAAAAATCGATCTAGCTAGGTTTTATGTAAATAAAAATATTTTTTATCGCGGTTTTTGAGGCATTAAAAAATAGTAAAATTTACATTGAATATAAAACACTACTATTGCCATAAACTGTCAAGTCAGCGGCTTATTCGGGAAAAGGGCAGTTCCGAAAAATGTAAATGCCTAGGATCGATCCCCAGGAATCTTAATTATTTTTATTTTGTAAAAAATTACCGTAAGCGAAGTTCGGTCAATTAAGTACTACTAGTGGAGTAAATATGCACTGCAAAGAATAAATTCCGTTCCCGGCTAAATCAGACTAGCACAACACAAAACTTCACAATTATTTTATATACGTGCATAGGTTGCTCCGAGAATCGCGGACGCCAGAACCAAACATCCAGAAATGGTTGGACTGCTTATTTTGAATTCCCCCTTAGCGGCCACGCGAAGTTGGATACTTATATTAATTCGATCTTCAATTCCAGATAATCAAGGCAGCTAGTGGCGTAGAGGAGGCCCTATCCCGTCAGTACGCGCCTCCGCCCCCGCCCCCGGCGCTGCCCGAAGCCCTGTCGGCCCTCCGCGTCGCGCCGCAGCACGCGCCGCCCCGGCCTCCGCCCCCGACCCTCAGCGCGCCGCCGCGCCCGCCGCCCCCGGACACCGATGATGAGGGAGAGGACATCTTCAGGAGACAACCTCACCCCAGCCAGCCCATATTGGTAATTATGGATAGTAGCTTAGTGACCGAGACTTGCTCTTTAATTTTTTGATAGATATTGTGAGAAGGGTCTTCACGCTTACTTCCCGGGTGGGGGGTAAGCGTGGTACGGGCCTCTAGGACAGGGCTTCCTAGACTTTTTTATATAGCGACCCCCTTCAAGCTTAGGAAATTTTAAACGACCCCCTCCTCCATATAATGAAATATATATTAACCGTAGATGGATATGTAGTATCGCACTATTTTGCAATGTAAATATTTTATCTATTTTGCAGTTTTGCATTGCCACTTTTTTCAAAAAATAGTTATAATAAAACTACAATAGTATTTTGTATGATTTTTATTTGTATTTATATTTGTACGTAGTGTGTATACTAATTTTAAAATTTTTATTTATAGTTTACAAAATAACCAATCATAAATTTAATAAAATCTATTTAATTAAATTCAATGAAAAGGGGTAATGAAGGAACTTAGGAGGAGAAATATCAATAAATCTTTGTTAGAAAAGTTCTTTAAAGGACAGCTGCAGCCATGTTGTATCAATAATGATTGAAAAGTAACAGATCTTTGCGACGCCCCTTTCAGTAATTTTTCAGTAGTAGTAGACCCACAGTTTAAGAAGCCCTGGTATAGAGGACATTTGACGGTCCAAAGTACCAAAAACAGTCTACTTGAAGAAAGAATAATGAATTTGCAGGTGGCTGCCCACAATTTGCACAAAGCTGTTCGCGAATGGTCGTCAAAGGATAACGAGATCATCGCAGCCGCCAAACGTATGGCAATTCTTATGGCTCGACTTTCGGACCTCGTCAGGTCTGATTCTAAAGGTAATGGTTTTGGCTTGTTTTAATGAGTATTTGAATTTAAGCCTGCCCTTATCCCACTCTAAGTGGGGTCGGCACAACATGTTACAAACATGCTGTCACATGATTTGGCTGCGTTTTAACGACCGGCCGCCTGCCTGATGTCGACTTATCTTAGTCGTATTTTACGACACCTCGATAACCGGATACCACACTGTGAGTCAATTTACCCTAGTCGCCTTTTACGACACCGGTAAGAAATGAGGGTGGTACTATTTTACTCAGCCGGATACCACACGGCGGGTCGACTTACCTTAGTCGCCTTTTACGGCACCTCGGCAAGAAATGAGGTTGATATATTCTACTTAACCGGATACCACACGGTGAGTCAACTTACTTTAGTCGCCTTTTACGGCACCTCGGTAAGAAATGAGGGTGGTACTATTCTACTCAGCCGGATACCACACGGCGGGTAACTAATTATTTATTTGTTTTTTAATTTATAGGAATACTAGCTTTTACCCGCGACTTCGTTCACATGGACTTTTGTCTTGTGATAGGTTGATAATAGATGGCGCTTTTCAATGTCATCCTATTCCTGTTGAATTAACAGGATTTCTATAGCCTATATGTTATTCTGGTGTATAAGGAATAATTGTGCCAAATTTCATCGATATTAGTTCAGCGGATTTGTCGTGAAAGAGTAACAAACATACATCCATACTCACAAACTTTCGCATTTATAATACTAGTAATAATTGGCGCTGTTTTCATTGTAAATAACTTTTCTCACTTTATTTTTGGTTTATTTCAACGTAAGGCGACTAAGGTAAGATGACTCTTCGTGTAGTATCTGGCTGAGTAGAATAGACCACCCTCTTTCTTACCGAGGTATCGTAAAAAGCGACTAAGATAAATTGACTCGCTTTGCTGTACCCGGCTGAGTGGAACAGACCACCCTGTCTCTCTCCAAGGTGTCGCAAACGGCGACTAAGTTAAGTTGACAGATCGTAAAATACGTAGCCAAATCATGTCACAACATGTTAATAATATGTGCCGAACCCACGTGGAGTGGGATAAGGGTAGGAAATTGTTTTTGCTTTATTATAACGTGCTAATGTATGCTTACGGTGTTTAATATTACAAATTAAAAATGGCTTTTCGATATCCATGCCAAATTTAAATAGAGATGTAAATATTTACGGTTAATAATTTCTCAATAATATGCACTTTGCCAAATTCCTTTAAATATAGCTAAATGTAATGTATAAAGATTAGATTGCTAACAGTAATGTTGCTAATATGATATACGTGCTTGTGCCGTTTACTGTATTCACATTTGGATTATCGACTCTTTGTTATATTGTATTGTATTCTAATAAAAAGATATTCGGAGTAAGGCAAATCATAAATGACCTTTAGATTTCGGTGCCAAATTTAAAGATAGAAGCAAATTCTCAAAATTTTTTCTCCATTTTAATCTCAGTTTCTCGTTATATGTTTTGAAAATTTACTTACTTGATTTCGTTAATTTGTTTTAAGATCTTAAAAGTTACGTAGAAACTTAAAAAAAGGATAAAGGCATTTATAGAATAATTACATATTATTAACATTTGGGAGTATTACTAAAATAATTATTGGAGGATCCCTAATAGTATAGAAATAAATCATATATGATTTAGTGACGTACGGACCTAACTGTTCCTAACAGATAAATATTTATAAATATGAAAACAAATATTTTTCCAAAGTGAATTTTCCCTTAAAATTAATTTATAGATTAACTAAAGTGTCAAATAAAGTGTTTAATTAAACAAATGTGAATATGGTAACAATGTAATATATTGGAATCGTTTAGCATTTTATATAGCATTATTGTATGTCTGTGCGTTGCTTCTCGTGGATTAGAAGTCGCTATGAACCTGAGCGGTAAGTTTTGTACATATATAAATAATTTTATGCTATTGTATGATTGCTATAAAGTACGTGGCCAATGATGAATGAACTACTAATGGAGTGGCTTAACTGCGACATATTTGCAGACCAATGGCAAAGGATATTGTTGCCTACATTTCAGTAAGCTTAATTACTCCACTATGTTACTAGGTTAAGATTTTTTTATTTTCAATATTTGTTTCCATTTTATATCCCGTCTTGTATATTGTGGCCCATGTATATACTGTATATATTTATTCAGATCCGGCACGAAGGACCAATAAATAAACTTAATAAGTGACCTCTATTAAAAGTTATTTTAATAATTGTACAAGCGGCAAACTCACAAACAAATTTTTAAATAAGTTTAAATCAAAAACGCAACGTTGACAATCGACTTTTCGTCTACTTTCTACTTTCATTCCCATTGTCAATTTCTTAAATCACCGCTTTTCTTACTTATAAAAGTAAAAGTACTAGTACTATAAAAGTAAAAGTACTGCTGGGTGTTTTAGAGAAGGGTTGGCCTATGCCAACCCTTCTCTAAAAACAGAGAGAGGAGCTCTCTCAGTTTTTAGAGAACTTCTCTAAAAACAGAGAGAGGTGCTCTCTCTGTTTTTAGAGAAGGATTGGAGCTAACACCTACCACGTAGCTCCAATGCGGAATTGTTGTGTTACACATATAACCAGAATTCTCTAGAAATATGCATGTTTTCTCATAATAATGTCGTTCACTGAAAATCGTGTGAGAAATTGCAATTAAATTAATCAATACCCAGGTTTTAAACACGTGATCTTCTCGAATAAGTTGTTTGGTCTTACCGCTGGGTGATTACAGATTCTTATATCCAAACAGAAATGAGGAGGTCTGTAGAAAAACTAAATTAAGCGATATAGCTTAGCGTGTCTCGAAGCTAAAGTGACAAACGGGCGGAGCACGTAGTGCGTAGAAGCGATGGGCGTTGGGTCTTAAGGTGTTGGAACAGCGACTCTGGAAAACTGTAATTCGGTAGACCCCTACGAAATGGACTGATGCCTCCAAAAATGTTGCGGAGAGCGGTCCAAGCAGCAGAAGATCGTGTTGTGTGAAAATATCGTGAAGAGACTAATGTCCAGCATTCCACGTCCATCGAATATAAATTCAATCAAAGAATATGTTAATTCTTTATTAAAATAAACTTTTAACGCGTGCTTTTGAATCGTCAACTCTATTGATGGTTCGGAAAACTGTTCCTACCTAGAAGAGCCAGCAAGAAACTCGGCGGTTGCTCTTTTAAAAATATAATTCTTATCACTAGTTACATATAATTATTAATGTCTTGTACAGTGTTGAAGAGTAGCTACGTCCACGCATTCGGTTGAACAAGAAGATACCCATACTCTAATATACAAGAAATACCAGTTTTGTTATTATCGTTTTTATTTTGTATCCTCATTTAAGTTTTTTGTAACAATATTTAATGTTATAGGCAGTAAACGTGAGCTCATAGCTACAGCGAAAGCGATCGCCGAAGCTTCCGAAGAGGTGACGCGTCTCGCCAAAAAGCTGGCTCTGGAGTGTACCGACAAGAGGATAAGAACTGTGAGTGGTAACAAATTATAATTAATTAGTTACCTGGGTAATTTAAAAAAAAGAAAAAAGCACCGGTAGCATGTGGGACTTGAATCGGGGTTGAGAATTTTTTGGTCCGCCCATTAACCATTAAGCTCTTTTTAAATGCAACCTAGCTTAATCTATTATAATTTTCATTTAATATTATAATGAGATTCGGAAGCTAGCAGTTTTTTTACAGTTAAATATTCAACCGCCCATGATTTAACGCACTACCTCCTCCTGGCGTCGTAATCCTCAATGCTGTGTGTAACACTTTACTTAGGACTATTTTTCGCCATTTGGCACTGTCCTCTGCGGCGTGGATGGCGTCACTGATACTGGAGTCGAGTGTTGAGCGAATTTGGTCGGTCCAACGCATGGGACTCCGTCCCCTGGACCTCTTTCCTTTTACTTTGCCCGTGACAAGCAACTATGCAAGGTTGTCGCCACTCTTTCACGTAACGTGCCCAAAGAACTTCAAAGTCCTGCGGAGACAAATGCACTTAACCACCATAAATTTTCAACTGCGGCGGAATGGAAAGGTGCGGTACAAAAATTGACCACTTATGTTCCCTGTTTCTAGTACCTAAACGATGAATGTAGTAACGCTTTTTATTTTTCTTTCTTTTTACTTAATTTAAAAAGTATAAATAGATAATACAAGCTACGTCAACGGCGTCCATTTCTCTGATGGGACCAATACATTTTTAAGTGCTTTACGTAGTTTTATCGCAAACCACCTAGGTGGCTAGTGCGCTAGTGCGTTAAGGCATTTGGAGTGGTAATGGTGAGAAAATGATGATGTATCTATTCTCTTTGAACAGAATCTTTTGCAAGTCTGTGAGAGGATCCCGACTATCGGCACTCAGCTGAAGATCTTGTCAACAGTCAAAGCGACCATGTTGGGCGCGCAAGGTGAGTTTGTATTGTAGTCTATGATTAAATAAATTGAAAATTGTTGTCTTCTACGCTTTCACGCCTTCTCCGTTGAAGCAATATCGATAAACATATAAATCAAATAAAATTGTATCTTTATTTAAATAAGCTTTTTCTAGGTTTATTATTTGTCAAAAAAAAAATAAGATTAGCAATAAACTCATTAGTCAAATTTTAATTTGTATTATATTATTATTGTAGTAACTATGCTATTAGGCCGCTGATTAATATGTTATTACATTTTTGTCAACGCCTTCCGTAACGCTTTACGCTCAATATCCAGTCGGCATGCCGGATTACAAAGGTAAAATAGGTTTTGCTTTTATGAATATTAATTTTTATATATCCTTGTTCCGCTGGGCTATCACAGGGGAACACGAGTACAAACTTCAGGCAGGCACAAAGGAGTTTTTCTGCTAAAACTTATGTCTAATTGATAATTACAATTTATCACACGCTTTCGATGAATGAAAACATCGTGAGGAAACCTGCATATCTCTAGAGAATTGGGGATATGTGTAACCTCCGCCACCACCATACCAATCCGCTTTGGTGCAACGTGGCTCCAACCCTTCTCTCCAAAAACTGAGAAAGGAGTCCTATACCCAACAGGGGGTTGTAACAGGCAGGTTTTTATCCCTACTCTAGAAGAGCAATGACGCGATTGCTAAAACTGTAAATTAAAATTAATCAAATGACTTAAAATAATCGGAAATATGTGCCTAGGATATATGCCCCACTTTTTTTATTAACTATTCAAACTATCCAAATATTTTCCTTTTTTTTGGGTCTCCTATAAATATCATAATATTATTTATAAAATTATTAAATTTAACTTGTAAACAAGTGCTTTTGAATCGTCAACTCTACTGCTGGTTCGGAAAGCTGTTCCTACCGAGAAGAGCCGGCAAGAAACTCGACGGTTGCTCTTTTCAAAATATAATTTTATAACTAGTATAATTTTTTCATTGCCATCTTGCATAAGGTCGATGATTAGCTACATCCATGTATTCTTATCATTTATTTATTTATTTATTTAATTTTTAAATCGGATACAATATCCATACCTACTTAGTTGTTAGTAACAATATTTCTTAAATCTATGTTAGTAATAACAAAATTTTAAAACCTTAAAACTTTAACTTAACTAAACTATTTACAAAAACTATGCACCATTGCGTGTGCACTGTACACCATTCCAGTGGTTCAGGAAGGGACTGTCGTACTTGCCCGACAATGTTTTGAGAAGGGTGTTAGAAGTACTCGTGAGCCTGTAAATAAATGAAGCAGCACGCTTACGCAAGATCGCGTAAAATGTGATTCAAAACAGTATAGTGGGCTTTCTGTATCCTCCTTATTATAGTTTTTTAATTGATGTAATGGCAAAGCTAAAATTGATTGTGGAATTTTAGTATAGAATCTTATACCAAAACCCACAAACGACTTACGCACTTTTGCAAGGCGCAAAGCAGGAGCCGCAAGCTTATGTCTGTTCCTACTTTGTCTATACGTCTCCAATTTTTCTAAAATTCTGTATTATTTATGCACAAAAGCGGTATAGTGCGACTATGGAATATGGGTGACTTTTTGGCTTGAAATTTGACTAAAATCTTGTTACAGGAAGCGAGGAAGATCAGGAGGCAACCGAGATGTTGGTCGGAAACGCGCAAAACCTGATGCAGAGCGTGAGTTGTTTTATTTCTTTATGATTGAGATAAGACTAATGATTGTCCAGTTGGTCCAAATGGCAGAGACCCTGCTATCGTGGGTTTTGGATTCAATTACCGCGAAGAGCCTGACGTCAACTTACTTTAGTCGTATTTTACGACTCCTCGGTAAGAAAGAGGATGGTCTATTTTACTCAACCGGATACCGCAGGGCAGTTCAACTTACCTTAGGCGCCTTTTACACCTCGGTAAAGAATAAGGGTGGCCTATTCTAATTAGCCGAATATCACACGGTGGCTCAACTTACCTTAGTCGCCATTTATGACACTTTTATAAGAAATCAGGGTGGTCATTTTTGATATTTTAAGGTGTATAACTATGCGGAAAATGCAACATTTGTAAATTTTTTAATATTTAAGGTATAAAATGATGCGGAATATAAAAAATTTATATATTTTTAAACATTTTTAGGCATAAAATTATTCGGAAAATGAAACATTTATATATTTTTGAACATTTTTAGGTAAAAGAAACAGTGAAAGCGGCTGAAGGTGCGTCAATCAAGATACGCACAGAGCAAGGGGCTTACAGACTCCGTTGGGTCCGCAGGTCACCGTGGTACCAAATATAAACAACAAATGGACAAATACCTTCTTTGAACATGAGAGACCTCTAAGTCTATATGTGCCTAACCTTATTGTCCTAACTAGGGTTGCCACCCGTACTATATTATATAGTATCGTACTATATTTTAGTCAATTGTACTATATATTATACAAAAAACAATATAGGACGAAAAATACTATATTTTGTCGCTAATTCTATATCGTTATTTTTTAAATATCTGTGAATGGAACGAAGAATTTTTGAAGTGTTTTCTTTTCTTTCTTTCTTCTCCCAAGAAGAAACCCTTCAAAATAAATAATAATTGAAAATAGATGTGTAAAAATTTTTTTCCTGAATTTCTCAAAGTAGTATATATTTTTTACAATAAAAAAAAAAAAACTATTTTTCTTCAAAAAAAGGTGGCAACTCTAGTCCTAACCCAAATATAAACGGAACAGAAGGACAAATAACTTATTTGAACACGAGAGACTATTATTGTCCTAACTGTAGTGTGTATTGATTTTATGTTCATTCGTTTTTATCTTTGCTGACCGTGGTCCTATATAGTAAAAACTAAACACTAGCAGTTTCACTTAAACTCTTTTAGACATGCTGTAACATGATTTAGACACGTGGGCGTTTAATAATCGTACAATGATGGCATAATCCAGCAGTTTAACAGTATAATAACCGTCCTAGTTTAATGCCCGAAAACAGGGATAAAACAACATTTACAAATGAAACCTAGCTAGATCGATTTTCCCGTCTAAAACTCGTGAATGAATTTCATGAAAAGAGTTGGAGCCGTTTCACAAATTGAGAAAATATATATATTTAAGATTTTTTTTACACTTTTTTATTTTTATTTACAACAAAAATGTACAAGTTATATCTATCTTAAATTACTTACACGCTAGGACTATACAAATCATGCCCACGTGGAATGGTCCCAAGAATGCTGGCAGCGTTTCCGCGCTGAATCGCTAAGCTGATTCTTTGTGCGAAAAGGAGCCAGCCCTCTTGTCACCTGAGGAGGCAATCAACCGAGCTGTTAAAACGTATATATTTGCACTTTGACTCCATGGCCCTACAGTCTCAACTGCAAACGGCATAAATAAATAACTTGATGAGAGATGTATACTTTCGTTTGCCAGATTCGGCCATTTCCGCCGCAGCTCCAGGTCTTCTGTTTCCCTGATATGGGACGAGGCTGTCGTATCAACGCATGTTGCGTCCCACATCAGGGCCCGTCCCCGTTCCCAAAGAACCAGCGTCAAGCCGTCTGGTCTCTTGCCATCATCCCGACATATCTCCGAAGACTCGAGAAGAGCAGGAATGTCGATGGCAAGAGCTCTTTTGATGGTATCATGGTTTGATAGTTTCAATATTAACTTATTTAAATATTAAAGAATAAGTGACCGAAAAATAAAAAAAAGAAACTTAAAAAAAAATAATAGGGGAGGTGGGGATCGACCCTAAGTATTTTCATTTCTCGTGACCATCCGTTCCCCGAATAAGCTACACTGACTTGACAAGTTAATGGCAAAAATTCAATTCAATAAAAACCTTAGTATTTTTTAATGCCCAAAAACAGGAATAAAATGGTTTTTTTTTTAAATAAAACCTAGCTAGATCGATTTTTCACCCCCAAAACTACATGCTGAATTTCAGGAAAATCATTTTAGCCGTTTACGAGATTCCGAAAATATATATATATATATACATACAAGATTAACTCATTTAAATACTAAAGATATTACCCATATTATTAGCAGATTTATTTAGATTAATTATAATATATTGTAACAAGTTTGGTTGCTCTAATATAGTTATTTTTAGATTTTAGTTATATTTAACTAGTTATTAGTTATTTATGTAACTTCGGCCTGCAGCTTTTATATATACTAGAGTACAGAAATAAGAAGAAGCAGATGTCAGTTTTCATCTTCTTAACTGTATCCATCAAAAATCACATTAATATATTTTTCCCTTCAAACAGCACAAAAGGATAAACAAAACTTTCGCATTTACAATACTAATATGGATATTTTTTGTAATGGCAATATTTAGCCGTTTTTAAGATAAGTGCACACGAACTCCGTGTCCGTGCCCCCGATCTCAAGGAGCCTTTGCTAAAGGCCCCTGATCTCAAGGGGCCTCTAATATATTCCAAGACAAAAAAAATGTAATAATAAAATTATTTTGGTATAATCCACGATGAAGTAAAATAGAAAATAATTATAATGCTAAATGTAGAGTGGACCGTTTTCATACTTGATACATGCAGGATTCGAAAAACACATGCACTAATATCCACAACCGCCACCACAATACACAAGCACTCCATACGTTCACTATCACAAACACAATCGTTTCGCTCTGCAACCGAAGCATCATCAGGAGATAGACTCCACGACAAAAACGCAAACCTTTTTTTTCCTTTATCGCGGATTATAGCAAAATAATTTTATTATTACTTTCGTATTATGGATCTCCGTAAAGTAACGCCTAATTCTATAAATTATACAAAAACTGAACATGAAATCTTGTTCTTGATTTAAGTTTTCTTGTAACATTTTAATATGAAAAAGTAATAAACAAATACCCGACTATATAATATCGGTTGGAACATATACAGGTATTATAAGGAAGCGTTTTTTTTCAATTTTTGAAAACGTACGAATAGCCTTTAATACTATCATTTTTCTTTTTGAAACCTTAATCAGAAGCTGCATAATATTTTTGACTTTTTTTTGTAGTTACTATTTTTACGGTAAACAAATAAAGTTAAAAGAAATAACAAATATCCGTCTGCTTTAAATAGTGCAAAAACATACATAGTAATTTAAAGTTTATTAAGTAACTATTAATTTTCTACGGAATCCAAAATTCTTGTGCCTTAGTACCCCTTCATGCTTTAAAACGGCCTTGGTCATATAATAATATTTAAAATTAAATTAATTATTAAGAAATAATCCATAATCAAAGCAATCTGTCGTTCGTCTATTAAATTTTAACAGATAATATATAATTTAGTTATTAAATATATATCTATAAGGGCAGCTATTTGTAAGTGCAGCTATTGTTAGATTACTTGCCTTTATTTAACGTGATTTTTTTATATACTCTTGTGTGTTTTATAACTTTTTCTGTTATTAAATGTTCTTTTTATTTTTTAATAAAGCTTTTTATTTTATTTCGTTTATTTTTCTCCCCTCTATCACTGTAGGGCTGTGAATTAAATGCTATTAAAGTAATTATATGAAAATATGTACGAAGAAGTGTCTATAAAATAAAAAAATGTCTTTCAAAATTAAAAGAATCAGATTAAAATTGGTATTGCACTGTTTGTTCTATTAATTGCTCATGGTATATACAACTCACGTTACATACCAGTCACGCTACAAACAACACACGCTACATACCACTCACGCTAAATACCACTCACGCTACATACCACTCACGCTACATACCACTCACGCTACATACCACTCACGCTACATACCACTCACGCTACATGCCACTAACGCTACATGCCACTCACGCTAAAACCACTCACGCTACATACCACTCACGCTACATATCACTCACGCTGCATACCACTCACGCTGCATACCACTCACGCTGCATACCACTCTTGCTACATACCATTCACACAACATACACCTTACAGACCTAAGAGGTCACGCCACATGTCCCCCACGCAACATACCACCCACGCCAATTCCTACTCATACCATATACCACTCACGCCACAGATCTCTCACATGACACTCATTCACGCAACAGACTATAAGTTATAAATGAAGCCGCCGTGAATATAAGACACTTCTTTGTACAATGATATATTTTAGTACTGAAATGTAGTTGTAGTATACAATTGGCCTTAATATTAGATCTTCCTAATAAAAAAATATTTGTATTCATGTATTTTTTCTTAAAACTCCCTTTACAACAAACGATTTTTCGTACAAACCAGTGAAAATTCTAGTCAAAGAATCGATTAAATTTTACTCGGTCTCATACCCATTAAATATATTAAGTCAAACCAGTTTTTCTTGCAAGGAACCAAGGAACAACTTATATGACATGATGATGCGAAACAAGTACAATACAATAATTCTACTTAAATTATACTGGACCTCTTTATTGAGTACCTTTACTCATAGTTCCATTTTAACAAACATTTAACGCAAAAGTTGTGATAAAATTATTTGAATTAATAAAATAAAATGTATTAAAAAAATATTATATATTATTATAATTGTATAAAATTAAAATAATAAATTTTGAAATAATAAAAGCCATAAAGGATCTGTTTCATGCTGAATGTAGAGTGAACAAACAATCCATTCTCATATATTCAGGAAAACCGCTTAGTGTTTTATTTAATACGTAAATTAATAAAACTGTTAGTTATACCTACATATTTTGCAAATACACAAATTGCTCTGTGGAAACAGCCGTTGATATATTTTGGACTGGCTCGTTGGAGCAGTGGGTAGTGACCCTGCCTTCAGCTCCGCGGGTCGCGGGTTCGACCCCTGCCGAGGGCCAACATTTTCTATAAATGAATTTGTTGGTCTTTGAGCCTGGGTGTATATTTGGATTTAAGTATGTATTTAACAATTATATATGTATATATTCACCAGTTGTCTGTCACCCATAACACAAGTATTAAGTTACTTACTTTGGGGACGGACGACCGTGTGTGTAAGTGTCCCATATATTTATTTATTTATTTATTATTTTATGAAAAAATAAACAATATTTTTAAAGATCACATCCCCTTGCGACCACTTAAACCCCGCGAGTTTCCCGTATGGTTTACGACACCATTAATTCATATTTTCAAGAATAAAGAGTCAGCTTGGATAAAATGGAAAGTATATGGCAATCAATTACATTACAATAGCTTTTCTATTTATAGAAAACGTTTCAAAACACTGGCTAAAATCTGTTTTGATAACTACATAGAATCTATTGAAGATGGAATACGTAGTGACATAAAATCTTTTTGGCTCTTTCAAAAGAACTTTAAATCTAAAACTGGTATGTCAAGTACTATGTCTTACAGTGATACTGAATCCGACAATCCACAAGAAATTTGTGAGATGTTCTCAACATTCTTTAATTCAGTTTATGAAAGAAGTAATCTCTGTAATTTTAATATTGAAAATATCACTAATGAATCAGAGGGAAGTCTCATCACGAATATATCTATTTCGTTGGAAGATATAATTAAAGAGCTGAAACTTTTAAATGTTACTAAGGGTCCTGGGCCTGATGGTCTTTCCCATTTTTTATTAAACATATTGCAGATACAATAAGTAAACCCTTATTTATACTATTTAATAGAAGTATTCAGGAGGGATTTATGCCATCTATCTGGAAAAAGCTAACATAATTCCAATTCATAAATCGGGATCGCGGAGAG
Organism: Morpho achilles; assembly: GCA_947086495.1. NCBI lineage: Eukaryota > Metazoa > Arthropoda > Insecta > Lepidoptera > Nymphalidae > Morpho > Morpho achilles. The sequence goes on from CAMTZB010000026.1 coordinate 11,099,042, forward strand.
GTGTAGAAAATTATCGTTCTATTTCATTGTTGTGTACTCTCTCTAAGTGTTTGGAAAGGTTAATACATAATGTCTTATACCCTTTAGTTCATGACATTATTATACCCGAACAGCATGGGTTTGTTAAAAAACGCTCAACCATTAGTAACTTAATTATTTACACTAATTTCATTTTTGAGAAAATGGATGCGAGAATTCAAATTGATGCAATCTATACAGACTTTCGTAAAGCATTTGATAAGGTGGGCCATGCATTACTCTTGCAAAAATTAGCATTTAATGGTATTAGAGGTAATCTGCTGCGCTGGTTCTCATCATATGTTGAAAGAAGAACACAAAGGGTTGTAATCAATGGTTTTGCATCGGACTTTCTCGAAGTAACATCAGGAGTTGCTCAAGGATCCATTTTGGGTCCTTTACTTTTTGTTTTATTTATAAATGACATCCACAAGTGCTTCTTACATTGCAAATACTTATTATAAGCTGATGATTTGAAAATATATCGAACAATTAACACACTAAGTGACTGCCTGAAACTCCAGCGGGATTTAGATCGTTTTACCGAATACTGCAAACATAATAAACTATTTCTCAGTCTTGATAAATGTAAATATATAACTTTTAGCAAAAAAATTAATAATATAAGTTTTGATTACCGTCTTTGTAATAAATCCCTTGATAAAGTTTTTGTTGTGAAAGATCTAGGTGTATTGCTGGACTCTAAACTTCACTTTAACAAACATATTGACTATATAGTTAATAAAGCTTTGCAGCGTCTAAGCTTCGTTGTCAGGACATCTGCCACCTTCAAGCGTCCGTCAACCTATCTTCTACTCTATAAGTCACTATTGAGATCACAGCTCGAGCATGGTTCGGTAGTATGGAACCCTTTTTATGCTAAATACTCTAAACAGAAACAGTACAACGTAAATTCTTACGTGTAGTAAATTATAGGTGTTTTCGAGCTCGATCATCGTACAATTTGTTATTAAAAAAGTTTTCTTTAGTCTCGCTTCACGATAGGAGAATTTTTTTGGACCAAATGGTATTGTACAACATTTGCCGCCATAAATTCGATTGTAACACTTTAACAAATGAAATACGTCTTAGCACAGTACACCGTCCACAGCGTATATGTAAAAAACGCCAGTTATTTGCTGTTAAAATTTGCAAAACGAACGCATATAAACGTGCTCCATTACAACGGATATGCCAGTCATATAACAATGATTTTGAAAATCTTGATATATTCTTTTTATCGTCTGTTCAATATAGAAACAGAGTTATCGAAATTATTAAATCAATTAAATGAGACAGTTAAAACATAACTCTTATAAACATAATAACCTCATCTAAGAAAACACTCTCTCACACAATAATTAAAACGTGGGTAACGGTGCGGGTTACACACCAACATAATTATAAATATTTCATTTAAGTTTAAATATGTAATCCTAGTGTGTAATTGTTTGTTATCCCAATAAAAAGAAAAAAAAAAAAAAATTTTAAGCAATGGTAAAATCAGAAATCAGCGATTAAATCTCGCATTTGATGTGTGTATTCGGGTAATCTCTTTGTCATTATTGTTACCTTACCGTAGACCACTCTACGGAAAGGTTTAAATTTAGTGTAAGAGATATGCTTATACATAAAGCATATTACAAAATTGAAGATTATTTGGATAATAAAATGCTTGAATTTGAAAATCCTTTCAGCTTCATTCAAGACTGCGGTTTTATAACGTAAAATTTAAAATTATTACAAGATCGATTGATTGCTGGTTCTTTTCAGTAAGAGCAACATTCTAAACCAATTGGATCATTAATCAAATAGATCCTTGATGATTCAAGTGTTTGAAAAATCTTATTTGAATAAAGATAAGTACCTGATTGACCGAGCCTTACTCGGTAATTTTTGAAAAAATAAAAAAAAGAAGTTTAAAAAAAATAATTAGGTGGGGATCGATCCTAGGTATTTACATTTCTCGAGACTGCCCGTTCCCCGAATAAGCTACGCTGACTTGATTGTTTATGGCAAAAATAATATTCAATATAAATTTTAGTATTTTTAATACCCTAAAACAGGGATAGAACGAATTTTTTAAAATAAAACCTGGCTAGATCGATTTTTCTCCCTAAAACCCCTACATACTGAATTACAGGAAAATCATTGGAGTTTCCGAGACTCCGAATATATAATTTCCGAAGATTAACTCATTTAAATATTAAAGATTTAGTTTTGATTTGATAAATTCACAATTTCCCATTAAAGATATTTAATTTTGATACTGGCAACACAAATGTTTGCCGCCAACGGCGATCGATGCCGCCCGGCCGAGCGCTCCCGAGTCCGACTCAGCGACCGCCAAACGACCGCGTGACGACGCGTCCGACGCACGACGCGACGTTGTCAAACCGCATTCCAGAATGTTGTTCCACGACAAACTAGACATTAAACTAATAAGATTGGTCAAAGAGAACCCCGTGCTTTACGACCATAACCATGCCAAGTACATGGACTTTAACACGAGGGAGGTGTCGTGGCAAAAGATTGGAGACGAGTTGAAAAGATCCGGTGAGTTGCTTTCGCTTGCTTTTAGATTTTACGATGTTATGTCGAGTGGCCCCTACTATTTGTCTATGACAATTTTTCGACTTCTAATCGTATTTATCATTTTACTTTTTGTATCTTTCATTTGTACAAACAAAATATTTAAATTTTTTCGATATATAAGGAATAATTTTATTTATTGTGAAGTTTAATTTCGAATTTAATTTGACTTTTATTTATTTGTTTTAATATTTTTTGATGCGAATATAGTGTTGAGTTATTTTTTATATTAAATAAATACATACACTTACACACACGGTCGTCCTTTCCAAAGAACTTAATACTTGTGTTATGGGTGACAGACAACTGGTAAATACATATACATATTATAGTTTTAAATACATATTTAAGTACAAATACAAGCCCAGGCTTAAACAACTAAAATTTTTATACAAAACGTTGGGTCTCGGCTGGAATCGCAACCGCGCCATCACCATAGGGTTGAAGGCAGGGTCACTTCCCACTGCGCCAATGGGGCAGTCGTATTGGCATTTCGTAATAAGTGTACCAATATTTGAAGGATATAATAACTTAAACGATATAATCTTTTAACTTTATATGAGGCGTTGTACTGTGAAGTTAAATCTTCGATGTTAAGTAAGTGGCATTAACTCGAGGTAGATGTGTGTCTATATGTTTAATTGTAATATCATTAAATCGTTTGTTTCAGCCGCTGACTGTAAAGTAAGATGGATTAATATAAGAGACGTATACAGACGAATTTTAAGAAAAAGCTTAGAAGCAGGACAACGACCGAAAAATTACAAATATGAAAATGAAATATGTTTCTTACGACCTTTCTATAAAGACGTATCATTACAAGTAGAGGAATTTGAATCTGACGAGAACAATCAGGGAAATGACGATTGCAGCCTCGAGGGTGGTGTTGATGATAATTTCGATGAACCTGAGCAAAAACCACAGATTAAAAGATCTTGTAAATCTAGTGCGAAAAAAAGCAAGAGGAAAAGGTTTGTTGAAGAATTTGTAGATCCAATGAGCACACCGCCCTTTACTGAAACAACACCTCAAGCGGAATTTGACGCCGCCGATCCAGTTGATGCATTCTTATTAAGCATCGGCGCTACTTTAAAAACATTTAATGCATATCACCTAAACCTGGCGAAAAGCAAAATATTCGCGGTTGTTCAAGAACATGATTTACAACAAATAGTTCAAAAACAACAACACGGTGAGGTCGCTCCGCACGATGTCAAAATACCCGCAACGGAAACGATTTTTATGCCCTAAATTTTAGTGTATAGTGTATATGTAGGTTTTATTGATTCCTTAGAAATAATGTTTACATTTATTAAGAAATAGTTTTAAGAGCAAATTGGGACTAAGGTAAGTTGACTCGCCGTGTGGTATCCGGCTGAGTAGAAGAGACCAAACTCATTTCTTACCGAAGTGTCGTAAAAGGCAACTTTTTTTTTTTTTTTAACAGGAAAAAACCCCTTATGGGTACCGCCGCCCGACGGGGACAGGCGGCGGTTATGTCGGACTCGCACCGACTAAAATAACCTGTGTGCTCCACTACGCTGCTGGTGGCGGGGATAGGGTACCTATGAAGACATTGCCCCCCATCCCCGCCAGCAGCAACTCTGTAGCCCAGAGTGCGCCACCTCTGGGTCGGGGCCTCTCTGAAAGTGGCCCCTCCCTCCGCTGGACGATGCATCGGGAGCACCAGATGTATCGAACGCCTCGGGGACCTAACTCCAGCGAGCGTCCGATAAACCCCGTTCGGATCGCTCGGAGGTCCCCGTTAGGGCGGCATGCGACGGACTTCGGCGAGTCGCCTGCGCCCCGCTCGCCTGCGGCGGATTGGATCCAAGGACTCGACTTCCCGGATCCGCCCCGCCGCCTCCTTCCGCGAGATAACGTCCTCGCAGAAGGAGGCCATCGCTGCCCACGATCGCTCCCTGTCCACCATGGCGCGAACCACAGTGGGCAGGGAGAGATCGTGCCCCACCTGTGCCACGAGTTCCGCCCGCTGAACCGCCCAAGCTGGACAGTCTGCGAGCGTGTGCAGCGCCGTGTCAAAGTCGGCGCCACACTCGTGGCACTCACCAGTCGCCTCGCGCTGGGCCACCCTCCACAGATACCACCCGAAACAACCATGTCCCGAAAGCACCTGTGTCAGGCGGAAGGTGAGGACGTAAAAGGCAACTAAGGTAAGTTGACCCAGTGTGTAGTATCCGGTTTAGACCGCCTTCTTTCTTACCAAGGTGTCGTAAAATACGATTAAGGTAAGGTGACATCAGGCAGGCGGCCGGCCATTAAAATACAGCCAAATCATGTGACAGCATGTTTATAACATGATGTGCCGACCCCACTTAGAGTGGGATAAGGGCAGGAGTGAGTTTTAGGAGCAAATTAAAAATTTGGAAAAGATTCAAGAGATAGAAGAATTAATTAATAAAATTAATTTAAGTGTACAATTTTTTTTTGTATTTTCAAATATTTTATGTTAGATATTAAGTATTAATATTAACCTGATGTCTTTTAAAGTTTCATTAAAATGTTAATACTATTTATGAATTTTATTTTTGTTTATTTTTATACCATGTTTTTGTTGTAAATTTTATGATAGAAAGCATACTAAATTAAAAGGCGTCGTAAGTTATTTCGATGGACCTTCCTTTTGGATTCGCCTATTCGGCATTTGTGATAGTGAACGTGTATAGTGCTTGTGTATTCTGGTGGCGATGGTGGTTTATGCATGTGTTTTACGAATCCTACAGGTAGTTCGGATAAACGGTTAGTCCACTTTACATTTAGCATTATATATATTCAATTTTACTTGATGGCAGATTATAGTAAAATAATTTATTATTATTTTTGTATGTAACTCCGCAAAGTAACGCTTAATTCTATAAAATATCTCCAAACTTATTTTTTTCCAAATTGACTGTATATTAGCCCTAAAGGGTGGGACGCAGAAGCATCGCCGAGGTTGCGAAATGTGGAGAGTAGAGCGCAGAAGCTCTACTAGCTTCGGAGACCATCGTCCTAAGAGTGCCTCAGATTTCTCGAAGTAAAACTTTGAAAAACGTTTAAATCTGTAAACCGAGTTTAGCTCCGTAGTAGGGGACATGTTATCGAACAGTCTAGTAGCGAGCGTCGGAACCGACCGCACGAATCGATTGGTGTCGCGCACACAAAGACACTATCGTTGGATATAAATATGTGCAAATCTGTGGCCTTTCGTCTTTTAATTACAACCAGATCTAATACATACAATTCAAAAGTAATAATAAAATTATTTTGCAATAGTCCGCGATGAAATCATCCTTCATCGCGAATTATAGCAAAATAATTTTATTATTAGGTACTTTTGTGTTATGGATCTCCGCAAAGTAACGCCTAATTCTATAAATTAAATTCCTTAATTAATAAAACCTGGTTGACCGAGCCTTCGGTAATTTTTTACAAAATAAAAAAGAAACTTTAAAAAAAGAAGAAAAAATATTGGGTAGGTGGGGCTCGATCCTAGGTTTTTTCATTTCTCGACATCGCCCGTACGCCGAATAACCTACGCTAACTTGAGAATTTACGGCAAAAATACAGTTATGAAATTTAAATAATAATAATTTTTTTATGCCCAAAAACTTTTTTTTACATAAAACCTACCTACCTACATGCTGAATTTCAGGAAAATCGTTGGAGCCGTTTCCAAGATTCCGAAAATATATATACATACAAGATTAACTCATTTAAATATTAAAGATCGAAAATTAGTTTTAAATAATTTTAAATCCTATTTTCGAACTAAAAAGATAAATATAACTTTTAGTATACCTACTTAGGTAAGAATAATGTAAAAAATATTAGAATTGTGAAAAGAACAGATTTGGTGTTTGGAATTAATAAATTTTTATATTTTCTAAACTTTATAAAGGTACATTAAGTTTTTTTTTTATATATTCAAGTTTCATAGATGAAAACCTGTCTCTACAATCATGTTTACTATTATTCCTATGATTTGACTGGCCCGTTGGCGCAGTGGGTAGTGACCCTGCCTTCAGCTCCGCGCATCGCGGGTTCGATTCCCGCACGAGGGCCATCATCACTACATATTATAAAACAAAGTCCATATTTCCGTATGTACGCATAAAACTTTAAAACTACGCAACCGATTTTGATGCGGTTTTTTTTAATAGATAGAGTGATTCCAGAGGAAGGTTTGTACGTATAATAACATTTAATACGAAGTAGAAAAATACTGTAATTTTTGAGGTTTCTGTAAATAATTACATTTTTTTCCGCTTACATTGCAAACGCAGGCTAAACCCTACGAGATTTATCAAAATGATGTACTAAGTATTTGTACACCTTAAAAAGGTCTACAGAAAAGTCCGCGATGGTATATATCTATCTCTTATGGATAACCCACAATAGCAGTTTTTTTCATTTACTTTTTACGAAAAATGATGCCTTATGTTCAAAGCAATTTTTATACAATACAGCATTAATCCTTATCCAATTGAGTACCTTAAATAAATTGTTGATTTAATATAGATCAATATGGCCGTTTACAGCATGCAATTTAAGTGACCATTTTCGGAGATATTACAGATTTAAAATGCCGTGAGGACGCCGCGCTTCACCCAATAGCACTTCGAATCTTTTAGAGTTTGTTTAAAAACATTCTGTAATTAATTGTAAAAATAAAATACATAGGTAAAATGTAAAAGTAAATAAGTAAAAATGTACTATATGAGTTTAGATATTCCAAAGATAGCAGTAAATCGTCTTGGTATAGGGAGAGGAAATTGTTTTTCTCCAAATTTAACGCGTGCGGGCCACGGGCAGTAATGAATAAATCAAAACTACTGGATCGATTTTAATCTTTTTTTTTACACTGAGTGACAGGGGATATATATTTTATACCCGTGCGAAGCAGGGGCAGGCCGCTAGTTTTCTATAAATGAACTTGTTGGCCTTTGAGTCTGGGTGTATATTTGTATTTAAGTATGTATTTAAAAAATATATAAGTATATATTCACCAGTTGTCTGTCACCCATAACACAAGTATTAAGTTACTTTGGGGACGGACGACCGTGTGTGTAGGTGTCCCATATATATATTTATTGATTCCTAAATTAGAGTAAGTTACAAATTAAATAAACAATGATAAAACATCAATGGCTGTGTGGTATCCGGCTGAAGAAAATAGACCATCCTCATTTCTTACCGAGGTGTCATAAAAGGCGACTAAGGTAAGTTGATTCACCGCGTGGTATCCGGTTGAGTAGAAAAGATCACCTTCATTTCTTACAGAGGTGTCATTGAAGGCGACTAAGGTAAGTTTACCAGCCGATTGGTATCCGGCTGAGTGGTATATACAACCCTCATTTCTTACCGGTTAGGTTAGGTGTCGTGAGGGGTGACTAAGGTAATTTGTACCGCCGTGTGGTACCCGGCAAAGTAGAATAGATCAACCTCGTTTCTTACCGAGGTGTCGTAAAAGGCGACTAAGGTAAGTTGATCAGCTGTGTCCTATCAGGCAGAGCAGAATAGACCACACTCATTTCTTGCCAAGGTGTCGGTAAGTTGACTTCAGGCAGCCGGCTGGTCGTAAAATAAGTAGCCAAAACATGTAACAACATATTTAGAACATGTTGCGCCGATGTGTTTTAGAGTGGAATAAGGAGAGGAGAACTTACTCTAATCATCAATTAGAGTAAGTTACTAATTAAATAAACAAAAGTAATAATAAAATTATTTTGCTATAATCCGCGATGAAGCTTCATCGCGGATTATAGCTATATTATGGATCTCCGCAAAGTAACGCCTAATTCTATAAATTAATAAACATTGAAATGTTAAATGTATTCAAATTCAAATTAATTTTTTTTAATAAACTTGTAAACAAGTGCTTTTGAATCGTCAACTCTACTGCTGGTTCGGAAAGCTGTTCCTACCGAGAAGAAACTCGGCGGTTGCTCTTTTTCACATAATACTTATAACTAGTTACATTAAGTCATTACTATCTTGTACAGGGTCGGACAGTAGCTATATCCACGTATTCCTATCTAAATAATCCTCAACAGTATAGAAGGCTTTTATATCAGCCTCTCTTTAATAGTGTTTTTAAACTGCTGTAATGGCAAAGCTGAAATTGATTGCGTAATTTTATTATAGAATCTTATACCCAAACCCACAAACGAATTTCGTTCCCTTGGAAAGCAAAACAGGATTGGATTAAAAGGACATAAAAACTAAATACTCTCAAGTTGTATATTAATAGTTAAATAAATACAAAGTTTAGAGATCGTGATCGCATTCGGTATGTGCGTGGCGCGGCCGCGGCGATGCGACGTTGCCATCCCGTGCCGTCAGCCGCCATGTTTACCGGATTAATATTGCCATAACATCGAAATATGTTGCATAATAGGGAAAAATAACTAGTTGTCAAGATTAACTAATTTCTATTACAATAATTAATATATTTATAATTGACGTTATATATCATTATGAAAATACTGCTCAGTGAAAGATTGGTAAAATTGAAAATTTTTTGAAAAGTAGCAGTTTATCTCGCTAGAAGGTATAATTTTACTAAAATCTTTTTTCTCACTAATATTTATAAAATACCAATATAAGTTGAGAATGTTATTATTAATACGAAAGAAGTATTTTAGTAATTAGTGTGAGGGTGCTACCACTGATGGAAAAACATCGTTGCAATGTGATAAACATATAAATGTAACTTTAATTTTCCTTGTTTACAAATATAATATATCTTTATTTTCTTTAGTATGTGATCAACATAGATAGATAAGGAAAGCCAAAAATTTAAGAAAAAAATTGTTTTACTTTAAATGGTATGACGAAATTGTATTGCTTGAATAATAAAATAAGCTAAAAAGAAACCTGTGTTCCCTATCACATGTTTATGGTCTCTTTTTATTTAATCATTCAAATCGAGTAGATTAAAAAAATATGTAATATTTCATCAAGTGCTAAGGTAAAAAGTGAGTAAATTTGCATGTTCCTACAGAAGTACTGGAATATTTATAACTAGTCTGCATTGGAGCAGCTATATTAAGGGTTTAACCTTGCTTGCAGACCAGAAACAAAATGTATTAACTATTCCCACATATTTAGGGGGCGATAAATTTTTATTAATGTGCAAACAATTGAATTAGACAATAATACATAATATACCACACTTTCGACATAAATTGTAACTCTAAACGGCATTCTCTAAACTATAAACACACGGCGGTTGGACTTACCTTAGTCGCCTTTTACGACACCTCGATAAGATATGAGGGTGGTACTATTCTGTTCAGCCGGATATCACATAATAGTAACTCTAAAGCAAGAATTTTTTTCATGTATTTATTCTAATGACTAGGATATAAGTTTAATACAATATTTAATTACACTTTCTGTTAATTAGGGAGTATTCGCTTCATAATCAGGCAACATGACGCCGGATCGCTGTCGTCTCACGCCCGTCACGCGTTCACCACGACACGATGCCGTTGCCCTTCAACAAGACTCTCGACCTAACTTTATTGAAGCTAGTTAAAGAGAATCCCATAATATATAACTCAAAACACCCTAAGTATCTGGATTTCGACACGAGAGAGGTCGTTTGGCAGAAGATCGGAGACATTTTGAATCGTCCGGGTGAGTTTTTGTTATTGTAAATATTCGGCGGCCATGTTTGCGCTTGCGTGACTGTGGTCAATTACTTGTATGTAATTATCATATTTGTATTCATGTACATATAAATGAAATGACGTTTATTACACGGAAACTCGAGAAGGGATTGACTGATTTTGATAATTCGTAAGTCCAAAGGAGGTTGAAAAGGCCAGAAAAATATGAAAACATTATAAGAAAAAGTAAGAAATACCTAAGACTAATGAATATTAAAATACATGGTATTTTATTTTTATGGTACATACTCATTAGATACGAGGTCCGCCGGGTTTCTTACTATATTTACCTAAATAATTAACTTGTTTAAGTTTTACTAGTAGTAATTATAATTGTCTTTAATATATTAATATTCTTGATGTAATTTGGTTAATACACGATACTGTAAATAAGTAGCCCAGATATTGCAAAATTTGAACACCTTATACGTAGTTAGTGCTGCCCGGGACTTCGTTTGCTAAAACTGATCAGTTAAAATACGTTCAATTATGTATTAAATAGTTTTTACCTTGTTCATATAACCATACTTTTTCTTATGTGAATATTACTGTAAAATGATTTTTAAATTTGTTTTAGTAATTTTTTAGTATTATCAACGTTTATCGATGAGTCCGGTTCACAACTCATCTAATTAAACTAAATCAAATTCAAATTCTTTAAACTTAAGTAACTGTATTTACAGCTCAAGTCGCCAAACAAAGATGGATCAACATAAGGGACATGATGCGGAGGAAGATCAGAGATCGGCTGCGGAATCCAAACCACCGCATTTACAACTACAAATACGAAGAGGAAATGTCCTTTATGCTGCCCTACTTCAAGGAAACAACGCCCAGTGACGACTACAGTGACTTTTTCGACGACCCACCCTGTGACCTACCAGCTGAAGTTTACAACGAAGCAGAAGACTTCACCAGAACCGAAAGAGACGTGAAACCTAATGTATCATATAAGAAAAGGACAGAAGATCAATCTTACAACGAGACATACCAGGAGTTGAATCCAACGGATCCAATTGACGTGTTCCTGATAACTATCGGATCGACCTTACGCAAGTTCAGCCCGTATTACTTGAACCAGGCGAAGAGTAAGATATTCCAAGTGGTGCAAGACTATGAGCTGCAGCAGATCGTTGATAAGGAACAACCTAGCAATTGCGACGGTAGATAGATAAAAAGTTATAGGGTTTTTTTGATATCCCACTTCTGAATATATCCCCCTTTGTTGGACAGGGTTTGGGTATTAGAACTACCGATATGATGCGGATTAGACTATAAATTTTACAGACATACCTCCAGAGATATGCAGGTTTTCTTACAGTGTATTCTGTTGTAGCCAATGATTTCCGCTTTGTATTTTATAGCAACACAGTCATGAAACTAGAGTATCGTGCCTTTTTTGTTTAAAATGGTGCCAACACATTTTAAATTTATTTTAAATATTCAATTGTGGTATTCCTATTATATCGTGTTATTGTATATAGTGTGCCCTAATAATTCCTTTGTTGAAAGTGCGCGATATAGCGTACATTAGTTTAATGACATATATAAATCCATTCAGCACATAAGGCATCCCATTTCTGGACAAATTTCCCCTTTTTTGGAGAGATAGGTTGGATATTTCCCAATTCAATGCTGATTGGATTATAAATTTAACAGGCATATCTCCAGGCATATTCCTTGTTTTAAGTCATTGAAAAGTGCGCCAATAATTAGTGAATCCACTGATCGTTTAAACGTATAATATAACTGGCATGATTCAATTACAAATATCGTTTAAAAAAGTGTATTTTCGAACAAACTTAATATATTAAGTAAGTAACACTACCCTGGAGGGGCATGCGCGAGGTGTAGGTCGAACTAATTATGTTCAAAAACAGAAGACAATAACTTGTTTTGTCTCACTCGCACTTTACTTTTTATTTTTAGGTCAAGGTTATATTTCGTATTACATTTTGGTATGGTATGTTAGCGTATGGTCATTTATCTCTATAAATCATGGTTGTTTTGATAATAAGTTCCCCTGGCTAAAAATCTTCATTGAATTAACAAATTTTTTATGTAGGGTGTTGATAAGTGTAGGTTACTTTAAATTAATATCGTATGGTCGGGTGCCCTTTATATTATGTAAGTCAAGGTTGGTATGTAGAAAGCTCATTAGTGCCTGCGCGGTGATACAACCCGTGACCCTTGGAAAGAATCAGATCGTCTTACTGCTCGGTACAGCTGATATGAATATGTATGTAAATATTTCATTTCTACTCAGGAGTGGTCTTAAAAATGACTGCGAAGATTGGATTGATTGCGTTCTTGTGAAGAATCGCCAAACCAATAATTTGCAACGAGCGAGCACTCTTAATGCACCCTCAGCCAACGGTATTTGTTAAATAAAAGTAAATTAGTATGAAAACATTTTTATTACGTTATTAAAGATTTGTTATAAAAGGAAATATGTTTATTTTTCTAAAATTAAGCGTTTGCCTTGACATTTACATTTACATTGACAATGTTGCAATAACACCTTCCATCAATAGTAGTAACTTCTTCGGACCCACTTCATCCTACGTCCTCGCTTCGACATGATCTGTACCGAAGCGCTGGCGGTCGCTTTAACCACCTCTTGGACCTGTTCAAAGAGTCAAACAAGATTAAGTGCTTCATCAGGAGTTTTATGGTTATCGTACACTAAACATTTCTATAGTCTCGGACTCCTATACTGCGTCCATCATATTATCAGTCTTTTGACAGCTCATGCTCATTAAGTTTTGTATTGCTTACGTACAAATATCATACAAATAATATTTGTACTTTATGGATGGGTACCGCCCACTTAGTGATGTCACACATAATGGTTACTACGATTATGCCACAGATTAAAAATAATCGGTAGAAATCGATGTTACGAGTATTAAAAGACATTTAATAACATTATATAAAGTTTTACTTTCTTCTTAGTTAATACATGAATACAAATAAAACAATCAGAATATTTTAATTTATTTTATTAGCACGAGTCGTCGGAATGATAATCAACACTAGACTCCTCCGATGAGGAGTCTTCAGTAGCAGTTATTATTAGCTCTTGTGTAGATAATATATTATCAAACGCAATATCACGTTTCCAATCAGAGAATATTACTCTTTTAGTTCTTTCCACCACTTTTCCAGTTCTTTCCATTTTTTAGCAATTGCAACATTTTATTCGCTGTGAATGGGGGGCTTGTATTGCATCTCGCAGCATGCCCTTTTACTTGTGCCCATATAAGTTCTATTGCGTTGTACTGGCAGTGGTATGGAGGAATCCGAAGAACAGTATGGCCATATTCTGCTGCCATTTCATTGATTACATAGCGTTTTGCTCTCTTTTTGGTTTTTAATATTTTTATTAATTCAACTTTTAACATTGAGTCGTCCACATTTTCTCCATTGTCCCGAAGCCAATTAATTATTTCATGCTTTTTATTAGCCTGTGTTGGCATTTTGTCAATTTGACGGGAGTGGTAGGGCGCATTATCAATAAAAATTATTGATGGTTCTTCCAATGAAATGAGCATTTTTTTGAACCACTCTTCACTACACATTTGCATTCATCTCTTCGTGGTAGTCATTTGATTTCTTCGATTTAAATGCCAAGAGTGCGTCTTGTACAAATCCTTTTGCTGTACCTGCATGGCAAATGATTAGGCGCTCACCTTTTCCCATTGGTACTGAGGAAGTGGAATCAGCAGTATCATCAGTCCAGAAACGAGATAGTGTGTGGTTAGCGTTGAGCCATGTTTCATCCGTGAAAACAATATTTGCCCAATCTTGTATTTTCTTTGCCTCTCTTAAAAAATCACAACGTGCTATAGCTATATCTGTGCGTTCCATTAATAATTTTCTTTTATTTAACTTTTTATATGAAAAGCCAATTGTGTTCAAAACTTTGACCAAAGAAGATTTTTCACCATGAAATAGACCACTTCTTTTCAAAGAAACAATAAGTTTTCTCAAAGTTGGAATTTCTTTTCTCAAGTAGTAATCATATACATGACGACGAATAGCGTCAGCGTCAAAGTCATCAACAGCTGTCACCTTATGAGCCCGGCGCTTTCTTTTTGGTGTAGATGGTTTGTTTTGCTCCAAGCCGCTCCTGCCGTAGGCATCAGTAGTGATTTTAGTCACAGTTGATAGACTGATCCCCAACGCGGCTGCAACACGGTTTCGGACTTGCGTGATAGGTATAAGAGGTCCGCCATTTTGATTTTCTTGCTCAAAATACTCATGAAGTTTTATCACTAACTGTCTCGATTGTGCTTTCAACACACGTCCTTTCGGCATTTTCACGATCAATTAATATAAGTATCACAAAAGTTTTTCCGAGGAATAAAGCTACTTAACTCAAGGTGTAACAGATGCGAGAGAACACTCAGCGAACGTAAATGCGTGTGACTATCACGGGCGTTTCGTTGAGAGTGACAGATCACGTCAAAATGGCGGCCGAGCGGAAGGTCTGTTGATGTTGCCAGTTGATGTATAATATATTTTTTATGATTATAATAAATACACACGGATTAACATTTATTTTCAAAAAACTAAGGCAATATTAAATCAAAATGTTGATTTCTATATCTGTTATTAGTTTACGTAGGTTATCATTAATCGAATTACTTAGGTACGTAATTCGATTAATGATAGTAGGTACTATAATCGGAATGGTATCGCATACGAGAATCTTTAGGACATCACTAAATATGTAAATCGTCAATCTGTCAAAAGATGGTTAATATAATGGACAGTGTATAAGAAAAATTTATAAACTTTGTAGTCTTTGGATTAATTCATACTAATTTTAATATCTGGGTGACCGAGCTTCGCTCGGTAATTTTTTAGAAAAAAAAACTTAAAAAAAAAGAAAAAACAATTATTTAGTTGGGATCGATCCTTGGCATTCACATTTCTCGAGGCTGCTCGTTACTCGAATAAGCTACGTCGACTTGACAGCTAATGGCGAAAATTCAATTCAATATAAATATTAGTGTTTTTTAATTCCCAAAAACAGGGATAAAACAATATTTTTTTTGCATAAAACCTAGCTAGATCAATTTTTCTCCCCCAAAACCTCCTACATGCTGAATTTCGGGAAAATCGTTGGAGCCGTTTCCGAGATTCAGAATATATATATATATATATACAAGATTAACTCATTTAAATATAAAGATATTGAGGAAGTCTGTCTGATTGTCAGTCTATCTGATTGCCAGTCTGTCTAATTTTCTGCCTTTAAACGCTTTTACGACTAAAAAAGTTTTGATAGATTTATATAAATCTGAGTTTGTTGAGAAATATCTGTAATGCTAAGTGAAGGAATCAGAAACCTTTCTAATCAAAGCAACATCAGGAGATAGGGACCATGAACAACAAAATCGCATTCTGATTTTGTCGTGTGTTGTTGATGGCGGTGTTTTGTGATGTTTTTTTGCATTAACACGTTGCAAATAGGCGATAAGTAAGGTCTACAGTATTAAAATACTTACACTGATCATGAGATTCTGGGCGTTCCCAACAAGCATGTTCATTGCTTCCTTATCTTCTTTATAGCCTAGAAATTTAATAACAAAAATTATATATCAAGACAAATCAAAAATAATTGCCTTACAGTCATCACATTTAACTAAATAGGGTACAAGGACAAGCCTGTGTCGACCACGTATTATAGATAATTCGTTTCAAATGAGAAAAGAGCATGGAATAGAGATGAGAATGTTAAGGTAGATGTGTGGTGTGACAAGACAAGATAAATAAGGCGAAGTCTGAAAGTTGCATTCATTGTAGAAAAGGTAAGTGAAAGATTACGATAATATGGTATGGACGTAAGAGGAGGGATGAAAATTATGTCAAACGTGTGTCATCACGGTGGAGCGCTAATATCAATCACGATGGGCTCCAATAACACGTTGAGGTATTTATCACAATACAAGTTAAGGTAGGTGACAAAATAAATGGGTCCGTTTCCCGAAATAAAACAAATAGTTTGGGCTGAACTTCGTATACTATGTGAGGACTAAAACAAAACTATTACACTGCAAACATAAAACAGTGACTATCACTAACTTTAAACAACAATCCCGAAAGTTAACCGAAACGTTATACAAAATGAGACTAGACTTGTATCAACGCCTCCGCGCAGGCGTAGTCTGACTCGACTTCAAAGATGTATCCGTGAGGCGGGAACGATTAAACACTCTGTACTAATACTTCCTACTAGGAACTATTTTGTACTAGGACTTCCCCGAAATACGTTGGATTGCTACAGTGTTTAATATGAATGTGGGTGGATAAGTGACTAGAGAGACTGAAAAAGAGATGGTTGGATTGTGTGAAGTATGACATGTATATAAAATAAGTAGAGCCAAAGTTGACGAAGGAACAAATGGAAGAGAAAAACATTTTGTGTTGGCCACACTTAGATGAATAAGGGCAGGAGAGTGATGAAATAACATTAAAATACAAACCTTGGCCAAAGGAAGCTCCTTTGACGGTAGTCAACATTTTCAACTGACCACTGATGGTAGGTATTCTTTCGCAGACTTGGAGAAGATTCTAGAAGGATAGAAATGCATTTATGGTATATTTTTCATGTTCGGGCAAATTTACCAACTTAAATGTTAAGTTCTATGAATAAATCAGTGGTTTTAAAAACTTAGTTATTTGGCAAAATGTTAATTTATTATATTGCCATATCGTTATTCAGTAAAGTAAAGATGAATATCACATGTTGATGTCTCTATTTTATAAGATGTATCTAAATAATATTATAGTTGTATAGATACGTATAATATTGGCCACACATGTCGAAGCTTTGACGAAAAAAAGTAAAACTTACCGTCCGTATTCTCATATCTGTGCACTCCAAAGCCAGTTTCTTAGCCAGGCTCGCTACCTCCCAGGACTCGGAGACGATGGCCTTGGAGGTGTGAAGCAGGGCGCTTTTGTTTTCTGGTAAAATTATTTATCATTCTTTAAGTTGGCGCTAAAATATATTCTATACGCATTAATCTAAAATTTATTGTTTTTACTTGCTAACGTTTAATATAGGGCCCATTATACTCCTGCTGTTGGATATAAACTTTTTATTTCTCCTTTTGTAGATAAAGGTTGTATACCTTAGACCTACCACGCTATTAAGAAGATAGGTCTAAGGTCTGATTCTTGCTTGACTTAGACCTTAAGTTGAAGCTTTTATCCTTTGCTAGATTAGACGGTTGTAGCCCAAATACGTAACTTGCTAGACTTTGAATCTAAACTGGTATCCTTGCCTTGCTTAGACGGTAAGCCAAACCTCTAAACCTGGCGTTGCTCAGATGGTAGGTCTATGCTCGAACCCTTCTCTGAAAGAATAAGCCTTAAGAGATCTTTGTCCAGCTGTGGGATAAAACGACAAACCCACCGGTGTTCATGTAGTCCGAGAGTCGAGCCATCAGAACCGCCATTCGCTTCGCAACGGCGACGATTTCGTTGTCTCTGGCGGACCATTCGCGGACCGCCGCGTGCAGGTCAAGAGCAGCCGCCTGCAAGCAACAAGGTTGTCAACCACCTTCGAAGCTGGAGTCACCCAGCTGTAGATTTTATCAACTTCTTATTCTCAACTAGTCTTTAGTTACCTTGGTTATGTATTAAAGAATATCTTAGTTGTTGCAAAAAAATGCGTATTCTCAAATAGTTGATTATAGCAACGTGTGGCCCATTCTGCTAGTATTAATTGAAAATAACCCTAAGGTAATGATAATATTATTTTCTGGTAGAGCGGGATTAAAATCTCGATTCGGTATTATGGATCTCTGAAAAATAATACACAATTTAGTGTCTGAAAATTTGTCTCTCGCACAGTGCTTATTGCCAGAGATCGCACAAGATCTTGGGGCGTGGAAGATCATATCCGACAGTGGACATCTATTGGTCGAAGACAGAAAATGACTATGTAATTTTATAAATTTAAAAATCAATCATTTAACTCACATAAATAGGCTGATCAGGCTCCACTTTCTTTAGAAAGATATTCTCTCCGCCTAACGCTGATTCGACTTCTCCTGTTTTTCTCATTATCTGTAACACAACAAAAATTATTTTCAAATATTCCAATCTATGGAGATGATTTTTAAGCGTTGATGAATCGGTACATTATGAATACTTATTTGCTTGTCAAGTTTATTTTATTGGACCAAATCGGGGCCATTTTTAACGTGTTGTAACTCTAACTTATTTGTGTACCTCAGCCATAACATCGTGCCAATCAGTTCGCTTCGTATCGGCGTACTTTGAGGAGACGGTCTGCTCGATCTTCGCCAGAGTATCCTTCAGGTCGGGGTCTTGTTGTACCAGCGTGGACTTCATACCAGCTTTGACGACGCGGTCACCAAGTCTGCGAATTAGACAATTTATGTTAATTCATACAAATAGGCGTTACTTTGTAAAATTCCATAGTGCAAACGTAATATTATTAAAATTCAGATTCAAAATACTGAAAGTAAGCAAGCAAGTGCTTTTAAATCATGAACTCTACCGTTAGTTCTGAAAATTGCTCTTACCACGAGAAGCTAGCAGGAAACTTGGCGGTTATTATTACGAGTATTTTACCATAACTTGAGTTTTTTAAGTTAATCAACGTAATGAACGATAAATGTAAAAAGCACAATCGGTTTGAATACCTTATGTATGCAGTGACTTTTAGGTAGCTTCTGTAGTTACTTCTTTTAAAGATATTATCATTTTGCCAAATTTATTTCTATCCCCAGTAATTCGAATGATATCAAAAGTCTGGCTTACCTCAAAATAAGTTTAGACGTGTGAACAGTTTTCTGTGGATCATTACTTATTGCTGATTCTTCTTTTATACGGTGCATTGTTTCTCCTAATATAGAAAGACAAATTGTTATAATATCTGTTACATTATCATATTATACTGCGTTAAATCATACTGATATACTTACCGGCGGCTTGTGCGAAGTCAATTGGGTCAATTGCTTGATCGCAAAGCTCCCGCACCTTGGTCAGTGACTCAGCATACTGGTGCAAGAGCTTCTCGTAATGCTCAATTGTATCCTGGAGGCGAACAAAATTTGTTTATTAACATACAAATGAAGTTTGGAGACGATTATATTGTGATCCCACTTCTGAACAGTAGTCTTAGTTTTACTGTATTGAACTTTGTACAGAAAGTGAAATAAATTGTTCAAGCAACGGTAGGATACAGAAGACAGTATTGCATGTGATGGACAAATAATGAAGCGGTTGCTCAGTCTGGAGTTCTCAGTTAGAACATGGGTACATTTTCCGCTCCCTTTGACCAAACTGGTAGCTCGGTCTGGAAGTCTAAGTTGAGTTTAGGGCTTGGGTACGTTTTTAACGGATCGGCCCCTTAGACCAAACTGCAAACAATGCTGCATATATGTTGGATGAGTAAAAGGTTTACTTTTTTAGTTCATTTGCATATATACATAAACAGCTGTAGATTGAAATGGACATTGTTACCTTGTCATTTGGACTTTCAATTCGTTGTTGTGCACTTTTTACGAGGGCAGGGGCCAAAAGTTCAACCTGAAAATAAGAATAAAATTACAAACATATTTCGTTGTATAATACAAGCGGTAAATCAACTAAAAAATTAAAGTAAATTCTTTCTTCAAGATGATTTTTACACACACTTTCGAATTGTAATGAAGTTACGACTGGTTCGGAAAAGTCTCATACTAAAAAGAAACAAAGAAATACGATCATATATTCCAAAAAGTTAAAACAAAAGTCAAAATATATTCGAATTAAAGTTTTATTTTATCTGTTCAGTATGAAGTGGTTTCCAGAAGGAGACTTTACCAGACCTTACTAAATCTTAACAAGACTCCAAACCGGTCGTATCATGAATGATTAGGCTTAAGAGATACAACAATGTTGAGAACATTATTGTCTATTGGTCTGATCTTTCTTTCTCTCTCGCTCTTGGTCTTGATGGATATCTCTTCTTAGTCAACGGTTGACATCCACTGATGGACAAAGCACTCTTCACGGGATCTCCCAACCACACGATGTATCTAGCAACTCCCCGCGAACTTATTTTCCGGTGTGGCATCGCTATTCCAAAGCCTTAAGACCCACATCCAAACATCTACTTCGGCGGCTTTGGTTCTTCATTGGATTTCCTCATTTTTGACTTGATCGCGTAGAGATACTCCGAGCATAGCTCACTCCGTCGCCTACTGAGTGACTCTAAGCTTTTGTTATGAGGCACATAGTCTGCGACTTTTCTACAGAAATCTCTAGAAAGTCTGAATTGATACAAATATTGTGAGATATGATTTACCTGGTCTGTGATCTGTGCGAGCTCGTGGCGCGGACCAAAGCCAGTGTCAGCCACAAATCTGGCCGTCTTCTTCACTCGTCCTAACTGGACTAGGAGCTCTGCTAGCTTCTTCTCCAACAAAAATTTGCGCTTTCTCACGTCTAAATCAAAGTATAACCAGAAATAGAAAATTTATTATTAATTATAAAACTCGGTCTGTTACGTTTACACGGCTAATCACGGCAATATAACGGCTAGCGGTGTAAAGCGGACTAATACAGATTTACATATTGTTGCCATTGCTACTCCAAATTTAAGTATAAGGAGATGATAGCTGAATACATAAGGGCTTATATATCGGTCTAATATAGGGTAATAAATTATCGTTATTCCTATAGAAACAGGTGAATAAAGACGCTACATAATTGATAAACACGATACATAAACGCTTCATCACTTATACTTTTATCACTTATATTCAAGTGACACACCCTTATTACTATAATATAAATTATCAAAAAGAATGTATGCAATAAGTTTACCCTTTTCTGAACGGACTACAGTATCAAAGTCAGCTAGAGGATTTTCAACCAGGAAATCTTCAACCACCCTGGTGACCACACCCTTTTCTAACATCTTACGAAGCTCTTTCAAACGTTCCATTAACAATCTGAAAAAAATAAAGTTCTTGACTATATTGCTACGACGTAGTATTTGGAATCTACTAGAATCTGTGTCACGAATGAAATTGACGTCACATCGCAAAACGTGAAGACTAACCTTGAAACATGCGCGCGGGTTTTGACCTGGCCTTTGAGTGCTTTTCAAATTTTTTTTCATGTTTTGTATGCAGCGGTGCAAGTGTAAGTTTGAAATAAAGCAATAACTGATTGAAACTAATTTTGTTTTAAAATTGAAATCATTTTACAAAATCGTCGTATATCTTAAACTTTATAATATTGACCGCAATTTTTGTTAAAATTTCGTCAAGTAATGCTTAATTTAGATCTTTTATTATTTAAACAAAATCGTTGGTTATATGGTATAAATTAAATACAAAATGTGAATATGGTTCGTACTTTGCTTTAGCATTGTTGTATTTCACAGAACAATCGTCGAGCAACTCTTTAGTTTCAACGATGATATTCTTCATTTCGTCTTTCTCACTCCCAGCTAGATCTTCGCACATCTGCTCCGACAAATTCACGATATGTTCTATCGCTTTTACACCGGCATCTTTTTCGTTTTCCTTTGAAGTTGATCGACGAAGCCAGGAATTGGCTAAGTCCACTCTGAAATGATTAATCTTTGGATTTAATCTCTGAATAGATCTAAAATCACCTCTGATTGTCTTGTTCGAGTATGCCATGTCTATTTACTGTTACAAGTAAAGAATGTTAAGTATCAGAGGCATGGGTATTTATGCTTTTACTTATGTCATGTCACGAAATACATTAGAGAAGATGTTTTTTTGTTTGTTTTTATTAAAAAGTAACTCTCCCAGGCTTTCTCTCTTCTATATTTCGAAATTAGTTCTTGAATTCATTTTGAAAATTATTACTTACTGTGTTTGTACATAGCTCTTAACTGGACCGTCTTGTTCCTGAAATATATATGTATGTAATTTAAAATTTTCTACTGTTTTACTCTAAAATTTTTTTTCATCTACCAATTTCTAGTTTCGAATATATTCATATTCTAATGCATAGCTTAAGCTTATATTAAAAATTGAGAACGCTGGATAAAATGAACATATAAAAGCTCGAAAGTATTTTATAATCTTATTTCTAAAATTGAGTTATATATGTATTTGTATACTCTACCTCTTTTGATTTTGATGATTCTAAAATGCCTGCTTGGATTCCTTTTTCCCTGTAAAAGTATTATGACGATAACAAAATTTTGTTAGGTACTTTATTTAAAAAACAAGATTACTTAAATTTTTTGAGAAGAAGCCAATTTTATATCAATAAGAACATCATCACAAAGTATTGCATTATTAATTTTATGCAATTCAAAGTATTTACAATTCATTGAAGTTATCATTTAGTACTCTTCAATTAAAGTAAACCAACCATTAATCGCTTTAAATTAATAAACATACCTAATGCAAGTAACAAGTGCTTCAAAAGCCTTGATAACGTCCTCACTACCATACGTCACCCACGTCATTTGCTCTTCATCAGAATAACTCGCCTTTTTCACCATCAATGAAGTGCTGGTTATGAGACTCCTGTAAACAAGACATTAGAGTAACAAAAGTTGCGATATTAGCCTTGTATTTCAACGAACTAGTTCATTTTTTTTTATTTTATTTATATTTATTTATATTTATTTTTACATTCATCTTTAATTTCTGGATTCATCTAGATTTATAGTGATATTTAATAAATAAGACAGGTTTATATAGTCCTGTCATCTCTAACATTTCTTTTTTTTCATTTTTTCACCAATTAAAGGAATAAGGATCGGAATAATAATAATGAGATTTGTTAGAAGGATTAATTCTTTTACTTAGAAAAACAGGAGTATTATGGACTGACTTGGTATTATCGATTACTTCTGTAGCCATCTTTGTCTTTTTCGGGTCCTTGTCAATTGCTGGTTGAGGCATTTTACTTATTATGTTGTTAATTTTCCTTATATCTTCTATATGTTTCATCGTTTTTAATATAAAGTCTTCCTCCTTAAAGAAACAATTATCTTTAGTATTATTTTTATAATTATATACAAATAAACTCAGATTATTTTCACTTGCTTTATGCTAATTTTGAATAAAAAATAACCATCAATAGAAAATATCTAAGATTAAAATATTTACAAATCGTCGCAGAACAAAATAATTTATGAATTATATTTTTAAAGAAAAAACTTTATTCGGATGTACTGTAACGAAAATCACTCAAACTTGAAATTTCTTGTATATTTCTATAATATGTTAAATTAAAAAAAATTATATTATGTTGTCGATTAAATTTTACCTTTATTGTCGGTACACATATTCCATCTTGTATTGCCTTAAGACTCGACTTAAGTTCTGTAGCATTAATAATTAACGGGTGTTTATTGTCTTCCTTTACTTTTGCAGAAGATTCAGTTATTGTTTCTTGTAATTGATGGACAAGGTTTCTTAAAGAATTTCTTAATTCAGTACTCTGGAAAGAATGCTAATAATAAAAAGCAAAAAATTGCAAGTTACTACTATTATTAAAATGTTTATAATGGTTATTAATTAACGCCGTCTATTTTAAAGTCACGAATTTGTGCAAATTTAGTATAAGGCGAGAGTATTTTGATTCGTTCAATTCCAAAGAATAACAACATGTTAGTAGTATTTAAATTGTCATTACTATAATATCTGGGATAAATCGTCATAATCCTATACTTATGGGATAAGCTGCCTTAGGTAAGTAAGCATTTTATCTAATTTATTCGCTTCTTATTTATATTCTTTTAGTTTTCACCAAACTTTTAAATGCCCAAATTTTAAGTGCAAAAATATTAAATACCTCTTCTCCTGGTCCTGCGCAAATTATTTGCAGACAAGTACTTTCTATAGAATCTGTTAATTTGTATAGTCGTAGTAAATCTAACGGACCTTGCTTTGCTACGATTTTGACTGTATCGGGTATCGATAACTGAAATGATAAAATATCACTTGTATTTATTAACATAACGTTGCAAACTTAATTTACAACGGCAAGTCAAGGGAGTGTCGAAGAGAATGAGCTTAACGGGATAAATGAAAGGATGAACTTAGTACTTATTATATTTCAATAATGAAAAAAAAATTACAACGAATGTGAAATAATAAAAAAAGATTATTTTAAATTGGTGCCAAAATCGTTTGAGTTAAAGAATCTGATGGAGCTGTTTTGATAGTTCATGCAATATAAAATAACAATTCCGTTAAATTATAAGACAAATCATAGCACGACTTGATGTAGAACTACGTATATTTAATCAGAAATGACTCTGGATATTACCAAGTAGGCAGTCTGCGCTGCGAATTCAGCACTATTACACACAGCCGATGTTACATAACGAAGAGAAGTGTTAACTTCAGCTCGTGATATAGGTGTTTTCGTCTTTAATTTTTCTGTAAAATTAAATGTATATTCAGTTATATCTTTTCACAAAAAAATAACAGATACACAATTGAAGAAGCCTACGTATGACGTCATTTTGGCTGTTCAATGCATCAAGGCACTCGGGAAAGTTCAGTCCGCAAGTTGGAGTGTCGGCCTGTACGAAGATTTGTTGCAGCTGAAGGTATCGGTTCATGTCATCGCAATCATTTTTCGTTTTATCTTCCACTGTTGCATGAGCCTGTAAATGAAGGATTCATGTTGTATTGGCTGATTAAGGTTTTAATTTAAAAGTAGTTTAGATACTAGTGAATTAAAATATAATTAAATCCAAGGTTTCTTATCATTTACATATTATCTTCAATAAGACTTGCATTAAAGTGTATTTCAATTACCTTCTTACGTGTGTCCAGGTCCAAAATAGGTTGTGGGATATTATTATAAAAAATAATAGCAAAGCCTATAAACGATGTTTGAACTTTCTGAAGCCGTATCCTTGGTAAGCGATGTAATCAGCAGAACTGTGTAATAAATTTATAATGAAAAGGCTGATATAATACTTACAAGTTTACTAATTGCTTCGTTTAGCAATCTACAGGATTCCAGTAGTCTTCTTCTTGAATTGGGATCATTTGGTGACTAAAAGCAAACAAGGAACTGTTTAGATCTTTTATAATACCAAATATAGATTTTTTATTTTTAGTCTTTAACTTTTTTATTTATTAACTTAAACAATATTTCGAATCACCAGTTTTGGTGTCAATAATTTAAAGAGTTCTGAGCTTCATTTATTGTTTTTTTTAATATCATAACTTTTGCGTATTACTTTACTGTATCGAGCTTCAACTTACATGACAATTTGATTCTGAAGTCTTCAATACATTATATGTTGCTATGTTCATTTCTTGTATTGCTTCTTCTTTGCGTTTGTTCTTTACTAGATCCTAAAAAAATCATTTCTGTTGTGTAAGTCAATAACTTTATAAAATTTGACACAAATTTATATTCATAATTTAACTTTTCTTTGTCATTAAAATTTTACAACCTAAAACGTACAAGCAAGAAGTACACCAAGGTATTTAAAGATCGCTTTTTTGTATAATTTATCGGTAAATTATAAAAAAATCATTCTCAAGGACAAATGAATTAAAGCTTATGGAGCAAATACAAGATATTAAAGTAAAATTAAAAGAACTAGAGAATTAATTGTATAGTTAAGCAGCGTTGGTACATTCTCTATTAGTTGAAGGTACTAAATAAGTCAATGAGAGCTGGTGGATTCAAGCGGTACAAGATAAGGCGTGGAAAAATCTTTTGGTAAAATCATGTACAGCAGTGAACGTGAATCAATTGGAAGAGAATAATAAGAAGATGACTGAATGAAACTGTTCATAAGTATAGTATACCTCCACCTATTGCAATATGATCACTTTCAAGGATGACATTGTCAAATCAACGTTACGATGTAATTTTGATGAGTTTTACTCTTATACCCACCTCACTTTTAAGTCCTCTTGCTATCGCCGCTAAATGTGCTGCAGTTTCTGCTGTGGTGTGCAAACTGCGAGATAAAGATTCTGGCTTATGTAAGCTAAGAGCTATAGTGCCAGACATTGAATTCAGTTTATGAAGTTGTTGATAAAATTTATTACACAGAACCCTGAAATAGGCAACGATTTTAAGATATTATTTCCAGATTATATAAAGTTATTGCCGATTTAAATATATTAACGTTTCAGTTTCAGTTTATTGTACTCACTCTTTCTCTCCTGTTTCAGTAATTGTGTTCGGTGTTAGTAAGTTTTTAACATCGCTGTCTTTTATAATTTCAACTTTAGTGGGCGATCCTTTCTTACTGTGTTCTTGCGAATTGCTAACATCGTGTGCAAAGATTTTTAGTTCCTGAAGAAAAGTATAAAAATACCTAATATAAAAGTTATATAATTAAGATCTACATTTAAATTGAAAACTTTACTGTATACGAGAGGCAGATTTTATTAAGTTCCGTGACTCTTTATAAAATTCTGCAATAAAACGGATACTAGAGTTACTAAAATAAATTTAAAACTGGACTATTTGAATTTGTTTGGAGCGACTTCAGCTTATTATATTAAAAAATTCAGAAACATGGTCAGTTTTGGGTAAACCAATTATGAATCTTATAAAAAAGTTTATAAGTAAATCAAGTTTACTTATTTGCTTTGCATTAATGCATAAAGGAACTTGAGTTTATGCTTCTTGATTTTATAATGATTAAGGAGACTGATAGCTACCTCCAAAACATTTTCAATTGCAGCAGCGTTTTCAGCATCATTCACATCTTGCCATGTAGCAACACGTCGGCTAGTCGTCACTGTTTTTGTTTTTAATAAGTCCAGTAGCTTTTGTAAATGATCTTTGAGCCTTAAACCGTTACATTTTTCATCAAGTTAGATTTACAAAACAAATTAAATGATTATGGTAGTTTAATATGAATCTAGAAATAGTTATTGTCTTATTTTTAATTAATTCTATCTGAGCTGTGGTAGCCCTGCGTGCGACTTTTTCGAGGAGGTCACGGGTTCAAACTCGGACAGACACCATTGAGTTTTACTGATAAAACTTATATGTCTAATTGATAATTACAATTTATCACACGCTTTTCAGTGAAGGAAAACATTGTGAGGACAACTGCATATCTATAGAGAATTCCGGAATGTATAACCTACCAATCTGCATTGGAACACCGTGGTAGGTCTTAACCTTCTCTCCAAAAACGGAGAGAAGAGGCCTATTCTCAGCAGTAGGATAGTAACAGGCTGCTACTTACTTTTTTTAATTAATTCTATATTAATCATACACATGAAGCCGTGCTAGCTTATCGGAGAGACCGAATACTCTTTTCAGTGTGGTAATAAAAACAAAGAGAAGCACTTAAGAGATTATCTATAAAAACTTATATGCCTATCTGAAGTTTATAGATTAACATTTGTTTTGTGGGTAAACAACGTGAAGATCCATTTATCTATCTGTCTCTGGAGCATTCTTGGGATGCGACGTGGTTAGAACTTTAAGTACTTATCCATACACTCAAGTTTCGAATGATATTAATCTTAGTTGACGAGTAGAAAAAATTAAACATCATTAATGAACTTACCTATATTTTTTATCATCAGCGCCAAGTCCTCGCATTTGAACAGCATATTGTACTAATGCCTTTGGCAATTGGTTTTCATCTCCTGCTGCCACCACAGTAGCTAGTTTCGTTTGCTCTATTTGTATTGCTGAATTGTTTATAGGTTGGACAATCTTTAAAAGATAAATAAAAATAATAATTAAATTGATAATTGATTACACTTCCACATTCTTTACATGTTTTTGTTTCGTAAAAAGAAGCAATCTTCCGCTTTCGATTTTTCGCGTTCCGTTGACAAAGAACGATGTTTGTTGAAAATTTTAAATTAATGTCTTTAAGACATTACTATATTATTCAAGCTAACGCGCCCAAAACTAAAGGTCAGAGAAGGCGAAAAGGTTTACGAGTTCCTAGTTAAATACTTACACCATGCTCAATCGTTTCTGTAGGTTTCAATATTATTGCAAGTTTTCTTTCAATGTCTTGTAAATTTTGCAGACCTTCATCGAGCATGGCGCTTGTCGCACTGGATATACTACTTTTTGTAGCAAATCTGAGAAATTAATGAAATTATCAGTGAACGTACAATATATAATTAGAAAACGCAAATCATTCAATATAGATATATAACAAATTAAAAAATGTGTGGACTAATATACACTGATAAATAAAAGGAATTTTATTAATAAATTTTTTGTACAACTCAATCTTATTTTAATGATGATTATAATTAATTTTTAATTTTTGCATTCTCTTAACGTTACGATAACTCCAGTATATAAATAAATCTAGTACCTTAACATATCACAGCAGTTAGATAGCGTTTCAAGTTTATCTTTAACTATTCTTCTTGCATTTTCGTCGTTTATTTTAGATATAGCCGAATTCATAACTATTAATTTATTATCAGAATCCTAAAAAATATTTTGTCAATCAATTAATACTTTCCTTGCGTAATAGAATAACTTTTAAGATTATTTTAAGTACCTTAACAAACTGATCAAATTTAAGCATATCGTCTATTATATTTCCATCCATTTGTTCGTCTTCTCGATACAATAGTTTATTAGCATTTTTCTGAATATTTGCACACGTGTTTTGAATATCCTGTAATTTTTATTAACTGTAATATTTCTGTTTTTAATAAATGAATAATTTTGCATTTATGCGGATAATGTACAATCATTTATGCAATTACCGTTAATGTTTCTTTTCCTTGTTGTATTTTAGTTTCAGCTGCTGTTTTATACAGATCATCGGCACTTGAAAAAACATCGTTGAGATAGTCCTAGAAATTTGTTTCATATTTAAATAGACACATCAGTAAATAGTAACTTGAATTTGAAGGTACTTATATAAAAAGAAATTTCAAAACGTCAATAGGACGTTAGAGATACTATGTACGGTAAAATTTGAAATTTTCACAAACTTAAAATGAATAATAGTATAATATTCTTATTAAGTTTTAACTTTGAGTTTAGTCAAGAATAAAAAATACTTCAAAATTCATTAATTCCCGATGGTGTATATTATATATTTTACATTTCAATGACATGCTTATTAACATTAATTTTAAAATTGAGTACTTAAATACTTAATTTTTTTATACCAAAGTAGATGTTATCAGCAAATCTAATAAATGCCTTTCGCAAATATCTTGTCACAAAAAAATTTATATATAAAATTTTTATGTTATGTTATAAAAGTTATTCATTTTAAATAAATCTACAGTATTTTATTTCTTACTTTAGTAATATTTTTTGTTACTACTAAAGTCTGTATTTCTATAAGTTTCGCCTGATTTTACTGAAAAAACCCCGCTGTTGTGTATATACATATAGGATTTCAAGAGATTTACACTACTTACACATTCGGGCTATTTGGAACCATGGGCTTACTTAGTTGCATTTTGTACAGCAGAATCGTTATTGTTAGCATAAATTTTCCAAGAGAATTGATTTCAGGGTCTACTTTATCATCATCCTCTTGCCATTATCCCACTCTAAGTGGAGTCGGCACAACATGTTACAAACATGTTGTCACATGATTTGGCTACGTATTTTACGACCGGCCGCTTACCTGACGTCAACTTACCTAGTCGTATTTTTCGACACCTCGGTAAGAAATGAGGGTGGTCTATTCTACTCAGCCGGATACCACACGGTGGGTCAACTTACCTTAGTCACTTTTTACGACACCTCGGCAAGAAATGAGGGTAGTCTATTCTACTCAGCCGGATACCACACGGTGGCTCAACTTACCTTAGTCCCCTTTTACGACACGGTCTAATACTTATACTTAAATATTATATTCCCATCTTACCATGACATCAACGATGTTTGACTGATCTCCGTTCTTACGACGAGACAGCAAGCACGTGTGTTGTAGATTTATGATAGCGTTTTCAAGATCTTGACGTTTGGTTGTATCCTTTAAAAATATTATATGAGTGTCATAAACTATTTCAAATATGTGATTTTTATACCAGCAAAAATGCAACTTTAAAGTATTTTTCATATTTAACTCTATTCTGTTTCGTTTTATTGAAATTATTTCAAGTTTCATAATTATTGCTGTATCAGTTATTAAATAAACATGAGATAAAAGTGTTTGAACTACTGATTATACTACTACTATTCAATTAATACTTATTGATATCATACATTCGAATGTAAACTGCTTTCACATACGTTTTTTACTAATGTAGAGTTAGTGCTGTTAGTTAGTGATAATATAGCCTAAAATTAAAAGACCATTATTTAGATGGAAGTATTTTAATGATACTAAATTTGTTTCGTTTTGTTTGATGACTTCGTTATTAGGAATCATACCAGAAATTTGGGAGAATATTTGAGAGAGAATATTTTGATCCTATCGGCCAGAATCCTTCAAATGTCAACTTCAACGTAAAGGTCACGTTTTGTGTTATTAAAATTAGTCATGAGATTATTAATTCCCGTAGGATATAAATTGCTACACTCTTTATGAAATAATGTCTTACAAGTGGTTCCCTGCGACATTTCGCGTTGGCAATGTCAAAATATTTAAGGGCACCTTCCAATTCCTTTGAGAACGCAACGCGTTCTCTTTGTTCATTCGTTGAGATATCCTTTGGATCAATATTTGCCTGTAACGATAATTATAATTAAACTTTTTGATTATTTTCATCTACTTCCCTTTAAAAATATTATTATTGATTTTTAGGATATCCAAGAGGTATAAAAAGTATATTAAAGTTTGATCCTTATGACGCCTAGTTTAAACTAGACCTATCCCTTCAAGACCTATAGTTTCTTTAGTTCCAGAAGATTCATTAAGAAGACTCTGTTATTAATTGCTGTAGAAAATGTAAGTTTGAATAGTTTTGTAGCAAAATAAGCTAATTGCACAAGCCAGGATTTAGTTAGTATGTACCAAATAAGAAGTAGAATACAAACCATGACAGACTCCAATATCTTTGAAGCTAATTGTCGCAATGGATTATCTTCAATTACCAATCGTTCAGTGATTTTATCAGTTCCAGGCATTTTGCTCACGCTCACATTCTTCTGTATAGTATCTAGAAGATTATCAATATTCTCAACCTGAGATTGCTGTGAAATAATCAACATGTATTATTTAGAAATAAAATATACCAAACGAACTTGGAAGATAGTTAAGAAAATTGATTTAGACCAGAAAATTATTTAGTATAACACTGCGATTCTTTTTAATACGAGAATTTAAATAATCAGATGTAGAAAAACAACTTACATTTGGTTTAGATTTGACACTTGTTTGCTGCAGATCTGCCGCTGTTAAATCTTCTGCAAATGATAAATTTGCTGAATTAAACATGAAAGGAAAAGGCATTATTAAAAAAACTGTATTACTCAATTATTCGCAACTAATTGTTAGATCAACAAACTTGTTTAGTTTATGTTTAATTTTGAATAATATCGGTCGATGTTTTTCAAAGGATATAGTTCAATAAAATTTGGCCAATGAAAAGAGATTGCTATCATACTTTTAAGTCTAAGTGTTCTAAAATTTAATTAGTAATTTCCCTAAAGTCCTTTTTATGTGTAGCATAGATTTAGTTTTACAATGCATTAAACCCTTGCCTTTATCATCGTGACAAGCGTCTTTGAGTTTTTCAATTTCAGATAAAAATAGACGCAGATCTCTATCAAGTTGTTCTTGAATAGCTTTGTGTTCGGGACGCAGCGCTATTGGCATCCATATTTCTTTCAAATCTTGCGCGTGCTTAGATAAGGTATCCGCTGTCGATGTTAAAGCCAGTTGACTTTTTCTTTCGTTTATAGATGGCGCTGTTATCTGAAAGTAAAAAAGTTTTGACCCGAATTACATCAGTAGTTAAATTAAAAGCTGCTGTAAAATAAAGTTCTAGATAATCCGGCGTTCCGATCGGAGTATCATATGTCCTGTTGATTTATCTAATTCAATAGCATGTCTAATTCTCCGTTCCTCATGGTGATCGATGATTTTACATCGGCAGTACCAAAAGTTTTCTATTTAGAGAGGCTGCGCTTAGAGAAGGTGCATTGTGGACTGTAAAGCATCTGCTAAGGAAGGTTAATGCATGTAAAATACAAAGTTAGTATTAAGTGGTAGCTTAAAATAACTGTTCTTATGGATGATGAATTTTCCTAACAAATAAAATATGTATAAATAAGCTGCAATAGCAACCTTCGAGCTAGACAATCATAAAAAAGATGCAGGGAACTGCTGGATCTGTTAAAATCCTCTGAAGAGACTATGTCCAGCAGTTAATTGATAAAACATCTAAAAAAGAACTATCTAAGACTACATACTCGTAACAAACCATTTAACCTAAAAAATACCTGCGCAGTACTCAAAAAGACTTGTGCGGCAGTAGCAACTTTTGCTCCGGAAGTGTCAAGCTCGATTCCTTTTTCTTTTTCAATACTCTGAGCCAGACGTGACACACGGGAAAGCATCAAAGATACTCTCTCACAGACTGATCGTGATGTGTCCAGTATCTGTGGAAATTTAAAAAAAGCTTTTAACAAAATTTTATGTCGTGACTGTAAACAGTTGAGTCGATTCCTGGAAGAAGCATTGGATCATGCTTATTGCAAATATGCATTGTCATCGGGATTGGGGCAGGATGTAAAATTTCATCTCAATCGGGCACCGGGAAGTGGGTAAAATTTAACTTAAGTTTCCACCTTCACATACATACATTGCAAGTTGAATAAAAGCTTTTAATAAGTGAATAATAAATTGGCTGACTACCTTCTTCTCCTTGTTAGGATAAGTCCGAGGGCTGATGATGTAATGCAGCTTCCTTGAAGACTGTGCGTACTGGGTAGCGGCAGAGTTGAGGTCCTGCAGACAAACAACATTATACGTGTTTCATCGTAGATATCTCAACTCAAGTCCCAGTAACCAACATTAATCGGAAACTGCCCAAGATCTATACGTGATTTTATATGGTTTTTCTCAGAAAGAATTGAATTGTCTCTAAGCATTACAAATTATTAGTAAATAACATACATTGTATGATAGTTACTGAATGCGTTTTCTGTTTTACTACTAAATGCCAAAGGTGCTGCTATGAAAACTAACCAACCAACGAAGTGGAAAATATTTCCGTGTTTAAAGAACGAAAGAAGACTAGCAATTGTCTTAAATAAGTTTCAGCAACGTACCATTTTGTGGTCACAGTGGAGCACAGGACGTTCTGGCGTATGTAGAAATACTTGAGTGCTCTAAGGCTTTAAGAAATCATTATTCTTCCACTTAAGTATTGATCTACCAATAACTACCACCTACATATGATAATGTCCAATAATCAAATGCTGGTGAGAGAAACACTGTAAATTATAATTATAATTAGAGGCTAAAATAGCATACCTCCATGTTAAATTTCTCGATAGCATCACACATAGCTTGGCTACTTGCACACAATGCCTTTGTTTCTTCAAATAATATTTCACGAGAGTTATCGTCCACATTTCGTTGTAGTACTATAATTTCTAAAAAGCAAAGAAGTTCACAATAACATCGCTTTTTTCTGTACGTCAAGTTTATTTTTAATTGAAAAGATGATTAAAGTATTTTTTCCTAACTCTGATTATCTCATGTTCGTGTTTGGACTGACTGTGATCCTTATAAATTCAATTTCAATTAAATTCATATCCAAAATATTCTTTATTCAAGTAAACTTGTAAAAAAGTGCTTTGAATTGCCACCTCTATTGCTAGTTCGGAGAGCTATTCCTACCGAGAAGAGCCAGCAAGAAACTCGGCAGTTGCTCTATTCTTAATTATCTATTTCTTAATTAATTATAATTTTTATCACTAGTTACATTTAGTCATGACTGTCTTGTACAGGATCGAACAATAGTTAAGTCCATGCATTCTTATCTTCTAAGTAAGGATTACTTAGAAGATAAGAATGCATGTATAGTATAGTCGGCTTACTGTATTTAAATTTTAATAAGAGTTTTTAAACTGCTGTTATGGCAAAGCTACAACTGATTTCGGAGTTTAATTTTAGAATCTCCCCCACAAATGACGTAAGTTATGTCAAAAAGTAAGTGAAAGTACGTAAGTACTTTTACGTACTTTATACATAAATTGCAGGATAGTAAGATAGGCAGATATATCAGATAAACTGATAGGATTCCACTGATAAACGTAGGTCCAAATAATTCATTTTTAGACTTATACTAATTTGGCAAAGAAGAGTTTTATTGTCTGACCGAAATTCTTTCATAAAACTATTATATAATATTATGATATAAGTAGAAACATTCAACAAACCTTTAACAATTTCTGGGGTTAGGTTTGCAACAGCTTCAACAGATTTCTCAACATCCTGAATATCAATATTTCCAAGATCTGTTATAAAACAAAAGTTATCAGACTTTTTTTTAAGTGTAACCATCAAATATGTTACAAGTTACAACAAATTTTGCTTACACTACTGAGCACAGATTTATTCTTAAAAGTTTATATTAATTTAGGCTATGCTTATAATCACCAAGATATTCAGTTATGTTAGCGGCCTACTTGATCTTTATGACTTACCTAACATGGATTGTAAAATGAATGCCATGGCATCGTTCAGCGACGAAAGTTTATCCGATATCTGTATCCTTTGTGTTAACACAGGCTTGTGTGCCGCTCCAGATTCCTTAAAAATGTATCACATTTGTATATCGTACTCATAGAAAATAAACGATTTGTTGAGATTTTTCTAGAACTTCTCTTTAGTGCTCAAGCTTTAATATTTAGGCCACGTACGGTCGACCATAAAAGAATATTTTTAAAAGACCTATCGTTTTAAAGTGATTAGTAAAAAGAGGGAGAAATTAAGAGCTACCTAATGTGATTACAGAATGTTGGATATAATTCAATATTAAATTTTAGGTATATTTAGCGCTTATTATTCAAAATAATTTTATAATTGAAACACAAGAGTCTTTGTAATGATCTCCAAAAATAGAGCAATATAAATAATAATATGGATAAAAAATAGAAAATGTGAACCTTATTTTGACTATCGTTTGCTCGCAACTCAACCATTTTGTCTTCATCAAAAAACTTTTCTGCCTCTTTAATTTTTTCTTTGGCTACTTTAACATCTATATGCGGATGACAAGACGTCGATACATCTGAATCATCTGTAAAAATACAATAAGTAGGTTATGTGTTAAGAAAGTAAGCCAGGAACCGAATTTAGTTCAGTTCTGTTTGTATATTTTGTATAAAAATCCAGCATTATAACATACCTGAATGAAGACAAGCTTTCTTCAACTCATCTAGTGTAATATAGACATGTTTTAATTTATCATCTAATTGTACGCCGGTCTGTTGATGTTGCGGTGTTTGGACTAGCGGTTCCCAAACACCCTTCAGCTCATCACTAAGTTTTTGCAGCTCATCTACTGACGATATCAGTGCTTCTTGGCAGTAAGAATCGCTTATAGTTGGTGCCAATATCTGAATAATAGCACATTTAATTAAAGTTATATATTGAAAAGGAACGAATACTTAAGTTTGTGGTATTTTCTACACGCATTCCACAGAATAATTAATAATACCTCCGCATTCCTTTTCAGCATTTGTGATGCGTTGTCTACCTTAACTCTGACTTTTTTTAATGTTTTACCCTTGTCTCCACCTATTTTGTCTGCAAATTGGTAAACGTCAGACAGCATCAAAGATGTCTGTTCAGCTGCAGCTCTCGATAGATCCATTATCTGAAATTTTCTTATAGTTTCAAGTTTTAAGTTTAAATCTCCAGCGATGTTTAGTGCGAAATTTAATACTATGGGGTTTTCTATAGGTTAAGATTTATTTAAGTTTTACTTTTCGGCATTTTATGAGGTCCAGGGTGACGTCACGTAAGAAAAGAAATGTTTAGCTTTTACTATCCAGATTATATTCATAATAAGTAACTTGAATTATATCAAATTAACTTGCCTACGATTGTAAACTTTTAATATTACTGAGACAGAGACTTGTATATTTATATAATTTACCTTATTTTCCTTTCTAGTGCTCACTGGAGGAGCAAACATGTAACTTAATCGCCCCACCTTGGATGCACATCTATATGCTGCTTCATTTGCCTCCTAAAAAAAAAATAATACATAACATCTGACTAAATAAAAATATAATAATATTGTTGTCTTGCTTGCTTGCTTTTTCGTCTGAACAGGTTTCCATCGACTCTTTACAAATATCAATAATAAAAATGTGAATAGTAAAAACAAATTTGTTTACAATCCCCACACATGTCTCATAATAAATGTTGGAAATATAAGAATTTAGGCTGAGAATATTTAATTTGTTAATATTAGTGTTTCATTATTTGATTTTTATCACTGTAGGGGATTGCATTGAACCAGTATTCAAGTAATATTAATTGTCAAAATCAGCCAATTATTTCTGATCTATATTACCAACGTCACTTTGGTATTTATAAAGTAAGTAATAATCAGATCAGTGTATTTCCCTTGCAAAGGATCTTTATCTGCCGTTTCATTACCATTGGTTATATAAGTTAATTATATCTTACCTTTGGATTGTTCTCTTCAATGTGCTCACAGATCTTCTGTGTCGTATGTACTATGTCGTGGAGATTGTCGTCGATAATTTTCCAGGAGTTTTGGCCAATCGCACTTTTAAGTGAATGCGAATCTGCAAAAAAGATTTATCTGTTTGTAAGTCGTTGACATTTA
Organism: Morpho achilles; assembly: GCA_947086495.1. Classification (NCBI taxonomy): domain Eukaryota; kingdom Metazoa; phylum Arthropoda; class Insecta; order Lepidoptera; family Nymphalidae; genus Morpho; species Morpho achilles. The sequence continues at coordinate 11,136,063 of CAMTZB010000026.1, forward strand.
GAAATCATTTTTGATGCTAGAATATACAAAAAAATAGACAGAACATTCTTCTTATAATCTATACAAAGTATTGTCCAGTAATGTAAATTGTAAAATGTAAATTGTATCATCGCACAACAATGTCATCAATCAGTCATAGAATATTCGAAGTAGGGACGGGACATCAGTCATCTTTACTTTTACAAATCCCAGAGCATTTTATGGTTTGAATAAATGATTTTTTAATTATAAGCGTAAAGCCTTAAGAGTTTCTCTTTTATAAAATTGATATGTTTACGTTATCATATAACCGTATAAACTGAAGAAATACGCACATTAACACGTATATTGTGAGTATTTGTAAAATCATTTAAAACATAAGCACAGAAACTGTACTTATTAGAGACATTGCATTCTTATTACCAGAAATAAATACGTTTGTATAATATTATACCTTTTATTATATCCGGTGTTAGTTGTGAAATTGTGTAGATCGATCGCGTTGCAGTTTTATAATCTTGTTTATCGGGATCTGGAAAAAGTAATATAAATTTTAGTGTATCTCAATATAACGTTGTCATGATACACATTGGGAGTGTGGCATTGAGGCATAGCTACACTGTTTCGTGTATGCACGAATGTAGTGTAACTGTTAGTATCAGTACAGCCGTCGCTGAAATTGGTGGCTGCTATTTGTGTAGAGTGTCAAATCAGTAGTGTCCTAAAGGTGACAATACTAGGCTGTTGTAACAACTATTTCTGTAGTCATCATCCTCCCGCCTTTATCCCACTCTAAGTGGTGTCGGTAAAACATGTCATAAGCTTGTTGTGATTTGGCTACGTATTGCAGGACCGGCCGCCTACTTGACCTAAGTCGTATTTTACGACACCTCGGTAAGGAATTAGAGGGGTCAACTCATTCTACTCAGCCGTATACCATACAGTGGGTCAGCTTACGTTAGTCGCCTTTTACGACACCTCAGTAAGTAATGAGGGTGGTCTATTCTACTCAGGCGGATACCATACAGTGGATCAACTTACCTTAGTCGCCTTTTACGAAACCTCGGTAAGCAATGAAGGTGGTCTATTCTACTCAGCCGGATACTACACGGCATTAACTATTAATTCTGTAGTATTTTTAATATTCATTGTATAATAACGACCTAAGTGAGCTTATTATTGAATTCGTCATGTCCCATCTAATGGTCGCTTTATTCGCACTCTTAATTTGTGTATTATGTGGTATGACAAAAATTAAGACAATAGTATAAAAGAAGAAGAATATTAGAACTACAGTAATTGAGATAAGTACCTGATGTAGATTGGAGTAAAGACGCTATAGAAGCGTTTAGAAGCGCCAGTTTTTGTGCTAAAGAACGTTTCATTGCAGGAACTTCGGCCTTATCGATTGATTTTAACGGCTGTAACAGTATAATAACAATGCAATCAAGAAATAAAGAAAATAAAGTATTCTAAGACAATGTCTTCTGAATTAATGCTGGAACAAAATTAGTATAATAAATTAGATGATATAGTGTGATTCAGTTATCCAATTTTGGAATTGTTTGATTTTGGCTGACAATTTTTTTTTAATCGTGGCATTTAGCAATGTGAATTCATCATCCTCCTGCCCTTATCCCACTCTAAGTGGGGTCGGCACAACATGTTATAAACACGCTGTTACATGATTTGGCTGCGTTTTTACGACCGGCCGCCTGCCTGACGTCAACTTACCTCTGTCGTATTTTACGACACCTCGGTAAGTATGAGGGTGGTCTATTCTACTAAACCGGATACCACACGGTGGGTCAACTTACCTTAGTCGCCTTTTACGACACCTCGGTAAGAAATGAGGTTGGTCTATTCTACTCAGCCGGATACCAAACGGCGGGTCGACTTACCTTAGTCGCCTTTTACGACACCTCGGTAAGAAAAGAGGGTGGTACTATTCTATTCAGCCGGATACCACACGGTGTTTAGCAATGTGAATTCATTATTTAAAATGCACAATTAATATAAATTATTTAAAATATAATTACTTACAGCATTTTTCATGTTTTTCAATTCATTTTCAGATTTGAAAATTGCTTTCTTGGCTTCTTCTGCAGTAGCTAAAAATCTACGAAACTGTATTTCTTGGTCTTCTTCAACACCTTTAAAAGTAGTTATAAGCTCTTACTTAAAAAAGTTATTATATGATACGAAAAAATGATTAATTTTTTAATCAAGATAAAAATACTTTTTATAAGTAGTTAATTTGCGTAATTTCATAATACAAAATTAATTATAAAAATATTTTGCACGTTAAAAATATTTCACTTAGAAAAATAAAAAGCGTTGTTTTTAAATGCAATCAGCCATACACTAAAAAGTAATGGTTTAATAGTTTCAGTACCAGGAACAACAGATTTAACAACTCAACAATTCAATCTATCACAAGTTTCGATTTTGTGTTTGTGATATTTACCGCTCTCATCCAGGCAGGCTTTTCTCAGTTTGCTTAAAGAAGTTTGGACAGACTTCAAACCGCTATTAAGTTGATCACTAGTGTGTCGATATTCAGGTGCTTCGACTATTGGATTCCATGTATTTTCCAAAACTTGTAGGCTATCGGTAAGATGATCTATAGCTGAGATTAAAGCTGCTTGACAATCTGTATCGACGATGCTTGGAGCTGTAAGCTGTTAAAATGCTATTAGTACTTCTTCTTCAACTTCAATTTGTTTACAAAATAAACTTTTTATAGAAACATACATCTTAATATAGTTTAAAAAGTAAAAAGTACGCTATAATAGTACATCGAATTAAAAAGTTAAAAATAACTTAAAATATTAGTAGAATGTGAAAACCTGTAAGTGCTATACAATATTATTTCATTTTTCTCCCTTTTCCTTTGTTTTTTGTTTGAAATGAGACAAGTTTATTAAATAACTATATTTTATGGTTTCTAATAAGTGTTCAAAGTTTGAATTAAATGTGTCTGTGCAAAGTAGATCAAAATTGGGTTCGAAGGAGTCGGTTGGAGTATAAATAGTTACCTCAGCAGTTGTTAGTAATTGCTGTGAAAATTCTGCTACTTTTACCCCAGCCTCGTCCAATTTCTTACTTTCATCATTTTGAGTAGTTTCAGCAAGCTGGTAAATATGGGAAAGTATCTGCGATGCTTGTTCCGTGGCGCACTTGGACAAATCTACAATCTAAAGATATGCTTATAAATTGTTATTCTTTATTGACTGAATCCACCACCATTCAACTTTTGTGTCACCATTCAACTTACCCGCTGTTCCTTCTGTGTAGTTTTTCGAGGATTTAAAATGAAGATTAGCTTTCCGGAAGCGTTCGCAAACTTTGAAGATGCATCGTACATTTCCTAAGCATAAGATTAACATTGGATATTAAATATTTTATGCCTATCATACGCTAAATATATTAATATGTTCGAAGTTACATTTTTATACAAATAAAATAATGAGCGCACAGATAATATTAATAGATACACCTAAGGAGCTTAATACTAATTTTCAGTAATAAGTTAGGAATAACTATAAATCCATCGAGTTGCGATCTGCAATATATAATATTAAATACAATATATAAATACAAAATCTTACCTTATCTTATATGTATTATATAAGATAATATTTATTCGGAGAGTTAAATTTTAGGTTCCAAATAACTGATGTATTTGCGTAGGATTATGATCTTTTATTTGGTATGTTCTAATAAGCTAATAAGGGACTCCGACTAACAAATTTATTTTTACTAGTTGCTTGGTATTTTGTCATACGTCATACGACAGATGACAAAATACGAAATAACATTTTACTTATATACGGAATATGTCTAAAATGTTATTTACTCATGAATACGTTTTAAATAAACACAAATTCACCTCATCTCCTATGGAATCACCACAAACATCTTTTGTTGCCTCTAATATAACTTTTAGTTGTTCTATCATTAGTTTTTGTGAATTTTCATCCGCATATCCATATGATCGTTCCATTTCTAAAACAAAAATTAATCACGTGTGAGTTATCTTTAATAATTTGAATCTCATGAAAAATTTAGCACTAAGCAAAAAAACAATTTTAGATACCTTTAACTATATCGGGTATAACTTCATTTATAGTATTAATGGCTGCTTCTCCAATTTCAAAGTGTGGATTTTCTCGATCTACAAAAAAAGTCACATAATTTTAACATCACAACATAACAATTTTAACGTCACATGTAGTTGCAAAATTAGATAGTGAACTTACCAGAAGTGGCCTGTAATAAAGTGGCAATCGCTGCATTTAATTTTGCTAGTTTCTCTAAGATATGATTTTGAGATTCTGTATTTGGTTTTTTCATATCTCCTTTTGATGTCTGAAAAATTTAACATGTTTCTTTGTTATTGAATGCGATTTGGAGCACGTATATATCAGTCAATTACATTTCAAATAAAGCACTTACTTTAGTGACAGATTGTTTTAATATGTTATCTAACTTTTTATCAGCGTCGATAAGTGATTTTTGAGCAGTTGATTTCTTATTTATAAAGGTTATTCTTTTCTTTTCTTTTTCTTCATTATAAGCTTTATCATTGTCTGCTAAAAAACAAATGTTAAATTATTTGACTGTCGTTAATAATAAGTAAGAAAATAAAATTATTTTTACCTGAACTGTCTAAACAGGCGTTCTTTATTTTGTCTAAAGCAATTTGTATCGATTTCAAATCACGATCAAAATTACTTCCAGTTTGTTTATTTTGCGGTGATTGAACTAATGGTATCCAAGTATTTTCTAAATCCCGTAGATGATCAGAAAAATGTTCAATGGCGGACATCAAAGCTTTTTGACAACGTGCATCTTCAATTGTTGGAGCTGTTATCTGAATAAGAAAGAATATTGATAAATTATTTAATTACTAATATTGTAGTGCTTCATAGTTAAGTACGAAAAAAATCTACAAAAAATTTATATTCAAAAATTAATATGAGACACACTACCTCAGCAGTTTTAAGTAATTGCTGTGCAACATCGACAACTTTCACACCGGCATCATCAAGTTTCATGCAATCCTCGTTTTCAATAACTTCTTCAAATTGATAAATATTCGATAGCATCTGAGAAGTTTGCTCGACGGCAGATCTTGACAAATCTATAATCTGAGTAAACATTATTATGTAAATGAATTTCGAATACACTTAACATCTAAAAATATACTTTAATTAAACTTACCTGTTTTTCTGCTTTGGAGGTTTTCCGAGGATTGAATAAATAAATTAATTTTCCTGAAGAGTTCGCGAATTTGGATGCAACATCATTCATTTCCTGAATAAGAATTATTTTGCTTCTACACATTTTTAATAATATATCTTATTCTTATAGAAAAATTGATATCAAAGTTTCTTAAAAGGAAACTGAAATATTTTTATTTTGATAATAGAAAATTAAAAGAAAATACAACCGCGAAATTTAAAATAATCATTTCTTTCATTCTTTAAAATAAAATACTAATTTCCATTCTATATTACTGATTTTTAAAGTAATTAAAATTCCTTGACTTTTCCGAATATTTACCGTAGCGTCTTCTGAACCGTCACAAACATCTTTTAATGCTTCTAACATAAACTTAAGTTCGTCCGTAATTGTTTTCCATGCATTTTCAGTCACGTTTCCAGAAAGATATTCCATTTCTAAAATAGATAATAGATTCATATTTGTAGCTTTAATTTAAAGAGCCTATGGTGAAGTATAAAAGTATTGTTTTTTGGTATCTATCGCTCGATATATGTTAAAGTATCCGTAACAGTTTTTGACTATACTGGTTACCTGCTTCAAAAAACTTACCTAGCGGCTCTCGTAATGCAAAGTGCTTACCTTTAATTATATCTGGCATTACTTTATTTACAGTATGAATCGACGCTTCTGCATTTTCATAGTCAGGATTTTCTTGATCTGTAAAAATATAGTAGTTATAAATTAGGTACACACAGATTATATTTTATATATTTTGTCAAAATTAAGTAAAAAAAGTTACCATAAGTTGCTTGTAATAATGTAGCTATTGCTGCATTTACTTCTGATAGTTTCTGACTGATATGGCTTTCAACGTCGGGCCTTGTTTTATCAATCTTCCTTTGCATTGCCTGAAAACGATAAACTAAAATAAACAATTTTGTTAAGTAACAAAATGTGGTCAATGTAAAAAATTCTTACCTTTGATGAAGATTGTTTTATTATTTCGTCTATCTTTTTATCAGCGTTGATTAGTGAATTTTTAGCATCTGTTTTCGTAGTAATAAACTTAAGTTTTTTCCTTTCCCGCTCGTCTTCATAAACTGGATCTTTATTTACTGTACAAAATTTATGTATATTGGATAAGTTATTGTTAAAATATTGATATCTAGAATTTAAAAATTAAGCAACGGCCTGTTACTATCTCACTGCTGGGCATAGGCCTCCTCTCTCCGTTTTTGGAGAGAAGGATTGGAGCTAAGACCTACCACGCTGCTCCAATGCGGATTGGTAGGTTACACATATCTCCAGAATTCTCTAGAGATATGCAGGTTTCCTCACGATGTTTTCCTTCACCGAAAAGCGTGTGAGAAATTGCAATTTTCAATTAGACACATAAGTTACTAGAAAAACTCATTAGTGCCTGCACGGGTTTGAACCCTAGACCGAAAGAGGCGCACGGTGTTACTACTGGGCTACCACAGCTACATATCTAGAATATTTTACTGTCTAGAATATTTTACTGCAATTAAAATAATAATGTGAATTTATATACCAGTGCTATCTAAACAGGCGTCTTTTAATTTGTCCAATGCAACCTGTATCGAATTCAAGTCGTGAGCGAGCTTATTTCCAATTTGCTGATTTTTTGGTGATTTTACCAAAGGTAGGCATGTATTTTCTAAATTTCTTAAATGAGCAGATAGATGGTCAATACTCGACAATAAAGCCGCTTGACAGCGTGCATCACCGATGTTTGGGGATGTAATCTGAAAAAGGGGAAAAATTGTTATAGTTATAGAATCGCCATTAATTTTTCTTGTAATAAAATTTATTGATAGTTCCTTTATGGGTTACCTCAGCGGTCTTAAGTAGTTTCTGTGTTATATTCGAAGTTTTAATGCCACCTTCATTCAGTCTCTTGCCATCCTCGTTTCCCACCGATTTTGCTAGTTGGTGAATATTGGGTAGCATCTGTGAAGTCTGCTTGACGACGGATTTTGACAAATCTATGATCTGCGCAAAGATATTTCAAGCAACATGTTAAATTTGTAATACATAGAAAATTTGGCAAACATATAGTAAATAAACTTACTTGTTCTTCTTTCTTAGGATTCTTTCGAGGATTCAAAACGTAAGTCAATTTTGTGGAACATTTTGCGAATTTTGAAGCAGCGTCATTAATGTGCTAAATAAATAAATTAAAAAATTATATTATGTTCATAAGTATGGTAAAACAAAATAATATATTTAAAATCTAAAAATACTGTTTTGTCTTATATTTTTTATGGTAGAGAAAAAAAGGTAGATCTCTATTGCAATAACAATTTTTGATTTACTAATTGTAAATAAAGCTTTACTACGAATTGATTTATCTATGTTTTTTGAATATTTACCGAATTATCATCTTCTTGAGAATTATCACAAATTCCTTGCGTCGCGTTCAGGAGCTCCTTCAAATGTTTAACTATTTCTTTCCACGTCTTCTCGTCTGTAGTTCCATGTAAGTTTTCTATGTCTAAAATATACATCATGGTTATTATTTCGTATTAGTTACTTGTTTAAGGACAGCTTGTCCTATATCTAACGCAGTTTATTATTCGATTATTTATAGTATAGTATAAATCAATTTTACCTTTAATTATATCTGGAGTTAATTTACAAATATTATTGATTTCTGTTGCTCCACTATTATAGTCTGGATTTTCACGATCTATACCGAAAAGAGAATATTAAATAAGAAATCTAATATAAATGATAATAATTAAACATGATATATACATATCATATAATAATAACATTACCAGAATTTATTAAAGCAGCAATAGCTGCATTCAGGTCTGCTAGTTTTTGCGCAAGTTGTTTTACTTCAGAATTATTACTATTAATTCTACTCTTTGCGTTTGGATTCTGAAATCAAAAAATGTATAGTGATATTTAAAAAACTTAGTCTGCACTGAAGATAATTTATAAAATTGTATACTTGTCACGCATATTTTACATTATACAAGCGATCTAGTTACTATCCTAGATGTCGTTATTTACTGCCACGATGCCATTTTAAGATACATTTAATGATCTAACCGACATTTTAGCTATTTCTGGGAAGCAACCGAGTTCAGTTAAATATTAGTATTACTTTTATTCTATTATCAATAAAACTAATTAGTATGTATAAATTTAAATTAGATTTTATTAAATCATTAATTTTCATAGTTACCACAGTCTCAGGCGTTTTCAACATATCATCCAGCTTTTTGTCAGCATCTATTATTACATTCTTTGCTGCTGATTTCGTTGCAATAAAGTTGATTCTCTCAATTTTTTTTAGCTCATCTTTATTGTCATTGGCTTTTGTTATAATATCATTGATACCTTAAAAAATTCTTTTGAATATCATCTTAGTTATAGTTAGCAATATTTTATAAGTTTTAAAGTGAGTGAGAAACATTATCTGACTAATCAATTTAATTTAATATTATGTACTTTCACAAATTTTTCATTGGTATAGATGTCATAATAGGAACCAATAAGAAGTAAGAATTTAAATACAAATCAGTAAAAGGTACCAATGAGTTTTCCTATTAAAACTTAGCCACATTGATATGAAACGCTTTTCGGTGAAGACAGGATGTAAATCTGTATATCTCTATAGAATTCTGAGGATATATGTAACCTACCAATCCGCATTGAAGCAGCGTGGTTGGTCTAAGCTTCTCCTTATCTCAAAAAGTGGGGTAGTAACAGGGCGCTACTTTACTTTTTTGATCAGTACTAAAACTGCATGTTGGATATTTTGCTCTATATCCTATTCCCTCCGAGAAGAGTACAGGGTTTTTCTTAGTTGTCTAACAATTTAAATATTTGCGAAATTATTACCAGTTCCGTCTTGACATGATTTCCGTAATATATCCAGTTTATTTTGTATACATCGCTTATCATGATTAAGCTGCTCAAGAACTTGGCAATGCTGTGGCATATGTAGTACAGGTTGCCAAGATTCTTCTAATTTATTTGTACAAGCAGTAAGTCTGTCAATGGCTGATAACAGTGTTGCTTGGCAAATTTTGTCATCAATGCTGGGTGCTGTAATCTGTAATAAAGTAATAAGTGTATAGATGCATTTGATTTGCTTATCTGTTGCTTTTTCCATACAAAGAACCTTTAAAGCGAAGCTTCTGAGACTTTTTCTTTTGCTTATTATGATCTTAATTGTTTTAATTATTTACCAAATTTTCACTAAGCTTACTGTTTATGTGTCATGATAGTTGGTGTATATATAATAAAGTTGGTTTATGTTGATTTTTAAGTTATTCCATATAAATTATCTTATTGCATATGATACTCGTATGATGTCAGCTGAGTTTTTGAAAACAATTATGCAGTATATTAATAGTGATAGGATTCAGTCATTTAAAATTACCTCTGCAGTTGTAAGCAATCGTTGAGCAGCATCTACCACCTTCACTCCAGCATCATCCAGTGTTTGACCAAGATCCCCTCCAATAGCTTCAGCGAGTGCATAAACATTGGACAGGATTCGGCTTGTGTCTTGAAGTGCGTTTCTCGACAAATCTATTATCTGTGACATATAGTATTTCATTGAAAAGAGTATTCGCTGATTTTTTGGTGTTTCTTCTTAGCTGGAAACTTTTTGAACCACTATTGCTTGCTTTGACCATTGGGTTTTGACCAAAATTTGACAATACAAAAACATATTTGAATAAGGAATATTTCGATTTTGTATACGTAGAAGTTTGTTATGATAATCCTTTGTTATGGTTACAAATATTTTTTTTATTTTTAATAAAGATAAATAATTAAATGGTAAATAATTTGATCCGAGATCGTGTCAGACTATGGGGGCTGTTTTGTTCACCGTTCCTTGAACCTCCTCCGTTTTTCGTTGTGTTATATGGTGAGAGAAAAAAACTCACTAAATTTACTATCGTAGACAGCCTTATTTTCGGATATATAACTGGGTCAGAATCAAGTTCTTTCTTGTATGATTATCTTAACTGGCAATTTAGAACATTTTGATATATTCCACTCACCTCCCTTTCCTTCTTAGGATGTTTCCGTGGATTGAACACATACACCAACTTTCCCGAAGCGTTGGCAAATTTGGATGCTGCATTATTCATATCCTGAATTTTATAATGATGTATTGAAAACATTTTATAGTCGTCAGGTAAATTCTAAATATAAAGTAGCCTCTATCAAAATCTAACCCATCAAATATCTACATGCCAATAACTGCGATTTTTTAGGTTGTCTCGGATTCAGAACATATTAAAAACACATACCATAATAATAAAAATATAATATTCTGATATTTGTGTAAAATTATTATCAATTTTGTCTTTATTTTAAGGCGTTTTATTATTATATAATCAAACGAGTCGCATCGCGATATGTCCGAGCTACCATAATCAGCTTCAACGTTACGGCAGATTTATAATCGCCGTAGGTACGAAGTGACGCTTTAATCAGTCAAGCGATAAGTATAAATCGCGAAAGTCTTTCATCTACATAAATACGAGTAACTTTATTTGGTGATAGCAATACATAATTTTTATATGGTTCTTATTCAATACCTGAATATTATTCCCTTCAGAACTGTCACAGATATCGCGCGTCGCTTCTAGCATGTCCTTTAGATTTTCAATAATAGTATTCCATGAATTTTCACTAAGCCCTCCTTGTATGGATTTAGAGTCTGAAATTTAGTTAATATTAAACAATCTGATTAAGATTAATGCCTTTGTTCGTTCTGATATCATGCAACGCCAGTTTGTACCTAGGAATTTATCTGTCAGTAGAATAATTTGTCTCTCCAATTCAAATTCTCCAAATGAGTCACGTCCATTGTTAGTTCAGATTTGGGAAGTGATAGGTCAGTCACTTTGATATTTGTATCGATTTCCTTATTCCTGGTTTTTTCTCGAGGAGATACTTCAAAAATAACTCTTTCGTCACCCGCTGGCTGACTGTGATCTTCACGAGACCCATAGTTTACGTCCTTTTTTACATGATCAAGCCTTTTATGAGTACTTAAATCGGCAAGGGGATAAGGGATATATATATATATATATATATATATATATATATATATATATATATACTGGATTAAAAGCAGATATATCTTACTGCATATTATTATCGCACTTACTTTCAATTATATGTGGTGTTAATTCAGAAATAGTTTTGATGGCCGCTCCAGCTGCTTCATAGTCAGGACTGTCTTCATCTAAACAAAGATAAGACTGTTTTAATGTTTTGGAACGATAAATATGTGTTGTAAAAGATAGATTTCTTCATTTCTTATTGACAATTTCACTTGGTAGAAAACCTCTAGCGTTCTTTTCTCGCCATCGCAATTTGAGATTTGCTATTAAGGCTTTTTAAGCCTCAATAGCCAATTGGGAAAGTTTTTTTTTTTAATATCCATAAAGACGACTCAAGCGAAACTCTTTCTAAGATATATTTTGCGTCATATTTTGAGGCGATAACTTTAATAGAACAAAGGTCACCTACTAAGTTTACCGTATTTTGGCTTCACCTTTAAGAATAAGCTCTACAGAAACATAGATATCTTTCTCGAAGATACATCGGTTACATAATTACCTGTAGCTTGCAGTAGAGATGCAATTGCAGCATTGAGTTGTGCCAATTTATCGGACAACATACGCTGAGCTTCTGGGTTAGCTTTGGAGTTCTGAAACATAAAGGAAATGTTATTATTTCTATTATTTACATATATATAGTTGTATATTATACACATAATCAATATGTGTATAATATACAACTTTCTTTTTATTAAATTGTGGACTCTTACTACTTTGTCCATAAGTATATCACTAATTTAGTTAAAATCCCTTTGTAATAACTATTTTGATACAATATACAAGTGTGTTATTTTTTTACCACCCACAATTTTTTATGGAGGAATAACCGTGTATGCCTGACATAAAAAAAGTAAGTAACGGCCTGTTACTATCCCACTGCTGGGCATAGGCTTCTACTCTCCGTTTTTGGAGAGAAGGATTGGAGCTGAGACCTACCACGCTGCTCCAATGCGGATTGGTAGGTTACACATATCTCCAGAATTCTCTAGAGATATGCTGGTTTCCTCACGATGTTTTCCTTCACTGAAAAGCGTGTGATAAATTGCAATTATCAATAGACACATAAGTTTTACTAGAAAACTCATTGGTGCCTGTCCGGGGTTAGAACCCTAGACCTCCTCGAAAGAGGCGCACGATGTTACCGCTGGGCTACCACAGCTTATGCCTGATATATGCCTGACATACTATACAAAAAATAGTGAGATTTCCACATTTCTTATATAAATATGGATTATTCATATCAAATTACAAAACGAACGAACACAGGAACCTTAGCTCCCATGTCAATATTTATTTTAGTTAACATCATATGGTATGTTTTTAATATTGCTAGAAAAAGAATCTCGTGTATGAGATTGTGACATAGATTCTTTATATACTTTCATTAATTAATCTTTTGCGGTAATAATGCCATATTTAGGTACCGTTTTTGTTGGTGGTAATTTCATTATCTCCTGGAGCTCTTTGTCCGCTCCAGTAAATGCATCTCTAGCTTGTGCAGTGGACGCAATGAATTTAAGTCGTCTTTGTTGTTGTATATTTGGTTCTGTGACGTCAGATGTATCCATTCCTTCTTCTTTTGTATCTATGATAGTTAAGTTTTTCATAAGAATTCCAAATACACGATTATACAAAACGGAAAGTTTAGTAAATAATATATATTTTTACGGGTTAGTATATTTGAATACTTACCCACAATTTAGATCAAAATAATAAAGTTTGAAGGCAATAGGCATTAGTTTATTAATAGTACCGTATGTTTAAACAGACGAAATAATTTTATAACACCTGGTGTATCTTAACTTGGTGCATTATGTACATATGTGTACATAGAGCTTATTTTTTATTTATTTGTTATCATTTTTCTTATTCGTCTGTTATAGAATGTGGTATGCGCCGTGTGGTATCCGGCTGTATAGAATAGTACCACCCTCAGTTCTTACCGGGGTGTCGTAAAAGGCGACTAAGGTAAGTCGACCCGCCGTGTGGTATCCGGCTGAGTAGAATAGACCACCCTCATATCTTACCGAGGTGTCGTATAAGGCGACTAAGGTAAGTTGACCCACCGTGTGGTATCCGGTTAAGTAGAATAGACCACCCTCCTTCTTACCGAGGTGTCGAATAATACGACTGAGGTAAGTTGACGTCAGGCAGGCGGCCGGTCGTAAAAACGCAGCCAAATCATGTGACAACATTTTTATAATATGTTGAGCCGACCCCACTTAGAGTGGGATAAGGGCAGGAGGATGACGTCTGTTATAGAATTAACAATGGTGCTCTATAGTGGTGTTATAATAAATAATGGGTCCATGCGGATATTCACATCGTCGGCGTAACTAGACCATAGGACGCCGTCACCGGGCGGCAATCCTTGTAATCGGATATGTTGCCGCCAGCCCTTAGGAATAGCTATTCAATTTAATCATTCTATCCTTAGCATCGAGGATAAACACTTTTAGTTTATAGTTAGAATGTAATTTTTATATAAAATAAATTAGTTTAAAATATTATTTCCTTAGCATCGTGCTCGGAAAGATGCCTTTTTAATTTGTAATTAGATTGTAGTTTTTATATAAAAAGAAATTAGTTTTAGTTATTTTGGGTTTTCTTGAGTCCTCCCACAGCGACTTCTGTAATTCGTCTATCAATACGTAAATCTAATTACCATTCAAATTACTATAGGCTCCCTTAAAGTTATCCAATGCTCTAGCTAAATCAAGCGAATAATCATGTAATTGTTTGGCAAAATAGTGACGATTTGGTTTTTCAATCAGTGGTTTCCAATTTGCAGCTAGATTGTCGGCAGCTGATGTCAGGTTAGTGATTGATGCTGTTAATGCGCTCTGACAATGCGGCTCTTGGATCGACGGAGCTGTGAGCTGTAAAAAAAGCATATTCAAAAAATAGGATTTATATTAATAATATTATTTGTTTCTTCAATAATCATATTTTTGTACTACACCTATATTGTTATTTATATTGATGGTTTGATGGACCATTTTTTCTTATTACTATCTACATTGTGAAGCATATAACATAATTGAACATACCTTAGCACAAATTATGAGACCATGAACAGCGTCCACATATTTAACACCTGCAGCTTTCAAGTCATTCGTTCGAGGATCGTTTACTTCCAATGCAGCCAATTCATTGACCGCCGATAGAACTGTAGAAGCCTTTTCTTCAACTTCCATGACCATTCCTACTATCTGATTGGATAAAATGATAGATAAGGAATTTACATTATATTTGTTGCCGTTATTCTTACATATAATGTTATATGTGAATTATTTTACAATTTTTTTTCATTGTTGCGTTTTGTATTTCAGCTTCATCATTCTCCTGCTTTTATCCCACTCTAAGTGGGGTTGCCACAACATGTTGTTAACTGATTTGGTCTGACGTCAACTTTTGGGTCGTTGATTCTACGCAGCTGAATACCACACGGCGGGCTAACTTACTCTATACGCCTTTACCGACACCTCGATAAGAAATAAGTGTGGTCCATTCTTTTGCTTTTGTATTTCAGTTAACCATAATTTTGTTAGCCAAAATTTTGTAATTCTCAAATTAAATTTTTATAATTTAACCACATTTCAAATTGTTACTGCATTATTAATGATATATTTCTCTCTCAATAATTACGAAGATATTTCTTTTTAATTAAAGTTAAAATTGGTTATTTTATTAAAGATCTTACCTTATGTTCATCATCATGGATCAACTGTTCATTAGGCTTGCGATATGATCTTCCAAGAGTGTAAATAAGTTTTTTAGCTAAGTCAGCATATCCATTGCCTTCATCTTGCATGCTCTGTAATCAAGTATATACGTTAAAAAATTTTGAAATTATGTAAAAAAATTGTAAAATCTATCATTCAAAGGTTTTTTTCCATTGAAGTATTTTTTACTTTACTGGCTTTTAAGGGCGGCGTGTTTTTTAATTTTAATCGTATTTTATAATAATGGTATAAAGTTATTGATGACATTAAAAATAATCTCACATTGATATCATGGGATCCAGTTAGCTTACACATCGTCCCTGTTCGTTTAAGTAATTGACTAATTTGTTCTCTGAGGATTTTCCCGGAACTCTTGTCTCCAGCAGCAGACAAAGATTTTGCATCTGTGTAGAGAATAGTTAATATGATGTAGATTTAGAAGTATTAAAGTTGATTAAAAATGTTGAGAAATTTGAATACAAAGTATTATAAGTCAGGTTAATTGGTTTGAAGATTTATCATCATTTTGCATTAGCTTGTATAACAAGATATTTTTCCTTAATACTTATTCAATAAATAATAAGAAATTTCTTCAAAAGTCAACTAATTTAATCTTTTTGACCAACTTGTCACATATTGGGCGACAATGTATTTTATATTATTGACTCAACTATTTGAAGGAGGTTGTATTTGAAACATGTAACACCTGCTAATATTCATCATTTTGCTTTATAGATTAAAATGAATAAGCTTTTAGATTTCATTTAATACTTATTATGGATCTCCGTAAAGTAACTCTTAATTCCATTAATTATTCAATTAATTATGATGATAAGAAATTTGTGTAGGCTCTGGAATAAAGATTTAACTTTCAACTGTGAAACGTCTTACATTCGTACCTTTTATAAGTTTCGGCATTTCTTCCGTAATGGTTTTCATAGAATTGATAGCCATCTCATAATCTATGTTTTTGGGATCTGTAAATTTAAATATTATCTTATATATATTGGAAATAACGCAGTTGTGTATGAGTCTTTAATAATGTTAAAAGGAATTTGACCTTATTATAATGCTTTACAATCTTAAAAGCGAAAAATGAGCTGCAAGAGTAATAATTTACCTGCATGTGCGTTTAGTAGCAACGCAATAGCGGCATTTAATTTTCCCATTTTGTCAAATGCCTTATACTCAAGTCGTCTTATGTCATCGTCATTGAGACTCGGTCCATGATAATCCTAAAACCAATATTTATGATGTTGATTATAAATATGAGCTCTTTGTTTGTACTGGTATGAAATTTGTTTTTAATAATTAAAAAACAAAAAAATTAATCATTTTAAAAAAGATTTAAAAATATAAATAAAATTGTGGACAGAAGAGTAGAAGAGACCTAAGTTGCTGTTAGGATTTTAGAACCTTGATTGCCGCAGTTGGTCAGAGAAACATATTTTTGAGTCATATCGTAATTTACTGTCACTATTTGAAAATCAGTTTCTCCGATGTAAGCTCCCACTAAAATCTTCGTACTACTAATAAGGTAAACTAATTTAAAATATATCTTACTTGCTCCATATCTTCTTGTGCTTGTTCCACGGCATGATAAGCGTTATCAGCTGCATGAATAAACGATGCACGTCGCAGTGAAGCTTCTGTTTTCTCATCCTGTATAAAGCTCTTACGAGCTTGCTAAAGGAATATTAAATTGTCATTAAAAGTTTTTACTTATGTGCTAACATACATGTAATTATTTACGTGGTAACCATAAAGAAATATCTCAAATGATTAGCGTTTTATGAAACGCTTTAATTAAGGGATTCTAATTATGGTTAATGAATTACCGAGATCAGAGTACGGCGTTTCTTGACTTGCGGATCCATAGAGAAGCACATCTGTGTGGATAGGTCTGCTACTTTCCTTGCAGCATCTTGGGCAGTGATTAGGTTGTCTGGATTGGCCTAAACAATTTTAAAACTAATAAAATTTACACAGGCAATTAAGGTAGGCAGGTTAAGGTAGATATTTTTGGTTATGTGATTTCTTCATCGAGCTAACCTCAACATGTAGCACTAAGCAGCTCAGATATCAACACAATTTAATAACTCGACGAAAAAGTTACCGATTTTAAAGCACCTTTTCATCGTTTGACTGATATCTTAAAGAAGTGTGTGCTAATTTTTATACAAATACCAATACATTAAAGAAATAAACTCAAATCCGTCACTTACAAGATCAGACTTGCCAGTCGTAGTGATTAGAATGTTGATGTAAGTACACAGCTCATCAAATTCTTCCAAAAGTCTTTTGGATCCATCACCGTGCAGACTACCGGCATATTCCTTGATACCTGTTGAGATGTTATTGATAATAAGCATATCATTTCTAGGAAGTTTATTCTTGGCTACCATCCGTCCCTTTGTATCAATTCTGTCATTATCATTGTCCTGACCAAAATTAATATATCTGGATTGCGCAATCCAGTTTTAAAATTCGACCAATTACATGGTATATAGGTATATCATACACTATTACGGCACTATATATTTACCTTTTATTATACCGGGCATGCTGTCCTCCATGTTGTCAACAATTTTTCTAACTTGCTGAATATTTGCCATGGTGGGATCTAAAATAAGTTTAATTTAATTTAATTACCTGATTCATCAAATATTATTTGTAAAATGCCATAAAATAAACATAATTTTACTTGATAGAAGATCAACAGTTTTCACAGATTCAGAGTTAAGGTGGTTAAGCCTTTTTTCGAACTCAGGCGGCATGTTGCTACGCATGCCGATTTCTCCTCTCTAGAAACAAAAAGAAAAATATGGGACCATAAATTATGTAGACAAGAGATATCAATGTATTTTTTTCTTTGACTCAGTGCTATATGTCTATTGGCGATCTTAACGTAGTAAAGGTAATAAAAACAAATGCTAACAATGATGCACTGCTACGTGATTTTATAAGGCTTGTAGAATGGTGCGTTTCTAATAAGATAAGTCTTGACATAGAAAAGTTAAACCATGCCTACACGTAAAATAAACAATATTTTAATAATTTAATTCTACATTACACACAATTACAACAACAAATACTAGTGGTGATCTTCATATACTATTATATAAAATGTACAGTGCACATATATATATATATATATATATATATATATATATATATATATATATATATATATATATATATATATATATACATACTACAAAGAACTGCATTCCCTACAATAGGCTTGGTCTTTCATAATTCCAGATACAAAATTATCTTACCGTCGCTTTCTGGCTCATGTCTCCTTGCATGCTCGTTATCATTTGCTGTATTGATACAATTTGCGTTCCTTGTTGGGAATGTTGACCTAAACAGAAGGATTTATAAGAATAGTAAATTAAAAATTATAATTTGAAAATACTTGATCAGTGAAATTCGTGAAAAAACTATTATTACTACACAACACAATTTATTTAATAATAAAGTGATAATTGATAAATAGGAAACAAAATATAAGTAAAATTTCCTAAGCCTGGAGTCAGTTAAATTTATAGGCATTCATTAATTATTTGTCGAAGAAGATACTGATTCAAAACTAAAAAGTTACTGCAATATTAAAAATTTCGTTGATTAAATAAATAAATAAAATATAAACACCTTGTTCAACTGAAATGATTTTACTCGGTCCTACATAAGAGATCTCCTGCACCTTTGATGGTACCACATTCTGGATGATGGCTCCTCTGTAATTAAATTTATTATTACTTTATAGGATGCCATTAGGGGCTAAAATTCTGTTTCTATTAATTGCAAAAATTAACATGATACCATATATATAAAAATAATAAAGAGAGTTATGTCTTTAAAATAAATAGCCTAAATGATATTGTGTGAATAATGAAGATAAAATGATAAATCTGAGGGAAGTCAAACTTCACTGTGATTTTGGTTAATTCAAATTTCTATTAAAAAATTAAACATAATCCAGATACAAAAGAATCTACAACTAAATCCAGTCTAGCTAGAAAGGTTATTAATACTGTTGCTTTTGTTACTCAAGCATCATCACTCATATATAAACAAGAGCTTTTAGGTATACAAGACTGTACATACACAAAAGGAAATATCAAATGTAATATAAAAATTATATTAATCGTTATTTCTACTTAAATTGCGATACATCTACTTGTTTCTTTGATAGGTATATTTTGATCACAAAACATATTTTACTTTGATGATGTGACCATGTCTTCACATATTGCCTCGCCCTCAACTGGAATCACGTTGTACGGTGCTGCAAGTTTCTTCCGTATTATGTCAATGTAGCCTTCTAGAATATCCTTAATACGTATTGCTTCATTAGTCTTTACAACATAATTCTTATCACTGAAAATAGATTTATTTGTATTCAGTGACAATGAAAATGTAAATCTCATTTTTTTTAATCAATAACGACCAGTCTTAGAATAGTTGTAACAATTGAAACGTCCTCCGCGACTTCTTTCACGCTAAATTAAGCTTGTATTTTAATTATTCAATACGTATTTTCCCCGTTCCCAAAGAAAAAACATGTTATTTATCCCTATTATTTTCTCGGTGTATTAGTTTAATTGTTCCATTTTATATCAATATTGGTCCAGCAGATCAGCCGTGATAGCTTAGCAGACAGACAGAGAAAAAGACTTTCATTTCACATTTATCTATAATTTATTATCTTAATAAATTATGGGATAAGTCTATGTTGACTGTTATGGCTTTCAAAGACTGTCTTAAGAGATGTTCTCAATATCTTTTTATACAAACCTGTAATCACCAAAATTTAAACTGAATGATTCAGTTCCGGCTGTGTAGCTTTTGACTTGAGTGAGAAGCCAGACTTGTAGAATCTCTTTTGTCTCCTCATCGAGTCGTAGGATCGACTCAGAGTTAATACCTAGTAAGCGTGGCACTAGTTTCTTCTTTCCTTTTTGTTGTTCCTGGACAAAGGAGTTGAAGTGAAGACTGTAACTGACTTTCAAAGTATTTATTATTACTGTTAGCACCGTCTAAAATAGGTTCAATTTGTTACAACAAATTGATTAAATTTCCAAATTGATTTCTAAACAAATCTTTCACTGACACACAAAACATTGTCTATATTTTCTGGTATAGTTAATTCACTAGCGTCTATTCAAGAAATTTGAGACGTTTTTAAATTTAGTAGAATTCAAAAGTCATAGCGGGCTATCAAATGTGCTGGTGCCTTATGTACTTAAATCAGTAAGAGTAGATAAGATCCACGGTAAAGTCGTAAAAGTTTTTTGTAACCTTAATCCTGATTATCATGGTAAAAAAATTGGGTTTTTATATCTGGCATTTGCCCAAATAGCTACAATAAACTTCTTAGTACGATAAGTGAGAGAACCTTACCTTTACCAAAAAGAAGGTGACTCCATAAGTGGGAAGTTCCCTTGCAGTCTTCGTGTACAAATGTTTAGCTTCTATCTGACTCAAGCCATGGTATTTTCCATGTATCTTGAATATCTTCTTTTCTATACCCCATGAGCACGCGTATTGCTCTGGCAGGAACTCCTTTAAACTGTTATAGTGATCACATAATATTAAAAATTATCAAATTATAAAATTAATTGTAAGGCATTTGATTATCGTGGCAAGTTGTATACCTGAAAGGTGATGTATCTAACAAAATGATTTATCCATTTTACTACGGGATCATAAATTTAAGTGAGGAGGAGCTTAAATCCACCACGCTGCTAAAATGCGGATTGGTAGGTTACATCACGAATTCTCTTGAAGCCAGAATTGGAGAAAAGAAAAAGAAGGAAGATATTGCGGTAGAAATTACTATTGGTTATGATTGACTAGCTTTTATGTACAACGTGATTTGACCTTGATCTGAGTGTAACATCCAATTTAGATTACCACTACGGGTCTAAAAACGCAAATAAGAAATATACAGGCAATGTCAGTATACCTAAGAGCCGAAAGAATCAAGATCAATCAATCAATCAATCAGTCTGATAAGGATTTAAGACAACTTACTTTTCAATAAAGCCAGGCTTGTGCTTATCTTCCTGGAAATCTCCATACTGCACCTGACATTGTATCCCAGCAAACTCAACCGCTGAAATTAGCAAAAGTGAATTAAATATACCAAAAATATTACAAAGTTTCAAATTGCAAATGAAAATAATGCTCCTTCCCAACGATAACGATGTTCCAAATTATTACGTCAACTTTAGCAGAAAAATAAATACTCCAGGAAAAACAGATATAGTGTGATAGCTTAAAATAACTCATTAGTTTACCATTTAAAAGTAATATGAGTTTCCTTGATGCGTCCTTGGTTATCAATGTGCGTAATATTTTAATAATTTTATTATTTCGGTCACGTTAAAAAGTTATGTAAGGAAATAGATGATCTTTCTAATAGGTTCGCAAATATTTATAAGCAACATACTTCTTGCGCACCAAAAATTGGCGATAATTGAGGATAACATAAATGATAAGAATGCATGGAATGCATGCGGAATTGATTTAGCTACTTGTCGCCCTTACACAAGACAGTAATGATGACAAGTAACTAGTTATATGAATTATGTTTTGTAAAGAGCAACTGCTTAGTTTTTTCCTTCCTCTTATTGAAAGGAGCAATCCTTCAATTCGGCAGTAGAATTGACGAACAAAAGAACTTACAATACTTAACAAGTTTATTTGAATGAATAATAATCACTACATATTATAAAACTAAGTCCATATTTCCGTATGTACGCATAAAACTTTAAAACTACGCAACCGATTTTGATGCGGTTTTTTTTTAATAGATAGAGTGATTCCAGAGGAAGGTTTGTACGTTTAATAACATTCAATACGAAGTAGAGAAATAATGTATTTTTTGAGGTTTCTGTAAATAATTACTTTTTTCCCGCTTACATTGCAAACGCAGGCTAAACCCTACGAGATTTATCAAAATGATGTACTAAGTATTTGTACACCTTAAAAAGGTCTACAGAAAAGTCCGCGATGGTATATATCTATCTCTTATGGATAACTCACAATAGCAGTTTTTTTCATTTAATTTTTACGAAAAATGATGCCTTATGTTCAAAGCAATTTTTATACAATACAACATTAATCCTTATCCAATTGAGTACCTTAAATAAATTGTTGATTTAATATAGATCAATATTGCCGTTTACAGCATGTAATTTAAGTGAACATTTTCGGATATATTACAGATTTAAAATCACGCGAGGAGGCCGCGCTTAGAACTATAAGCACTTCGAATTTAGCAGCGACCGGAGGCGCAACTAAATGTCCTTCTTTCAAGTTTATATTGTCTAATGATAAGAAAGCTATGAATGTTGTATGTAAAGACATTGTCTAATCAATTGTAAAAATAAATAATATCACTACATAGTATAAAACAAAGTCGCATTCTCTGTCTGTCCCTATGTCCGTATATCTATGTATGCTTCAATCTTTAAAACTATGCAACAGATTTTGATGCGGTTTTTTTTAAATAGATAGAGTGATTTTAGAGGAAGGTTTACATGTCTAATAATATTCAATATGGAGTAGAGAAATACTGTAATTTTTGAGGTTTCTAATGTGATGTCGTAAATAATTACATTTTTTCCGCTTACATTGCAAACGCAGGCTAAACCCTACGAGATTTATCAAAATGATGTACTAAGTATTTGTACACCATGAAAAGGTCTACAGAAAAGTCCGCGATAGTATATATCTATCTCTTATGGATAACCCACAATAGCAGTTTTTGTCATTTACTTTTTACGAAAAATGATGCCTTATGTTCAAAGCAATTTTTATACAATACAGCATTAATCCTTATCCAATTAAGAACCTTAAATATATTGTTTATTTAATATTGATCAATATGACCTTTTACAGCATGTAATTTAAATAAACAGTTTCGAAGATATTACAGATTTAAAATGCGGGAGCCGCGCCGCGAGCCTATAAATAGCGCGTCGGAGGTCGCGGTTCGCCTCTCGGCGATGCTTCCGCGCTAGCCCGTCTTATCGGTGACGCTGTCAAAGCCATTAGGGCTAACAGCATTAGTCAAATTCGAAAAAAAAAAGAACGCGGTTCGCTCTTTAACCATTTGAATTTAGCAGCGATCGGACGCATTTATGATCGGAGCTCTCTAGCGAGGAAAATAACAATCACTATCACTACATATTATAAAACAAAGTCCATATTTCCCTATGTATGCATAAAACTTTAAAACTACGCAACAGATTTTGATGCGGTTTTTTTTAAATAGATAGAGTGATTCCAGAGGAAGGTTTGTACGTATAATAACATTCAATACGGAGTAGAGAAATACTGTAATTTTTGAGGTTTCTGTAAATAATTACATTTTTTCCGCTTACATTGCAAACGTAGGCTAAACCCTACTAGATTTATCAAAATGATGTACTTAATATTTGTACACCTTGAAAAGGTCTACAGAAAAGCCCGCGATGGTATATGTCTATCGCTTATGGATAACCCATTAAAGCATTTTTTGTCGTTTACTTTTTACGAAAAATAATGCCTTATTTTTGAAGCAATTCTTATACAATACATCATTAATCCTTATCCAATTAAGTACCTTCAATAAATAGTTGATTTAATAAAGATCAATATGGCCGTTTACAGCATGTAATTTAAGTGAACATTTTCGGAGATATTACAGATTTAAAATGCCGTGAGGACGCCGAGCTTCACCCTATAGCACTTCGAATCTTTTAAGAGTTTGTTTAAAGACATTCTGTAATTAATTGTAAAAATAAAATACATAGGGAAAATATAAAAGTAAATAAGTAATAATGTACTATATGAATTTAGATATTCCAAAGATAACAGGAAATCTTCTTGGTATAGGGAAAGGAAATTGTTTTTCTCCAAATTTAACGCTACGGCCACGGGCAGTAATGAATAAATCAAAACAACTGGATCAATTTTAATCATTTTTTTACACTGACTGACATGGGATATATATTTTATACCCGTGCGAAGCAGGGGCAGGCCGCTAGTATTTTATATTTGATTATAAGTGTAGAATATAGCGAATATAGAATATGGCAAATATGGCGTAATTAGTATCTCTACTACCAGTAAAGACATCTCTGAATAAAGTGATTCCTTTACAGAAAGATATAAAAGAAAATTAAAATAAAAAGTGCCCTGATGAGTTCGAAACTAGTCGGATTAACCCGATAGAATAAACCATGTGTGGAGACGGTTTCTATACATTAACTATGCATACTAGTCATGATAGTTTAAATTTAAAAAATAAAAATATCACCTTTATCCTCTGTGACTACTTGTCTACCGTCTAATATGGCTTCTCTAGTCTGAACGTACAAGAGGTTCAGCTGTACAGGATCTCTGGAGTCAACATTCCGATCGGAGTAGAACAGTCTTCTCTTGAAGAGTAAAGTCTCTTTGGGATCCACTTTTAATTCGCGCAGGGTTTTATTGTGATCCAACCATTCAACTAAAATATAATTACTTTTATAGGTAAAGAAACGCAATCATAATTGTATTTGTAAAACTAATGTACTTTAACAAGCTAGAACTTTCATACAATATTTGTTTAAACTTTGATACCAAAATGAGCCGTGCCCACCAAAAAATAAAAATCTAACTAAAAACTAAAACTCTAAATCTAAAACTAAAAATCTTAATTGCCAAGAATGAAATTGTAAATATGATTGTTTGACAAGGAAGCAATTCTGTATTAGTCACTTCAAGAATGATATATTCCAGATTTTATCATCATTTAAAAAAATTGATATCAACCAAGATGCCAATAGTTAATTGAGATGTTGATTGAATCGTTACTAATACTATTAGCTTAAATTTTTGAATTTTCTCAGATCTCTAAGATAAGCTATTTAACATGAGCGAATTTTTCAAAAATTGCTTTTATTGCTTTGAAGTTAAGTAAAGCGTTTGTTAATTAATAGATATAAAAAAATTAACCATTGTCATCAGTTTTGAGTTTCTTGCTCATTTCCTGAAGCTGCGCATCTTTCTCCCTTTGTATGGTCTTTCTCTTGAGGGTTAGAGTGCCGGTTATAGGTTTTACTTCTTCATCGAGTTTAGTCTCTTCATGACACTGAAATATAATTATAATTTTAGTTCAACTGTATATAAAAACGAAACTTTTCTAAGCCTTATTTATTTTTGTGAGATTTAAAATATAAAAAAATACTAATACTATAATTTATACAATTTTAATTACTTGCAGTATTTGCGATTATTATCATGAATACACAAATTTTCACAACTAAATTCATCTAAATCTATTAAGAAGTTTAAATCTTTTGCTTTCAATATATTTAAAGGTAATATATTATATATAAGGCAGGTAGAAATATACTGGATGAGGATGACTTTTAAATAGTAGCCACCTATTTTAAAGTCTTCCTGATGAATAAGAGCTGATTAATCATCTAGTCATCATTAACCGTCGTAACTACGCCATTGTCATATAATAGTGTATTATCTATGACTGACGCTCATTAGAACTTCAAGGTAATCTTTGTTGTGTCACGTCGCTCAAAATTCTTTGTGAACCATTCTTTTCTAAATTTTATTGCAAGAACTCACCAGGCCATATTCTTCGTAGTTACTGGTCCCAATTTTTTCACAAATAACCGCCATCAAATCTTCGATCCTCTGGGATTCGTCTATTTGAAGTGTTTTGACGGAACCTTATTGACAATAGAATAATAACTGATTTCTTCCAAACATATCTTATTTCTGACAAATATGGAATTCTACGTGTTTGTGCGTAGTAGAAAATTTAGATATTTAAGAAACCGTAGCTTAACCCTTGAGAAATTATTACCATCCTAATTTATTCCTGTATGCTTAAGGGCTACAGGAATTGTATTAGTGGAAAGAGCCCTTTTGATACTATCAGATATATATATTAATATATTCAAGAATTTATAAGTTCCATCTGCTTTCATTAACCTCGATTTTAGTAATATAAGTAGCTAAACTCAGAAACGAATTGTACTTACCATCTAACATTCTGATCTTGAGATTACGCAACTTTGGTAGGTATAAGAGTGAATCTCCATCCCTCAGCATGTAGTACTCTAAAGGTCGATTCTCATTTAGCCATATTCCGGAACATTCACTATCGGCTGATGTAAGAAAGAATCCGTATTCTGGTAAAAAAAGTTAATATTATACATTTAATTAGCTAAAGTTTGTTTACAGAAAGGTTGTTTCATTTTCTTTTTTTGAATTCAAATTCAAATTATTCTATATTCAAATAAACTTGTAAACAAATGCTTTTGAATCGTCAACACTACTGCAACAGCAGTAAAACAGCTTTCCGAATCAACAGATTCGGAAAGCTGTTTTTACTTCCTACCGCGAAGAGCCAGCACGAAACTTGGTTGCTCTTTTAAAACTATAATTCCTATTACTTTTATTTAGTTATTACTGTCTCGTACAGGGTCGAAGAATAGCTATGTCCACGCATTCTTATTATCTAAGTAATTTTCAATAGTATAGTAGGCTTTCCGTATTATTCTTTTATTAATAGTGTTTTTAAACTGCTGTAATGGAAAAGCTAAAATTGATTGCGGAATTTTATTATAGAATCTTATACCAAAACCCACAAATGATTTAAGTACCTTTGCAAGGCGCAAAGCAGGAGCCGCAAGCTTATGTCGGTTCCTACTTTGTCTTTACATCGTATTTTACATCGCCAATCGTTTTATAATTATGTATATTCGATTGATCGATATCCTGCGGTGGGTGTAGTTCTTTAGAATATTTTTAATTCTGATAAAAGATTAGGATCGCCGATCCTGTGTCACTTTGATTCAGTAGCTCGCGGAACTTTTTTGAGGTACTTAGTTTACCTCACAGAGGTCTACCACCACTTTTCAGGTATGGGTTTGTTATTCTTGGAACCCTGTTCGTTTGTTCATACTGATCTGATTTAATGGGATGCTATTCTTGATACAGACAACATTGATTTAATGCGATGTTATTTTTGGTACACAGAGATTGTCAGCATTACTCAAATAAGTTTAGTTATATACTAATCGGTACAACCACACCATTTACTTTATTTTACCTTCGAACACGTGAAAGATCTTGAACTTGAAACATTTATCTGATCGTTAATGATGGTGCCATTATTATGTTTGATAATCTCAAGTTGCTCCCAGATGTTGAATTTCAGACTTTCTTCACAGGTGCGCAAGACTTCGAAACTATGGTCATTAGGAACTATATAATCTATAAACTATTAATTCTATAAACTGTTTAATCATCAAGGCGTTTCAAGGTACCTTTATCAGAATCCAAAGTTAGTATCTTCTCTCGGACGATTCTATGTGCCTGCAAAATGTTTGTGGTGGTGTCGAACATCAAAGTCCTGGTGACCGCTCCTTCGTCAAGTACGATCTTCAACGAGAGTGGGGCCATATCTGTAACAAAATACGCAGGCGCAGGTTTGATGTTAGCCGCCATGTTTGCTTTGTTACAGAGTTGGGCAGTTCCTTACAGAGTAGCGAAAGAGAATTGGTCTCATTATAAACAAAGTATTGTTTTAGTACTGGCTGTAGACCATATGGGTGTACAGGAGTCCACATGAGGGTTATATAAAAACTTACGTGCTTATATATTTTCCTGTCCTTATCCGTAAGTTGGGTCGGCGCAACATGTTTTTCTCTTTCATTTTGTCTTATCATTCGTCAACTCTGGCGCTACTTCTTTTATATGCATGTCATACTTCACACAATCCAACCATCTCTTTTTAGGTCTCTCCTTTTTTAAGACTTACGTGCTTATTTATCAATTATCAGGCTTTACTTATCTCTGGCAAATTTCTGGAATTTTTGAAACCCATCTTTTCTAGAGCACTATGATGGGTCTAAGCTCTTCTCTAAAGAGAGTTTGCCCAGCGGTGGGACATTACCATTAAATTTTCGATTCAAGCAAAAACAAACAATGAATCATAGATATAATATGATGCTTTCGGGTCATGTTATTGACACATCTAATAATATACTGCAGTATATCAAGTTTAATAACAAGTTGTTCCTATGACTTTTCCCGCGTAAATGACGTAATATTTATTAATTGAAATTTTGAAAATAAAAGTTATTATTGTAAAGAAGTTACAATAAAATTACTTTGCTGTAATCCGCGTTTGTTCAGAGAATACATGCAATGCTAAGTGCATGAAGCAGGCAACAATCAGATACCACATACATGCAGGACAAGCCGCCACACGTATATTCTCTTAACAAACGCGGATTACAGCAAAGTAATTTTATTGTAACTTCTGTACTATGGAGCTCCTCAAAGTAACACCTGCTTTTATAAATTATTTAAATTATTTATTGTAAGTTAACCAGCCAAGCCAGCCAAAGAGCCAAGCTGACCCGACACTATACCGAAGATATCCCGGACGTCAGCCTATACGAGATTAGTATGGCTCTGAAACAACTTAAAAACAACAAGGCACCAGGTGATGACGGAATTACAGCAGAACTTCTGAAGGCCGGTGGAAAACCGATGCTCCAAGTCCTTCAGCGAATGTTCAATTCCGTCATTCACGAAGGCATTACGCCAGAAGCGTGGCACAGCAGTGTGGTGGTTCTGTTCTTCAAAAAGGGCGACAACGCTTTATTGAAGAATTACAGACCCATCTCACTGCTGAGCCAGGTTTACAAGTTGTTCTCGAGAGTCATAACGAATCGTCTCGTTCGTAGGTTTGACGACTTCCAGCCTCCCGAACAAGCTGGATTCCGAAAAGGCTACAGTACCATAGACCACATATTCACGCTGCGGCAGGTTATACAGAAGACCGAGGAGTATAACCAGCCACTTTGCTTGGCGTTTGTGGACTATGAGAAGGCCTTTGATTCGATTGAAACATGGGCTGTGTTGAGGTCACTTCAGAGATGCCGAATCGACTACCGGTACATCCAGGTGTTAAAGTGTTTGTACGAAAACGCCACTATGTCTATCCGCCTCCACGAAAAAACTACGAGACCAATCCAGCTGCGGCGAGGAGTGCGCCAGGGGGATGTTATCTCCCCTAAGCTATTTACCGCTGCACTGGAGGACATCTTTAAGCTTTTGGACTGGAGCAGATACGGCATCAACATCAACGGCGAGTACATCACTCACCTTAGGTTTGCCGACGATATAGTGATTATGGCAGAATCTTTGGAAGACCTTAACACAATGCTCGATGACCTCAGCAGAGTATCTCAACAGGTGGGCCTTAAAATGAACATGAGTAAGACGAAAATCATGTCTAACTCAAATGTTCCGCTCCATCCGATCATCGTTGAAAACTCTGTACTCGAAATTGTAGACGAGTATATATACCTCGGACATACGGTCCAGTTAGGTAGGTCCAATTTCGAGAAAGAGGTCAATCGTCGAATCCAACTCGGATGGGCAGCGTTCGGGAAGTTACGTGAAATCTTTTCGTCCAATATTCCTCAGTGTCTGAAGACTAAAGTCTTCGAACAGTGCGTGTTGCCAGTGATGACCTATGGCTCTGAAACTTGGTCGCTGACTATGGGCCTCATAAGAAAGCTCAGAGTCGCTCAGCGGGCGATGGAGCGAGCTATGCTCGGAGTATCTCTACGTGATCAAATCAGAAATGAGGAGATCCGTAGAAGAACCAAAGTAACGGACATAGCTCAACGGGTCGCGAAGCTGAAGTGGCAATGGGCGGGGAACATAGTTCGAAGAACCGATGGACGTTGGGGTCTCAAGGTGCTAGAGTGGCGACCCCGCACTGGAAAACGCAGTGTAGGCAGACCCCCCACCAGATGGACAGACGACCTCAAAAAGGTCGCGGGGAGCCGCTGGATCCAGGCGGCACAAGATCGTGTGGCGTGGAAATCCATGACAGAGACCTATGTCCAACAGTGGACGGCTATTGGTTGAAGAGAAGAAGAAGAAGAAGTTAACCATAAGAGATAGTCAGTCGCGGGCTTTTTTGTGGAATTTTAGTAGGTCTTTGATTAATTAGTACATTACTTTAGTGTCTTGATTGGTTTACGAGACGCACGCGAATAAAGCTCCCAGTAGGACAGTTTTTTTAAAATTGCGTGACCACTTCAACACAATTTTCGGAAAATTCAAATTCAAAATATTCTTTATTCAAATAAACTTGTAAACAAGTGCTTTTGAATCGTCAACTCTACTGCTGGTTCGGAAAGCTGTTCCTACCGAGAAGAGCCAGCAAGAAACTCGGCGGTTGCTCTTTTAAACATATAATTCTTAATACTATTTACACTATTTAATATAAAACAGTAATTATACTATTAACTTAAATATTCCGGAAGAATTGCGCCTTTAGTAAAACCTGTATAAAAATTCGTTCAGTAGATTTTGAGAAAATCAATCACATACAGACGGATAAGTTTTGGGGACTTTGTATAATAAACTAGCTTTTACTCGCAACTTCGGTCGCGTTGACTGTTGTCGCGTGGTAGGTTAATAATAGATGGCGCTTTTCAATGTCATTCCTGTTAAATTAACAGGATTTCTATAGCATATATGTTACCCCGGTATATAAGAAATAATTGTGCCATATTTCATCGATATTGGTTCAGCGGATTCGCCGTGAAAGACTAACAAACATACATCCATACTCACAAACTTTCGCATTTATAATATTAGTAGGATAGAATAGAATGGGATATTCTCTTTTGCCCTGGATAAATAGCTAAGTACAAAAGTAATAATAAAATTATTTTGCTATAATCCGCGATGAAGTAAAATAGAAAATATATATAATGCTAAATGTAAGTGGACAATCGGTTATCATACCTGATACATGCAGGATTCGTAAAAAAAATCACTTTGCGATTTTGGTCGTGGAGTCTATCTCCTGATGATGCTTCGGTGGGGGGGCGAAACGATTGTTGAGTTTGTGATAGTGAACGTATATAGTTTGTATCGTGGTGGCGGTGGTGGAGGTTTGTGCATGTGTTTTTTTTACGAATCCTGCATGTATCAGGTATGATAACCGATTGTCCACTCTACATTTAGCATTATATATATTTTCTATTTTACTTCATCGCGGATTATAGCAAAATAATTTTATTATTACTTTTGTATTATGGATCTCCGCAAAGTAACGCCTAATTCTATAAATTATTTAAATAGCTAAGTGATTTTATCGTTTTGGAATATGAATGCTCAAGTTTACTGTAAAGCAAATACAAACAAAATGTATAAATACCTTTGATAATTGTAATGATTCGCCGCTTCACATAACTGTTAAAGTAAGACTGGCATTATCCTGTGAGCATAATAACCGTATGAATCATTTTGTGGTTAAACACCACACAGGCCTTATCAGCTTGCTTTGTAGCTCGATTCCAATGCGAGGTTAATGATACAATATTTCACGGTTAAAACATATTTATGTTGTACAAGCAAACCTGGTCAGGCTGTATTTGTTTTAATTTCTTTTGACGTGATAACGTCTTAAATTAGGTTGCGACTTGGAGTCACTCATGAAAAAGTGTAACGCCCGCTCACGTCTGTTACGATGAGTCACCGAACGAAAGAGCGGCCCGCTGGACTGGCGAATGCCTCGCGTCTCTCTTCCACTCAAACATGAAACATGAACTATATTTCTGTAGTTAAAATTTGTGCAATTCTTATTTCATTCAATTCCTTGTTCCTATTATGCACTTAAATAATATTCATATAAATAAATATTCTACTGAGAAAAAGACGTAGTCACGTAAAATCTTTGCCCGTAAAACCGACTTTACAGGCAACCGTTTTTTTTTTCCAAAAATAATTATTATTTTTTTTATTTACATCAAAAATGTACAAGTTATATCTATCTTAAATTACTTACACGCTAGGACTATACAAATCATGCCCACGTGGAATGGTCCCAAGAATGCTGGCAGCGTTTCCGCGCTAAATCGCTAAGCTGATTCTTTGTGCGAAAAAGGGGCCAGCCCTCTTGTCATCTGGTGGTGTTAAATCGGATAAAAAAATTAATAATAGATTAAATAGTTAAATTTATAAACTATTTCTTTTTCTTTATACTACCCGTATTCTCTTTCTTCTTCAATTCTTGTCCTTTTCCTTCTGTTACTCAAAGGTTGACTGGAAGGGATCCCTTTTAGGGATAAGTCCGCCTTTATACATGTGCTTTTTTAGCTTCTTCTTTACTAAACTTCTTTACTCTTTTTTAACTAAATGTATAAAAAGAAATAAATAAATAAATTTATACAATTAGGCGTTACTTTGCGGAGGTCCATAATACAAAAGTAATAAAAATTATATTTTAATAAAATCCGCGATAAAACTAAATATATGTAATGCTAAATGTAAAGTGTACTATTCGTTCTCATACCTCAAACATGCAGAATTTGTACTCATGCACTACCCGCCACTAATTGAACAACAAAAACACAATCACTGCAAATATTCACCACCACAATCTCAACAATTGCAAAGCTATGCGACTTTTTCGTGGAGTCTATCTCCTAACGATGCTAACACGGCGAAACGATTGTTGAGTTACTGGTGGTGTATGCGTGCAGTGCTTGTATATTGTTGTGTTATTGGTGGCGGGTTGTGAATGTATTTTTACAAATTCTGCATGTATCATGTATGAGAACGAATAGTAAAGTCCACATTTACTCCTTTGCTTGGTCACGTGATTACAGCGTTTTTTGTATTAAAAAAATAAAGAGATTATATTTTACTATTTCCATTTCTAACATCTTTAAATTCGGCCATATTGCATCTTTAAATCAGTAAATAAGTGACTCTAGATAAGTAAATAATTACATAATTATTTACATAAATAATTACATAATTATTTACTTATCTAGAGTCACTTATTTACTGATTTAAAGATGCAATATGACCGAATTTAAAGATGACTCTTTTGACTCTTTTGACATCAAAAGAGTCACTTATTTACTGATTTAAAGATGCAGTAAATCATAACAATAGCACTTGATATCAATATTGTAACAATTGCTTTGTTATAACTTAATGGGAATATGCAGTGTTTTAGACTATAACTTTCCGACGGCTTGATTTTCACGACAGTAACAAAAATCCCTAACGAATTATACACTAAATCCCTTTTGAATCACTATTGTGAGGAATCCAGATACGCCGTGGTGTATCCGGCTGAATAGTATAGTACCACCCTCATTTCTTAACGAGGTGTCGTAAAAGGCGACTAAAGTAAGTTGACCCACCGTGTGGTATCCGGTAGAGTAAGATAGATCACCCTCTTTCTTACCGAGGTGTCGTAAAAGGTGACTAAGGTAAGTTGACCCACCGTGTGGTTTCCGGTTGAGTAAGATAGATCACCCTCTTTCATACCGAGGTGTCGTAAAAGGTGACTAAGGTAAGTTGACCCACCGTGTGGTATCCGGTTGTGTAAGATAGATCACCCTCTTTCTTACCGAGGTGTCGTAAAAGGTGACTAAGGTAAGTTGACCCACCGTGTGGTATCCGGTTGAGTAAGATAGACAACCCTCATTCTTACCAAGGAGTCGTAAAATACGACTAAGGTAAGTTGATGTCAGGCATTCGGCCGGTCGTAAAATACGTAGCCAAATCATATGACATGTTTATAACATGTTGAATCTAGATCTTTAAGCTGTGACAGCCTATAAAAGGCCACGACTGACTTCGTTTTTGGCGTACGGCATTCGTAGGAGGTAGACGTTTATTTGGTAACCTCATGTTCTTCTCGATTCTAACCACAAATAATCGCTATTCTTGATAAGAGCGACCACTGAGTATCTTGCCAGTTCTACTCAAATGTATTAGTGTTCCGAACTGGTGGTAGAAGTCATTCTGTCGTTGGATTTTGTAGTGAAAAGTGTTGGTGCACAGTTAGGTGCCCGACGTGATTCCCTAAACGCATTCGTTTATTTTTATTATTCATTTTTAATTGAATTTAGACTTAATTTCTGACACTACCTATTATGAAAACCAGAGATCCGTTTGTCAATTGCGAACAGATAGACTAACAGATGCGGAGGACATTGTATAACAATAATTAGTATATACAGATATGTGGTGTTTCTATGTTATATACATAGTACTTGGGTGTGTGTACCTGTTTTGTGTCTCCACCGAGTTTCTTGCTGGCTCTTCTCGGTAGGAACAGCTTTCCGAACCAGCAGTAGAGTTGACCATTCAAAAGCACTTGTTTTTTAATTTACTTGAATAAAGGATAATTTATGGCTGAAATTTTAGGTAAAGTGTGACCATGCGAATGGGGTTTGCAACCAATTATTGACTCTTAATTGTTGGAGCTGCTGTCAGTTTAAAAATGTGAAATTAGAATAAAACACAAGTTAAATAATATATTTTTTATTACAATATATTTTAATACAGTAACTCATAATTCTTCAACTGATCGGCACCTCACCGTATCCATTCTAATCCAACAGTCTAAAACATTTACCAATAACATAAGCTGATAACAAGTGTCAATAATTTTAAAATTATGTATATAAATATAAAGATCAAAGCAGTTATCCTTTGAGATCCTTTGAATAGTGTATAAACTCAAATTTATTAACATTTACGTATATAAAAAAATCATATTCACACAGAATGTTGTCAGACACAACAATACACTTAATGTTACATATTATAACACAATAATGAATACTCAAAATATTCTGATATGATAACTGATCCATTTCTACTTTAGTCTATGTTTATTAAAGAGGTCATAAAATTGTTTCAAAAAATAAGAAAAAATCTGTTGTTATAAGCAAAGCAAAAGTACCTAAAAATAAATACTTCAAAAAAAAATAAATTCAAAAACAAAAGAAGAACTGTTGTGTTATACATATAGCAAAATGACATTAGCTTGATCCCATTATGCAAACTTTAGTCTAGTATATGTTATCTTAAACAACAATAAATTGTTGTAAGCTAAAACATTGTTGTTTTATACACAGCAATATATTGAATTTTGTGCTTATCAAAACAATACAGTTTACATATGTTTTATTAGAAATTCAAATCATCGAAGCAATGTTATATAATATTATTGCAAAATATACTACTTTAATAAAGTGTGAAAAACGCTATAATAACTCTCAAACCGTAATCAATATCAAGGGATTATTGTACCATGTAATAATATCGAATAATTTGGATAATTAATACTTATTAATATTGTGATTTAGAAAACTATTCACTGATACATTTGTAAACAAAGTTTTGACTAATAATATATAAATACCACGATATTTAGAAATAACAATAACTTTTAAACAATACAAAATGAAAGCTAAATAGTCTTCTCAATTTTAATTAGATATTTGTTTCATAACTAGGGTCTAATAGATGGAAGCCCACTATTTAATTAGTTCAGATAATATAACATTTTATATCCATAAAACGAGGTTATCTGAAATAAATCTTTTATTTTTTAATTTGACATGTAAGGAAACTAAACTATTACAAAATCCCTGATTACGGAAACCGTCATAATTAGAAATTGGTTCTTTATTACAAAAAAATAGTATTTTGATATCAGCTTATGGGATGGGTCTCTTAAAATAAATATGTCTGCTTGTTCCCTAAGATGTAAAACTAAAAGTATTTGGTAGATGTGCCGCGAAAGATCACAGATCGGTGGTGGCGCTTACTTCCTTCTGGCCTGGAAATGAATGGATTTTTATTAATAACTGAAGCTTCTGGCACTAGACTTTGTTGACGTTATCAAAAAAAAATAAATAAAATATAACTATAATGCTTGTAACATTGTTCAATAGATTGTAAAATATTGGATTTTTATCTAAAAATTTAGTGCTTTTGCACATCAAAGAATTTGTTTAGATACTCATTAACTTATGTAAAATTGATCCAAAATGGATTGCGCAGTTTATTTATGAAAAAAAACAAATTGTAGATTAAATGACAGTAGCGGAATGGTTAGAGTAACGGACTTGTGATCAAACGGCCGAGGGTTCAAATCCCGGCCATTATACTACCAACGTGAACCCACTCCTCACACAAGCATTTAGCTTAGCTGGAGGGGTTAACAAGTTTACTAGTAATTTGTAACCCAAATTGCTAGTGACCTTTAAAAAAAATGCCTAAGACCTAATTCTATCCCTATTAATCTTCCTCTTTAAATCTTGCTAACTTACCGCTGCTTTCCTTTCCTTGGTGACGCAAATAGAGCGAGCTCTGTAGATGTCCACGTAGCTGCACGTGCAAACTTGCACGATGTTATCCTGCAGGAGCCTGTTCACTACCGAGGTGGCTGCTGTCTGGAGATATTGCTTCTGTTGTCCAGGATTGCAAGACTTAAAGTTGTTAGCCGAGAATACGTAGCCTTCGGTCTAAAAAGATAATAAGAAAATTTATGATTATTGACTCAGTCTCAGAATTATTAGCTTGCTTATATATTTCAATCATTAATGATATATCTGCTTGTTAGCCGTGGTCATCCAACATTAGAAGTATATGAAACTATGGGTTGGTGATTCAAACATCGCTAGTTTGTAATTTAATAATTTCAAGTTTAATCAACTAATCAAGTTTAACAAATTATTAACCCTATTGAATATGCCACCCTCACCCAATTCTATCTTATCTTTGAATGTTTTTATGAAACTGAAGTACTTAATTGATGAATGCAATTACAAAAGGCAAATAAGAAATCTTAGGGAACCTCTATAAGCCTGGAGTATTTCTGTAACATATATTGGGGTACCGTTAAACTCACTAATCTCCAGACTGGGAAAGGATGTCTTCAGATGAGAAGAAGTTTCCAGCAGTGTGATGGAAGCTAATATTTTTAAAGATCAACTTACGTCTTGAGCAAATTCAATGCAGTCATCATTTGATTCCAATTTAAGAGATCCTCGTATCGTTTCTGTATCTTTTTGTGTTTTGTCGCCTAAGAACAGCACGCCGTGTTTGGAGAAACCTGTAATTGATTGTTAATTTTATATCTAATACAAGAAACTAGAAAAAAGGACCTACCTAAAGTGAGTATGTATTTGATCCCATTTTATACAGTCAAATAACACAAGCATACCTGTTGTTATGTGTAACATTAGACAAAACAACATACATCGTTTTCGTCATCAAAGCATTTGATGTTGTGGATATCACACCAGTGTATATTTAAAATACCTCGTCGTTAATAGTTATTAATTGATTAAAATAATGGTATTTATTAATAAAAGTATTAAAATGATTTAAAAAAGTATAATAACAGAAGAAAGGTAACCAGAATTGCAAAACGATGGGGATTTGTGGATGTTATAGCACCAATTATCATTTAAGTAGTCAATAGTATTGATAAATTTAATTACAATATTTAAATGTGTTTGTTATGATCTGTTATTTTCGTAGTTGCTTCCGTAAAATTGTTATATTTTAAAAACTAAACCACAATTAATATTTATTACAGTGTACTGTTATTATTTCTTTTATTTATTTATATACAAATTTACATTATATTTTTAACTATTTTCCATATGAATACAAAAAAAAACATTTAAAAATATAAAAAAATTGTTGATCACAGGCAGCGGAGAAAGTACTCAAGCTACCGGTGGTTAGGGCTCCAGACTGAGGAACCTCCTCACAATCCGTGCCGTCTCAAGCAAAACTGCCTTTTGTATCCTACGCTTGATCCAACAGCTAAGTGAGAGCCTCTTAAGATATTGGTCGAGGCTCATCGCAATAAGACCATTAACCGACACAACAATTGGAACAATTATTGTTGAATCAATATCCCACATGGCGGTCATCTCATGAGCTAGGTCAAGATATTTAGTTAATTTATCTTTTTCAGCTCTTATGAGATTATCGTCATGCGGAACAGTGATATCAACAATAATTGCCCGACGCGCTGACCGATCCACTAAAACTATATCAGGTTTATTGGCCACAATATACCTGTCAGTGATAATGGATCGGTCCCAGTAGAGCAAGGCACGATCATTTTCGAGAACTGGTGATGGACTGTATTTGTAATAGGGCACCTCCGAATTTACAAGGCTATATTGAAGAGCAAGCTGCTGATGGACAATCCTGGCTACTTGATTGTGTCTGTGCAAATACTCACCATTAGCAAGAGAAGAACAACCGGAAACAATATGTCTGAGAGACTCACCAGGGCGGTGACACGCTCTACAGATGTCAAGCGTGCCATCTCTCATTATATGTTTCCGGTAGTTATTCGTCTTGATAACTTCATCCATAATTGCACAGACAAAACCCTCAGTTTCCCCGAAAAGATCACCAAACTGCAGCCAGGATATTGAGGATATCTGATCTACATCTGGACCCGTTAGGGCCTTGTAGAATCTGCCATGCAACTCCTTACTGTTCCATATAGCCAGTCGATCCGAAGTAGTAACAGTGTACTGTTTATTATTATGTTGGTAATGTTAAACCAAGTGTAAAAATCTACTCACCGACAATTTGTTTAGCGTCTTTGCCACCTCCGATGGTCATAGAAGGAGTTGTTTTGATGAGGGAGTACGACATGCCGATGTTCTTGAAGAACTCTTCGTAGACAGCCGAGCGTATTGAGCTTGCCTATACAACAAAAACATATTAGGAAATACTATTGCATACTAATTGCGCCCCCTGGGGAAGTGGGTGGAATAGTTGACTCATAAATTTTTGACTGACTGACTTGAGATGACTGACACCTTGAGACCCAAACGCCCATCGGTGCTCCGCACTATGTGCCCCAAACATACTTCAGCTTCGCGATACGCTGAGCTATATTTGGTGACTTTGGTTATTCTACAGTACTCCTCATTTCTGATTTGATCACATGAAGATACTTGAAATATAGTTCGCTCCATCATCCGATGAGTAACTCTGAGCTTTCTTATTAGGCCCATAGTAAATAAGTACGTATCGGCCTGTTTCTATTCCACTGCTGAGAATAGGCCTCTTCTCTCCGTTCTTGGAAAGAAGGTTTGGAGCTAAGACCTATCACGCTGCTCCAGTGCGGATTGGTAGGTTACATATATCTCCAGAATTTTCTAGAGAGATATGCAGGTTTCCTCACGATGTTTTCCTTCAGCGAAAAGCGTGTGATAAATTGCAATTATCAATTAGACACATACGTTTTAACAGAAAAACTCTTTGGTGTCTACCCGTGACCACCTGGAAAGAGTCGCACGGTTTTCCGCTGGGCTACCACAGCTTAATATTAGGCCCATAGTCAGCCATAAATCCGTTGTTATATTTTATACTAATATCTGACATACTATCTCAATGTCTGACAACTTTGTCTTAAAAATATTAATTTGTAGATTGTAGAAATAAGTCAAACTTACCAACAAGTCTTGCACAGCACACTCATCACCAATTGCACTAATATAGTGCTTGACTGCACCAGATCTCAAGGGTAGGTCGAAGATGGAGTCGTACGCGAACATCACATTTTGAATACCTGAAAAAACCAAAATTGTAACGTTTTCCCACTCTGCACGTTCTAGAAGCTTCTACAGAGCTCATAGATAACGAGTTACAGCTTAAAACTAAAAACAGAAGCGATCAAAAGAGGAAATAATTATTGTTTGAGTATTTTTTTTCTACTCCGGCCGAGACGCAAAAAATTATATTTCGGCTACAAAACAATAAAGATAATAGAATAATTGATAATCCTAGAACCATTGACGATGTCAATTACAGATTGCTTTCTTAAATTAGATATTCAAGGTTATTTTTTAGCAGATATCATTGCTGGGGAAAGGCATATTCGACTCTAGCATTTTAGGAGAGAAGGTTAAATTTGATACCCATCTCGCTGCTATTAGAGCAGCGTCATTGGTATAAACTTTAACTTTAATAGCGTTAAATGAATATGTCAGGAATTCTCTGAATGTTTCCTTACAATGTTTGCATTCATCCAAATGAGCAATTAATAAAATATACTTTAGCCCTAATGGATGTCTAAAAATAACAATACAAATACAATACAAATTGCAAAATATTTTACACTCGCGAAAAAATTGTTTACCGTGAAGCAAATTAAACTTAATCAATAGTTTAACATTAACAATATGATTAGAGAAGGTATACAACTTCCTTAATTTAGATTTAGATTGATTATGACAAAATAATGTAAAACTTACCTAAACTAAGTCTGATAGAAGAGATTAAGTTGGAAATTAAATCACTCGCATTATCGACGTTCATTTCACCAACTTTAATACCCTTGTAGTTGTTGTAGCGCGATTTTTCGGTGAACTGGATCTTTGGACTCTTGAGTTTCACTGTAAAAGAAATAATAAAGTTTGAGTGGAGAATTATTACTGATTATGTGCCTCACAAGGCCTTCGAGTTAAACTATACGAACTTTAGATATAGCTTAAAACGTCCATGTGGTCAAATAGAAATACATCATCCTCCTGCCCTTATCCCAGTTAGTGGAATTGGCACAACATTATAAACATGTTGTCACATGATTTGGCTAAGTATTATACGACCGGCCGCCTGCCTGACGTCAACTTATCTTAGTCGTATGTTACAACACCTCGGTAAAAAAGAGGGTGGTTTATTCTACTCAGACGGATACCACACGACGGGTCAACTTACCTTAGTCGCCTATTACAACACCTCGGTGAGAAATTAGGCTGGTCTATTTTGTCCATCGGATACCATACGGTATTGGTGAAAGCAGAAATACATAACAAGTAAACAATTAAAATAACTAAGATTTCTGTAGCGGGCGTTTGATGCTTTAGAAGAAAACGATCTCTAGCTTTTTGTAAACTTGCTTACTAAACTAAAATTTAACAAATTAGCACGCAAACTTACTGTCAGTATCGTAAATGAAGGGATATGGGATCGTGGAGGAGATACCGATGAGGTAGACCTTGACGTCAGTGATACGTTTGCTCTTCAAACCGTCAATTACTTGACCGACGAGTGGTACAACGATGTCCTTGTACATTTGTTCAGTAGACTGAAAGTTAAAAGTACTGTTAGTCAATGAAGATGAAAACAGGATTTCACAGTAGATTGCACATTAGGAACATCACCGCACAGTCTTGCCGCCTTTTGGTATTATCCATTTTAACAATTTTAACAGCAGATTGTTTGGCGTGGAGAGTAATTTATCCCAAATGCCATTGACACTAACGCATTTCTTTCCTATTTACCTATCTTTTTTAATAACCTACTTTAAAGTAAGAGTCAATAGGCATCTTCACCGCAAGTTCTCTATACCTTACTTTTCCATAATCTCCATGTAGTTGGTAACGAAATACCAAGCATATAAAACATAATAACTTGGTATGTAAGTAAGTAAAGCGGCCTGTTACTCTCCTACTGCTTAGAATAGGTCTCCTTTCTCCGATTTTAGAGAGAAGGATTGGAGCTGAGACCTACCACGCTGCCCCAATGCGGATTGGTAGGTTACACATATCTCCGTAATTCTCTAGAGATATGCAGGTTTCCTCAAGATGTTTTCCTTCACCGATAAGCGTGTGATAAATTGCAATTATCAATTAGACATATAAGTTTTAACAGAAAAACTCATTGGTGTCGCCCGGGTTTGAACACGTAAGCTTGTCGAAAGAGTCGCACGGTGTTATCGCTGGGCTACCGCAGCTTGGTGTGTAACCGAAATTAAATATTTCGTAATACTGCCCACAAACCGAAAACCATTTAAGTATGAAATCGTTAAAAGGCAATTATGCGTTGGCTAATGTGGTCCAGGATTTTAGGTTGTATCGATTCCATCTAACGAATTCGTGACCACGCGTTATCATTTCCGTAATTAAAAAATATGCATTAGTACTCACCTCAGTCATTTCTACAGTCACAATAATGTCAGCCTGTTTTGAAGGCAGTTTCATGTCGAATATATCTCCAATCTCCTTTGGTTTGTCAGCGTCGGTACACTGCATACATTGCTGCGGCATCACCGCAGGCAACAGTCCTGTTTGCGCGAGAGTCGCGTAAGCACGGCCGAGGTCGCACGCCTCTTGTGCTGATTGCTTGGAATCGTCATGGCAAGCGTGGATGCAGGCTTGTCTGTTAGAAGAATTTATGTTGATTATTTCGTTTTATACATATATTTAGAAAAGAGAAAGAAAAAGTAAAAAAGCACATGTATAAAGGCGGACTTATCCCTAAAAGGGATCCCTTCGAAGAAGAAAGAGAATACGGGTAATATAGAGAAAAAGAAAAGTTAATAAATTTAACTAGTTATTCTATTAATTAATTTGGTAAAATAAATAGATGAAAAGATGCTACTAACATACATATAATTACTTAAGATAAATATCTTCTAGTCTGTAACTTAAATAATAAAAGAGATTTGCGGATTGATACTGGTAAATCATTCCACCGCTTAACACTTTGAAAGCTAAATGATCTCGAGTAAGTAATTATTTGTTAAACTAATTATTTCTTGAGTTCAATTACGTCTACTTAACTGTTGAAATACTACGTATATGTCTTTTCCTGATCCTGATCCAAAAAGGGCAATTTTTTATTCTTTATGTTGTACCCATAATAATCAATGGTGAGAAATTCTAGCAATATGGCTCCAGACGATTAGCTTTGAAATCGTAACCGACAAATATTCAGACAGACAAATAGACAAAGAGACAGATTTAAGGATTTATAATATTATTATAGAATATTTCCTTACTAGGATTAATACTTCAATCAATAGAAATCAAACAGCCAAGCATTTATATTAATCTTGACTATAAAATACGGATGTTGAGCCTTAGTTAACTTAAGCAAATTATTTTATTTACCTGAAAGGTAAGATATCCAGGAACAAAGACAATGGTCTGAGAGGTGAAGTGCCTCCAAAGACTGCTTCACACACGGCTGGTAGACTTTGGTGCATCTGGTGATGGTCGTGACTTGGTGTCGTTACCGGCTTACAGCTTCCGGCGAGTTTGTAAGCGTTTCCAAATTCGCTCTCAGATGTCACAATCTAGAACAATTTTAAGTTTTCTATTACAATCTATCCTAACGTAGACCTCCAATAAGATCTTCGCAGATTTTACTGATACAGATTCAGTCTAGGTTTTATTATGTATTTCCTCATTTTTTGTATATTTAAATATCTTCGGAATCAGGTAAAGATCAATTTACGCCGTCATGAGAAAACGCGAGTTTATGAGTAATTTGCTCGTGAACGGAGCTTTCTTTAGCAGACTAATCTTTTATATCTGTCTAACTACTATCTTCAATGGTAGTTATTTTATCTAATACCAAATGTAATTAAGCAAGCTAAAGTCAACAGTAACAAGTACCGGGCCAGTAGGGTAGCTATCATCAATAAGGTTGGTTTAAAATTACCCTACCTTTGGTTTAGTATGTAATCTGTCATAAGTTAAAGAACCAATTCTAAAGTCTCACCTTTCCGTTAGGTATCCTGAAGTCATCGAAGGGCTCGTTGTTACCATCTCCGAGAATACCACGCAATTTGCCGTGGTAGAAGCCAGATACTTCAACGTAGCACACCTAAAATAAGACAATCAGATATATAGCATATAAAATTTTTCAATCTCAAGACGGATATTCAAATTCAAAAGACATATTGATTTTCTTTTCATTATGCGGCATCTTGTTGTTTTCCTCTACTTTTATTCTGTCTCATAAACATTTATTGACATTTATTGGATTTTTCAAGTGGATACTGCACATGTTGAGGTATATAGATCCAGCTGCTCTTTCCTATCTCTACACAGTACGGGGGGGTAGCTAAAAGGAAATCTATTTGAGGTCGTTCGTACACTAAAGGAGGAGGTGGACGTGGAGGTTCCAGATACTGCTATTTCCGTTGGTAAGCAAAACGATTGCGATCACTTTAAAATTATTTTCTAATATCCTTTTTCTTAATTAAATTTTTTAATAAAATTAATTAAGATTAAATTTAATTAAAGTCTTCTATTTCTTAATAAGTCATTGATAGAAATTCTATGGGACTTACCTCAAGTTTGCTGGTACAGAAGACCATAA
Source organism: Morpho achilles (assembly GCA_947086495.1). Classification (NCBI taxonomy): domain Eukaryota; kingdom Metazoa; phylum Arthropoda; class Insecta; order Lepidoptera; family Nymphalidae; genus Morpho; species Morpho achilles. Next base: position 11,180,131 of record CAMTZB010000026.1, read on the forward strand.
CTCCGTATAACGAACCAAGTCCAATGCGTCCTTTAGCTTCCCTGAATGCGAACACTTCCTTCTCTACGACAGGGTAACCGTGGTTTGCGCCGTTAAGTGCGACCTGAAAAAGAAAAGTTACGAATCACCGTTGTTAAATATAATAAAGAAAGTAAGATATTGAAGATGGCTAAATGAGTGCTTGGTGGTAAAAAATGTAACAAAAGAAGCAAGTGAAGACAAAAAAAAGAAAGGCAAGGACGTGTAAGAAAGAGACAAGAGAAATACGTAATCAACATTATTTCTTTAAATTCCACGAATTTATCCGACGACAAATTGAATAGTTGAATACGATCTAGATACAATTTAAAAAACGTTGACAAACCTGTCCGTTCTCTTTGAGCTCGATGGTGATGCCGCTCTTGTCTTCAAGGATGATGGCCTTGGGGTGTCCGTTCTGTAGCTGAGTGATGAGCGTGAAGTTGCGGTCGAGGTGGTCGTGGGCCAGGACGTAGCGACAGGTGCCAGGGAAGGTGAGGTGGCGTCCGTCAAACGTGAAGATGTGCATTCCATTGACAATCACGGCGCGCACTAAAGGCAAAAACAATCAGTTTTATTCTAGCTGCTTGCTATAATGTTAATATCATTTATATGATCTCTTAAATCTACCAAGCTGTCGAATTTTTAAACTTTTAGATTATTTTACAAAGTTAATGTTGAATGAAAAATTATAGTTAATGGAATGTTGTGAACAGAATCTGTTGAAGTTTTACGATTAAATGAAAATAAATAAATTCCTTTTCAATTAATAATTACGGTATTACTTCAAATACATAACATTGTTAAAAACTTAGTGCCCAAGCAGAGCAACTTATATGTGATTATTGGTATATATATTGTACATTGAAAATGATATGAACTACTTTTTATAGCAGTCTGTAATCAAGTCAGTTTTTTCTTCGGGAACAGGAAGATGGCCAAGTATATGATTGAAGACATTTTAACACATAAGTAGACAAAAATGCAGATACTGCTTGTATAAATAAATATTGTAAAATTTTTACTTACTCTTTGCTGGAACTTCGTCAAGAGGGTTGAGATTTCGTGGTCGGTAAGCCTTTAGCAGCGTCCATGGGTCTGGGATGTCGCCTTGGAGTATCTGGCTGATGAAACTCACTCCTCCCGATCCCTTAAAGGATGGTATGGAGACGGGTGAAAATCCTGGGTAGTGAGTCTGCGAAATAAAAGTTTAAAAGTGAATTTATTGTAACATAATTCCTATTGTGCTATATGAAAGTTTTGTTCTGACAAATTTAAGGTTTTAAGGATGAATTGGGCAACAAGTATTAAATAGAAAAAAATTAAATCATGAATTTTCATTTGTCAATTTTTTCCGATTTCATGTTCATATTTCAGGTTAACGTAATGATGATAAATCAATAGTTTGATGATTATTATAAAAATGTAATGAATGTATAATGGATCACTGCAAGAGCCGAAAAAATTGTCTTAATGTGTAACATGTACAAAACCTTAATGGATAATGTTTTATTTTTTCAAGCGTTCAAATTAAATTTCAAAATATTCTTTATTTAAGTAAACTTGTAAACCAGTGATTTTAAATCGTCAACTCTCTACTTTTGGTTCGGAAAGTTGTTCCTACCAAGAAGAGGTATCAAGAAAATATTCAAGAATTATTTTCGAATTATTCTAAGAACATTTTGAATTAGAATTGCAACTAGACAGAAAAGAGATTTAAGAGAGCACAAACAAGCCCCACTACTCATATAGACTACAAAACAAAAAAGCCTATTAAAAATATTGTTTTATTTTGTAAATTAAATTCGACTTACATAGCTGACAGGGGCGTAGCTGATACCATACTGTCCAGCTGCCTGTCGGACGAATTGGACCAGTGACGTCACAGCAGCCACGAATTTCTCGTACACAATCCTGAGTTCCTTCTGCTCGTCGAACTTCTCTTGGCGCAGTTTCTGTCAGAGTAAAAAAGTTTTTGTGTTATGTACAGTACTCTGATTAAAACTTTTTTATTAACTGCTGCTTTGAGTTTTAGCATTAAAAAGTATCACTTTATAGATCGCTCGTATAGCATGCCAACTCAGTAGACATTTGAGTAACATTTGAGTATCCGAAATTTCTATTAAAAATGAATGCGTTCTGTGAAATACCTATGGTATTCTGAGCGAGGTATAGTCGTTAACTAAAACATATTCCCATAATCGATGTTTTATTGGTCTTTTCATATTGGTATTAACTTAGCATGACTATCGATGTCATTTTTTACCTTTTGTACGTAATTCCGGAGAACGTCTACGAACGTCTTGGACTCTTCAGTGGGGAGCACCTCGCGCACCGCGTGGTAAGCGTCGTCCAATAAACCTAGGAACTGCTCTGGTACTGCAAATTCTTGCCACTGTTCGGAAAAAGCGATAACTCATATAATCTTCTTAAATATAAAATGTTTGTCAAACTAGTAACAGATAATTATCTTAAGAATTATGATATGGCAGCATTTATGCTACGTAGTGACTAAGTGACTTAGTGACGTACAAAATTCTTTTTTTTGGCAAATATTATTAGAATGATTATAAATTAAAATAAAATAAAATAGTACCTGAGTGTCCGACCGGTAATTTTATAAAAGATATAAAAAAATGCAATTATAGCAAAATGAAAAAAAGAGAGGCCACGTGACCAGGTGACAAGACGGACTTGATCCCGGGTTTTTAGTTTTTATAGCCCGCCCGTTACCCATTGATCTATCACAACTTTACAAATCGCAGCATATTTAAGGTTCCATTTCTATTATAGTAATTTTTTGTGCCCAAAAACAGCGATTAAACGTAATTTTTTTTAATAAAACCTAGCTAGATCGATTTTTTACCCCCGAAAACCTCTACATAGTTTGAGGACAATCGTTGGGGCCGTTTCCAAAATTCAGAGAATATACATATAGACAAGAATAACTCATTTAAATATAAAAGATGTAAAAAAAATACAAAAGATGCTGGTATAAGTTTAATAGAAGGAAGTATATGGAAAACTGACCTTTTCTTTGATGAAAGCTACGATAGGCATTTCCTTGACTTGTTCCAAGAATTCTGATATGAACTGAGCCGATTTCTCGCGCCATTCCTTAAGCTGTGTGACCACGATACGCGTGATATCTATAACAAAGATTGAAAATTTAGTGTTTTAATGATATATTATAAATCGTAGTATTTGTGCACAATTTTATGTACAGATAAGTCTGAATCTAGAAAAAAACACAAAATAAAATTGTGTGTTTGTTAAAATTTGAAATATTTTCAAATACATACACAAAGATTTATTTGACACTTTTCAACACTTTAGATGTTATGTTTTTAGAGTTTTTGTAGGCACACATTGGCTGAAACCGTACTGATTGGAGAGAAAGATTTGTTGAGGACACTTTTAAGCTTGTCTATTTATCTAGGATAGTGTATATCAATGCCTCTGCCAATAAAAATGAAAATCATCAAACAGGTCATACCTTTGAAGATCTCCGTGAAGATGTTAACTAGTTCCTGGAATTCAGGCTTGTGGCGTTCGAAGAAGTCAATGATGATGGCGGAGAAATGGGCTGCAGCGTCAATAATGCCATCGAAGTACGCCTCTATCACTTCCGCGACATTGGCGTACAGTTGTTTCAGTCCTGGTGCAATCTGTATGGGGATAGATTAAGGTGTAAATGTTTTGAATGACATGACTATGTCTACCCTACCCATGTTCTGGAGAGGGTCATCGTATTTAAGTATTGTAGTAATTAACATTGCACTCGTTTTGTGGCACAAAGTTTAGCTTATTACGAAAACTTCATTCCCGAACAAAGGCCAAAGTGGCACTGATACGACTAGCGATATCAAAGTTAGTCTTGCTCTTAAAGTCGAAGACAATGTCGTCGGCAAACGCCTGGCAATATTTGCCACGGTCCTCCAATCCCCTCAGTAAAGAATCAAAGTGAAGATTACATATTGCGGGTTCGTCTATGGATACACAAGGCTTTTGTTTCTATCCTTAATTGTCCGACCCTGAAGATAACTGCTCATCAAACATCTCAAATTTATTGGGCAGTTTAGATTATCAAGTCCAACTTTGATCATTGAGCACCATGCGCTAACAAATATATGCTGTGAGTCCTAAAAACTTATGCAGTGTGACTGGGTGGGATGGGCTAGCGCTTGGCTCTCCTTGTCGCCATAAGTTTTCATAGGCAACGACTTGGGTTAATGTGTAGTAGATAGAGTGCAGGTGGCATGATTGTGACGCAAACCCATGTCCACGTGAGCGTAGTGACAGTTGACAGTTTTCTGATATCGGTCAGTCGTGGCAACTCGCCATTCTCCGTTGTAACATAGATTTTTTAGCCCAGTCATAAAGTCTACAATAAGTTGTGTGTAGAAGCTAGTTTAGTTATACTTCCATAAAAAGATATATGAAAAATTATGTATTCCAATAGATAAACATATATGATTTGGTTAAGGCGACAATATTAAAAAAAAATGCTTCTATACCTAAATTTGCTCACCTGTTTTTCATACATATCGGCAACCTTCTTGCTGACTTCTGTAACAGTTTCAGCGATTTTATCAGCCAATGGTTTAAATACATTGATCGTGTCATCGATAATCTTCGCTATCACTTGAGCTAGGGTGTGCCTGAAATGATAAAAAATCTTTTTAAAAATCTTTAACATGATACATTTGTGATGGGATGAAAAATTAAATGCATCGTATAAATATTCATGAAGTTTTTACGTTAAAAAAAATGTTACAGAATCTGGAAAATAACTTACAGAGCTTCGGAAATCTCTTTCAAAGTTTTGTCGTTTGTTACATCATGCACTAATTTTTGGAGATCTTCCGTGTACGCTTGCTCCAGCCGCTTGTAGGTTGGTTCTACACTTTTTAGTGTTTGCTTGAAGTCATTATTTGCCTTATCACCAAGATCCTTGATACGACCTTGCAGAGTACCTAAATCTTTCTTCAATGCACTCTAAAAAAGTAAATAGAGTAATTTACCAACGGATGTAATGGGTTAATCTAAATACGAATATCTGTATGTTTGTCTGTCTGTCTGCCTGTATAGCGAGCTTACATACAAGAAAAGATGCAGTTATTTATTTGGGAACAAGAACAGCAAGTAGTACATAATCAAGGTTATTTAAACATTTAAGATGACGTGAACGAATTCACGGGTACTGTACAAATAAACGGAAACACACAAAAGAAAATATTACAAATAAAATTTTGCTGCATCTGCTGCCTTGCGCACTAATCAAATGAGGTTATTTAAATTATTGCCAGTTCATTTTTGATTAAGATTAAAAAAAAATAACTCACCACAAAGTAGTTGAAGTTATCCTTAGACACACCATAGTCACTCTTAATCACGTCGTTCTCGAGGAACAAAGCACCATGGACGATGTTTTTCTTGTTATTGGACAGGACTATATCAACGGAGACATCGACACGCTTCTCAGGGTTCAAATTACTGACAACGGAGAGTTTTCTTTCCGACTCATCTGCAAATTTCAATCATTAGATTGCATTATTATTGATAATTGTGTAATCTGGATGCTCTATAGACTTAGAAAACTTGTGCCCAACAACTTGGCTACCCAACAAAGCAACTCACACTTATAAGTAATTTACGTCCATTCTAGCTTCAATTACAATGTATATCAAAGCAAACATTATTTTGGTCCCAGCTCAGAATGGATGTAGGGCTGGGACCACTACACACATAATCCAATCAATCAATAAATTAATCAATCAATAATCTTTATTCAAATAAGCTCTTTCAAGCACTTTTGAATCGTCAAGGATCAATATGATTGATGAAGCTACTACTGATTCGAAATTTTGCTCTTACCGAGAAGAACCAAAAAGACACTCGACGGTCAATCTTTTAAACATTTTCAATTTTACATTATTAAACCGGTCTTATATAAAGTTGAAAGGATTTTCAAAACTAGGCTTTTTTATCATCCAAATAATCTTCAATTTTGTAATACGCTTTACGTATAAGCATATCTCTTATATGAAACTTAATTTAACCTTATTGTTATCTTCTGGTTATGGTTTAAATTACCTTTGTAGCTCGTAGTAAACTCGTAATACTGGAAGTCCTTTGCAACAGCGTATACTTTAACTGGTTTGCCTTCAAGTAGACTGAACTGCAGGTCTGCTTGTTGTAAATTCTCTTTAGTTGTTGCCGAACCTTCCAAATCGATCACTTTCACTAATGGAGTATCAACCTGAAGTAAAGGAAAAGATACTGATGCTCTGGGCGGTTTTAAGTCAACTTTAAGTTTGATAATGTAAAATGTGTTATTATGTAAAAACGTTTGACTGTACATAATAAAGAGAATCGGTCTTAATGTAAATCTGGTGGGCTTTCAAATGTATTGTAGTCTCAATATTTTTTTACATATGAGCAGTGCAAGTCTACAAGTTTTGTGTAAACGTATTATCGATTCCAACAATAAATTTCTTGAATAAGATTTTCCACGTTATCAGCAAAAGTTTTGGTGAGGTGTGTGTTATATTTACCAGTAATTTAATGTGGACGGGGTTCACTTCCAGCAGAACTTTGGCTTCGCGATCCTAGAACAAGTATAAGTATCGAATTAATTGCTATATTTTTAACATTAGCCGTAGGTATCTCAAAGATTTTTATTTCATATATACGTTCGTTAGATACGTTTCCATTAGGTTTCAATCATCTTCTTGCGCTTATCCCACTCTAAATGGGGTTGGCACAACATGTTATAAACATGTTGTCACATATCTTAGGATTGGCCGCCAGCCTGACGTCAACTTACCTTAGTCGTTTTTTGTGACTACTCGGTAAGGAAGAGTGTGGTCTATTCTATTCACGCGAATACCACACGGTGGGTCAACTTACATTAGTCGCCTTTTACGACACCTCGGCAAGAAATGAGGTTGGTCTATTCTACTCAGTCGGATACCACACGACATTTTTCAATTAGATTTCAATATGTTCTATAAAAATAAAAATAATTAACTTTTAGGTAAATTTAAATAAATAACTTACATGACCAAGACATGAGTGAGATATAACACCACTTGTTTCGATCTTAACTGTGTTGTCATTGGGCCGATTGAGTGATCCATGGAACTTCGCTAGTGCTTCCTGTGTGATAAAAGTTAATGACATTTTATTCTGTAATCAGTTTGAAAAATTCTTGAGGACAAAATTAAATCGCAAATGTTTATTATTTCCTTAGCATAAACTTATTTTCATTTATATAATACTCCTGGGATAAGTAATTTAATGATTGTTAATTTTTGTAATTAAGATTCAAATCTAATGCTTTAAAACTTTCAATTCTTGATGATTGAAATTGACTTTACTTAATTTTGTTATTATGCTTCAAATAATTATGTTAAATAGATTGACCGCCAATTTTCATGCTGGTTCTTCTCGGTAAGAGCAACATTTCGAACAGTTTTAGCTTCACCCTTGACTCTTGACGATCCAAAATTGCTTGTAAAAAGCTTACTTGAATAATGAATACTTGAATTATTTTAATTACAAAAAAATATTCTCTTATTATATGTATTAAAATAGTAACGATTCTCGATATCACGATTTGAAATTTACTTCTGTTATTTTTCAAAGTAATCAATGATTTATTTTGCTATTACTTATGTATAATAGATCTCCGCAAAATAACACCTAATTCTATAAATTATCATTATTATTGAAATATAATAGTACGAACCTTTCCAATTTTTGGATGGCTGAATCCAATCAAGGCGGACGCCTCACCATGTTTGTCGTTTCCAGTGACATCAAAGTTGAATCTCACAGCGGTCTTAGATTGAGGCTTGTTCTTGTCAGGGTACAGGTATACTTCTCCTCGAACGGGGAATGGCATATTCTTGTCAGTAGGGTACTGAACAAGCGATTCTAGTGCGATGATTCTTTGTGGGAGAGTAAGGACGATACCGGATGGGAATTCTGGAAAGAAATATAGAAAATAAAAATTTTGAATTTGATTCATCTCCCTTACATGACGTCAATTATAATTGGTGTATGCAAAATTTTATATCTCAAGATTAAGGCGGTTTGGTTCTAGCGACTTTAGGGGGTTGACTGTTCACTCAACAATCTACCTATGCTGGATTTGTCAGTCCGGACTCCGGGGTTACTATTTTACTTCTTTAGACCACCATAGTCCATCGTTTCTTTGAACTACGTTCCACCGATCACCATTAGTTACACGATCCAATTTGTTATGTCATTTCTACATAATTTCTCATTTAATCACGTAAAACACGACATAGTAGCATACAATACTTTCTTGTGGGCTCCACTAGAAAGTATTGCATGGCAGATTACTTATAGAGATAGTTTTAGGTCCTTTCCAGGAAAATTTCGTGATTAGTTCAATGATGAGAAATGTTTCTCATCATTAAACTAAATCATTGTCATAAAGAGGTAATAAAGAGACAAAAAAAAAATAGACAATGAACATACTGCCTGCTATCGGCTGACTGTAGACGTGGAAGTGGTATTTGTTATCTTCCCTGTTCACGTGTAGATTGAGTTCGTATTGCGGGAAATTCTTGTCCGAGAATTCATTGGTGACTTGGAGACCAAATTCAGTCGCTAATCCTAGCTTGCGTAGATCGACACCGACATTGTAAAGCTGTTGCAGGCAACCGGGTTCTGAAACAAAATTTTGTTTCATTTACTTACGTATCAATCTTAGACACCTTAGTCAACAAATTATCTAAGACTGTTTTGACTAAATTATTTTTAATAAATGATTATAATGTTGAAACTATTTCGCTCAATGCTATAATCAGATCTCTATGATATCTTAAGTGTAGATTATATTAACATATTTTGTAGATTACTCCTCTGATGATTTGTTTCAAACTTCTCAAAATACGGCGTTTCCTACGTGATACGATATTTGTCGAATTTGTGCAATGGAAAAGTCAAAATTACCATTAACATTATTAATGTACCTCGTAAACCTTTTAGCATTTAATGTCCGTTATTTAGGACAAAGTTTGTTAGAACAAAATGAACTACGAGAATTCGAAATCTCGCGCTTATATAATAGCTGCACAATGGACGCATTATCACCCGATATTAGCTGCGATGGGCTTTCATCATTTACGAAAAATGTACAAAAATTTTAACTTCAGAGTTTAATATTTGAACCTTAATGTTATTTTTTTATGTTTTTATTATTCTCTTGTGTTTCTGTATATTTGTAGGTTTTTAATTGTAAAATTGTAACTAAAAATGATGTGTTCTCCTGTAATTGATACTATATAATTAATTTGAGACTATATTGGGTATTTTTTGGATTATATATTATGTAATGCTGTTGGAGATCAGTATAAATAAATAAATAACCCAAGACGCCAAAACGATTAAGTCATCCAATTTACGTACTGCAGTGACTTCTCAAACACTTCTACAATTTACAGCTTCCGGCCTAGTATCTCACAATAAACAATACTCACTGGTTGTAACAAGTTTAGCGTTGATTTCAGCGTGTGCACATTGCTTCTTCTCTTCACAGTACACGTATGAGGTTTTGTACTCCAAGTTGGTGACTCTGAACTCTGCTACGTGGTTTCTTTCTCCATATGCCACGTTGATGAAGGTCTATAAAAATAAATGGAATTTTTAGCAAAATAACTTCTGTAATGAGTTTGATGTACCTACTGTGTGCTTCGGCATATTTGTACTAGTTACATGTGTACATTGTGCTTAATACAGTTATTTTATGCTCTCTATAGATTTAGATATACTTAGCCGTGTGGTATCCGGCTGAGAAGAATAGACCACCTTCATTTCTTACAGAGGAGTCATAAAAGGCGACTAAGGTACGACCCTCTTTCTTACAGAGGTGTGGTAAAAGACGAATAAGGTAAGTTAACGTCAGGCAGGCGGCTGGTCGTAAAATACGTAGCCAAAGCATGTGACAGCATGTTTATAACATGTTGTGCCGACTCAACTTATCCAAGTGGGATAAGGACAGGAGGATGATATAGATTTAGATATGCTATGTCATCTATGTTAGCACATGTGTAAAATATAAAATCTACATTTGAATTCATCGCATAAACAATTCAAAGATAATAATTTCATAATAATGATATTATAAACTTATATTATTTATGAAACTTCCTATTCACTTCAATTTATTGTTTATTGTGATATTAAAATAACAATTGAATGAATAGTAATAATGTGCATGATAATGACTTGTAAGTTCATTTGAGACAAAATATTTATGACAAAGTAAGATTTTCAAATACCGAAACATTGGAAATATGTGTTTTTCGCTAGTTCTTAATGTTTCGTAGGTCGATTTGGTTGATTGTTGGAATTCAGACTATTTTTGCAATAACTTTTTCTTAAAGAGTGATTATTGTGTTTCCTGGTTCAGTAAAAGAAGCTTTTAGCAACCATCCGTCTTTCAAATTGTTAATAGAGTTTTAACTATGTAATACCTAAAATCTTTTTTCACATATAGTTAGTTCGTAAAAGGTTTATACCTCAACTCCTTGTTCGTTTCCTTCAGTGAGTATTGTGCGGATGTATTTGAAGTTGGCCGGCTTTTGTTCCTCTTTCACCTTCAATGTTCCAGAACCTTCGATAATAGTCTTTGGTCCTTCTTGTTTGCTGATGAATGATGTGCTATAGAATATAAAAAGATATTCAGTTAAATTATAACCAATTTAAATGAAAATAGGTTTAATGAGAAAGCTCAGAGTGTCTGAGCAGGTGACGGGGCGAGCTATGCTTGGAGTACTTATATCTACGTGATTAGACACTATAGGATAAATCAGACTAATATTATATATGCAAAAGTTTGTGACTATATGTATGACTATGGATGTATGTTTTTTACTCTTTCCGAAACCGCCGAACCAATATCAATGAAATTTAGCATAATTATTCCTTATACACTGGAGTAACATAAAGGCTTTAGAACAATCCACGCGAACGAAGTTGCGTGTAAATGTTAGTATAATAATAAACGGCAATAAGAAAATGGCAAAATCGAAAATCAATTATTTCAAAATTGTTTCCCTCTAAAAGTTCTAAATAAAATTCCGCGACAGCATGTCTAGCTTTTAAGATTAACCAACTATAACCATTTTTATGTTTATGTTTTTTATCAAAACAATATATTACGGTTTTAATCTTTACACGTGGGTGGAGCCGCTGGCGATTGCTAGTAACTATATAAAAATACCTTTAAAGCGATACTTATTACTTATGTTTGTGCAAAAAAAAAGAAAACTAAAGTTCTTAGATTTTTCAAAAAATTTGACAAATAAGTACTTACCTTCCACTTAAGACGTTCTTGTTGTCATTCGTAGCTTGGAATTCCAATCGTTTACCGCTTCCAGCATCTTTGCTCGATATATCAATATTATAATTCTTCAAACCAAGAGTTTCAGATGTAGCGTGAACCTTAACAAGTAGGTCCTTTTCGAAGCTAAATTCAGCTGTTGATTCATATTCGAAGCTTCCACAGTTCTCTAATTTAATTTCCATGCGACCTGCGGTTGGCTTGATGGAAATTCCCTTGAAGTAGATCCTGTGAAAGTAAGCTATATTAGTATGTAAAGTAATAGCCTGTAAAAGTAAAAGTAATTACTGATATTTAGCAAAAGGAGGATATCCAAAAATACATTACACATTCCACACTAAATTACTTAGGATACTGTTAGAGCTCGAGTGAACTCTTGCTAGCAAGGGTCCGGTCTTTTTCCATATGATAGTGTGAGAATAGTATATTCACGATTCAGCAAACATGATAGGTGAACCTCGGCAAAGTAAAAGATAGAGAGATTTCTCATGCCCTTTTAGGTCAAGGAAAATGTCGTAAAGAACCCTGTACTTCTTTGCAGAATATGTAACCTACCATCAGGAGCAGCATGGTGGCTTTTAACACCCTGATTTAAAAAAATCCCCACATACATACAAGATTTGAAATAAAAATGTCCGTATACAACCAAATCAGATCTCTCTGCCGGGTAAAGCCAAATCAAAGGTGTAAGCATGGGGTTAAAATCTCACGTACTGGTTAGAGTTAAGTTTAAATGAAATTCAAGCAAATCAAGTGGGGTTGGCACAACATGTTGTCACATGATTTGGCTACGTATTTTACGACCGGCCGCCTACCTGACTTCAACTTACCTTAGTCGCTTTTTGCGACATCTCGGTAAAAAATGAGTTTAGTCTATTCTACTCAGCCGAATGCCGAACGGCGGGTCAACTTACCTTAGTCGCCTTTTACGACACCTCGGTAAGAAATGAGGTTGGTTCATTCTACTCAACCGGATACCACACGGCATCAGATGTTTCTTGATAAATAAATATTTAAATTTAGCAAAACTTACCTTGTGACCTTAGACGTTGTAGGGTTGGAGTATTTCACGTCAAAGACGGGCTGTGAACTGGAGTAGACCACGACACCTTCAGATTTGTAGGTCTTACCGTCAGCATCGATGATAAATAGACTGTTGTAAGTGTCAGGAGATGGGTTCTGTAAGAATACATTAATTATCTATATTTATAAAAGGGAAAGTATGTATGAAACCGAATCGGCTGATTTTACCGATTTTAAGGAAATTATGAGATAATCTTTAGATTGACAGTGGGTCAATATATAATTTTGTAAATTTTGTTAACCATCAAAGCAATTTTTGAATTGTCAATAATAGTATTGTTTCGAGGGAAATTCAAAACCGAACTGAGCCGCAGCAAAGTGTGGCCAAGTCTGGTTTTTAGGATGATGTGTCTAAACGTAAAAAAAAATGGTATGTTTCCATTGCACATGGTTCATTTCACAATTAATTTCTTGGTATATATTATTAAAATACTAATCCCAAAGTGTTTTGTATAATATATTCCATTATTGCTGAACCAACAACAGTGAATTGAAAATATTGTATGTATTACTATTAATATTTTTCTACCTTTGCGTTTATTTTCAGTTCGAAGTTCTTGAGTTTATCGTTTTGCGGGGAGTTGGCAGAGATTTTGAGATCCAGTTCCTTTTGGCCGGATGAGCCTTGAACACAAATGGTTGACACTTTTCCCTTGCCGTATTGAGCATGCACATCCAGTTTGCCTGATGTTTTGTCACCTGTAAAAATCGAGGTTCAGTTAATCATCATTAACAGCCCACTTTAGTCCACTGCTGGACATAGGCCTCTCCAATTTTTCGCCACTGAGCCCGATCCTGGGCTTTTCGCTTCCATCCACTGCCCGCTGTCCTACGTATATCATCACTCCATCGAGTCTCAGGGTGTCCTACACTACGTTTACCGATTCGCGGTCTCCACTCCAGAACACGTCTACCCCAACGGTCATCGGTTCTGCGACAGATATGGCCGGCCCATTGCCACTTCAGCTTGCTTATGCGCTGAGCTATGTCGGTGACCCTAGTTCTCTGACGGATTACTTCGTTGCGAATATGATCCCTCAGAGAAACCCCGAGCATAGCTCTTTCCATAGCCCGCTGAGCAACTTTAAGCTTGTGGACCGCCTTAACTGTGAGTGTCCACGTTTCGGCACCGTAAGTCATGACAGGTAGGACACACTGGTTGAATACTTTAGTCTTTAGACTCTGTGGGATGGGTGATGAGAAGACTCGACGTAGTTTTCCGAATGCTGCCCAGCCTAGCTGTATTCTTCTCATAATCTCACACTCGAAATTGTTTTTACCTAGTTCGAGCGTCTGCCCTAGGTAAATGTATTTGTCAACAATTTCAAGAGTGACCCCATCTACCGAAATCGGACCCGGAGCAATGTGCTCGTTGCACATGATTTTTGTTTTATTTAAGTTCATCCGGAGACCGATCTGTTGAGAAGAATCAGCCAGTCCATGCAGCATCAATTGTAAATCCTCCATAGATTCAGCCATTAAGACGATATCATCCGCGAATCTGAGATGAGAGATGTACTCGCCATTGATGTTTATGCCAAGTCCAGTCCAATTCAGCGTCTTAAACATATCCTCTAGTGCGTTTGAAAACAATTTCGGGGAAATGACGTCCCCTTGTCTCACGCCTCGCTGCAGATGGATATGCCTTGTCTGCTGGTTTTGAACTCGGACTGCCATCGTTGCGTTCTCATACAGACATCTCAGCACCTCAATATATCGCCAATCGACTTGGCATCTCTGTAAAGACTCCAGAACAGCCCAGGTTTCGACCGAGTCAAACGCTTTTTCATAATCCACAAACGCTAGGCATAGTGGTCGATTGTACTCTTTAGTTTTTTGTACAATTTGCCGCACGGTGTGGATATGATCTATTGTGCTGTACCCGCTTCGAAACCCGGCCTGTTCGGGGGGCTGAAACTCGTCGAGTCTTCGCGCGAGACGGTTCGTGATAACCCTTGAAAACAGCTTATAGACATGGCTTAGAAGAGATATTGGTCTATAGTTCTTTAACAGTGTTTTATCACCTTTTTTGTGAAACAGTATGACTATACTTCTATGCCATGCCTTTGGAGTTCTCCCGGCAAAGAGAACGGTATTAAACAGCTCTTGAAGCTCTGTTACCAGTGGAATTCCACCAGCTTTTAACAGTTCTGTTGTAATACCATCCTCACCCGCGGCTTTTCCATTCTTAAGCTGTCCAAGGGCTAAAACGATTTCGTCCAGACTAATATCAGGCAGGTCTTCCGTATAGTGGCGGGTCAGAGTAGCCCTATTGTCCTCAGATGGCAGTGGTAAATGAGGAGCATGCGATGCGTACAATTCGGCGTAGTAGTTTTCCACTTCCGAGAGAATTTCTGGTTTGGAAGTAACGACTTTTCCCTTTAATGTGGTTAACTTCGTCAGGTGACTTTTTCCAAGAGGCTTGATAAACACTTTTGGACCCCGATTTTGCTCGATTGATTTTTGAATCAAGAGCGTATTAGCTGATCGGAGGTCGCGTCGTACCATCTTAGTAATTCTTTTGTTTAAAGCCTCTACCTCTGACGAAGTTAGCATAGGGTTGCGTCGCTCTTCCATTAATAGGAGAGTATCTCTCGAAAGTTTCGACTTCATACCCTTACGCTGTCTTTCGCAAATTTTTGTGCCCTCATTTCGAAGGACTTCCACTACTCGATCGAGTTTTTGGTCTACGTCTTCCGTGGTTTCCAGAGCAGTGAATTGGTTTTTAAGATGTGTCTGGAATGTTCAGTTCAGTGGAAGGTTCAGTTAATGCAACTTAAAATTTGGAATGGATTACTTATTCATTAGTAATCCGAGATTTGATTCTTTGGGTACCTCCGAAAACATAAAAGCTGATGCAGATTCCAAAGTCGAACAGATAACATTAAAATCCGTCTGTACTGTCATAAGCTATGATCGCCCAGCGGTGAGACTGTACAAGTCTATCTACGGGGTTACGAGTTCAAACCCCGGTTAGGCACCAATGAGTTTTTCTAATTGGTAATTGCAACTTACGTTGAAGGAAAATATCGTGAGGAAACATGCATATCTCTTAAAAATCCTGAGTATATGTATAGCCTGCCAATCCGCTTTGGAGAAACGGTATTAGCTCCAGTCTTTCCAAAAAACAGAGCATCTATGCCCAGCAACCGGATAGTAACAGGCTGTTTGTTTATAAGTTTCTTCTAATTTACATAAAGCTACAAACATTAGAAGTAAGCTTTAAATACATAATTTATACTTACTACTGTCATCGACCTTGTAGGTTGTGTCAACGATCACGGGGTCTACGTGGGGAATGATAATCTTGAGCTTGGTGTTACCATCCTTGAGATCGTATTTACCGTTTGATTCCAACTTGTATAGATCTGCGTTAATCTGCACAGATTCTAATAATGTGATCTGCAATGAATTAGAATCATATAAGTTTTAACTAATCATACTACTATCCTAGTGAATGTTTTAATATTAAGGATTTTTATTAAAATTAATTTTCTTCTCTCATTTAAACTGATTTTAACAGAAACTTTAACAGAACTGGAGTAGATTGACCTCTCATTTAGCTTGTTAGGGTTGTTATGATAATGGTATTAAGTTATGTTTTGTCTCAATCCATTTTAAAGTAAGTTATTTGATAATTGTAAAGATTTGTAAGGTTGAGTAAAACTGACAAAACGCAAATATCTTTTATAATATCGATTATTGGGAAGAAATAGTAATTAGTGACTAATATAAAGATAGTAATAATAGTTTTAAACAGCACGAGCGTATTTGGATCATACACATTCATATAAATTTGAAAATGTATATTTGCCAGATAGGATGAGTCAATAACAAAGACTTATTTAAGACTTTATTAAACTATATGAAAATCTTGTCTATGGGTACAATACATTCAAAATAAGAAATTAAAAATATACAGTTAATGGGATTATACTTGCCTCAGCGGCCTTATTTTCCGGTTGAAGATAATGGAAGGTGGATACCCATTTAATATCATGCGCCTTCTCGAACGGTAAACGTAACGACACTGTGTGATCACTGAAATACCTGTTTTAAAGAAAAGTACATGATTAGAGCCCGTTGGTAATGTTTTTTGTCGTCCTTGCACTACGTCCCTAATAAAATATTGTGGTATAATAAGCTGATGTTGCAGTTCTAATGTTCATGACGGTAGTTACTAAAAAAGATTAACTATCAAAAGATTACGCAACTGATCCCAAACGATTGTGTGCCTATTTATTGGCCTCAAAGCTTAATTTTCAATTAGGTCCCTTTAATATATGCGATATGTTGTCGCCAATGACTTTCGCTTTGTATTTTATAGCAACACCATCATGAAACGAGTATCACGCCCTTTTGACTGAAATGGTGGCAACACTGTCATGTTATTTCCGGTGGAGTCTTCCTATGTATTGCTAAAACTTTTCAGTTGCATGCAGTCTTTGTTCGTCATTCAATAGAAATGCATCTCGGAACGGGAATTGCGGTATTTCTACTACATTGTGTTAATGTTGAAAGTGTGCGCTAAAGATCTATTTTCTATTTACTTTATCGAGGATTGTAGCAAAATATATCATTATAATTTTTGTAAACCAGAAAAGACAATTGAAAGAGCCTCATGATTTCTGCAAGCATGTGTTATATAAGTTTGTATGAGGAGACAATATAAACTTTTTTGTATTAAAGATTGATCAACTTATTGAGTAGATGATAATCATTAAAACAAGATTACTATTCTTAGAAACGAAAAAGAATTGATAGCTTACTTGCTCACTCCCGTATTAGGTAGTTCAATTAGGAAAGTTTCAACCATCTCCAGAGCTAGATCATCACCGTAACTTGTTTTCAGTCTAAATACATCATCAACTTTATCTCCCTCCGCGTAAGTACCACTTGCATCTAAAATGGCTTTTTTAGGCATCAAATTTCCACTGACTTCACTCTAAAACAAAACACATGAAAACTCGTGGTTTAAATATACAATACCTGTGTGATCGGTATTTATTTTTAAAGATATAAAAAAAGAATAAGCGCCGGATGACATGTGGGAATCAATCCCAGGTTTCGTACTTTTTTGGTCTGTGCCAGTAGGCACCATTAGGCTATCACAGCCTTGCATTTGACAGCTAAAATATCATTTACTTTCCATTCAACATTTTAGCATTTTTACAATGTCCAAAAATTTTTGTCATTTTTTTTTATGAAACTTAGCTAGATCGATTTTCCTCCCAAAAATCTCCTACATGTTGAATAAAACAGGCGAGTTTTTCTTACAATTGCGCGACCTCTACAACATATTTAACAATCTAAACCTACCGGATGAATTGCACTACCTTTTAGTAAAAACACTACAAAAATATGTTCAGTAGAGTTTTAGATAATCTATTACATACAGATAGCTTTAGAGATTTTGTTTATAATAAGTATAGATGAGTATAGATGACTAAAGAGAAGATTGATGAAAAGTAAAATTTAATACCTTGAAAGCGAAATCACTCTTTTCCCCTTTAGGAGTGAGTTTGAACGTGAACGAGTTATGAAGGTTCTTTCCGTTGTTGATGTTAAACTCCAGCTGTCCTTCCAGGTCTACGGTTTCTTTATCCCAGTTGGTATTTGTTAATTTAGATTTATACTTGATGGTCGATGCCGATCCACCACGTTTGGGAGCGTCGGAAAATAATACTTCGGCATGACCATTGAAAACCTGTATTTAAAGATTATATTAATAGTAAATATCTCTTCAAAGTCCTGGCTACAGGTAAAGAATTATAATTACTCAAGAGATTACTCGACTTCCACTTCCCTAACTATTATAAATTTTTGGGCAACTTCTAAGATATACGTTTAAATTATATGTCTCAAAAGTTAAATATCTTTTGTTTAAGATAACTGACGTATTTAAGTTGATTAATACTATATGCGTTTTAATAGCTTTCCAAATACCATATCCTGAGTCTATCAGGTAGATAGACTTACGCGGTAGAGGAAGAGCGCGCGGTGTTTTGGAATAAGTTATTTATTACATTGAGTTTGGATAGTTAACGTACACAGAATTTTAATACTCACATTGTCATTTTCAGTAAAATCTCTATCTATCTTAAAGCTCAAACACCGTTCATCGGGTAGAACGACTTCTACACTGGCGTGATTCTGTAGAGAATTCTGATAATCTCCATGTAAGTTAAGCTCTGTATTTTTGCCTCCATATTGGAACTTGTTTCTGAAACAGAATAACCAGAATAATGCTGGCGGAAAATGTCAAACACAATTCTTATTATTTTTAGTGTTTAAAATCCGTTTAAGCTTTGCATTTTGTTCTTCAGAAATCACTCTAGATATAGGGGATCTATGTGGTCTTTTGCAGTAAAAGTCTATTATTTTAGGTAAGCGTTATTGTAGGTAACTCAATACAATATTCAACGCAGTTATTACTCTCTAATTATATTTAAATTAAATATGAATTTTATATATTTGCACAATATCTATTTATTTATTGGCGCTTATGACTTACTTGCTATCGAGGAGTTTATCAGATTTCTTATTAGCCGTACTGAAATGTACTTTGTCATTGTTATCCTTTCCGAAATTAATGAAGAGGTCCACATCAGCATTATACGTTGGTTCTTTGGCTGTGAATTTGGTTTCTGCTTTAATGACTCGATCAGCCTTGAAAAAAGGTATAATTTATATTAAATTTTATCTTTGCTATTTACATTTCATTACATACAATATGATTTATAGGTGTCCCTGTGTATTTCTTCACTTGAAATATTGTATCTAGATATAATGATAAAGACCAGCTTTGGTTGTTAATTAGATATATCTAATCTTATTGAAATTAATACATTCTTTATAAGCTCCAATCGTGTATAATAAAGACTTATGTTACTGATGCTATACAAATTGTTTTCATAACTATGAAAGCTCGCTTGAAATCAAAATTTTTACTACCTACTAGAGTTATAATAGTTCCAAGTTAAAATATATTTTACCATAACTTTTGTTCTATAGAATTTCGCAAAGAAACGTCTACTTTTAAAATATTTAACATTTGAACTTTTTGACTTAATAATAAAATTGATAGTATTAATATTCATGAAAATGATTTAAAGTTTAAACTCTTGACTTAAAGGTGAATAATAAAATTGACCGTATTCATGATAAACCTTACCGTCTTAAAGTGCACCATGATATTTCCGTTCCCTTTTCCATCGCTTTCAGTCACTTGGAATTGACCATTTGCGGCGATAGCGTCTTTTAGGTTGAACTTAAGTTGACCATTGGTGGTGGCGCCAGTAGTGATTTTAAGTAAGTAGTTCAAAAGTTCGCCTTTTGAGTTCGAAATGGTAGCATGGGAGGAGTACAGCTTACTAGTTTCGATGACAC